>OZ038388.1:68329968-68913804 GCA_964036045.1 Eutreptiella sp. 'Long Island Sound 2002' | reverse complement strand
GCCCCCCGCTCTGAAGCGGTGGGGGCTCCCCGATACGGCAGGGGTGAGGTAGCCAATTTGCCCCATAGTGGGACACTTCTGATTTTGCCCCCGCTCTGTAGGCGGTGGGGCTCCCCGATACAAGGCAGGGGTGAGGTAGCCAATTTGCCCACTTGGTGGGCCACTTCTGAGTATGCCCCCCGCTCTGAAGCGGTGGGGCTCCCCGATACGGCAGGGGTGAGGTAGCCAATTTGCCCACTTGTGGGCCACTTCTGCATTTTGCCCCCCGCTCTGAGGCGGTGGGGCTCCCCGATACGGCAGGGGTGAGGTAGCCAATTTGCCCACTTGTGGGCCACTTCTGATTTTGCCCCCCGCTCTGAGGCGGTGGGGCTCCCCGATACGGCAGGGGTGAGGTAGCCAATTTGCCCACTTGTGGGCCACTTCTGATTTTGCCCCCCGCTCTGAGGCGGTGGGGCTCCCCGATACGGCAGGGGTGAGGTAGCCAATTTGCCCACTTGTGGGCCACTTCTGATTTTGCCCCCCGCTCTGAGGCGGTGGGGCTCCCCGATACGGCAGGGGTGAGGTAGCCAATTTGCCCACTTGTGGGCCACTTCTGATTTTGCCCCCCGCTCTGAGGCGGTGGGGCTCCCCGATACGGCAGGGGTGAGGTAGCCAATTTGCCCACTTGTGGGCCACTTCTGATTTTGCCCCCCGCTCTGAGGCGGTGGGGCTCCCCGATACGGCAGGGGTGAGGTAGCCAATTTGCCCACTTGTGGGCCACTTCTGATTTTGCCCCCCGCTCTGAGGCGGTGGGGCTCCCCGATACGGCAGGGGTGAGGTAGCCAATTTGCCCACTTGTGGGCCACTTCTGATTTTGCCCCCCGCTCTGAGGCGGTGGGGCTCCCCGATACGGCAGGGGTGAGGTAGCCAATTTGCCCACTTGTGGGCCACTTCTGATTTTGCCCCCCGCTCTGAGGCGGTGGGGCTCCCCGATACGGCAGGGGTGAGGTAGCCAATTTGCCCACTTGTGGGCCACTTCTGATTTTGCCCCCCGCTCTGAGGCGGTGGGGCTCCCCGATACGGCAGGGGTGAGGTAGCCAATTTGCCCACTTGTGGGCCACTTCTGATTTTGCCCCCCGCTCTGAGGCGGTGGGGCTCCCCGATACGGCAGGGGTGAGGTAGCCAATTTGCCCACTTGTGGGCCACTTCTGATTTTGCCCCCCGCTCTGAGGCGGTGGGGCTCCCCGATACGGCAGGGGTGAGGTAGCCAATTTGCCCACTTGTGGGCCACTTCTGATTTTGCCCCCCGCTCTGAGGCGGTGGGGCTCCCCGATACGGCAGGGGTGAGGTAGCCAATTTGCCCACTTGTGGGCCACTTCTGATTTTGCCCCCCGCTCTGAGGCGGTGGGGCTCCCCGATACGGCAGGGGTGAGGTAGCCAATTTGCCCACTTGTGGGCCACTTCTGATTTTGCCCCCCGCTCTGAGGCGGTGGGGCTCCCCGATACGGCAGGGGTGAGGTAGCCAATTTGCCCACTTGTGGGCCACTTCTGATTTTGCCCCCCGCTCTGAGGCGGTGGGGCTCCCCGATACGGCAGGGGTGAGGTAGCCAATTTGCCCACTTGTGGGCCACTTCTGATTTTGCCCCCCGCTCTGAAGGCGGTGGGGCTCCCCGATACGGCAGGGGTGAGGTAGCCAATTTGCCCACTTGTGGGCCACTTCTGATTTTGCCCCCCGCTCTGAGGCGGTGGGGCTCCCCGATACGGCAGGGGTGAGGTAGCCAATTTGCCCACTTGTGGGCCACTTCTGATTTTGCCCCCCGCTCTGAGGCGGTGGGGCTCCCCGATACGGCAGGGGTGAGGTAGCCAATTTGCCCACTTGTGGGCCACTTCTGATTTTGCCCCCCGCTCTGAGGCGGTGGGGCTCCCCGATACGGCAGGGGTGAGGTAGCCAATTTGCCCACTTGTAGGCCACTTCTGATTTTGCCCCCCGCTCTGAGGCGGTGGGGCTCCCCGATACGGCAGGGGTGAGGTAGCCAATTTGCCCACTTGTAGGCCACTTCTAATTTTGCCCCCCGCTGTGAAGCGGTGGGGCTCCCCGATACGGCAGGGGTGAGGTAGCCAATTTGCCCACTTGTGGGCCACTTCTGATTTTGCCCCCCGCTCTGAGGCGGTGGGGCTCCCCGATACGGCAGGGGTGAGGTAGCCAATTTGCCCACTTGTGGGCCACTTCTGATTTTGCCCCCCGCTCTGAGGCGGTGGGGCTCCCCGATACGGCAGGGGTGAGGTAGCCAATTTGCCCACTTGTGGGCCACTTCTGATTTTGCCCCCCGCTTTGAGGCGGTGGGGCTCCCCGATACGGCAGGGGTGAGGTAGCCAATTTGCCCACTTGTGGGCCACTTCTGATTTTGCCCCCCGCTCTGAGGCGGTGGGGCTCCCCGATACGGCAGGGGTGAGGTAGCCAATTTGCCCACTTGTGGGCCACTTCTGATTTTGCCCCCCGCTCTGAGGCGGTGGGGCTCCCCGATACGGCAGGGGTGAGGTAGCCAATTTGCCCACTTGTGGGCCACTTCTGATTTTGCCCCCCGCTCTGAGGCGGTGGGGCTCCCCGATACGGCAGGGGTGAGGTAGCCAATTTGCCCACTTGTGGGCCACTTCTGATTTTGCCCCCCGCTCTGAGGCGGTGGGGCTCCCCGATACGGCAGGGGTGAGGTAGCCAATTTGCCCACTTGTGGGCCACTTCTGATTTTGCCCCCCGCTCTGAAGCGGTGGGGCTCCCCGATACGGCAGGGGTGAGGTAGCCAATTTGCCCACTTGTGGGCCACTTCTGATTTTGCCCCCCGCTCTGAGGCGGTGGGGCTCCCCGATACGGCAGGGGTGAGGTAGCCAATTTGCCCACTTGTGGGCCACTTCTGATTTTGCCCCCCGCTCTGAGGCGGTGGGGCTCCCCGATACGGCAGGGGTGAGGTAGCCAATTTGCCCACTTGTGGGCCACTTCTGATTTTGCCCCCCGCTCTGAAGCGGTGGGGCTCCCCGATACGGCAGGGGTGAGGTAGCCAATTTGCCCACTTGTGGGCCACTTCTGATTTTGCCCCCCGCTCTGAGGCGGTGGGGCTCCCCGATACGGCAGGGGTGAGGTAGCCAATTTGCCCACTTGTGGGCCACTTCTGATTTTGCCCCCCGCTCTGAGGCGGTGGGGCTCCCCGATACGGCAGGGGTGAGGTAGCCAATTTGCCCACTTGTGGGCCACTTCTGATTTTGCCCCCCGCTCTGAGGCGGTGGGGCTCCCCGATACGGCAGGGGTGAGGTAGCCAATTTGCCCACTTGTGGGCCACTTCTGATTTTGCCCCCCGCTCTGAGGCGGTGGGGCTCCCCGATACGGCAGGGGTGAGGTAGCCAATTTGCCCACTTGTGGGCCACTTCTGATTTTGCCCCCCGCTCTGAAGCGGTGGGGCTCCCCGATACGGCAGGGGTGAGGTAGCCAATTTGCCCACTTGTGGGCCACTTCTGATTTTGCCCCCCGCTCTGAGGCGGTGGGGCTCCCCGATACGGCAGGGGTGAGGTAGCCAATTTGCCCACTTGTGGGCCACTTCTGATTTTGCCCCCCGCTCTGAAGCGGTGGGGCTCCCCGATACGGCAGGGGTGAGGTAGCCAATTTGCCCACTTGTGGGCCACTTCTGATTTTGCCCCCCGCTCTGAGGCGGTGGGGCTCCCCGATACGGCAGGGGTGAGGTAGCCAATTTGCCCACTTGTGGGGCTCTTCTGATTTTGCCCCCCGCTGTGAGGCGGTGGGGCTCCCCGATACGGCAGGGGTGAGGTAGCCAATTTGCCCACTTGTGGGCCACTTCTGATTTTGCCCCCCGCTCTGAGGCGGTGGGGCTCCCCGATACGGCAGGGGTGAGGTAGCCAATTTGCCCACTTGTGGGCCTCTTCTGATTTTGCCCCCCGCTCTGAGGCGGTGGGGCTCCCCGATACGGCAGGGGTGAGGTAGCCAATTTGCCCACTTGTGGGTCTTTCTGATTTTGCCCCCCGCTCTGAGGCGGTGGGGCTCCCTGATACGGCAGGGGTGACTTAGCCAATTTGCCCACTTGTGGGCCACTTCTGATTTTGCCCCCCGCTCTGAGGCGGTGGGGCTCCCCAATACGGCAGGGGTGAGGTAGCCAATTTGCCCACTTGTGGGCCACTTCTGATTTTGCCCCCCGCTCTGAGGCGGTGGGGCTCCCCGATACGGCAGGGGTGAGGTAGCCAATTTGCCCACTTGTAGGCCACTTCTGATTTTGCCCCCCGCTCTGAAGCGGTGGGGCTCCCCGATACGGCAGGGGTGAGGTAGCCAATTTGCCCACTTGTAGGCCACTTCTGATTTTGCCCCCTGCTCTGAAGCGGTGGGGCTCCCCGATACGGCAGGGGTGAGGTAGCCAATTTGCCCACTTGTGGGCCACTTCTGATTTTGCCCCCCGCTCTGAAGCGGTGGGGCTCCCCGATACGGCAGGGGTGAGGTAGCCAATTTGCCCACTTGTAGGCCACTTCTGATTTTTCCCCCCGCTCTGAAGCGGTGGGGCTCCCCGATACGGCAGGGGTGAGGTAGCCAATTTGCCCACTTGTGGGCCACTTCTGATTTTGCCCCCCGCTCTGAGGCGGTGGGGCTCCCCGATACGGCAGGGGTGAGGTAGCCAATTTGCCCACTTGTGGGCCACTTCTGATTTTGCCCCCCGCTCTGAGGCGGTGGGGCTCCCCGATACGGCAGGGGTGAGGTAGCCAATTTGCCCACTTGTGGGCCACTTCTGATTTTGCCCCCCGCTCTGAGGCGGCGGGGCTCCCCGATACGGCAGGGGTGAGGTAGCCAATTTGCCCACTTGTGGGCCACTTCTGATTTTGCCCCCCGCTCTGAGGCGGTGGGGCTCCCCGATACGGCAGGGGTGAGGTAGCCAATTTGCCCACTTGTGGGCCACTTCTGATTTTGCCCCCCGCTCTGAAGCGGTGGGGCTCCCCGATACGGCAGGGGTGAGGTAGCCAATTTGCCCACTTGTGGGCCACTTCTGATTTTGCCCCCCGCTCTGAGGCGGTGGGGCTCCCCGATACGGCAGGGGTGAGGTAGCCAATTTGCCCACTTGTGGGCCACTTCTGATTTTGCCCCCCGCTCTGAGGCGGTGGGGCTCCCCGATACGGCAGGGGTGAGGTAGCCAATTTGCCCACTTGTGGGCCACTTCTGATTTTGCCCCCCGCTCTGAGGCGGTGGGGCTCCCCGATACGGCAGGGGTGAGGTAGCCAATTTGCCCACTTGTGGGCCTCTTCTGATTTTGCCCCCCGCTGTGAGGCGGTGGGGCTCCCCGATACGGCAGGGGTGAGGTAGCCAATTTGCCCACTTGTGGGCCACTTCTGATTTTGCCCCCCGCTCTGAGGCGGTGGGGCTCCCCGATACGGCAGGGGTGAGATAGCCAATTTGCCCACTTGTGGGCCTCTTCTGATTTTGCCCCCCGCTCTGAGGCGGTGGGGCTCCCCGATACGGCAGGGGTGAGGTAGCCAATTTGCCCACTTGTGGGCCTTTTCTGATTTTGGCCCCCGCTCTAAGGCGGTGGGGCTCCCTGATACGGCAGGGGTGAGGTAGCCAATTTGCCCACTTGTGGGCCACTTCTGATTTTGCCCCCAGCTCTGAGGCGGTGGGGCTCCCCGATACGGCAGGGGTGAGGTAGCCAATTTGCCCACTTGTGGGCCACTTCTGATTTTGCCCCCCGCTCTGAAGCGGTGGGGCTCCCCGATACGGCAGGGGTGAGGTAGCCAATTTGCCCACTTGTGGGCCACTTCTGATTTTGCCCCCCGCTCTGAGGCGGTGGGGCTCCCCGATACGGCAGGGGTGAGGTAGCCAATTTGCCCACTTGTGGGCCACTTCTGATTTTGCCCCCCGCTCTGAGGCGGTGGGGCTCCCCGATACGGCAGGGGTGAGGTAGCCAATTTGCCCACTTGTGGGCATCTTCTGATTTTGCCCCCCGCTCTGAGGCGGTGGGGCTCCCCGATACGGCAGGGGTGAGGTAGCCAATTTGCCCACTTGTGGGCCACTTCTGATTTTGCCCCCCGCTCTGAAGCGGTGGGGCTCCCCGATACGGCAGGGGTGAGGTAGCCAATTTGCCCACTTGTGGGCCACTTCTGATTTTGCCCCCCGCTCTGAGGCGGTGGGGCTCCCCGATACGGCAGGGGTGAGGTAGCCAATTTGCCCACTTGTGGGCCACTTCTGATTTTGCCCCCCGCTCTGAGGCGGTGGGGCTCCCCGATACGGTAGGGGTGAGGTAGCCAATTTGCCCACTTGTGGGCCACTTCTGATTTTGCCCCCCGCTGTGAGGCGGTGGGGCTCCCCGATACGGCAGGGGTTAGGTAGCCAATTTGCCCACTTGTGGGCCACTTCTGATTTTGCCCCCCGCTCTGAGGCGGTGGGGCTCCCCGATACGGCAGGGGTGAGGTAGCCAATTTGCCCACTTGTGGGCCACTTCTGATTTTGCCCCCCGCTCTGAAGTGGTGGGGCTCCCCGATACGGCAGGGGTGAGGTAGCCAATTTGCCCACTTGTGGGCCTCTTCTGATTTTGCCCCCCGCTCTGAGGCGGTGGGGCTCCCCGATACGGCAGGGTTGAGGTAGCCAATTTGCCCACTTGTGGGCATCTTCTGATTTCGCCCCCCGCTCTGAGGCGGTGGGGCTCCCCGATACGGCAGGGGTGAGGTAGCCAATTTGCCCACTTGTGGGCCACTTCTGATTTTGCCCCCCGCTCTGAGGCGGTGGGGCTCCCCGATACGGCAGGGGTGAGGTAGCCAATTTGCCCACTTGTGGGCCACTTCTGATTTTGCCCCCCGCTCTAAGGCGGTGGGGCTCCCCGATACGGCAGGGGTGAGGTAGCCAATTTGCCCACTTGTGGGCCTCTTCTGATTTTGCCCCCCGCTCTGAGGCGGTGGGGCTCCCCGATACGGCAGGGGTGAGGTAGCCAATTTGCCCACTTGTGGGCCACTTCTGATTTTGCCCCCCGCTCTGAGGCGGTGGGGCTCCCCGATACGGCAGGGGTGAGGTAGCCAATTTGCCCACTTGTGGGCCACTTCTGATTTTGCCCGTTGCCAGTAGCTCCTCTTCTGACCTTCCTAACCCCTCAGCTGTCCCCTCCACCTCTTCTAACCCTGGCACGCAGTTGGTGTTTCGGTATGATGTGGATGAGGCGGTGTTGAGTGCAATGGAGAGGGAGAGGTTGCATGAGTGGACTAAGGTTGAGTTTCAGGCCATTTGTAGGAAGCATGGTTTGAGTGTGAGAGGGGGGAAGGGTGAGCTTATGGAGTGTGTCAGGGTGCACTTCCACAGGTTGTACCAGCAGTAGGGAGTTTGTTTCCAGCTGTGCCACTGGCGATGGAACATTCGGGTGGTCGAACGCTGCATCACTATATTTGATTCAAAAAAAGTATTGCTCTTCTTCATGTTGAATTGTGCAGGGTGTGAGGTAGGGTCATGCAACACATGTGGGGCAAGGATCATATGGTTATGTGCTGAGACCGATTTGGGGCTAGGGACTCATGGTTGAACAATTGGGAACACCGGGGTGAAGACATGTACTGTCCGCGGGCTCTTTTGAAATTACCCCGTACCGGAAGGGAATTTTTTTTTTTGCGTTAAGGACAGCCATGGCGCCATGCAATGGCCTCGCTGTACCCTGATTTCACCCGGACAAAGCCAGGATGGTGCTCAAGGTTTTCAGGGTCTTTTGCGCACCAAAGGTTTCTGTGGTGCATCAGGGGAAGCAACAGCATGTGGCGTGAATTTGTATGAAGACATGGTAGCTGCCTGTTGACAAAAGGAGGCAGCAAGCAACACGGGCATCGTCCAAAAGGGACGAAAATCTCAAACATGTTGTCAATACAGCATGCAGACCCAGGGTGTTCCAAATAGCCCTTTTCAAGGGCTTTCCGAATATACCCCAAATACCCCCGCCCCCTTCGGGACACTCAGCGGGCACAAATGAGGCAACAATGGCACCGACCCCTGAAAACGCTCTGTGTTGGCAGGAAAATTGGACGTTGCCGAGAGATATGTCCTCAGACTTCACTCTGGGCGTGGTCCTGAGACAGCAGGGGTTGTGTGGCCACATTTCAGACTCATTTTGAGTTTGGCCCCGATACGGTAAGGCTTGCACAGTCCCAGGCAGGGCTGCTTTGGAGCGGAGGAAAGGGGCAGGGGGTCTGAGACCCCACTGCTTGTGTACCATGGGTACTTTTTTCTTGGTCCCCCTGGGGCTTGCACATTTGGGGTGACGGGATGGGAGGGGTTCCTCTTTAAAAGAAAACCCATTTTAAAGCATTACTAGCGCCAACCTGTGCTCAAAGCATTACGAGCCCCAAGCTGTGCGGAGGAGCTCCCGGCGTCCCCGCTGCCCTACAGGGAATATTCGTGGCATACTTGGCGTATTTCGGCCTACAGGGAGTTTGACCGGCAGTCGAGTCCCTAACCCAAGCCTAGAGACCAGTAGGTGATTCCCTACCACCCTTTGCACATTGAGTCGGGGCCGTAGCAAACCCCCCTCCCCCCATTAGGTACCATGTTTGGACAAGTACCCCAAATGGTAGTGCAATCGTGCTTTTTTCTTCTTACCGCGGGTTTTGGTGTTTTTGGGTTAGAAGGGCATTATTGTTGGCGGGTTTTGGTGTTTTTGGGTTAGAAGGGCATTATTGTTGGCGGGTTTTGGTGTTTTTGGGTTAGAAGGGAAACTGAGCAGGAGGGAGGTGAAATTGAGTTGGAAAGAGTGGATATTCACTTGGAGGGAGTTGAAATTGAGGGGAAGGGAGTGTATTTTCACTTGGAGGGAGTATACATACATACATACATATATATATATATATATATATATATATATATATATATATAGATACATAGATGTACATACATGTATTTGTATATATATGTATATATTCCACTTGGAGGGAGTAGAAATTGAGTAGGAGGGAGTGGATTTTCGCTTGGAGGGAGTGGATTTTCACTCGGAGGGAGTATACATACATACATATACATATCTATATATATATATATATATATATATATATATATATATATATATATATGTATACATATATATATATATATATATATATATATATATATATATATATATATATATATATATGGCGAATACGCAATTCCCCCCCCCCCCACCCTGGGCCAACCGGTGCACTTTGGGACAGGACTAGGGACCCCCCCCCCTGTTTTGGGGTCGGGAAACACAAAAAAACATGTCTTAGAAGTGAATTGGATGGTTATTAGTGGGTATTTGCCCCTATAAAGGGCTAAAATCGCTAAAATTAGGCTAAAATTAGGGCATGACATCACTGCTGGTAGGATCCTAACCAGAGTACTAAAAATAACCACTAAATCCTAAAAATAACCCACACCACCCCTATATACACCCAATGACATACTAATTCAGGATTTTTAACATATCCTTGTCCATTTTCATTTCCCTCAAACTATTATTGGGGGTATTTGGTGCTAGTATTAGGGGTTTGGACCACAATTGTACCTATGTTTGGTACTCTAGTTAGGATCCTACCAGCAGTGATGTCATACCCTAATTTTAGCCATTTTAGCCCTTTATAGGGGCAAATACCCAGTAATACCCATCCAATTCACTTCTAAAACATGTTTTTTTGTGTTTGCCGACCCCAAAATAGGGGGGGGGTCCCTAACCTTGCCTCATAGTGCACCGGTTGTCCCAGGGTGGGGGGGGGGGAAAATCGCGTATTCGCCATATATATATATATATATATATATATATATGTAGATGTATGTATGTGTGTATGTATGCATATATATATATATATATATATATATATCTACATACATACATACATACATCTACATATATATATACATATATTAGGGATGCATGGCGGTACTGGGGTGTCCCCGTGACCCCTCTAACAACTCAGGGGGCGCGTAGGGGCATCCCCTGGCCCCGTTAACAAACTAGAGGGACCGTGCCTGCGGGCATGTACATAGTCTAACCTCTGACCATGGCCTTGCGGTTGCGGTGGTGCGTGTGGTGGTGGCTCGCAGGTGGCATCGGCGTGGCAACAGCCGTACTGAGCGGCGTCTTAGCGAAGAGTATGCGGTCGCCTCACCATTGTAACGACTTACCCCTGGGGGGCGCCAGTCCGGTCGGCTAGAGGCGGGGAGAGAGGAGGAGCAGCATGCTGAGTGGTCCGGGGGGTGACGCGCGGGCCAATGCTATAAGTAGGCTCGCCACGTCGTCGGTGGGGGCCGAACCTGCGGCCTGGCCGCTGCTGTGGCGGAAGAGGCGCAACCACGGGAGCTGGCCAATCAGTGCAGGTAAGGGTCAAGGGTAGGCGCCAGGGCAATGTATGTGGGCCAGATGAGGTGCACCTGGTTACCACAGCCCGGGGCGAGCCTCTGGTGGGTACCCCTACAGGGGGTCGATAATCAAGCTACGGCACCCACCAGCCCGAATCCCAGCCAGCGATATTCACGGGTTGCGCCACTCCCGTCGCGTAGCGGCCAGCGTCCCCCCCTGTAGACCCTCAGGTTATGTTATACGTGGGCACGAGGATGCCTCGAAGCTGATTGGGTTCTGGCCCCTGACAAGGAGTGACGGCACAGTATATATATCTGGGGTGTGGGTGCTGCTCAGGGCCACGGGGACGTGGAGTTGATACCGTGTTACTGTACTATACTAGGGGACTGATGCGGTGGGTCGGCGGCGTACATTGTGGGGACACGGGGGCGATGAAGGCTGAGGGCCAGGCTAGGCTGGAGCCTCCCAGAAATCCTGGCTGTGCGTAAAAGGGTTATTGCGTGCTGGCAGTGGGATATGAGGATTCAGGGGTGGTGGATATTTACGAGTACGCAGTTGACAGTGGATTACGTGGGCTCACGGGTACTGGAGGTCTCCACGGTGGCGGGGGTACATGAACAACGGAGAGTCCGCTCTTGCTTCGCCGCATGCGTGCTGCTTTGTGCCTTGGTTGCCGCTTTGCGCCGGACGGTGAAGCCTTTGCTTTCTGCTTGTTGCGATGCTGCTGCATTGCTGTGCCTTGCCCCCTTACCCCCGGCGAACAAACGGGCCAGCGTCCGTCGCCGTTGCTAATGCTAACGCTTTGCAGTCGCCACTGCCCCCAAAGCCTGGTTGACCGGTATCCCCGGTCCTCTGGGTTCTCCGTCATGCTGTGGGCCACCTCAGGCAGCCCTGGGACCCACGGGATCGAGCGAGGCAGGAACCACCTGTCGGCGCGAGATGCCCGGTAACTCCAGTAGACGGCATGATAAGTGGTTATGACTATGACTATGACTACATATATATATATATATATATATATGTATACATATATACATATATATATATATATATATATATATATATATATATATATATATGTATATATATGTATGTATGTGTGTGTGTGGATATGTGTGTATGTATGCGTATATATATATATATATATATATATATATATATCTACATATCTACATCTATATATATATATATATATATAGATGTACATACATGTATTTGTATATATATGTATATATTTCACTTGGAGGGAGTAGAAATTGAGTAGAAGGGAATGGATATTCACTTGGAGGGAGTAGAAATTGAGGGGGAGGGAGTGGATTTGCGCACAGCGCTAAACGCGTTCAAAACAGCGAAGCAAAGGGCAACGCTCGCCAATCACACATCTGTCAGTAATTAATAATAATCAGTCAGGCGATTTCACCGAAGAAATTGTAAGAGCAGCTGAACGCTACTATCAGATGTCCACCACATGAGTGACCAGAAGGTGAAATTCGAACCGCTTGCGGTAATTAGAACAACAACATAAAATTCATACCTTTCTGTCAGTTGCGGTGGTTTTTTCAGTTACGCGTGTCGCCTGTTCGTGCGCAGTCTTTCGCAGTCTGCTAGGGCCGAAGTCTGCATACCGTCACCGCCTCTCCAGGCCCAAGCGTGCGCGAAGCGGCTTGAGAGGCATTCTTTCGCCCCTTTTTTGCCTTTTTTGAGTATGTTTCTTCAAAAATGTGGTCTCTTATACAACGGCATATACATACCTACAGTGCACACCCTACCTCCTATACCCACCCTTTCCGTCTCGTGGAACTTCACCCTTGCTTGTCCCACGTTGTAGGCTGTCTTATAAATCCGCGATGCCCCCATCTGTTCATAAATCAATTGGAAAACTGTCTCGAGATACACCGCGCGTTCCATTTATAGCTCACGAAGAGTCTCCAAAGCTGTGGCATCTCGCGGGGTGTTCTTGCATACGGCCGAGTATGTGGACATCTCGGCATGGTGTTTGGAAGATGTGGTAATCTTCGAAAACGCTTCGCATTCATGACTAGCGTAATTCACATCGGGCAGTGTCTCTATTGCGCACGCACCGACTCAACACTTCTGCATCTACATGCATGCCTACAAACTAGTGACCAAAACTAAGAAATGGGTTTCCCAGGGGGGTAAGGGAACACGCTAATACATGGACACCTATTGACCTTTAAATTCTTCACCATTCACGTGCATCACTTCTCCTCATGTCATGCAAACGGTCCAAGATAAATCAAAGTCACCAAGCTAGTGTTGCCATAACATATTGACAACTCGTGGCATTCTACATGTGGGTGCGATGAATTTTCATAAGGAGCCCAAGGAAGTCGTCGCTAACCTCCCGCGATTGCAACTTCTAGGACTACGAAAAGCAAAACGCAAAAACCCTACGAATGCCCGCACAAATTACAAACATGGCGACTCTTTTCATTCAAGATCTAGATCCACAAAATCGCGACATCCCAACGCCAAAATGCCTTGAGGTGGCAGAGAGAGGGGGCACATGGATGTGATATGCAAAGCACACAAGGTTTCGTGCGTAGGTGGATTTGTTGGTTTTGTTGCATGTTTGTTTGGGCGCCACTTGAATTCCCCCAAAGGCGAACTTGTACTCATACCCAACCTGGTCACGCGTCGTCTCAAAGTAGTGGGGAAACACTCTGAGTACTAGATGCTCCAAGGAGAGGACAATCACATGCAATGCTCCGTTTCATTCCGTCGCTCTAAGACGCTTCACTCTAAGATGATTATGTTGATTTAGCTATTCGTCAAGGGTAGGATTTGGAGGCACACACTCGTTGGTGTGCGGCTTAGGCAGACGGAGCTACAATTCATTCACGATGGCTTGCACCCATAATCGACTGAGATGCTTAAGAGGCACGTGATGCATCCTGTTGCTTCGCAGCCATGCCATGCCATGCCATGATTTATGATGCTATGATTTAGCACACACCCTCTCGGTCAAAGAGCTATTGTTGACATGTAGCGGAAAGCGTACCCCACGCACGACGGGGGAGGGATTCACCTTCCTAGGCACAACCAGAATGGTATTACAAGAGTAGATTTGGTTGACATGAGGACCTTCACGTCGTACCTACGGTATGACATCGCGTTGATTGGCCCATTGAAGAGCTACGATTTTGCGGTCTCGATTGTCGGATACGTTTTAGCGGTTGCACAATGTAGCCGCTATTTGTCGGCTTGCTTGTAAAAGCCACCCGGCTCCTTTGCATGTGTTTGTTGCTTTGTCACTTGTGAACGAATGGTGGTGAAACGAAGAGCCTTCTTTACGAAGAGCCTTCGTTGCAGCGGAGACGGATGAGAGAATACCCAAGATGGTTTGGCACTGTGCAAGGTTGTGAAAGGGCACAACGGATCCCTCAAGCCATGACTAGCTTTTTACCCCTAGTCATTTTACCGTTCAACGCCCTTTGGTATGACAACCAATGTTTTTTCTCAATGCTCTTGTTGTTCCACCGTGCTCATTTGTCGCGATCACTCACTTTCGGTGCCCTGAGCTCGAAAGCTCATCGAAGGTGAGAGATTGGCGGACAAGATTGTCAAATGTTCATTTGTTCCTTGAGTCTATGCGCGTTCTAGTCTGTGTCGTAGCAACCATAGAGTGCAGCCTATGCCTGCTTGCTAGCCCACCCCGTCAACGAGGTAGAGCCTAGTTTCCCCCTACGGGACACTATATATAAACCTGGTGTATAACCCGGGACTCGGACCGAGTTCGGGTTATATAACCCGGAACTCGAAGAGAACTCGGTCCGAGTTTCGGGTTATAACACTCGGTTTCTAAGTCCGGGTTATGGAGACCCGGGAACTTAGACCCAAGAGTCCGGGTTATGTATCCACGGAGAGCTTGCTATTGTTTCCGATTCTTGCCCCCTTGCCTGTCCCTTGTCGTCTCCACCTTGACACCCTTGGGTTGGGCCTTTGGATCGCGCCCATGTGCTATCGCAACGCAACAATAGCAAATCATGTGCCACGGGTAGTAAGATACATTCCATGCTTCGGTGCCACTCTCTTTTACACTAGCAAACAAACAAAGTATGGTATCCGCCATCTTCCACTTGGGATGTGCTGGTCTGATTCATCCACCGCGGTTTGGGTCGTGGGCATGTGATGGATGCAAGAAGGCCTTGTAGGCCCAGTGTGTTGTAACATTCTTTGGCGATTGCCTGGATTCTTCACTATTTATTCGATTCCGGCTAAAAGAGACCGGTACAATCACATTTCACCAGACGCCAATTACGACTTGCATCCTTTGCCCGCACCTCATGATCGCAACGGAAACATTTGGGATGCACGTTTTTTTGAGGCGCCTTGTCCTTGGCACCACTTCCCTCCCATTTGGCTACCTTGAAAGGAGAAGGAGCAAATCCGAACATGTTCGCCAAGTGCTTGCCGTACATTTTTGAAAGAACACCCCATCAAAGCACGAAGCAACAAGTTCCATATTTGTATAGTTCCAATTATACATTGCTTTTCCATTAGTGTCCTATACCCCTATGACCTGTAACTTAGACCCGAGTCCGGGTTATATAACCCACAACTTGGGACACCCGAGTTCCGGGCTATATAACCCGGACTCGGGTCTGAGTTCCCGGGTTTATAACCCGGACTTAAGAACAACATTGTGAATTAGATGTATGGTGGTCCTTGAGGTGTCGCCAAATGAGCAAAATTGGATGTGGCTCATGGATTTATTGCTGATGGGGACTCTAAGGGACGGGTAGTGATCGCGAGGAGCTGACCTAGAGATTCTCAAATCGTGGCATGATCTTGGTTACAGTTATGACGCGCCGCGCTATTTTATGGTTTCGCAACGACCTTCGCCTCCGAGACAACCAGCTCTTCAACTACAAACAGGTCTGCCAAGCCAAAGAGCTCCTTGCGGTCTATTGCATCGATCCCCGGCATTTTGTGAAGAGCACCTGGGGCGAACACCCGCGAATCGCCCCACATCGCCTCCGGTTTTTGGCAGAGTCTCTCGAGGATCTAGATGAATCTTTGCAGCGTTTGGGGTCGAAGCTTTGGGTTGTCTCAGGTCAACCAGAGGACGTTCTTCCGTCATTGCTGGGGCCCGGCGATGCCCTCGCATTCCAGCGGGAAGACACCACTGAAGAACAGGCGGTGGAAGCGGCAGTCCTAGAACGGCTGCCGCAAGGTATTTCGGCGCTGCGGCATTGGGGGCACACTCTATACCATCGCGATGACCTGGGGTGGGACCCGCAGGAGACGCTCCCGATCCCATTCGGCAAGTTCAAGTTCGGTGTGTGTGACAAGATCAGCCCGCGCCCGGAGATGCCTTCACCGTCACGCAAGGATCTGCCGGGAAGTCCCGAGTCCTTGGGCCTGCCGGGGAATACGGACGCTACGTGGGCCTCCGTGGCTTGTGATGCCAAGTCCCTCGAAGGTGCCATGTGTGGTTTGGTGTGCAGCAACAGCAGCAGCAGCAGCAGGGACGCATTTGCGGCACTGCCTGATGGCGAGCCTGCCATTGTGTGGCGTGGTGGGGAGACGGCAGGGCTGGTGCGGCTGGCGGATTACATGTCACCCCAAGGCTTGGGGACATACCATCGCACCCGCAACCAGCTTCACGGAGCGTACCACAGCAGCCACCTCTCTCCCTGGCTCGCTAATGGCTGCCTGTCGCCCCGCACCGTGTTCTGGCGTGCGAAGGAGTATGAGCGTGCGCACCCAGGCACGCGCGACGGCCATTTCGACCACATCTACAAGTTTGTGTTCGAGCTGAGCTGGCGCGACTACTTCCGATTCTACTGCGCGCGGTTCGGGCGTCGCGTTTTCTTTGCTGGGGGGCCTGCGGGGAGCTCGCAGCGCTGGAGACGCGACCCCGCGGGCGAATCGCGGTGGAAGCGCGGCACGACGGGGGTGCCTTTGGTGGATGCCCTGATGCGCGAGTTGCTCAGCACCGGGTTCATGGCCAACCGGGGTCGATACATAGTGGCGTCGTACCTGGTCCACTACCTGGGGATTGACTGGCGGGTGGGGGCGGATTGGTTCGAGGCGCTGTTGCTGGACCACGACGTGTGCTCCAACTACGGCGAATGGGCCTCGATGGCAGCCGTAGCTGCGGCGCCCACTCAGGGTCAGCCCTTGGGGCTGAAGGGAAGGGGCCCGACTGCTAAGAGCAGCCAAGGGGCTCAAGGGAGCGGGGGCAACCCCTGGGCCAAAGGTAAGACCATCGGGGCCGCGGTGTTCGATCCCTGGGAGCAGGCGGCGCAGTACGACCGGACTGAGGCGTATGTGCGCCGTTGGGTCTCAGAGCTGCAATACGTGCCCGCAGGATGCGCCCACTGGCCGCACGACATGGACCCGGAGGGCAGAGCCGCGACCAACTCCTCGGCCTATCCCAGTCCAATGGCCACGAAACCTTTCCTGTACGACGCCGCAGGAGGTCCCTCTGATGAGGCTGTGGCGCTGGGCGGTGCTGGGCGGGGCACTGGAAAGCCGTCCAATGCGCAGGCTCGCAACGGTTGTGATGCCGCATCCGGCGTTGAGGCGGCGGGGCGTCAGGAAGTTCACAAGCGAAAGGTCGTGCTGTGCAATGGCACGAATCAGAAACTGGGCAATTCCAACGTTAAACGCCGGAACGCCCGGCTGCAAAGATGACCAGGAGGTCCAGGTCCAGGGCTTCTCTGTTATCATTCAGTTTCCGTTTTTCTGATTGGCCTGCGGACAGCCCTTGAAAATGGCTTAAAACAGGTCCTTTCAACCGCCGCCAACCGCTGTGACCCGCCGCCAACAACCCCATTCGCCACCATGCGCCTCCAATGGCGCCGGAGTCCGAAGGGGTGAGGCATATCCATACGCGCTTGTCCAAATCGCTTGTCCACAGACCCTTGTCCAAATCAAAGCACCACTTGCACTACGAACGCACAAAATTTTGTGCGGGTGGCTAACGGCGCCGTTATGGATCCGAGAGACTTCGAAGGACCATATGTTGTTTCCGGCTGGGGCCCAGACCACTGCAGGTTAGTTCCGACTTCTTGAAAACGTTGAAGCTGTGGAGCTGCGAGCTCTAGTGGCCCAGGACTGAACCAATAAATCGTTGAAAGGTTTCAGCGATGTAGGGGCTGAGCAAGCACAGCAAACATAATCCCCAGCCACAAACAAAACACACATGCCACAGTACGCCAAAAATAAGAAATGAAGCCGCCCATTCCATGTTTCCGAACGTTGCGAGCCTCGTGTTGTTTGGACAAGGCGTTGTTTGCGCAAGGGTGGGGAACCGGACAAGTCAACCCTCGATTCGCCTTCTCACAATGCCCCCTCCTTTTCTGTCTACGATACGGCCAGGTTCTAAATGGGTGCGGTCCATACACCCTTTGTATCTTGCTACCGCCCCCTTCACCTTCCATCTGTCAGACAAAAAGACAAGTGAGACACGGTGGGGTACTTCGGCTTTTTGGCCCCCAGAAACCTGTTCCTGTCGAGGCCAAAAATCCGACGTGGTTGTCAACATGATGATAAGGAGGTCCAGGGGTGAGGACCCACGGTGCGCACGAGGTAGAACAGCCTGCCAGCCTGCCAGGCCCACCGCGTGAGGCACCACGACGCGGGGCTGCCTTAGAGGGAGACGACGTCACGCGTAGACGCCTTTGCGTCAACAACACCAGGCGTTGTCTGAATGCCTGCGATGCTGTATTGTAGGTTTGTGTTGCTAATGAATAACAAATTAAGTACTGTTGGGAAACCCTGACCCCCAAGTACCGTGACGGAGATGGATCGATGCGTGGTCTGAGTGCCAGCATTGTCTACATTGGCTTGCCTGGTGCTGTACATCCGCCCTTTGCCCTTTTGGTACTGTTGCCGCCCTCCACACCCCTCCCATTACTATCTAAGTTTGCCATTGGGCTTGATATGCATGCCCATCACCATCGCGAGGATCAACCAAGCATGCATGTCAGCAAAACCCTATTAATGCGCCCCCATGGCATTCTTCGGGATCCTTTGCAATGCCTCGTGGGGCCTCTTGTCATTCCTGTTTGCCTGGCTCAGTCGTGGGGGCCACGCAGACTCAGGAAGCTCTGAATTACTTGACTGCCAGATGGTTGTTGAGTTGCGCTCCGCCTGCCGAGGCTCATGCCAAGAATTGGACATTGTTTGTTCCCCTTCGTCTTCTTCTCAATTTTAGGAAAGCTTTCGCCTGTGTTGCGCGCGTTTTCTGGCGCTTAATGGCCCGTCACTTGATACGGTACGCATGCTGCGCAGTGCTTGGTAGAGTCAGCCTCTCCGCTCCAAAATGCAGCGGGCGGATTCTCCATTTTCCCCTTGACAGAAGCAGCCTGTGCTCCGTTTTACGATACCCACAGACCATGCCATTTGGGATGTCATAGCATCATGTTGGTAAATGATGAGCCTACCATACAACGACAATATTCTTTTCATGCTCTGTCGCCTGGTCAGTGAGCACAGCACCTCTGCGTTTTCAGAGATGATTTTGACTCTGATCCCAGCGTCCATCTATCCTGTCCTCCTGTCAAGCACCGTCTGCTATATGTTTCAATGCCATTGGGTTTGAGGACGGCAGCGCATGGTTGCACGAGAGGAACCTGCCATGCCTCTGGTTTCTGTGGTTGGCTGAGGAGCCAAGGCTTGCTACTGATTGCAATCCTCGATGCAAACCCCCCGGAGGTCGTGTTGCGGACCCCGCGGAATGTTTGCAGCATTAAAGTGAAATGGAACGCTTGTTGGGCCTCAGTTCGTGATGTGTCTGTACAGCTCCCTGTGTTTTTTTTTAGGCATACCCCGTCTGATGTGTTGTCAGTGCCCTGATCATGGTACCTAGGACAGCAGTGGCCCTTGCACATCCCTTGGTAGGGCGAGGGAACCGTGACCAGAACCCTGGTTTTTGACGTTGTCGTGTGTTTGCAGTGCTCATACATGCTGGTGGTGGTTGTTCCCTTGCCTCAAACGCCTTCCTTACATCCATGGGTCAACATTTTCTCCATGTGTTGTGCAGAGCACTTAGTTTTTGCAATTTCAGTGATGGACGTTGAGAGTTTGGGGCATTTTTTGGAATGTATGGACAATGTGGTGGGGGGATTGGCCCGCATATGCAAGGAATTGTCTGACCACCGCAGTCGAGGACCCAAAATGTCTTGCAGCACCTCCGCTGGACCGTCCGAATCAATGCACTTTGAAAACAGCCGGGTTTCGGATCCCCCAAGACGGTCCAAAAACCAATGGTGCGCACATGAGCAATTTGAAATTGACGGGATTCTGGACCCCCCCCCCACCCCCCTAGGTTAGAAGCCCCTGTCAGGAAACTATGGATGCGGCATAGGTCTGCTTGGCGAGGTCCCCGAGTGGCGGGCCGTCGCCGGCCGCCATAGCCGCGTCTTACAACCAGCCAACCAACCAACCAACCTGTTAGGAAAAGCGTCCTGCAGATGCACACCCCAACGCGCACAAGTCAGTGTTGGAGTCGGCAAACCTAGCATCGACTCGGAGTGTGCATCTGGATGCATTTGGTCAACGGCACGGGCAACAGCCCGTCTCTAGGACAGCCAACCCTGGAGTAGTCAAACAGGGCAAGTCATCTAGGGGCTCCGTTGACACAACCAAAACACGTTCGGACCCACAGAGGGTCAGAATGAACCGTGGCGAGACGCCAATAGGTGCCGCGAAAGGCAAGCAACCTAGCAATGAGGCCTTGTGCCAAACCCCCCAAGGACCGTGCAAATCAATGGTGCCCGTGCGTACTTTAAAAATGACCGGAATTTGGAATTTGGAGCCCCATCACACTCCAAAATCCTCCACCTCAGGAGGTTCGGATCTTATTCGGTGCCATAGGCTCCAAACAATCTTTTTTTGGCCAGAGAAAGTAGTGACATGATTTATCAACCCCTGCTTGTTTTGCTCAAAATGTGCAGTGTTGGATAGATAAGTCAAGTATTCGTGAAAAATAAAAATGATTTTCTCCCCTACCCCCAATCTCCCTGGATGGTCGCAGAATCCCTCCAAATGTCAAGAGGCACCAGAAAAAAGGTGTTGATTTTTTTTTTTGCAGCATTCGGGGGCGCACCGTGCGCTGTGCAAAAAGTCGGCTATTTTCTACCACCAGTAGCCAGTTTTTGGGGTGTATGATTGGCATGGGCACCCACAAAGCATTGTCATAGTGTGCCGTTGGCATTGTATGCCAACACACGCGTTCTTCTCCATTTTTCACAATTCATGCTGCGGGCAAAAATGGTATCAGCCCTATGGCCCATGGGAACACATTCCTTCTTCCATTTGGGCAGAGGAAGTGGCCCCTGGGGTTGATGAGGATGACAATGATACCTATCTCTGCCAAGTTTGCGGCAAAAGGGACACCTCCGAATGCTCCTCATCTCATGTGACCTTTATTTGTGTTCAGGTTGCATGCGTCAATATACTTGTGAGATTCAGGTTCCCGAGTAGCCCTTAATATATTTTCATGTGTTCTTTAACACATGGAACCCAAATATATTGGTTCCAATACATGTTTTTGGACAAATGTGATGATGAGAACACGAGACAGTTCCATTGCACAGTTTTGGAATTGAGCATGCATGCTTCTGTAGGTGGTTGGTTTGCACAGGTATTACCAGGATAAACAGTGTAATAATTGGCACTGTGCGCGCGCTGTGCGAAAACGCCCCCTTGGTCCAGCGTATAACTGGGAAAAATTGCAGAGCAGCAAATCTTATCACTATCTCAGGCCCTACCTTGGCCCATGTCTTTTCTGCCAAAGGTCCAACCAAGTACAGGCCATATCCTCACGAATATTGTCATCACTGCTGTAAGACTCTTTAAACACCAAAATAGATGTTCAAAATATGTGCACAGCCCAAAAAATGCGAGCATCACAGCTTTTTTTTTTTTTGAGTTTTTGAACAAAAGTCGCGTTGGTACCCGCCTCCTTCGGCCATGCCACTGCCACCCTTGTTTGCAATGAAGAAACAAGCCCCCCCCCAAAAAAAAGTTTAGGTATCCCCCCCCCCCCCAAAGTTTTTGGTAGCCCCTAAAGTTTTGTTACCACCACTGCGGCTTGCCTCTTTGCTCAGCCGTGTGTTGGTCCCGGTGTGGCAAGGCAGACATGCCCAGAGAAGCCTGAAATTGCAGCTTTGCACGGCACTGTAAAAACTGCAATCTGAAGGTGTCAAGTACGGCCCAGGCGCTCTGATGTGGGTGCTACTGTTTGTTCTTTGCTAGGGTCATAATTCATATCATCAACAGGACAACACAGGCTGCAGCAGCTGAAGACGACTGAGCATCTGCAACCAAGCTGTAGGAAGCAAACCTCACATTTGCCTGACTGGAACGGCTGGACCTTCATGGAGTCGGAGCACATGAACGGCGGCAAACTCGTTGGCCCGTAACGCCGTAGTTGACTTCATACACAGTGTCCTCCTCCTCGGTGTCGACTAATTACCGAACGAAAGGTTGTTAGATGGTGTCGTTGGAGGGCGACTGACGGCGGGTGCCCACAGTCGGCCACATCAGACGCCTTGTCGCTCGCAACGTTGGTGCCCGGGAAGCGTCACCAAATCAAATCGAGTGCCCCCGCACACCAGAGATTCATAGTTTTCGTGCGTTGCCTGCAGCCCAGCAAAATGGCATATTTGACTACGTATGGTACTGGCGCTGCTGCTGCTGCTCCCCAGAGCAGCCGAAATACCTCAATTGGATGGGGTGTTGCTGCAGGGACGGTGATGGGGATGGTGGTGTATTTCTTTGCTGCCGGAGGTGGATCCCAAGCAACATTGTACTCCAACACCATGAAGCCTGTCAACACTGTGCCCGGTGTCGCTCGCCCCGCACTGGGCCGCCCAGTCCGTCTGTCTGCCACGAATGTTGTCGGTGCTGGACCTGCTGCTCGCACGCAGGCGGGCGCCTACCAGACATCCACATCCTTCAACCCTGAGTCTCGTGCCGTTCCCAAAATGGATCAGAACCTGCAGTCGGTGTGAGCTATTCCTTTGCTGGTGTCGTGAGACGGGTTTGCGTTCTAGCCTGCTACCCTCCCCCCCCTTGCGAGAACCGCGGCCTTGTCAGATCCGCAACTTTTGGAACCGTCGAATTTGGCGGTTCCATTTCTTTGGTTGTCCATGACGATGAAGTATTTTTGGTGATTTGGGGTTTGGGGATGGGATTTTAAGGGTGCCGCTTTCTGCCCCAGTACTTGTTGCCCCTGCCTTGCATGCCTCATGCCCCATTCTGCACCTTGCTTCACGTTTTAAATGATAGTTCATGAATGGTAGTACTGGTGGTATGGCTGTCGCGCGCGAACCGCGCCCTTGTCAGAACCGCGGGAGGTGCGGTTTCCGTCATTTTTGGAATTGTACCGCGGTTCTCGCAAGGGTGGCGGGGGGGGCTGGGGAGTGTGCACCGTGTTCCCCTTCGCCCAACCTTGCAGGACGCTTGGTGGAGCCGCATTGTTCTGCTCTCATGCGCCGCCGCTGCCGCTGCCGCCGCATTTGTGTGGCGAGTCACCAAGCGCGGCGGCCGCAGCACCCAGTATGTCGCCATGGCAGCAGTCTCAGGTCCGTTGCTTCAGAGCCCAGGTGGGTGGCTGTCAGGGTCAAAGCGACCCGCTTTGGCGCCCTGACCCTTCTTGTTTCTGCAGTGGAGTCCTCTGGCACACATATTGCCCTGAGCCACCTTACACATGAGACTTAGCCATGCACAGAGGTTTGCTTCAGGTGAGCACCGCTGGAGTGATGGAGGAGGTTCTGGTTGGCCGGGTGGGTCGATCTGGGTCAGCCGCAACTGACACCCCCGCCGCAATGTGGAAGAAATCCAAACCCAAAACCACTCCATAGAGGGAGTCTGAGGCGCAGTGCGCCCGCGGCGCGTGCACGGTGCCTACATAAGGGTTGTGCCAAGAACCCCCAGGATAGTAATGATGATGTAAAACAAAAAAAAAGACCCTCCAACAAACAAGCAAACAAACACTGTAACCCAAAACATTCCACGAAAACCACAGGGAATCGCAACAGCTCACTCCAGAAGCCTCCAAGGGGTAGCATTTGGAGGTCTCTGAAGGGAGACCACTGGCCCGCATCTTGGTGCAAAACCGTGCACGTTGCGTGCACGGCGCGGATACTCCCTCATAGAGCTGACACAGGCAGCAACATGCTGTCATAAATCAGCGAGGCGTGTGTCCAGCAAGGCGCCCCGACCAGACTGGCTTGCAGCCGACACTCATTGGCATGCCCGAAGTGAAAAGTTGCGCTTGAGCGTCGACCAAATGCTTAGCCCCCTTGCGTGAGGCTACCCCGGAGGGCGCCAGGCGCAAACAACAATGTACCACACTCACACGCCTCCAGTGATGGTTTCTGACGTTCTTGGTGCACAGCTTCGTCAAACAAGGGCAGCCCTCCAGAGGGTTCATCCATTGACACACTGCTTTGGACTGCCAGCCGAACATGTTTCGCCTGACTTGAAAGTGGTGCTTGTAATTGCACTGCGTGCATGATGGGACTGCAAACCATCGCCTGAAAACACCCCAAATGCAACAAGTGGACAAACTGCCCCAAGGGCCGTCAAGGCGCCACCCAGCCTTGACAAAGTGAGTTCACATCTGCCCTGTTGTACACCTCTTGAGGCCAATGTGGGGAGGTCATTCCCCAAATTTCACCCAATGGAAGCCCATGCAGCAGGTGTTCCAATAACCATACGGTCAAGATCTGGTCATCACAGCCGAGACCAGAGCTGAGCTGCCGACCAGGGGTCCAGACCAACCAACATGCTAACCAGAACTTCAACATGCTTGGGGGGTGGGTCGGACCCTCACTCAAATTGCGTTGGAAAGCCCTTTTCATGCCAGTTTCAGAAAGGTTGAAGATATCTCTGCCTCCGCGACATTTTGCCCCACCACCAAAGAGTTGAAAACTTGGTTCATGGCCATGTACCTACTTCGACTACTGCCCTTGTGCATAAGCTTCCCCGCCCCATGGGGCTCTGTGTGATGATTTATTTGTGTGCACAGCCAACAGATTCAGAGTTTGTGCTCACCCCCTCTTTCGAGGAAGCAGGGCACAGGAGGGCTGAAGGCAGTTCGGCCGTTTTTGGTACACAAACTTTTGGGTTCCGGAATCCCCCCCCCCTCCTCTGTTCTAATGTAGCGCCTCGAAGCACCCACAATCGGAACGTTACCAGAACATGTTTTGGGAGAAAATGTACTTTTTAATTTTTTTTGGATTCTTGGTGGAAAAATGGGAAATTCAGTGGCCAAAAAGCCCCCAAGATTCTCTTTTTGTTGGTGGACCTGAGGGGAGGGACTAGCAATTCCCATTGCCCCCTATTTCATGACAACGAAAAATGTAGGAAAGTGGGGGGAAATGGAGAACATTTAGTGCTTTCTGCCCCACGGCACAGTTTCTGCCCCTCCCCCCATCCTCTTGTGCACACATATTGAATAAGTAGGTCCGACCAGCATGCCCGATGAAATGTAATGTAATATGGTCTCACGCAGGATTTGTTTGGCATTGTGCCCAAGGAAACATTGCTGCGCACGACAGCCGTTCTGTAGATGGCATGGCACTTTTTGAATATTGTTTTCGCTTTATGTGTGGCTCAAGCCCCCCCCCCCCCCCCTACACTAAAAAACAGTTTGCGGAGCCCCGGCGGCGCGGGTAACCTCTTCGGGCACCAAGAGGTGATAGCGACAAGCAAATTAGTGTAGACAGCTGGGGGCATGGGTTACAACAAGCCTTTTGTCAAGAACCATCTCATTTGGTTTTTCCTTTTTGCTTAAGGAACGAGTACACCCCAACCGCAACCCCCTTGGGACAACGTGTTGGGACACTATCAATCACCTTCAATGCTATTCAAAGTATGGGCATTAGGGGCCACATAGATCCCAAACAATACAATGGGAAGCCATCAAACACCTTCCATGTCAATGCTAGTTGAATTTGTAATTCAAAGTACCCTCCCCCCCCCTTGTCGTTCCCCACCCCTTGTCGTTCCCCGGGGGGGGGGGGGGGGTGGGGGACCGTCACTTGGTCAACCCAAAATTTTTCGTTGCGGCTCATTGTGTTGTTGTTGGGTGACTGTGTTGTGGGGCACTACCACTTGCATCCCTTGCACTCATGGCAGGACATTTTGCTCACTTTCGCTGAAATGGATCTTGATAGCACAACCATGTTTCCCCCTGGGACAAGTGTGATGTTCATCCGCTCCACGGGGGAACCTGTTTTGGCGCAGATCGTTGGACATTCAGAGCACGGTGATGCATATCGCCGCATCACTTATGACCGTGATGGCAAGACCGTCTTGCACGACCGTGCGTCTGTTCGGCGCCTCTCACTGCCACATGCTCCCTCTCCGCCCCGCCCTGCCCTGGGGGTGTGGTCCCCCAAGGGGGGGTGGGGGACCGTCACTTGGTGACCATCCCCCAGGGGGTGGTGGGGCATCAAACACCTCAATGTCAATGCTTATTGAATCTACAGGTGTCTGGGGCCACATAGATCCCAGACAATGCAATGGGAAACCGTCAAGTGCCTTCAAATTCAATTCCAATTGAATTTGCGATTCAAAGTACGTTTTGGCCAAAATTGACTCACACATTCTTTGTTGTCCCTCAGTTTTCACCTTTTTCCCGCCCCCCCCCCCCCCATCCCCCCCATTTCCCCCTATTTCCCCCCATTTCGGTGACGTTGCTGGGCGCTTTAAGGGCCAACCCAGCCGGGTGCTTCTGAGGCCTACTAATGCACCCCTGGCACCCCTTTGTCTCGTTCCACCAGGCCACAAGGCACCGGGCTCCAATAAGCGAGTCCCAACCGTCCTCGCCGCCTCCAGTCAAGAGACCGAGACCGAGACTGCCGCCGGTGCTGTTGCAGAAAACAAGACTGCAGAGCCCCCTGCCGCCATGATGGACAGCAACATCTACAACCTGAACAAGTTCATCATCGACACTGTTTATGCCACCATCTGCCTCGTGTACCCCGTCAGGGGCACAGACCGTGACTTTGCGCGTTTCTTTGTATTAGAAACAGTTGCGCGGGTTCCCTACTTCGCCTACCTGTCGGTCATGCACCTCCGGGAAACCTTCGGCCAGCGCGGGGAGGGCATGAGTGACCGCATGAGAACGCATTACGCTGAAGCTGACAACGAGCTTCACCATCTCCTCATCATGGAGTCGCTCGGCGGCAACTCGAGCGTCGTCGACCGGACCCTTGCTCAGACCATGGCGTTCTTCTACTATTGGTACGTCATTGGCGCGTACGCGCTCTCCGAGCAAACGGCTTACCATCTGTCGGAGCTGATCGAGGATCACGCTTACAACACTTACAACAAGTACCTCACAGAGCACGAGGAAATGCTCAAGTCAAAGCCTGTGCCGGACATTGCCAGGAAGTATTACGAGCTTGACAACCCATTCCTCTTCGACCTCTTTTGCACCGTCAAGGACCGGGATAAGGATGGTCAGTTCTCCTTGCGCCGGCCGAAGCTCGAGTCGCTCTATGACGTCTTCACCAACGTGCGCGACGATGAGAAGGAGCATTGGAAGACTCTCTGTAACCTCGTGCAGTTCAACGACATGCAGGGATGTGATGCCAAACAGGTCAGGAGCACCGAGGCCGTCTAATCAACGACACCAGAACGTATTCCAGGGCTCCCCCTGACACTTGCAAAAATTTGACCGTATGCTCCGCCGGTTGGCGTTGCATGAACCATGACAATTTCAATGCCGCCACGATGAACGGAATGAAGGTCTGGTAGCCATTGTGCAAGACCTGCGTCACTGGTGCGACACTGGTCCGTGTATTCTGCGCCTGCTCTTGCTCGAGCAGAGCCCCGGATCCGCCATGTCGCACCGCTGATGTGCCGTTCAGGGCCTTGATACTTAGGGGCCCCTTAATTCCTTCATCCATCCAGTGGGAGCTTCGCCCCTGCCTGGGCAGTTCAAGGGAAGTCCCTCGATATGATGCCGGAAAATGTTATCCACTTAAAATTCTGTTAAACAATCTTTGCTGACCCGGTTTTTGGATATTCCGGACCGGTCAGAATTTCAGGGCGCTCTCTGCTATGGCATGCCTGAAATTATTATGACACTAATGATGCAGCAGATCTGTGGGTAGAGATCCGTTCATGTTAACGCCCCAGTTCCCGAGCTGAAGACCATGCTATCGATTCCCTCACATTGTGCTGCTTGCTTACCATGCCTCCGTCCCCCATTTAAAGGAGGGGCAAGGGCTTGGTGATCACGCTGCCGCTGTGAGGGTGTTATGGGCCGCAATCAATGAATGGGCAGCACATCATCATTCATCATTGAAGATGTCATGCAGACTCTCCGTTTCGCGTTGGCAGCACTGCTGCAGTATGGCCAAGCCTATGGCATGGTGCTGCAGCACTACCCGTTGCGGGGCTAGGATGCCGCTGATTTGGTGATCACACTTAACATGCGGACGATGAGGCTCCTGGTACGTCTCTACCGCCACAGTTTGTGTGACATTGCTGACGTGGCTTCAGGGTCCTCGCATGTCTCCAACACAATGTACATATTTACCACCGGGACAGAGTGGAATTGAGGCAGGCCATCTTCAATTTTATGGCCAGATGCCTCAGCATCTCTCGTTTGGCTTTATCGTGATCCCAGGAGCTCCTGTTGTGTGCGACGCTGCTTGGTGGCCTCTTTTGGGGAGGGGGGTTGTAGCTCGGGTTTCAGCGCTGGAAAGGTGCGTGCAGGGCAAAACAACACCTTCAATTGCCCAGGGCTGGGCCCTTTGCTCGACCAAGACAGAAACTCAGTCAATATTGGTGTGTAGGACCGCACACTTTGCTGGCCCAGACAACACGTATGCCCCCACACTGTCCCTGCTGCACTTGCACCACACCTGTGATGACGCAATAATTCATGAAACATCAGTCAGCTTTGCGCCTCCCCATAAGTCCGTGTTTCACCGGACCTGTGCATGGCCAACATGATCTCTTGAAACTTTGGAGATTATGTCTGGCTGCTCAGAGGGTGTATTACGCAACTGTTTGGGGGTCCCAATTGTTTTTCTTCCACAAGTGTGACCCATCAAACTTTTTTTTTAACCAATTTTGCCACATAAGGAGTTATGGTTTCATCTTCTGACCATATGCAATATGACAGCACTGACTTTTTTGAGGGGATTTCAGCGAAGGGTTCTGTTGTGGACAATGAATTGACGGGTTCGGACTGCATAAAGGCCAGTACAAAGCAGTTGTGTGGAGAGATATGGACAGACGGACAAGCAATTCAGACTAATGTGAGCAAATTGGCAGTTTACTTATTGGCAGCAAAAAGGCGACTTAGTCATCACTAGTCACCAGAACGTCAATTCAGTCAGATCCTGGGAAGTGGAAAACCCTTTTGTGGGTGCGGGGGGAAGGGGAGGGGTTCGTTCGATGCTCCGAAAACCGGGCAGGGGTTTTGGGAGAGGGGCTCTCGTGACAGAGCCTCTGTGAAAGGTGTGTCCTGAATGTCAGCGTTGGCTTTGAAGTGTGCGGTAGAGCGGCGCTGAGGGATTTTTGTTGCAAATTTCTCCCCGATGATGTAAACTTCAAAATGATCAGTGCGTCATGGGGTTCAGTTGGAGTCGCATGTTGGGGTACGTGGACTCCTCCCCCTCTTGTGAGTAGAGGGACAGCCTTTCTGCTTTCACCAACCAAAGTTGTTTTTCCCCAATGGCTTGGGACAGGCAAAAGGCCAATTTGCGCCTATTGCGCCGGAAACACAGCCCTTTCCCAAGGAAAATTTCACATCTCAGGAAAGATGATTGTAATCCGTGTCGCATTGTGGATCCACCAACTGCCGTAGAGGTGCAATGAAAGGTTTGCCGTCGAATCTCTCTGGAGCCCGGTTTGTTTAGGCCCCGATGTGTGAACTGGGACTGCAAAACGGTGGCGTTGTGTTCATCGTCAACATGAAGGAAACCGGGCACGGAGTGCAAGCCACTGCACACGTTTTGGACGACTTCACGAGGCAAGGCTAGGAGTTGAAGACTCAAGAGGCACGTGCGCTGCAAGCGTTTCTGTGTCCGATGCATACCATTGCTTGTTTGACCTTAATGTTGAGACGAGTGGTGCACATCTCTTGGGGAGCCATCCACATGTTAACGTGACGGGATCCAAGCACTTTTTAGACGACTTGGTAGTAGTAGTGGTGGCAGTAGTAGTGGTAGTGGCGGCTCTGGTGATAGTGTGGGTGACAAAGGGTGATAGTGCGGGTGACATAGGGGCACAGCGAGGTGGTGTCAAACGAACTGTGGCCCTTGTTTTTGATATTGCCAACGTAGCAGAGAGTGCCAGTGTGAAGCCACAAAAAGATGTGGTGCAAAATCTGCAGCGGTTGGGTTACCCACAGTATGCAATGTAATTGGCATCTTCTGGGTTTTCTAGCATCAAAGAGCTGTGCCTAAATAATTCGGTTGTCCTGAGAAATATTGCATATTAGATGGCAATGCATTGCGCATTGTGTATGCTCTTAAAAAGAGGCCCACTCTTGCACCAGCACTCACATGTGTGGGGATTGCAGATTTCGTGCGCCATTGCACATCTCCGTGTGCCTCCTGACCACGCAGTACATAGGGGATCCCTAAGTAGAGCCCCTTGGATAGTGCTGGAGGGAAGCAATCAGGCCTCAAAGTGTGCCGTGCGCAATGATGCTCCCTCTTAATTGCAGGGATGCCCCCCCCCCCCCCTACTCAGCCTAATGGGCCAAACCGGTTTCACCTGGTAGAAGGGGGAGCACCAGACGCGGCGCGCACGCAGTGCGAGGATTATGCCGTCTGGCCCGCCCATGCAGCTGTAGATTAACTGGTGGCTAGGCCGTCAGAGCGATGATTTCCCTCTGCCATTCGGACAAGGGCAGGATAAATCGACAATCCAGCAGGGAGACCCCAAACTAGGGTGGTCCCAAGGGGCCATCTTTTGTACTATCACCTTGGGAGGAGCCAGATAGGGCAAGGCATCTGCAGGTCTTGTACCCAAGGGTTTGCTCTCCTTGGGGGGCATTTTATGAGGAGTAAAAGCCAACCCATTCTGGGTAAACCTGCTGTAAAAGTAGTGCGTGGCACGGGCACGGCACAGATACTCCCCAGTGCCAGATAAACATGCCATCATGGATCATGGTTACCGGCCTCCACACAAGTGATAGTGGTTTACACAGTGGTGTGGTGGGCTTCGAGTGGTCTGGTGCTCATGACCATAGTAAGCACCTGCCCAGAGACAAACAAATGTATCTTAGACCCGCAATCCAGTTAGCTTATAGTTCCAGACCTCTTGGGGCGCTGAATCACAACTTTTTCATCGGGCAGCCTCGGACGCCCCGTCATGGTTTTGGCACTGGGCGGAACGCCAGTGTGAGTGGCAGCTCTAAATTTGTACTGCTTGGTGGACCTCAAGGATGTCTGCGGTTTTTTGTCTTGGGTTGTCTTTGTCTTGCCTTTTTTCTCTCTTTGGGGCCGCCCCAGATGGTGCGATGCGTTCCCTTGCCCACCATTTGCATGTCTTTTTGTACAGCCTTTTTTGTTTCCTGTTTTTTTTGGTGACGCTGATGAACGATAATTTCGGGCGCACGGAAAGTTTCAACCGTCGACAAAACATTGGCTCACCGTCCAGGGCCCCTCTCAGCCCTAGCAGTCCGATCCTTCAGGTATGCTTCTGTGCGTGGCCCGACAAGTCATCAGTTGTGTGGCAGGTTGATAACAAGGTGTTCCCTCCAATTATCCGCATAATGCAGGCAGGTCACTCCATCACCGACGCTTCCTGGATCGCGGCAAGTTCCCATCTTCTGTTGGTGACTGTGCGTCAGCAGGTTTTCACAAAGACTGAAGAGACCTTGTATTGACGGAAATAATGCCAATGAGAGCCCTGGAAAGTGAGAAAAACTTGAGATTCGTTGCCACACTTCTCCCACTTGGCCAAATACTCCTCTCATCCTTTCATGTTTTTCTTCGTTCTTCTTTGCTGACAGTCTTACTGCTTCCCCACGCCCGCTTGAAGAGCCCTGTCCCTCCCCCCGCCGTTGATTAGCAAATGCCCAGGCAACTGCAAGTGCCGAAGGAGACACAGGGCATAGTCACACAGTGCAAAGGCTGAATGGCAAGGGAGTGCAGGTTGGTTGTAGGATTGGGGAAAATTGAAGAAATATGTTCCCAGTCACAAGCAGGGGGATGTGTGCCCCAATGGAATCCCAGCCCTTGTGGAGAGGGGCAACAATGAGAACGACTCGGATTCAGAATAATCAGTGATCCCTGGAGCATTGCTCCGTCCTCTGCGTCGTCCCATGTACAGCTCTGTGCTCAAAACTGTGACCACCTACCCCCACCCCAACCCTGTAAGGGGGCGAGTCTGCCAATACATGACCAGGTGGCGTTGAGTTGGATGCATGACACAGGTCTGAAACATGGGGCTAATAGGAAGCGAGTGAGACTCTGGGGCGAGCTAGCGGCTTCCCCAAGAGCTGTCAGCCTCACAGGGTGTGTTTAATCCCCCTTTTCTAGTCCCCCAAACCTGCGCCAATGGGAGGAGTTTTTTTCAGTAAGGCATATCTCTCGGGGACATCCGTTATGTGCCAACACAGATCAAATTCGCAATTTTTAACGGTTTTCTCACGTTTTGGTCCAATGCACCAAAAATTCGTTCCGTAGGGGGGGGGGGATTTGTGTATGCTATTTGAAATCCATGACAAAAGGCCGTTTCGGAAATGTATGCTGCAGCCTGCGTGCCTTGACTGGCACCCACCCTGTGTTCAAGGGCATGGCCCAGAGGCCGTCAGTTGTGAGGTCCACATTTCGCTGTTTGGTCAGTTGGACCTTGCGCCATGCAATGGCCTCGCTGTACCCTGATTTCACCCGGACAAAGCCAGGATGGTGCTCAAGGTTTTCAGGGTCTTTTGCGCACCAAAGGTTTCTGTGGTGCATCAGGGGAAGCAACAGCATGTGGCGTGAATTTGTATGAAGACATGGTAGCTGCCTGTTGACAAAAGGAGGCAGCAAGCAACACGGGCATCGTCCAAAAGGGACGAAAATCTCAAACATGTTGTCAGTACAGCATGCAGACCCAGGGTGTTCCAAATAGCCCTTTTCAAGGGCTTTCCGAATATACCCCAAATACCCCTGCCCCCTTCGGGACACTCAGCGGGCACAAATGAGGCAACAATGGCACCGACCCCTGAAAACGCTCTGTGTTGGCAGGAAAATTGGACGTTGCCGAGAGATATGTCCTCAGACTTCACTCTGGGCGTGGTCCTGAGACAGCAGGGGTTGTGTGGCCACATTTCAGACTCATTTTGAGTTTGGCCCCGATACGGTAAGGCTTGCACAGTCCCAGGCAGGGCTGCTTTGGAGCGGAGGAAAGGGGCAGGGGGTCTGAGACCCCACTGCTTGTGTACCATGTGTACTTTTTTCTTGGTCCCCCTGGGGCTTGCACATTTGGGGTGACGGGATGGGAGGGGTTCCTCTTTAAAAGAAAACCCATTTTAAAGCATTACTAGCGCCAACCTGTGCTCAAAGCATTACGAGCCCCAAGCTGTGCGGAGGAGCTCCCGGCGTCCCCGCTGCCCTACAGGGAATATTCGTGGCATACTTGGCGTATTTCGGCCTACAGGGAGTTTGACCGGCAGTCGAGTCCCTAACCCAAGCCTAGAGACCAGTAGGTGATTCCCTACCACCCTTTGCACATTGAGTCGGGGCCGTAGCAAACCCCCCTCCCCCCATTAGGTACCATGTTTGGACAAGTACCCCAAATGGTAGTGGAATCGTGCTTTTTTCTTCTTACTGTGGGTTTTGGTGTTTTTGGGTTAAAAGGGCATTATTGTTGGCGGGTTTTGGTGTTTTTGGGTTAGAAGGGCATTATTGTTGGCGGGTTTTGGTGTTTTTGGGTTAGAAGGGCATTATTGTTGGCGGGTTTTGGTGTTTTTGGGTTAGAAGGGCATTATTGTTGGCGGGTTTTGGTGTTTTTGGGTTAGAAGGGCATTATTGTTGGCGGGTTTTGGTGTTTTTGGGTTAGAAGGGCATTATTCTTGGCGGGTTTTGGTGTTTTTGGGTTAGAAGGGCATTATTCTTGGCGGGTTTTGGTGTTTTTGGGTTAGAAGGGCATTATTCTTGGCCTATAGCGCTTGCGGCGCACCCTGTGGTGCACCTGCGGCGTGCGAGAGTACCCCATGCGCCATTGCTACGATGAACCAGCACAGCCCATGGCTCTGAGCCTTGAGCCCCTGCCCCTGAGGACCGGTGACCATGTCCCCACTCCCCTGGGGGCTGTGCACATTAACCCATACTCAACCTTTCCACTACCACTGAGTTTCGCCCCCTCCCCCCCTACGGCGGTGAAGTCCATGTCCCCGCAGTTTGGTACCTGCTGGCAAGGCCATCGGATGTACTACATTTGATCCCATGGAGAGCATGCGCAAGGCACGTTGTGCTGCTGCACGGGGGCGGAGGGTCAGAGCTGGTTCCTAATGAGCCCTAAAAAGGTGGCTGTATCTAATTCCCAAAAAGGGGAGGCTGGGTCCTAGTGAGCTGATCAACATGTGGCACTGGATCCGTTAGGCGGTCGGGTTAGCAAACGCTGAAATCTCAGCCGTCGATTGTGGAGGGTCCTGTTGGCTCAGCCGCTTTTGAGTTGGGGCGGGCTCACTTTGGAAGGCATGGGAGCCCTGCCCCCGTCAATGGTCCTTCCACGGGGGGGCGGCCGGCCCCGGTCCTTGTATGCGACACCCCCCAGCCCCCCCCCCCCCCCCCCCCCCCCCCCCCCCCCGGGTTTTGAAAGATAGTGGTGCCGGGTCGGCCACCAGCAAGTGTCCCTAGAGAAAACTGTCCGGCGCCGAAGGCGCCAATTTTTTTTTTTCATACTACGTGTTTATACTCAAAATGCTCAAAATTTTGTAGAGAATTCATATTTGGGCTATAGGAGGGCTGCAGGCCCTAATAGCAACCCTAGCCCTAACCCTAACCCTAACCCTAACCCTAACCCTAACCCTAACCCTAGGGCTAACCCTAACCCTAGGGCTAACCCTAACCCTAGGGCTAACCTTAACCCTAACCTTAACCCTAACCCTAACCCTAACCCCCCCCCCTCACCCCATCCGACTCCCCCCTGACCCCCGGCCAGACCCCCCCCCCGACCCCCGGCAGGACCCCCCCAGACCCCCGGTAGGACCCCCCCCCGACCCCCAGCCGGACCCCCCCCCGGCCGGACCCCCCCGACCCCCGGCCGGACCCCCCCCCCAACTCTGCCCCCCCCCCCCCCCCCCCCCCCCCCCCCCCCCCCCCGAGTTTTGACAGATAGCTGGGGGGTATGTCGCATCAGGACCAGTTGTAGTCGCCCCCCCGTGGGTCCTTCATTTCAGGAAGAGCACTTTGACGCCATTGCGCAAGGGATGCAGATCTTAGAGGCGGAGCAGCAGACTGCCACTGTGATTGCGGCGTTGGAAAGCGAGCTTGAGGAGGATATGCGCAACATTTTGAACGAGCTGGCGGAGGACGAGTGGATGCACACGCCGCAGCAGTATTTTTAAGCCCCTCAACTGCTCCGATGCAGCGGGCCTGCGACACCGGAGCATGGGCCCACCAAAGCGGCTCAGTGCAGTGGCAGAGCAAAAGTGCAGCAGTACGAGTCGCATAAAAAGAACATATTTGTTTTGTTTTCAACAAGGCAGCGTAAGTGCCTTGGTCGTATTGCAGAGGTTCGCCAACAAGATTCCCTGCTCGGCCGGTGCTCTGCAGGGGATTTCACAGGGGACGCCTTTTCTTTTTTTTGTTTTTGTAAGTTACGCGGTTTGACGATTATGGTTAATCGCCAGCAGGCGGCGGTCAACCGAGAAATTACGGAAACTTGCGATTTTCACTTTTGATGAAACCTCATGATCGCACTGCAGGCCCCTCGCCCTGCTCGGCGGCGGCACTAACTTGTGACAACTCCTGGGGCGTGGGGCGGGGGAGGGGGGGGTGCAGCCACGGACTGGGCTTGAGGGGGACCTTCAACAGGCATTGACATGTGTGTGCCAGTGGATTCCTATCAGCTGTCTTATTAATGTAGTTCCGAACTGCATAGGAACAATGCAACGACAACCCCCAACCGATGCATGGATGTGGCAGTGTCCGCACCTCTGGACAAACAACCCCCATCCCGACCGAGCCCCAACAAAAAAGCCTATTCCCACAATTCCCATTTGGTCTAACTACTGGCGGCTGACCATTGACACACATTGCCCAACAACTCCCCTGCTTCCAAGAGCAATCCACAAGCAAGCAATCCACCTCTTTCTGAAACCCTTCTGTTGCCTGTGGGAGGGTTTGGGTGATCATTTGGTGATCATTTGGTGACAATGCGGGTACTTGAGCACCCATGGGGACCCATGCAGTGGCTGCTAGGCTCATGTAGCCCGGGCCATGGACCCGCCGAAAGCCCCGAAAAATGGCTGTTGTTTCGGCAGTTGAGTGGCCCCTAAATTTTTTTAACCCTCAGAATAACCCATTTGTGACACGGACCAACGCTGAACCCCCCCCCCCCCCCCGCGCCCCCGCCGCTCTCTTACAAAGCACTTCATCCGCCTGGAAAACGGCCCATACTGCACATGTCGTACACCTGGCTGCAGTGCTGCAGATGGCACAGGGGCGTTGATGTGTGCCCTGTGCGCCCTGTTTGTGTCTGAGACCATTGTTGCAGCACAATTCCCATTACCATTGCCATGATCAGAGCCACGTGCCGAGCACGCAAGAAAGTTCGCCGTGTCCGCGCGTTTCTGTGTGGTCAAATGTGGTCGGCACAGCATCACAACGTGCCCTTCCCCTGACAAAAGATACCCATCCTCGAGGTAACCTGTTGGGTTTTGCACGAACTGAATAGATACAAATGCTGCTTCTTATGGCGGCTGCTGGACTGTGGATTTGATTGCCTTGGGCCCAAAGTAGGCAAACACCCTGTGCAACGCTTCTCAATTTGCTGCCTTGTTTGGAGAAAATAGGAGCTTGTGCCTCGGTCACTATGATACGTCCTGCGCCCACTCTGTACACCCCAAATCTACGGTTCTGCCCAGACACTTCTGCGCGCCTTGACCACACTCAGACGTTGGGGCCTTAGCGTTTCGTGTACTTCTTCATGTGGAACCGACTGCATGCCAAGGGTCAAAGTGGCCTGGCATACGCCGGAAAGTTAATTGACAAAAGAACGAATTGCGAGGCAGGGGGGGTCGCAAACGAGCGTGGGAGCGCGCAGGAGCGGGGCATGTGGTGGCCAGACGTCCGCCGCGCCACCCTTTGCAAGTACATGTCAGTGGGCCCGTTGCTGGGGTACGCGCCCGGTGAGGTGGTGTACGACTGGGGGCTGGGCTGTGGTTTTGCGGTGGGTTGGCTGGAGCGCATCTTCGCCGCTCGCACCACAGGGCACGAGCTGTCCCGGGCGCCGACTGATTCAGCGGTGCGCCTGACGGGGGCCGCGAATGTGTGTGATGTATGTGGACGGGGCGATGAGATTGAATTCCTTGGGTTTGCTTCATGACGTTCTGGCATTACCAGAAAAAGAAGGGGGTCTGGGCCTATGCCAGGCACATCGCTTTCTGCCCCATGTGGCGCTTGTCATCCAAAGTGTGATGTGACGCGAGACGGTCCCTTCTGTGTGGCAAAACCGTGCATCCCATCAGCCATCTTTCCTGTGATTGAGAAACTGGAGTTGTCTTCCAATACCTGCCCCACTGTTTATACGCCACATCTGATGAATGGAGGAAGGGAATACACATGAAAAGATTGGTTCCAAAAAATTGCACTATGCCAAAGAGGCATATCCCCCCCCCCCCCGCGCTCCGGCGAGAAAAATGCAACGTACCAGCCGAACGTTCCAGTGACCTGGAAACCACATTTTTCATGGATTTTGCGGCCATACAAGGTGCTTGTGGTATCATTGATAGTGTGTATGTTGTAAGTCGTGTGTGTGTGTGTGTGTGTGTGTGTGTGTGTGTGTTTCTTGCGGTGAATGCGAGTACAAAAAATTCTATTGGCTAGTACTGCAAAACCAGCTACTCAGAGTTACCTCAAAAAAAATTAAGGACAAAACGATTTTTTTTGTACTTGTGTTTGCTGCCCCAAAAAATTACATGACTTTGTGTTCCCTTCAATGCCCACTTGTGACAGCCCATGCGGTCATTGCACTGCGTCTCCATTCCGTTTTCACAGGTCCACATGTCCAACTGGATCCTTAAAGCCCTGTCCACCATGCCTCGTCCATGTTGGTGCTGTGCTTGTTGCCCCCATTACCACCCGACAAGCATTTTTTGCATCAACAAGGAGTTGGCGCAGATAAGGGTTCGCTTGGCTGGGCTCCTGTTCTAACTTATCCCTAACCTTGAGCTCCCCTCTATTGTTGGTCTAATTCTCAGACACAGGGATGTGCTCCGCTGTATCCCTGTGATCGCCGAAGTATACTCCATATCTCCCACCATCCCAGCCTCCGGATGCACTGCAGACAATCCATCTAAATACATTACCTCCCACCCTGCTTGAAGGTACCTATCAATGACCGCTTGGTGTGGCGCTGCCATCTCCACCGCATCCAGGTCTTTTTCCGCCTCCAACACTTGGGTCTATGAAGGAGTGGGGGTTGGAGGCTCCGTGGCTGTTACTCTGGGTGTACCAAGTGCCCTGTGCCCTACATGTAGGATGCTGCTGCATGCACGTCCTAGAGCTCTTCGCGCGGAAGTGTGACCTGTGGCCATGCTGCCCACTTCGCCTGTACCACCATCCACTGAGTCAGACAGAGATTCCATGTGAGATGGGAATCATTGAACTTGGCACAGCTTTGCGGTTTCCAATTTGCCATCTCTGCTGTCCATATGGCCGGGCCCAGTGGAGTCTGCAGCCACGGTGCTTGAAGGTCCCAAAGTAGTGTGTATGGGTCGGACTTCTATGTGTCTTCAAAGATAGCCGAGCTCAGGCACTGTGCTGTCATCCACGCTACGGTCTTAAGACTGGTGGTCCATGGGGCTTGCTGTGCTACGCCGGAGCCAGTTTGTCAACCTATCCCCCACTGCTAATTTCTCTCATGGGGCCATCTGTATAAAGGTGTGGTGTGGGGGTGGGGCACACAATTTGATCCATTCCTGCCAAACTTCTGGTGTTTGCCACTGCTTTGGCAGGCACCGGACCATCAAGTAGCGGAGAGTCTTCGGTGTGTTCCATGATTCCCCCCAAAATAGGCAACGCCTCTTGGGGTGGGGTGGGGGGGGAGGGTGGGGTTGTGCGGTCAGTTGCGCCATTGTTTCCTCAGTCGAGCTTTGTAGGAGGGGGAGGGGGAGGAGGAAGAGGACCAGTGTTCGGTAATCGGCCGTGCACAACGCCAAAGGTTGGTCCTGTGACAGACTTTTGACTGATCCTCTGTGCTACTCCTCGCACATACTCTGGGGTGCTGTGGGATGGATTACGATCATCACCCCGGGGGGACCATCCGGCGAGCCATGCCCCACTCACCCATACCCAGGGCGCCCCGACCCACAGCCGAAGAGGGTACCATAGGGCGTCCTTTCACACACACATGCCCAGACTGCGTTCATGGTAATCCTCCCGGTATCTAAGTCAGATTAACCGGTTGTCCCCGAGTCCCTACCCATTGTGTGAATGTGTGATGTACGTAGCCGGCTGCATCGATACTTTCCTGCCTTAGCTCTGAACGTGCACAAATTCAACACAAGATCATTTCTGCCAATCCGTAGTCCAAGTCGATTTGTGTTGTACTCGCAAGAGGATGCGGTAATCTTGATATTGATTCAGGGCACACGCTTCCGGGAATTGTCCTATGGACACCCTGAACACCGTCGGTATTTGACGTGCATTAATTTGGATGCTGTGCACACAGTTTTGTCTCTGGCCGGAGTCGTGTTACGAGTGTGACGGCTATCTTTGAATCGTTGGCAAGACCATGCGTGAACTGTGAACTGGCAAATGGTGAAGGCAATTTTCTTACCCCAGCCAGAGAGAGTTGAACGACCTTTGCAGTATGGAACTACACGGCAAACACGCAATGAAATGAGATGGCAATGAAGGCAGTGTGAAGGCAGGCGTGGCTGGAGCATAGTGGCAGGTCCACACCTGATCTTTTGAGGCCCCTTCCATGAGCTCACCTTCGTTAGGTCTCAGCCCCGTCCATGAGCAGGTCCATGAGCTGCATGCACAACCCACAAACATGGAATGAAGAGCAACAGGTCTTTGACCCTCAGTTAAGGACTCCAATGTGGGTTTGGGCAAGAGACGATTGGCAGCAAGGAAGGTCCGTGCAGTCAGATTTTGGTCATGGAAATCCGATAGCACGTGGGTGAGTTGCAGCGGCATTGGGCCAGCCCCCTACGTCCCGGGGGCTTAGAGCCGACCGATTGCAGGCCCTCTACAACACCCACAGCACCTTTTTGTTGGAACTGAGAGGATGTGCAGTCGAGGGCCTGCCCCCGCATCCGAGCCGGCGACGCCCGGCGCCAACACGTGGCCCCTTGCAATGGCCGCTGCTGCGGTCCTGTGCTCCACCCTCGTCCTCGTGCGCGCGTTGGCGCCCACCGCCACGCCGTCCGCCCTTTTCGCGGCCCCACACGCCGCCACGGCCCGCCCCATCGTCGGGGGTATGCCTGTGCCGCGTGTGCAGCCGGTGCGGTCCCACGCCTCCGAGCCCTTTGCGGCAGCCTCTCGGTGGCCCGAGGTCAGCGCAGCAGCAGCAGCAGCAGCAGCGACGGCGCCGGAGGCGGCACATCCTAGACCGCGCGCCGGGGCAGACGGCGTCGCGCGCGCCGGGCTGGCCCTGTTGGCGGGGGCGATGTCGGTGGCGGCCCTGCTGCACACGGCACGCCGATTCCTGCCCACACGCCCGCAGTGCCTCGACCCACTGGACCTCGGCGCGGACTACGGCGCCACCCGCGTCGCCATGGCCGCCACCACCGCCTCCGCCCCGACCCCCAAAGAGGGTGTGCGGCGGCTGACGGCCGCCGACTCCCACGAGACGGACGTGGTGGTCATCGGGTCCGGCCTCGGGGGCCTCTGCTGCGCCGCGATGCTGGCCCACAACGGCCTGCGAGTGACGGTGCTCGAGAGCCACGAGCACTTGGGCGGCTGCGCGCACGATTTCAAGTACGGCCCGTACACGTTTGAGTCGGGGCCCTCGCTGTACTCTGGATTCACGGCGCCCGGGGGTGAGAGCTTCAATCCGCTGCAGCACGTGTTCCAGGTCCGTTTGGCTGGGCGGAGAGATTGCGGGGGGCACCTGCAGAGTGGGCTCGATGGACCGAAACCCCCTGCGATGGCCCGGAGGCATGGGTACAGCTGTTCATGGACTGACCGGAGACATTTACGCACAGTGACTGATTGCAGACTGTATTGGCTTTGCAGGGAGGAGGGTGGAGACGCAAAACCCCCTGCGATGGCCCGGAGGCGACCCAGACCCGAAATTTCAGAAGAAGTGACAGCGGGAGTTGTGGAATCAGCGCAACGACGGTGTCCAGAACGGTCATCATGCGTCTGGGATTCAAGGGAAACCATTTTTGACCATTTTTGGCTCCAAAAGCTCTCCTTCGGCACCGGATTTCATGGTGACTTATCAGTGGTTCCGGTCAATTGACCAGGACACCCCTCCCCCCGCTCCGCACCACGTTGAGGTCCTGGCCACGGGGCTCGATCACGAGATTGCTTTGTGGCCGGTCAATACTTTTTGGGGAGGTCTGAGGCCACAAAACAGTTTGTGTACCTAAAATCCTCCATTTTCCGGCTCCTTTAATGAATTCTACTTTCCCCCTGAGGAAAAATTTCTGATTCCGTGAAGGCTAGAATAGCTCCCCCCCCCCCCCCCCCTCTCCCTAGTATCACTAAGCAATCCCCCTTCATGTCCACGTGTGCACGGCCTTGTCTGAGCATGAGGACCCTGTGTTCCTGTTGCTTTCAAGGACCTGGGCCGTGCCTGCACACGGGGAGTGGGTGGGTACTTTGAACCCCAGCCTATGTCGGGCGGTCTCAGGGCCGCGCTTGTGCCGGTGCTGCATTAGTTGATGTGTGGGTGTTGGTTGGTTGCAGCCTGACGAGGCAAAACACACTTGGGCAATCACTTTGTTGCTCTGTTTGCCCGCTATGCGCGGGCGCAGGTGTGGAGGGGCCATGGCGGTCCTGCTGGGAGATGCCGGAAGTGCGGGGGGGGGGGAGGGCGGAATGGAGGGATGGAAGGAAAGAGGGAGTAGATTTGATGAGATTGGATTGGGTGGGAGGGGGGTGGGGTAGGGTTGAGTAGCGTGGAGTGGTGTGGAGTGGTGTGGAGTGGGGTGGAGTGCAGGGGTGGACATGGGTGGGGTCGGGGGTGGGGGTGGGGGTGGGGGTGGGGGTGGGGTGGGGGGCTGTTGAGCCAGGAGGCAGTGATGACGGAATGACGATTACGATTGCTTCTTTTTCGCTTTACAGGTATGTGCATTTGCAGACTTGGATGAATCTGCAGCTGCGCTACCACCTGGGTTTTGCACTCATTTCCTTGCTGTGTCATCACAGATTGTACCCCATAGTCCCTTGCGCTTTTTCTCCCTATCCCTAGACATCAAATGCAATTTTGTACCTCCTTGTGCGTTCCTGCTACCAACACAAATGTGGTTGTGAAAGCAACAGCACTGAGGAGTTCAATGTCCTGGGACAATACGTGTGCATTTGATTGGAAAGCAAGATACCCCAGACCCGCAGGAGTTTCCTGTCGCCTGTGTAGCTTCTGCATGGGCTGCAGCAAAGTCTGGGGATTGTAGGCGCTTCCAAACACGCAAACGCAAGACACGTAGTGACAAGGGCAAAAAGCGCAAGGTTCTTGTTGTACACCTGTGATGGCAGTGGAGATGACAATGCCCTACAGGAAATTTGCATGGCTGCCAATGCGCTTGCTGCAGATTCATCCAGTAGCTCGTCTGGAGCCTCGTCCAGCGGTGACGGCAGCTCCAGAGCAAGCTCCAGCTCAGACAGCTCCAGCTCAGGCAGTTCAGGCACAGATGATTGAGATTTGCAAGCCATCTTGGCAAAATGTGTCAAGAAATGATTGGACTGTGTGGACTGTCTTCATGGGATACACCAACCTCTTTGCAATGTATTGTCTTGTAGTCAGTGTTGCCACATTGGCTCAGTAGTGCATTGGTATATGCACAGGCTCATGACTTGAGTGTCCCTGGTTCAAATGCAGGGTAGCACTTGCTCTGGCGCCTTTTTTTGCCATTAGCCCTCTCGTAAAACTGCTGGCAAATCCGTTTGGCTGGTTCAGGGGGTATATCCACCCCTGGTGGAGTGGCGTGGAATGGGGGGCATTGGAGTGGAGCAAATTGGATTGGATGGGGTTGGGTTGAATTGGGTTGAATTGGATTGCATTGGTGCGACTGGTCCCAGCACGGGCTGCTCCCTTGTGGCTTAGGACTCTGTCGAACCCTCCAATCCCGATCCATCGCTCCCGTGGGGACGGCCTTGTGTTAGGTGCAGTAGACTGACCATACTAATTTTGGGACCATGGCATACCTGAGACAATGGGTGCAGAGTGGGCGTGTGCTGTACGCCCAGTGTAACCCCCCCCCCCCCCCCCTCTTCTCCTGACACGAGCTTGTCCAAACACGGCCACCCCGTGTTTACGCATTTTACTGGTCTTTTGGGACCAGTGTTTTTGCGGTTCCAATCCAATGGAGAATGTGATGTGTGGCTGCAGGAGGGTCAACATGAGTTGCAAAGTGTTGGTGTAGCTGTAATTCCATGTGCTTTTGTGTTCTGGGGTGTGTGCCGACCTGTTGGACACCCTTTTGTAGTCATGAAGCGGGAGGGGTGGCTTATGGCTGCAGCATGTGTTCCGTGGTACATGCCACGCGGTAACACCGGCTTGTCCAAGCACGGTGACCCGGCGTTTCCGCACTTTTGCCCCTTGAACCAGAGCCTGGCCCGTGTTAGGACAACGGGGGGTTTACAACCCGCAGCCCCCGTGGCCACAGCCCTTCTTTGTGCCAGATCATTGGGGAGGAGCCCGAATGGATCCAGTACGACCGGTGGGGCACGTTCCTGCCCGAGGGCAACTTCTGCGTCAAACTGGGCCCGGACGAGTTCGAGGACCGGGTCCTCATGGTCAACGGCGGCGAGGACGCGGTCGCGCAGTGGCGCCGCCTCATGGCGCGGCTCGTGCCGCTCTCCGAGGGCGCGCAGGGCCTGCCCGCCACCGTCATCCGCGAGGACTTGGGGGCCCTGCCCATTCTGCTCGCGAAGTACCCGAAGGCGCTGCTCGCCACCATCCAAACGGGGCAGACCCTGAACAGCCCCTTCAAAGACCTGTTGGACGAGCAGAACATCACGAATCAGTTCATCCGGAATTGGCTCGACCTGCTCTGCTTTCTGCTGCAGGTGTTTGTTACCTGAGGCCCCCCCTCCCCTTCCCGGTCTCCAATCCGCATTCGAGTGTCGCCTTCAGAGGATTGCCTGTTCAGGGGCATCCCGGGGATATGCTTGGCGGTGTACTGTCTCCGGTGCTCGCCGTTGGCAGAGGGGTGGTGTTGAGGTGGGCTGAACTAGAACGGCCGACAGCCAAGGAGCCCCCGCCCCCCCCCCAACGGATGATGTGCTGGATGAAAGTGACACGGAATCCGGGGATAGTGAGCTGGGCACAGATTCAGACTCCAGGTCATGTTCGTTGCCTGTGCCTAATGCCAAGGTGAGCTGCAGTGCGGCAGGACAGTTACAAACTTACCAGAGCTGCAGAGCAGCCAGAGATGGGCATTTTGAGCTGTGACCGAATAGCCTGAGTTGTGGGGGCATTCGGTAGCCATGTATCTGTTGCTTCATGGCCCCCCACAGGCCCAATTTACAGTGGCAAGAGATGAAACTTACAAAGGGAAGAATTGAGTTGGCCATTTTTGGTGAACAACTTTTGGGTTTCGGACCCCCCATCCCCCTCCTCTCTTCTCATGCATCCCCGGAGGGGGAATGTGTGTGATGGTGGGCCGTCCCACTGCTTGTCCCGATGCTCACAATTGCAGCATTCTGCCCCCATGCCGTGAACTCTTCTGCCAGCGCTGGCAGGCTCCACGTTCAGTGATCCCCAGACCGTGAAGTTTGGAGGGTGCTCTCCACCACATTTGATGTTAACCAGCGGTAAGTGTGCTTGCCGTCTGCCCCAGGTTCGATTCCCAGGATCAGGGTGGGAGCTCTGGAGAGTGCTTCCTGGGTAAGGGAGGTGGGAGCACGAAAGGGTGGTCGCACACCGTAGGAGGTTTAGGTTGAGGTCTAGTGTGACCCGACGATATGAGCTTCCCATGGGAGCCGCACGCCCCGACGGTTGGCGGGGGGCCCGCTGTCTGTCACTAGAGGGGCCATTCACCCACGGGCCTCTCTGTGTTTCTTGCTGGCTGTTCCGCTCTTTGTCATGCCACTCACTGCACCCGCGCACTACGTGGTCTGTCTGTGCCAGGTGGGCTGTGTGCCACCACGGGTGGGCTTTGCGCCGCCTCACGGTAGGCTTAGTGCCACCACACGGTGGCCTTTGTGCCACCGTAGGAGGACGGGAGGGGGGGGTGCCCCCCCCCCCCCCCCCCCCCCCCCCCTCCAGACCAAAGTGACCATTGTGGGAAAAAACGAAATTTAATGGGGAAAACCCTGTCGGGCCATTTTTAGTACACAACTTTTTGGGTCCCAGACCTCCCCCTCCCTGGTCCCCTTCTTGTACTTCCCTGGGTGGGAGGTAACAAGTGCTCATCCCTGCACGCGCCCAGGACCAATGCCCTCAATGGGCTCGAACAAACACTGCTGGACCAAGATGTTGCAACCACAAACGTTCGCTCCGGGCGCTGCGGTTGTGCAGGGAACTAGACGGACGGTCGCCATCGGCGGCACTGCATTTTCTTCCTCTCGCCTCTTTGCACAAAAGAGGGGGGTATCCAAGCGTTGGATTGGGCCACCCGCCCCTCCTGTGCAGAGAACCCGCATGCGTGGGTGCCGTGCCAGTCATGTCAAATAGCACAGCGCCCCCTCCAGCTGGAGGGGACTTCCACTGGTTTGTGCATTTCCCGCTTGTGGAGGCCGTCTGGAACAGCCGTTTTCTTCCGTGACAGTCCTCTGCACAATGATGGCTGTTTGGCCCAAAGCGCAGGAGTCTTCTGACGGTCGGAGGGTTCCGACGCTGGTGTGTCAGGAGTCCCACACCCCTGAAGACACGTCGTGCAATGGGGGGTCAGGCAGTCGGATTGGACTGGGGGTCGGGGCTGTCATGCAACAACACTTTCGATTGGCCTTTGCTTGAGGGGGTGGGGGCCTCCTCTGCAGGGTTGCGGTGCTCAATGGGGTCCAGTCCCACAGCAGCCCTACCCTTTGGTGCAAATGAGCAGGGGCCAGCTGCATTCACAGTGCCACTTACTAAAGACCAGCTCTGACCCCCGGCCCACCCTCTCAAAGGCTTGGACCTCTGTTCTGCTGCCCAGTTTTCCACTCAGGCGCGTCTGGAATTCTGAGCTGCCCTGGAGCTTCATGTCACAGGATGATGACTTGCTGGGATTTAATGTGTGAGAAATTTGGTTTGATTGAGATATTGTGCCAGGGCAATGGTTCATGTCAAGTTCATGGGTCACGGCATCAGTGCCAGTTGCCAATGGACGGCGGGCTCATGACTTTTCTGGGGGTGAAGTACGTACCACACCAGAGTTGTGGTGCAGAGAGTGATACAGGCAGGATGTGCGGCAACAGCCTTGCCTCTTGCCTCTTCTGTTCCTGGACTGGTACCAGAGATGCCTATCTTGTGTGCTGTCAACCTAACCTCTTAACTGCAGGGCCTACCCGCGAAGGGCTGCCTTAACGCGGTGATGTCCTACATGATGGCCGATTGGTACCGCCCCGGTGTCTGCCTCGACTACCCCAAAGGCGGCTCCGGAGCGATCGTGGACGCCCTCACGCGCGGCGTCACAAAGCACGCGGACAAGGGCTGCAAAGTGCTCACAGAGGGGCACGTCACAGAGGTGCTGGTGTCGGAGGCGGGCGTGGCCAACGGGGTGCGGGTCAAGACGCGCAAGGGCGAGGAGGTGGTCGTCAAGGCTGCGAAGGCGGTGGTGTGCAACGCGGACCTGTGGACCACCCGGAAGCTCGTTCCGCAGGGCATCAACGCGGCGTTCGACGAACAGATCGACAACTTGGGCAAGGAAACGCCGCAGGTCAACTACGGCCAGTGCACACCGCACGGGGGAATAGCGGGGCAGGTGGGATTGGTCATGGAATTCCCACAGTAACCCCCCCCCCCCCCCAACTGATCAGGCCGTCAGTGGAGGATGCCATGGGCAGAAGTTGCATGCTGGATTCCCACCCAGGCAGGTGGATGCCCACGGCAGTGCGGATGCCTGCTTGTCATAGCAGAAGGTTCAAGGGCGAGAGGCCAATAGGCGCCGCCACAGGCTAACAGAGCGAACCACCAAAGGCCTTGTGCCAACCCCACCCCAACCCCCCTCTTGCGAGAACAACGCCGCTGTCAGAACAACGAGGTGTTGGTTCCGCAACTGTTGGGACCATGGAATTGGGCGGTTCCTTTTTGTGGTTGTCTGTGAACCTCAAGTTGTTCCTGTGATTGGGGGCTGGGGTTGACATTTCAGAGATGCTGATGATTGTCCTGCCACCTTTTCCCCCTCTCTTGAGTACGTGATTTTGATGCACCTCCATAGACATGGCTGTCTGGGCCTCAATGATGCATTGCTCTGCTGCTTTTGTCTTCTCCTCTTCTCACGGTGCGCCAAACAACGCCCTTGTTAGAACAACAGGAGGTGTTGTTTCCGTCATGTTCAGTGCTTTTACCGTTGTTTCTCGCGGGGGTGGGGGGGACACCCAACCCACCCCGGGAGGCAGGGAGCGACATGCTGCCCCCCCGCCAGTGCACACTAGCAGCGGTGAGTGCGCCAGCAGAAGAAAAAAGAGCACCAAATTGGGAGGAACGCATGCAGCAAAGCAACTGGGCACAGGGCCGCCCCACACACGGCAGTGAGACGAGCCCCAACAGGACACACAGCAATGCACAGGGGGACGTTGAGGTGTGAGCACTGCAGCAACCACCAAATGCGGTGCACGCCAAGCGAGCCATCAACAAACAAGCCCCCCCCTTCCCTCTACGAGGTGCCCGCGAACTCCACAAGGGCGGGGGCTGTGCCCCGCGCGCCAGGAGGTGCCCGCCATGGGGTGGCAACAGGGCCGTGACCAGTCAACTGCGCGCGGGACAGTCAACGTCATGCGGAGATGTGCAATCCGCGTACGGGGGGGGGGAGGCGGGTGGGACAGGAGTGGGTGCGCAAAAGGGGCACCCAGGAGCTCCAACAGTCAGGGGGAGGAGCAACACAGATACACAGAACGCGGGAGGCACACCAGGAGGGACAAGGGCGAGCACAGCAGACAAAGAGGACGGGCGCAGCAAGGCAGGAGAGGCAACCAGGACAGGGAACCAGAATGGAGGGCATGGGAGAGCGTGCGCATGGGAGGCAGCAACAATAAAGGGGATGGCCTGGCCAGCCAGCCCCGTCGCTACCGGGTGCCAGGGCAACCCCTGCTCAACCGGCATCAGGTGGGGGGTGTCTCCCGCAGCCCAGATGGGCTGTTTGCGCAACAGCAGCGGGAGCCCACCAGGGGCAGACCAGCCATGAGGGGGAAAGGGACACATGGTGGACGGTTGGGACAACGCGTGGAGGAGCAGGGCACCTGGGCCTCACGCACCCGGAAACACAGCGAGGCAGGTTATGGACGGCCTGTGGACAGAGGCGCGTGGACAGCAAAAACAGTCAAAGGACCACGGCAACAACCAGCACAACCTCAATACGCCAACTACTAGGCGCCACTGACGCGCAAACGGCACACCATGCCACATCCAGCACAGCCCCGGCACACCGCGAACGCAGAAACAACACCAGCAAGAACACCGGCTGCAGCAGCCGACAGACAGCAGCAACCGGACGCAAAAGGGAAGAACGGGTGACTGTCCAGGGCCCCGTAAAGAAACAACAACCAGACGGAATGTCACACAGGGGGACACTGATGCATCAGTACTGCACTAGAGCATCATACCAAAAGACACAGCTCAAGATTGCATCACCCAGTGGCTGTTCGGTTGGTAGATGAATACATTGCGGGGTAGAATGCTCTTAACAAGCTGCATCATCATTTGCTCAAGCAATTACTGCGCAATGTTATAACATCACTTGTGCGGTCTTCAGCTGTGAACGCCGTTGGTCTTGAGTGCCTACACAAACACAGTGTCAGTTCACACCGCGACTCTTCTCTATGTTGCGCATTCACACTGCATGTAGGCGCCCCTTGCAGCCCGTGTCCAGCGCACACATTTTGGCACATAGCATCTGTAAAAGTGAGGGAAATACTTGCCAGGAGGGAGGGCTTCCAAATCTGCCCACATCAATTTTTTCGGCCTCTAAAACTTTCCCCTTCTGGTACCGTCCAATGAGTGAGGTTCTGTACAGACTGCGTTTAGTTTGGTCCCTTTCAACGTCCTTATGGCTCGCCCACGTCGCCGCCCTCGCTCCATCCACTAGGTCAACTCGTTCATCCACCTGCATGCGGCCATTGACGCTGAGGGTCTGCCGACGGAGGCGTCCGAGGACTTCCCCGCGCAGTGGGCAGTAGTCAACACGTGGGCCGAGGACGGGGAGGGGGTTGAGGCCCCCCGCAACGTCGTGCTGGTGTCCATGCCCAGTCTACTGGACCCCTCTCTGGCCCCCGCCGGGAAGCACGTCATTCACGCGTACACCCCCGCCACCGAAGCGTACGAGCTCTGGGAAGGCATGGACCGCGACAGTGAGGTGTGCAACGTCCGGGGTCGCGTCGGTGCCCCGATCTCGGGCCCCCTGTCGTCGTCCCACGTCTCCCACGTCCGTAGTACACGCGGATCGCATCCTTGTTGTTCGTGCTACCTCCATGGATACCGCATTCACGGGGTATCCGCGTCATATTCATGCTGCCCCCACACCATACTCATGTTGCTGCCATAACACACCCCATCAGAGGCAGAGGCAGAGGCGAATGCGGAGTCAGAGGTTGAGGCAGAGGCAGAGGCAAAACAAAGACAGAGGCAGAAAGTCGGTAGGTAGAGGCAGCAACAGAGGCAGAGGCAAGGCAGAGGAGAGACCGAGCCATCACATCCATGTCAAGCTTGTAGGATACCCACACCACCTCCACATCGCATGCATGCCCCGTACCACTATACATCCATGCCACATCTGCATCTCTCACTCGTATCGCCTTCATACCACAGCCATATCAAACCCAGACTACATCAATGGTATGGCCGCCAAATCCACACTGCATTCGTGTCACATTCAGATGGATCGCGTACCGGGCGGGGGGGGGGGGGGGGCTTCGTGGAGGGATAATTTCGTGGGAACATTTCGTCTTCCAGGAAGGTGGCGAAAGTTTCCCCTGACGAAATTGAGGGGTATGGGCGGTGTAGTGCAGGTGTTGGAGCTTGGGAATTCCCAAGGGTGGCAAAATCCCCTCCCCCGGGAAATTTTCCCGGCGAAGCAATCCCCGTACAACACCCCCCCCCCCCCCCGTGGGACACATCAAACGCTACGCCCCGAACTCAGTCCAAAGGCGACAAAGCCCAGAACCCTGTAGAAGCAGCCCAACTCTTACCCCATTCAGGGCGGAGGGAAGGGACAAAACTGCAAAGCACTGTCTGCGTGACACGCACAATCAAGGAACTGAGATGGCAATGAAGGTCGTGAGGCAGGCACGGCTGGAGCTAAGTGGCGGGTCCACACCTGACCTATTGAGGCCCCCCCGTGTATGACATCCATATGACATCCATATGACATCCATATGACATCCATATGACATCCATATGACATCCATATGACATCCATATGACATCCATATGACATCCATATGACATCCATATGACATCCATATGACATCCATATGACATCCATATGACATCCATATGATATCCATATGACATCCATATGACATCCATATGACATCCATATGACATCCATATGACATCCATATGACATCCATATGACATCCATATGACATCCATATGACATCCATATGGCATCCATATGACATCCATATGACATCCATATGATATCCATATGACATCCATATGACATCCATATGACATCCATATGACATCCATATGACATCCATATGACATCCATATGACATCCATATGACATCCATATGACATCCATATGACATCCATATGACATCCATATGACATCCATATGACATCCATATGACATCCATATGACATCCATATGACATCCATATGGCATCCATATGACATCCATATGGCATCCATATGACATCCATATGACATCCATATGACTTCCACGTCACATTCCTATCGCCTTCATGTTTGGCTGGTGCAGGAGTACAAGGCCAAGAAGGAGGAGGCAGCACAGTTCCTGTGGTCCGCGGTGGAGAAATCGGTGCCGGGCGCGCGGGGGCGCGCCGTTCTGGAGATGGTGGGTACGCCCCTGACCCACGAGCGGTTCCTGCGCCGCGACCGCGGCACATATGGCCCCCGAATCGAGGCGGGAGGGGACGTTAACCTCACGGGGCACAAGACGCCTCTGCCTGGCTTCTACATGACGGGGGATAGCACGTTCCCGGGCATTGGGGTGCCAGCGGTGGCCGCGGCTGGGGCCATCACTGCCAACACTATTTTGTCCATTCCGCAGGTCTCTCTTCGCCTCACCAATCCTTCAACACCCGTCATGACCTCTCTCCACGCAGGGCCGTCCTTTGAAACTCAGATATTTCTTTCGTTTTTTGCCACTAAGGACTGCGCAGGGATGTATTAGAAGGGCTGACTAACTGTAGGAGGGGGGAGGTAACCCCCCCCTGGATCCCCACCACCCCCCCCCCTCTCTTCTAATACATGCTTGGGACTGCGTTGTTAAGGTTGTCGCCGGCAGGACAGGGTTAACCAACAGCGGTTCACACTCAACCGACGGCAGTTGATGGCCCACCGACGCCGGGTGGCCGATGACCGACTGCAGGCCGACGCTCTGCGGAGGCTCAAGCGCACCGGAGTCGCGGCATAGAGCCGCGGTATGGGGTCGCGGTATCGAGTCGCGGTTTTGGGTCGCAAAACAGGGGCTGTACAGAACGGCGGTGTGGAGTCGTGGGATAGAGTTGGGGTGTGGCGTCGGCGGTATAGGGCCTCACCAACGGTCCACACAAGTCTCCAGCGCTTTCATCACCGCTGCAGGTCTGGAACATGGCCGATAAGATCAAGCTACCGGCGAAAGTGCCGGACATCGGAGCTGTGGAGAAGTCAGTGGCGATGATGGCCGTCCTCGGGCAGATCTCCGACCCCCGAGCCCCGGCGCCCAAGGCCCCCGAGGCGTAGACGAGGGACATGGCGCCCCGTGGACAGAAGGACCCGTGGCGCCGCAGTAGATGACCGGGCACGTGCCCCTCCTCGTCTTCGATGTGTTGTGAACATCTCTCCCCCGCTCCCATCCATTTGCCAGTCGCTAGATCTGACCATTCGGGAGTTCGTTTATTGCAAGATCCAAAGGGGCGCACCCAGCGCCACCTGCGGCACGATGGCGCTGTTCGGGTATCGCCCATTTCGACACTAAGCTCCTGCAGTGAACTCCGCAATGGAATCTTGGAGTCCAGCGACAGCGACGTTTATCTAACAAGTCCCCGCCGAACGCCGCCCCAGTCCTGCATCTTGTCCGCTTGGGCCCGGAGGCACGGATGCGATTCTTTATGATACTGGGAGCCCCCTGAACCCCCCGAGGGACCGTTTGCAGGACATCGCCTCCTGTCCTTCGTTTTCTGGGTTCTTTTCAAAGCCCCTGCTGCTGGCGGTCACTGGCGGTTGACGGCCATTGAAGATGAGTTTTGACGCGACGCAGCACTTCCCCTCAGTGCTTGGTGTAGTCGGGCTATCTCAAGGAATACCTCCCATCCACCTTTTGGTCCTCCTTCTGACTGCATGAAAACCGGGTCATTTGCAGTGTGCCGCGTTACAAATGGCTGCCATATATCTTATGTTGCCTGAAGACGGCAGAAGTTTGCGTCCGACAGAGCTCTACCTTCGGTTGAGTCCGCATTTTTGTGAGCCTCGCCGTGTTTTGGTGCAGAAGGGTCTTCCCTGGCTCTTTGGGGACGTAAAAGGGGCCCTGCTTTGTGCTGTGCCACAGGTGGCGTAGAACCCACGACGCAGATGCTATTTGGGGAGTGCTCCCCTGCTGGAGATGCAGGTTTACATGTGTCGTGGTTCGTGGCAAAAATGCCGGCCTCCACGTTTTGGATGGTCCAAGCCAAATGAACTACACGTGGCAACCGACAGCGTTTGGGGTCGTCAACCGCCGCTGTTGGTGCTGAGCGAAAGCATTGGGTTGGTCCGTACCCGCCCGGTGGCTGTCCTCACTGCCACACCCACAATGGCACCCTGACGGGGGCGCATTCTGGTTGAATCGACAACAACAACTGCCCCCCTGACCACCGTGTCACCAGCACGCTTCTGCGGTGATTGTAGTGCCGCCCAACTGCTCTTGGGAAATGGCTGAACACCACGGGCGTTCTCACGAACGTTTGGTTGTTTCCTCGGGGGGTAGTGTGTGGACGGCAAGGATCCTGGCAGGCCGCGTTCTGTCGAGGCGTCAAGCAAGCCGTGGCAGCACTACTGCATGTCGCGGGGTCACTCTGAGAGTGAGTGTTTGTGGCGCGTTGTATTGCCCTGTGCAGGCGCATTGGCGTGCTCGTCCGCTGTGGCCCTTGCATGTCTATTTTGTGTCTTGCCTTTTCCACAAACGGTTGTGCATTGGAAAGATGGCGGTGACGGAATGGGATTGCGATGATGGATTGTTTCCTGTGTTGATGGCTCGTCTGGTTGAGCGTGCACCGCAATGTGGGCATGCCAGTACGACTGCCTCTGGGGTGCCTCTGACCGCGCAGTGCGCGTGCGTGGTGCGCATAGAAGATAACGACAGCATCCGAGGGAGGTGCTGCATGTGCCATGTGGTTAGAAAGTCTATGGTGTTGGCACCAAACCGCAATTATCCGTAGGGTGAAGCACCCCATCGCAACACAAGGAAAAGCGTGAAGTAAGCCTTGTGCTCAATGGCCCTTTTTGGTGCACAAGCCGTCTGCAGCCCACCCAAAGCCGCTTGGCCAGTGATTGCAGGCTCAATCCACACATCCGACAGCACGCTCCCCTTCTCGCGTCATATCTTCCCCGAGAACCCAAACATTGAGATATGTAATCTTTGGGGTTCATGCTTTGCAACAAACATTACCACACTAATCGGGCACCGGAGGCTTTGCTGCACCTAGCGAGCACAGTGCAGTTCAGAGAAGAGATGGACATCAGGCCCAAGCCCCAAAACAGCTCGTGATTCAAATGGGTGCCTCAACGGGTTCTGGCGATAAACTTCCAAGCAGTGCACAATCCATAGCAATGTTTGGCATGACGCAGTAGTGCACACTGCTCGCACCTGGCACCACAAGCAGTGCACACTGCCCAGCACCTCGCACAAAACACCACTCAGAATTTTCCAACAATTTCTGCCCATTTGCACGGCAGGCTTCCATCGGAACGCCCCATGGTGAGGAAGCTGCTAAGTGGCAGCGCACAGGTACGCGCAAGCAACACATAGGACAAACTGGAATCTCATTCAGGGGCTTCCCAGCACGTGTACAGTGCGCCTTTCGATTCCCATGCCATGCTGCATCTGATTGTAGCATTCTGTGCAAGGACAGCCACCCAGGGCCCAACCCACTGCACCTCACCTCGCCCTTCACATTTGCCGGTCTCCTAAAAACAGACAGTGCAATGGAAGTGGACAAAAATCCCCTTCAAAACGGGACTCAAGTAGGAAGTTTTTTTTTATGTTCAGTTGCTGTGTGGATTTTCGAGGGGCAATCTTTCATTTGCTGACGCTGGGCAGGAGACGCTGCATTTTTGAGCGCAACATGACAAGATGCATAAAAAGACTAATCAAGATTAGCTTTTGGTTCATCAAAATCCGACACGGTAGGCCGAAGTTATGACTTCTTTGGTTTGTGCCTTTTTGACGCTAGCAGCTACCCACTCTAGTTTGGAGGCCTTCCTTTTTGCATGCCTTACAACACGTGCTAGTCCCTTTCTTGACCAACCCCTTCTTTTCTCATGAATCTTTTCACAACGGCCTTTCAACTCTATCACCAAAGATACCAATTTAGCGGAGGTGTAAATGATGGAGACAAATGGATGCACAAAAGGCGTGTGCATCAGCACATGTGCTCACACTGGCACACTGAAGTTGCAACAGCAGTAAGAGACACTGTAGCCCAAGGCTGTGGACAGGTGGCATATAGGATTACCCAACGTGGACAAGTTGATGGAACATGGTGGAAAATAATGATAAAAGAAGATGCTGTGAAGAAGCAGGCAGCTTTGGCACAAGTCAAAGGTACTCTTGTGTCCTTGTCGGTGGACGACTTCTTGTGGTCTAGTGGGGCGCACGGGCGACAGGCAAGTTCAATCCATGATGTGTTTAGCTGTGTGGTCGCACTTCGGCAGTGTGTGTCTGCTGCTGTTTCAAATGCACTCGCCTCGACAGCACATTTGGGACAGCGTAGTCTGACCCTGACCCCAATCACCAACAACCCACAGAGGCAAACCACTGATGCAATGTCGACTCGCCCTCTGGGATTGGTGCTGCACTGGCACCGCGAGGAGAGGGTCCCTAAATTCCAGCTGCACCGAAATACCGCTGTGGGTCTCAACCAACGAATTGGTTTGGCCCATCTCGTTCGTATTCCGTGCTGTGCACTGCGCATTGCACTGCACCCGCGCTCATTGCACTGTACCGCCCGCGCGCGCTGCGTGGTACTCCCATCGCCGAGTCAAAAGCCCAGGGATCATCGCCTGCAGACCAGCAAGCATTTGAGTGTCCCTGTTGTTCGCCCTCGTCTGCGTTGCAGCCCAGCATGATGAAACGCACTGCTATGCAACTGCGGCGGCAGCCGGGCGTCACAGCCCGGCCCTGGAGCCAGTGGGACAATTTCCGCAAAATGCAGAAGCTCGTGGCGACGGGGTCCTACCGGCCCCCCGAGTGGTACTACGCCATGCGGGTGGCCCCGCCGCCGCACCGCGCCTACAAGGACCCCACGCGGAGGGTGCCACTGGAGGCGCCACACCAGGAAGTCCAGGAGCGCCTCGCCAAGGACCACCCGGACGTTGCTGCGATCGGCCGGCGGGTCTTCAATAATTTTTGGATGGAGAAGCCGGTGGAAAAGATGGCACACCAGTACGAAATGCTGCGCGCCCAGGGTCAGAGCAAACAGGAGGCGTACGCCACCGTGAGCGAGGAGTGCCGCAAGGTGCCGGCTCTTGCTCATGTCCCTGCTTCTTGGTGCCCTGCCCCTGCCCCTGTGCCCCACCCCACAAAAAAAAGGTTGCCCACGGTGCACTTCATACTGATAGCACACCACTTGTTAGAAACTCGGAAGTGACCCCAGAGTCCCTCAACCTTCACGGGGACCACAGTTCAGACGCCACCCCCCCTCCCCTTCCTTCAGTAGCTGTACTAGCACCGTCAAGACACTGAACACAAGTGCAGGGGTCTTGCCCACAATGTATCACATCACCAAATGTCATCAACCCGAACTCAGAACACTCCATGCACGCCAATCAACATTTGTGGAATTGGGGGGGAACGGTCACTTGGCCCAAAAAGCATAGAAAATACTAGGCGCGCCAAAGAAAATTTCTACAAGGCGCCGAAGCTGATTCACACTGTGATACTATGGTACAGATTTGTGGTGCAATTCCCTGGGGGAGGGGAACCGTCACTGCGTGACCGTCACGACATTGGTGGGGAGACTACAAGGGGGGTGTAAGGTATGTACTGGAGACAAGCTGAGTCTTTCTGGCGCAGCATACCTTTATTCCTTTCGTGGAGACGGATGTTGGTAATTCCTGGATTGCTGTTGGTGGTTTGTCGGGCAGTGGCTGTCCTGGGATGTCCTAAGCACAGAGGAGCACAGAGAGTGGGAGTTGGTGCATCGGGTGGCTGCACATCTGGAATGGGGAAGAGAAAAATGGGAACATGCCCCCTGCCGCATCGGGATCCCCAAAGGAGGGGAAGTCTTGGATAGCACCGGTGGGGGTCATTCAGGCATTCTCCCACGGTTGTGGCCGTCAGGGGCAAGCGTGTGGCATGCACCCATTGTCTGCCCGGGCCATGCACTGTTGTTCCAAGGCCTTCGTGGCCCTTCCCACACTGGAGGCAGTCCCCGTCCGTGGATGAGGCACTCCCCGTGTGTGGTTTCTTGAGCGTTTGGTTCCTTGCCAGGCTTTGTTGATGAGGAATTGATACATAAAGGGGGGGGGGGGGCTCTGGGTGGGTCCCACAAAGGGGCGCTTATTCAAACTTGATTTTCCCTCAGCCAAATTTCGGGTCAAGATTTTCTTGGGGGGGGGGTCTCAGAGCCCACAGACCCCCCCTTTTATAAACGAAGCCTGCTCCTTACACGGAGGGAAATGCCAAGTGCAGGGGCATGGGGCGGCAAACGCATCAAAAGTACCCCACATGATGCCCTGACCAAAGTGCTCGGAACGTAACAATTGGATGCGGGTACTCCACTCCCCTGCCAGTGGCGTGTCTGGGCTCTGGCAATGGATGTCAGCTCCTCGCCGAGGAGCAACACAAGGCACTGGCTCTGGCGGCCCAGTTCCCAGATGACCCAGGGTTCTATTCAAATCTGGCTGACCGTCTTCCAGCCGTTTGTCTGCCATCACTTCTGGATTGAGGGCGATGTACCCCCCCCCCCCCCTCTTGTCCGAACACGGACCTGTCGTACTGTGGAAAATGCCAGTGTGAATCTGGAGGGTGCCGACCATCGTCAATTTATGGCGTAACACGGGCCTGTCCAAACACGGCGACCCCGTGTTTCCGCACTTTTGGGTCTTTTTTGGAAGCATCGTTTTTGCGGTTCCGATCCAATAGAGAATGTGGTTTGTGGGTTTGTGCTGGGCAGGAGGGGTCAATACGGGGAACAGCTGTAATTGTGCTCTTGCGTTCTGGGGTGTATGCTGGCCTATTGCTTTGTATTGTCATGTTTTGAGGGACGGGGCTGGTTTATGTCTGCAACATGTGTTCCTTGGTACATGCTGCGCGGTACGAGGGGCTTGTCCAAGCACGGCAACCCCGTGTGTCCGCTCTTTTGCCCCCTGAACCTGAACTTGGCCCGTGTGAGGACCAGCGAAGGGGGGGGGGGGGTAGCACGGGTCGCGTGGGAGCCCAGTGCCCCAATACGACAGTCGCAACTGCCGCACACAAGGTACGCCCTTGTCCAAGACGCAAGGGGGGTTCGGGTAAAGAGGCCAAAACGTAACCAGCGAGAGAGGGCGCCAGTGGCGCTCTCGGACTGCTTTGAACTATGTGTGACGGCGCCTAACGGCGCCTTGCTGGACAAATGGGACAATGTGTGCCGCGGCTCCGCCGCGTGATACTTGATGAGTGAGGGCGTAGGTCTGTCGGTGGGGACCTATCGCTGAACTTTCCACTGTTCTATGGCCAAGACGCAAGGGGCGTGTGTACCGTGTTCATTTGAGACCCGGCCGTGTCTTGGGCACGGGGGGCGGGGTGTGTGACCCGGGCCCTGCCCTGCCCCCGGCCCCACAGGTCATGCGTGTAGTCGGGCGGCAGCAGCAGATCATGGCGCACGAGGCCAAGCAGAGCGGGGCCTCCATGACCCTGCGGGAGGCGCAGGGGCTGCTAAAGGCCGTGAACTTCATGCAGCAGAACGCGCAGACGCTGCGGGAGATGGACTACAAGGGCCTGGAGACGGCCATCAACGAGAAGGTGGTGCGCGACATGACCCACAAGTACGGGGACAAGGACAATCTGTGGAGCCTGGGCGATCGCGCCGCGACGCGCGGCAAGAGCACGTGGGCCCCCGGCAGAGCCCCGGAGCCGAAGCCGGAGCAAGGCGGTGCGTGATGACCGCACCGCACCGCTCCGCGCCCGGAGAAGTGGCGGGGAAAAGGACCAGCACTTGTGAGCACGTGAGGGATGACCGTCCCGCTATCAAATGCCTTCCCCCACTTCACTGCCTTGGGACAAGCAAAACAGACGATGTCCTCCCGAACAGTCAAAACAGCGCGTACGTCCGGAAGGACCAACTGGGACAATGGGCTTTTATGCCAACCCCCCCCCCCCCAAAAAAAAATCCAGCGCAAGCCTGCCACAGGTCCAAGCCAGGATTTGTTCAATTCATAGGTAGGGGGGGGGGGGGCGGTCTGGGTGGGTCCCACAAAGCGCCGCTTATTCAAAGTTTTTTCCCTCAGGTGGGTGGGTCTCAGAGCCAAAAGACCGCCCCCCCTCTGAAAAATAAAGCCTGGTCCAAGCACTCCACAGTCGTCAGTGCGTGAGCAGTCATCGGCGTCCGCGTACCGGGACGTGCAGTACAGCGCCTTTTGACCCGCGTGTAGACCCGCCCCCTGTCCACTGGTGTTCCACAGCTGCGGTGCCAGAGGACAACCGCCCCTTTCATTGCTCCATGTCCCTTCTGGGCACGGGCTCTGTGGGTAGGCTGCCAAAGGAGCCGCCTGCCCAGACCCGCCCCCGCCCCCGGAAGCGAGCTTTATGGGCCGTGCCCAAACGCCGTTGCGGGAAACGGTGTTGGGGCCAAACGTTCCCACTTTCAGACTTGCGGTCTGGGCCTCGTCTGCATTGGGTCTGCGTCGCGGCGCTGCTCTGGTGGTGTTGTGAGTGTTTTGGGGGGGGTTCTGAAATTGGGGCCCTGGTCTTGATGTCGGGGGACGGGCGTCGCCGAACACAATGGCTCGTCAGCGTCACCTGTTTGCGACTGGAGGGAGTCCACGTGAATTATATATCTCATTGCACTTTTCTGCCTGAGCCAATGTGCCGCTGGCGTCACGCCGGACACATGAAGTTCCGTTGGTGCCGCGGGATGAGTAGGCGCCCGCTCAGTCTTCAAGATAAGATGTACCCCAATTTTTCCCTCGGTTGTATCCACTGTCTCCCAATTGTTTTCCCCGTGTCTCGCCGATGTATCCCAAAAACCTGAACAACGTATCCCGAATCGCAAGGCACATCCCATTGCTTCGTACCACAGCACGAAGCAGAGGTCTCTTGCCAGCATGACCCCCTTGTTCAGAGGGATCAGCCTGGACGCATTGCAGAATTACTGACTGCAGCCATTTTGGGGGCGTACCGTGCGCTGTGCGCGCGCAGTGCCCGCGCTGTGCGAAAAGTTGGCTGTTCTCCACCACCGGGAGTTCGGTAAGTTCAGAAGATTGAAAGGACGTCATTGAATGGCTGCTGCAGTGGACGGGGCTATAGGGGGCAGAATTTAGGTCGCTGGGACCCATGGCAAGCATCAGACGTTTGAATTTTTGAGTTTTGAATTCATTGTGCATGATTCCGCAGGTGGGTGGTTTTCAGGGTTGTTACCTGGATCATCACCGCAATAATTGGCGCTGTGCCCGCGCTGTGCGAAAACGCCCCCTTTGTCTCATCTTTGTTGACGTTTATCTTTGTTGACCCGTGACAAATCACTACATTGCCCCACGCCACGCACACGTAGCACAATGTCCCCCAAACGCACCCCCCCCCCCAAAAAAAAACAATGTTTAAACAATGTAACCCCCAACCCCCTTTGGGTACGCCTTATCCGGAAGACTGCGCCCGCTGACGTCAGGATGTGACAAGGGTGGGGCTTACTTAGCAATGTGTAGTACGGGGCTGGTCCCCATCAGATCCCGCCTCGGCGCCAGTGGTATGTCACGCGCCAAACACCACCTGACCCTCTCTTGCCTCCGTTCTGTTCACGGAGCCCAACGCGCGGCCGAGCCCTTCCGCGAACTTTGGGACAGCGGAGACACTCGTACCCCCGAAGTGCGGGTGCAGTGGGCCACACGCTGTGCGGCATGCGCTTGGGTGGCGGGGGATGCGGCGCCACTGCAGGCCGCGGTGGCCCGCCTGCGGCCTGGGGGCGTTACGCTGCGGGTGCGTGTGGCGGCCAAAGGGGGCGTACCGTGCGCTGTGCGAAAAGTTGGCTGTTCTCCACCACCGGGAGTTCGGTAAGTTCAGAAGATTGAAAGGACGTCATTGAATGGCTGCTGCAGTGGACGGGGCTGTAGGGGGCAGAATTTAGGTCCCTGGGACCCATGGCAAGCATCAGATGTTTGAATTTTTGAGTTTTGAAGTGATTGTGCATGATTCCGCAGGTGCGTGGTTTTCAGGGTTGTTACCTGGATCATCACCGCAATAATTGGCGCTGTGCGCGCGCTGTGCCCACGCTGTGCGAAAACGCCCCCAAACACAACACATTTGTGTGTGCCCGGCGCGCGAACCGCGGTCCTGTGGTTCGCACGTGCGGTGGAACTGTCCACCGTGACCAACTGGGCGCGTCTCCGCTCGAAATCGCGACTTCAAGGCCCGGAATTCGCGATTTTTCGGGGGTCAATCCTCGAAAACCCCGCGGCGACGCACCCACCGCCACCACCGAGCGCGCCGGGCTCAGGCCTCAGTGCTTAGGCCTCTTGCCTCCCGGAGCAATCCATCAAAGTGACGCCGCCTCCGGAGGGGCGCCGTTTTTTATGGGGGGGGGGGGCGGGGGGCTGCGGTGCGTGTTGCGAGTTGTGATGCGATTTCTTTGCCAATGGATGCAGCAGTGGATCGCGTTTCGCCGGTCGGACTTCCCTCGCGCGCGGCGACGCGCCCGCGCGGGGCCGAAAGCGGTCGCGGCAAGAGCCCCCCCACCCCCCCCTCCGCACCGATGCCGGCGCCTCGGGTCGGGAAGTGGGCGGAACCTCATCACTCGTCAGCGCCAAGCGGCCCAAGCCCCCATGGCAATGTTGCGCTAACCCAATCCGCCAGACCGTCCCATATGCAGCAACGCCGGGTCCTCCCAGGCTTACCCCGAGGCCCATCCTGGTTCACATGGCAACGCCAGATTCTCTGGTGTCTCGTCCCCCCAAAGGGTTGTGCTTCGTGTTAGGCCTACGGGACGGGGGGGGGATGGGTGGGTGGGTATGGGGGCAGAAAACAGTTTGTGTACCTAAAATGGGCCTCTTATTTTTGGCTCTCGATTCAAAATTTCACTTTTCCCTCGAGGCAAATTTTTTTGGTTTTGGGTGGGCGGGTTGTTTGGCCTGGGGGGGTGGGTACGCCAGACCCCCCCCTCCCCCGCCTGCTTGTCATAGCAGAAGGTTCAAGGGCGAGAGGCCAATAGGCGCCGCCACAGGCTAACAGAGCTAACCACCAAGGCCTTGTGCCAACCCCCCCCCCCCCTCGTGGATAAGCACATCCCTGCCCCCCCTCCTCGCCTTACTCAGCCTCTATGGTAAACCGCCCCCACCTTTGTGCCAGCACGGCCTTGTCTAGGCACGGCGACCCCGTCTGACCTTCGTTTTTCTGCACCGCTGGCACCTGCTTTGAACGCACCTTCACCTGGTGCACCTCGCAGCGTTGCCAATCCTCCGGGCCTCTCTCTGTCCACGGCCTACCACTACCGCCCGCTCCGCATGGCAATGGACTGCCATCGCAACTCATAACTGTCGTCTATCCCGAGGGAACAACCATTTCGGAAACCATCTTGGAACCCGCCGTGGCGAACGACAGGGCGCTCTCCACAGTCAGTTCAGCCCCTGCAGCCTGGCACGGGGGCGTTGAACCCCGGAACAACCACTGTATTCACGTGCGTATCCAACGACCAGCCCCTCGTCAACCGGCGCTTTTTTTGCCTCAAAACATTTTCCAAGCAGCACTGGTCAAACAGTGAAACAGGGCTAGACGTTACGCAGTGAGGGAAGTCCCCCCCCCCCCCGTTGCGCTAACACGGCTGTCACATACCAGCGGTGCACGAACAAGGAGTTTGTGTCAGCTCGAGTTTTGGATCCCTCTACACAAGGTGAGCGGTATATTTGCCTGTAGGCTGTCATTTACAAATGACACTGTGGACGACAGTTTTGCTCCCAAAGATACGAAACCCAAGCCTGTCCCTCACAGCCCTGAAGCGGGCCCCAAAAGGCAAAAGCATGTCCAGCTCTTTCAGATGAGGCACAAGGTTGGCAAGGGGTTCTATTTGGTGCCTGTCAATCAGAATGCCAGCGACTGAGTGGTACCTGAGTTGTGCATATGTTTTGTATTGCCGTGTTTTGAGGGGGAGGTTTGGGTTATGTCTCCGACGTTTTTTCGTGGTATGTGTGGCATGCAAACATGCGCTTGTCCAAACATGGCTACCCCGTGTTTCCGCACTTTTACCCCCTGAACCAGACCTTGGCCCGTGTTCACTGGTTGGAGGCTGCAGCCTCACCTCTGTTTGGGTTCGGCTGATGTGCAGCAACTGTGGCTGCAATGGGGCCAAGACTCACTTGCCAGCCAAACCGCTAAACCTGGGGGTTCATGGGTATGCACGGTCTTGTCCCTGCGCGGGACCCCTGTGCCCCAGACTGGTATCAGGGGGGTTCGGGGAAGTTGTTGAAATACCATGCGGGACCAGGATCAAGGCTGGACTGGCACTGGTTTCGGATTTCAGTACAGGAACAGAAAGATTGCAAGAGGCAACAGCCAGATAAACCATCCCGTGAAACAAAAAGCGACCAAATAATCTGAATTTTCATGATGGAGAATTATAGATACTTTATGGCCATTGTAAGAGCCCACAAAGACTGCCCGACCTATGGGTTGCGAGGTCAAGGGAAGTCAGGTGTAGAGTGTTGGATTGGCCTACCCCCCCCCCCCCTTGTATAAGCGACGCCCTTGTTCAAGCTACAGTAGGCGTAGGGACCATAATAATTGTGTGCGTAATTTAATTTCGTACGAAATGTAGTGCGACCACATAAGACATGGGTTTGTCCCATTTGCCAATTTCAGCACATGTGGCCCCTGGCTGTTACACCAGGATTTTTGTTTTTTTGGTCTGATGCATCCCATAGGTCCTGAATTGCCTATTTCAGCACATGTGGCCTGCGCACGTATGTGCCAGCAGTTGTATGTGTTGCGCACAAGCCATGCCCTTGTCCAAGCTACAGTAGATTTGTGGGAGCAAATTCTCTGGGAGTGAGAGAGTGCAGGGGAAGAACTGCAGGTGCACTAGGTACCATCACATTTGGGAGTGCATGGGAGTCACCAAGCGGATGCGCTGGCGGAGGAGGGGCGCCAGATGCACCCACACAACCAGCAGGGGTTGCCTAAGAGGCCGCGAGTGGAGTCTATGTGGGCAGACCTGGGGTTGGAGGAGATGCCCAGTGAAATGCTGTCCTCAGGGGCTTCGAGCGACGAGTGCAGTGAGTTGGAGGGGGGATGGGGCTCTAAGATGGACGCCACGTCTTGTAGTTCGGGGGAAATTGAGTCCACGTCTGGAGATTCAGCACCAGACACGGGCTCATGCCAGTCAGGGGGATCGGAGTGCAGTACAGAAGTGAGTGACAACCCATACTAGAAGAGACGCCGGGGGCTGGGGGGGGAAGTCTGACTGAGTTGCATTTGGGGAGGAGCATACCTGAAACACATGTGACTCCCACGTCACATTTCTTTTGGTGGCGAAGGCGGCAGACACGCTGCTGTGGGTTGACCCATCACGCGGTCGATCTGAGCCTTGAGGGTGAGCGATGAGAACGGGGGGAGCAACCAGGCACAAGAGGTGAAAGTCGAACCTGGTGGTTATGAATGCCGGTACACAACCACATCGGGAAGTAGCATATCGGAAACACACTTGTCTCCCACGCCATGGATCGTGGGTTCGAAACCCGGTGGGCATGCTGCTGGGGGTTCTTTTTACATGCTGCTCCAGTCATCTCAACCCAGTTCCTGCCGAGGGCTAGGGAGGGAAGCCTGACCTACCCGGAAGACGGCGCCGTATTTGTGCCGCCATGCCTGGGAATGCACTGAATGAGAGGGCATAGGTCTGTCAGTGGGGACCTATCGCTGAACTTTCCACTGTTTATGGCCAAGCTACAGTGGGCGTAGGGACCGTAATAATTCCGTACATTGGCGTAGCTTATACAAGGGGGGGGGGGGGGGTAGTGTTGATCCGGGTTCTTCAACGAGGATCGTGGTAGCTGCGGCTACATAGATGTTGCATTTGACACCCAAGTCTTGCCCCGTGTGTCCCCAAGGAGGACAGTGGGAGGAATCCAAGGGGGACGGCTTGTTTGAATCTAGACACCCCCCGCCTCTCCCTTCGGACCCCCAAAACTTCTCATGCCCACGCAATTTGAGATTTTGGGGAAAATTGCTAGTGGTGCAGGCGCCGCTAGTGGTGCAGGCGCCGAAGAATTCTTTTGGGCCTTTGGGGGCGCACTCAACGCAGTGCGCGCACAGTGCAACTATTTGGGCGTCTGGCCGTACTAGAGACCCATACTTTAACATACTAGGGGCATCATTGTTGCCCCTAGCCTAGGTTTTGATGCTTCTTGCACATTGGGGATATGCCTTTTTTGGATTTTCATCCACTTTCACCCATTTCCACCCCTTTTCACACTTTTTTCCCCCCACTTTTTGCTCATCTTCACCATGGACTCCCACACTTTGGTTGGAGCCCTTGAGTTGAGGTGATGGACTCCCACGCTTTGGCGTGGCCCCTCAAGTTGACGTGACGGACTCCCTGGTCTTTGCGTGACCACAGTTGAATGCCCTATGCGGGGCCGCATCCTTGCTGACGAGGATGCGTGGGTGTACCACAAGTGGGAAAACGGTTGACGTGGATTCCTTCATGCAAGCCACTTAGCCCCCCGGTCCAGTTGAGGATGAGGCGGACCCATACGAGGCGTTTGGAAGGGGTGTGCCTGGGGGCTCTTCGGGGGGAACCTAGTGCAAAAGTAGCGTAGTGCAAGGACAACCCCTTTAGGAGGGGGCCAAGCCCCCCCACCCCCGTGTTTATCTTCAAAATGCTCAGATTTTTGTGGAGAATTCAAAAATGGGTGCAAAAGGTAAACAAAATCTGACCCATGACCCCACCTCCGACTTGGATCTTTGCTGCTGCGAAGTGGTTCGGCTCTAATGTTGTGGTAGATCATATGCGGGAAGCCCCCCCGTGGGGGCTTGGCGCTAATGACTTCCACAGAGGAACGGACCGCTATCCTTGCATTGTTCTCGTGCGGTCCTAAGCTGGTGTGCATGGACGGCCGGGGGGGGGGTTTAACACATGCTTTGTGACAGCCCTTCTTCTTGCACACCATGCAACTCCCTCGCTTCAGCGGCCTCTCAAGGTCCAATGTTGCCATGGTGTGTCGCAAGGCTGTACAAATGGAGCAAAACAAGGACCAAACACATGGAACCCCTTTCAAAGGGAGGAAAATATGGACCAAACACATCGTACCGCTTTCAACTAAACATACAAAAAAAGAATTGGCGCTGTTGGCGCCATGACCCTTACACCACCATCTCTCAAAACCGGGGGGGGGGGGGTAGGGTCGCATACAATGACCGGGCCCAGCCACCCCACTTGTTCATGGCTTTGATTTGTGTTGCAATGATAGAACACACAATTTGTTTACAATATGGTTTTCAGGTTTTCAAACAAATTACACGACTCAGTTTCGAGTCAAATTTGTGGAAAACCAAGAAAACATTTCTTCGTACTTTTTTTTTCACTCCGTTTTGGTAGGTTTTACTCATTTTCACCAAAGTTTGCGAATTTCACTCGACTGCTTACGCAGCTTTAAAAAATGCCCACCCATGGATGTCAGAAAAGTACATGCTTGTTGTTCCAAACCTTTTGCCACCAAGCACATGTTGATGTGGTATGCAAAAGCCCAAACACCACTGAAGGAGCATGACCCACAGATGGACAGGATGTGCGAATTCAAAGACCAACAATGACCGAAATCCAAAAACAAACATGCATAGGAACTCTAGAGATGGCGCCACACCCTCATGCATCGACAAAAGCGCATGATGGAAAACTACCTGTGCAAGAGTTGGCTCCTCTTCAAGGACGCACAACCACCCGACAATCAGTCGGCATCCATCACTAATTTTGGCCGTCTGAGTTCGACATATCCGACACCAAATGTGCATGCAATGCCCACACAATGCACATGCAGTGCAACTTTGTCCCCACTTGCATGCAACATCTCTGAAGTCCTGATGTAGTACGGGCCTGGACCCCGTTGTCAGGAAGCAGATGTAAATTGGTGCAACCAGTTTCGCCAAGGAAGTGCTGGTAAAAGTGGCAACGAGAACAATCCACAGCAGAACATTCAGCAACTTACTGCAGTTTCAGGTGCACATTGGTTCACCCGACTGACATGAATCTCGTCAGTACTTCGGTTGCTGTACACACCCCAGGACAAGTTCAAAACGGCCCACTCACCGTGTTCCTTCGCTGCAAGCAGGGCGTTCCCCTAGTCCACACAAGGTGGTGCGGCTGGAATGGGTGCAGGGGGTTGATCCTATACATTTATGCAAATGGTGAAGGAGTCTGACCATTGTTGTCTCCCACCCATCTCTTTGGTACCGTAGGAAGCAGGATGTTGTGTCCCTCCGGTCTTTCACCGAAGCATGAACAGAGGGCCGTGTCCTCACTGTTCCTATCCACCTACTGCGTGGTCAAGTGCCTCGGTGGCTTGCACAGTATTACGTTTGTTGTTTGGAGGCAATTGCCTTATGGGGGGAGCGTTAGCGCGCCGGGCATCTTTTTTGACCCGTGCCTCACCAGTGACCTTTTAGGGGGTGCACTAAGCGCACTGCGCGCGCAGTGCAACTATTTGGATGTCGAGCCGTCCTAGAACCCCATACTTTGTGATACTATGGGCATTATTGTTGTTTGACAACGGGTATTTTGGTGCTTCTTTCACATTCGGGATATGGTATATTTGGATTCTCACCCAGTTTCACCAATTTTCTTCCATTTTTTGCTCGTTTCCACCACATCCACTCCTTACTAGGTTGATTTCTCCCCACCATGGGGACCCCAAGAAAGTAGGGGTAATGTAGCCATATTGATTTCTCCCCACCACGGGGACCCCGAGAAGGTAGGGGTGATGTAGCGAATCAGGGCGGTCCTTAAGGGACCAGATTTTTTTTTTCTAAGAACCGCCCTTAAGGACCGCCCAAGGGACCACCAACCGCCAACTGCCAACTCCCATCAACCGCCAACCGCCACCAGCCGCCAACCACCAACCGCCACCAACCGCCGCCAACCGCCAGCGGTGACCAACCGCCAACTGCCAACCACTGCCAACCGCCACCAACCACCAATCACCAACCACCAACCACCGCCAACCACCACCAACCGCCACCAACCACCAATTGCCAACCGCCAACCGCCAACCGCCACCAACCATGGTTGAGCACATGGAGTGCCCGCGGCCTTTTTTGGGAAAACTGGTTCCGGAACACTTTTTTTTTGTTTTTTTTCCGTTATGGACCGCCCTGTAGCGAATAGTGAGTTTGCGCTTCGTTCTTGTGACATGAGGCAGAAACGCCGTCCAAACCGCTTGCGGCTTGGGGACTCATTACCATAGCGAAATCTATGGGAAAGGTCAAGGCAAAGTACTGTTTGTTAAGTACAATACGAATAACATTTGGAGTTGTTGAATTCACAGCTATTGTCTAATTATGCAATGTGCTTTGTAGGGAAGGTGCGCAGTCCAGCATGGTCTATTTGGGGGCCCTTCTCCATCAGAGGTAAATCTCGGGCTGAAGTCGGGATAGTTAATAGAAAGGTAGCGCACCGGGCAAACATTCCCCATGGAGTCTGGGAATGTAGGGTTAGCAGGCACACTTTGGCAATGTGAAAGCAGATGGTAGCCTGGCCTCAGCATGGTGAATGACGCTGTTCCTCTACAGCTGCTTTTTACACTTCTCTGAGAATGACGCCATCGGTTGACTCGGACTTCCGGGCGGAGGATGTGGAGTACATGCTGAAGCACAACATTTCAAAGGTGATGGAAGAATTCGTGACCCAGCTATTGGACAACCGGCCTGATCATCCCGTGCGGCATTTACGGGAGTTCTTGGAGAAGAAGATGGCCCTGCGTGATGTGGCATGTTCCAACGGACAGCAAGAAAGGTGTGTACCTTCCGAGGGAAACCCAAGTGCCGATGGAAAATGCTAGACTTTTATGTCTCTGTTGTAACCCCCCCCCTTTGTCCTGACACGGGCCTGTCCAAACACAGCGACCCCGTGTTGCCACACTTTTGGTCCTTTTTTGGAACCACCATTTTTACAGTTCCAATCCAATGGAGAATGTAGTTTATGGCGTTGTGCAGGCTGCAGGAAGGGTCAATATGGGTGTCAAAGTGTTGGTGTAGCTGTAATCCTCACCAGTGGGGCCCATAGGGGGTCCCACACTGGGGTTCAGTCGGGGGTGCCCGCAGACAGAATTTGGTACCCCTGCCATTGTTTAGGGGGTCTAAAACGAAGAGTAAGTTCAAATGGACCTGACACATAGTGGCCGCAATACACCAACCAAGTTGTGCCCATCATGGCCCAACACTGCCCTTTCGGGACCAATGGGCGTCACTAGAGGCCTAATTGGTGCTGCCCCCCCCCCCCCGTGAAGGAGGCACCGTCGGTGTGGAGGGGGAACCTGTTTTTGTTTTGCTGCTTCTTTCCACTGACGTCTTCTTACCCCCCCCCCCTTGAAATCTCCCCCCTGGGGGGGAGACCGTCACTTCACTGTTTTGCTATTTTCACTATTGTGGAGGTTTGTGTTCCCCATCTGTCACACACATTTCTTGCATTGCTTTCCCATTACCTCAAACAGTCACCTGTGTGTTTTCTGTGATATTGTCTCTCTAAAGGCGGTGTATACCGTGTCGTGTCCCTTTCAGACCCAAGACGTTTGCTCCCGGTGACCGTGCATGGTATCACTCACGCACACTTGGTGCACATGTGTTGGCCACTGTTGTGAGGCCTTCACCAAATGGGCCGCCATTTTGCCACATGCGGTACACATGCCATGGTAGGTTCACTCAAGTGGATCATGAGAGCTCAAGTCTCAAGGCTCGAGGCTGTGGTGGTTGCATCACCCGTGTCGCTTCACCTGTGTTCTGTTTGCTTGCATCAGTGGAGGGTTTGCCTTGAAATACCTTTGCAATCCCCCCCCCCCCAAGGGGGGGGGCGTTGCATGCTCCGGGGAGAGATTTCGAGTTGGGGGGGTATCATAGTGGTCAAACGCCCGTGCTCAGAGCATAGTGGGGCCGGTCCAAGCCCTGTGGTGGCCTGCAGTACGTGGTATACGTGTTGTGATCAATAAAAATCACCGTGCCGTCCGAGGTAGAAAGTGCCCCCACCCGGGGGTTGGTCGTATGGTTTTCTGGCGCTACATTCTGAACGGCCCGAGTCTTCTGCACCATGGGGCTGATTGGGATGCATCAAATGGCCCGAACTGGTGCCCAAGCGACCCATGATTGGGACGCCAGGGATTGATTTTGGTTTGTCCGACAGACGCTGGATGGGAAAGGGGGTTGGGCCTAAGACATTGATCTTACCCAATCCTTGAGCTCTCTATCCCCCAGTGTGCAAGGTTTATGATTGACCGGCGCCTAGCCTCTCCGTGTGGTGAACTCAAGGAAACATTCGGCACTGGTCTGGTTTGCACTGCAGTGGCAGCAAGGCAAAACTATCTGCGAACATTGAACTGAGTGGGTCTGGCAGGAGGTCAGGATCATGCGGGTCATTTCAAAACCTGACGTCATGGCCCCGTTGCCTACGGCGAGGGCATTCAGTCAATGAGAACCGACCATTGCTCTCTCTCCCGGGTGTATATGTACTACATGTACTTCACTTGTCATCAAATGATGACCCTACCTGGGCCCAATGGTCCCTGGAGATCGTCAGTGGTTGCGAGAAAAAGTTGATTCCCACGCCAGCCATTTGCAGTGTAGCCTGCACTTTTGCATCTTTCAAACAAGCCAAGGTGGGCCCTAGGGCTGGACTGCACATCTTTTTGCATCCTACCATCGGTATGCTCTCAAAGTCACCCGTCCAGGGGTTAGGGGGTACCGCAGGGTCACTAAGGCTGCCAAAACGCCATCATCACAAAACTCGCTGACTACTGCATAAACTGAGCAAGGCTCATCCCACTCTGCCTCGCCAAGCCCATGGATTTGGCACCAAACAAACCCTTTTCGGCTCAACCCCCACCCCCCCTCCCCAAAAAAGCAGTTACGCAATTTTGGCCCATTTTTGATTTTCTGCCCCCCCCTCCCCCCTAAAAGTGGGCTATCCGTAGGAGTTGGGTGCTAGGACCTTGTCATGGGAGGTCATTTTTATTGGACAAAATAAGGGGGCACCGTGCACTGTGTGTGCGCTGTGCCTGCGCTGTGCGAAAAGTCGGCTGCTTTCCACCACCGGTAGCCACGGGTCCCAGGGTCCTGAATTCTGTACCCTACACCCCCTGCTGGTACACCAGGGTTTTTTTTTGTCTGATGCTTGCCACGGGTCCCGGGGTCCTGAATTCTGCACCCCAGGCTGTTTGGAATTGATCATGCATGCTTCTGTAGGTGGGTGGTTTTCAGGGGTGCTCCCGGGATAAGCAGCGTAATAATTGGCGCTGTGCGCGTGCTGTGCGAAAACGCCCCCTAAGTATTTCACAAGGGGTTAAACCACGAAGTAAACCTTTGGGGAAAGGCGGGTATGTGGTGTCTTCCCATTGTTTTCCCATGGGGGCCTGCATGGTTTTGATCTGACAACCTCTGCGAGGTGATTTTGATCCCCACCCCCTGCACCTCTTCCGGGACCCCTCCCCTTCATGCGCTGCGGTCCAGAAGTGAACTAGGCTCTCTCCTGTGGCGGTGATACACAGTTCTGCTATGTTTTTGACCACATTTCTGTGTTCTTGCAGTGATTTACCAAAGCCAAGTGTGCCAGGAACTTCCGACGTCAAAACTTCCTAAGTCATGACATGATGCACAGCCAGGGAGGCAGCGCACACAATGCTGGTTTTCATCAGCAGTGCGAGCTCCCACCTCAATACCTGCCGCTTGTGTCCCCATGTTCATCAAGGCGTTTGCTGCATGCAAGGCTGCAGCCGCACTTCATATGCCAGCGCTGAATCTCCAGGAATCTCCGTTCGAATTCAGGGGCTGGCAGGGTGCCGATTCCTGCAATGAAGGATGACACCTTCGCTGGCTCCATGGGCATGGATGCAAATGGCAAGTACTCCCTGGGCCTCTGCGGCTTCGGCCTTGTCCGATGGAGACCCTCTGGTCCCGCCGCGCTTTTTTTGGCCCTCAAACATTTTCTAAGAACAGGGGGCCGTTCATGTGGCAGGACAGTACCGTTCGGTGCGCCTGTCTTCGTGAAGGGCAAACATTCCACATGACATTGCGATTCTTTTAATTCGGCGGGGAAATGGCTGTTTGTGTAGGTTTGCTTCACATGTGGTACAACGGGAGCCATTGCCCCGCATCCGGACGCCACAATGTGTCATGATCACACACTACCGCCCTGACACCTCGGACCAACCCCAGGGGCTCCCCAGCTCCCCCCCCCCCCCAGATTTCGGTAGGTTTCGCTGTCATTGGGTCTCCATAAGTTTCGTTAGGAGTAGCCCTTAGCAACTGCGGTAGGTCCCACGTGTTCCCCCACCGGCTGGGGACAAACCATGTGGACAAATTCCTCCTGACAACTCAACCCAGTGCACGCTTGCCGTGCCTTCATGGCGACCCCTCGCCCTTCTTTTTTGGGGGACGGGTTGCAGTGCAGTCTGCCCCCCCCCCCCTCCAGGCCCAACCCGAACTTCCCCCCGAAAACCGAACCTTCCCCTGAGACGCCACCCCCCCCGCAAAGTCCCAGGCACCTTTACAGTATTTTCACAATAACATAATTTGGTCCTTGTCGCTGAAGCAACTTGCGGGGGATCTCAAAGTCCCGAAGTGTGAAAACCACCTGGACTGGGACGACGGCAGCGGGCCACACAGGAGGTTGTAGGCCGAAGCTCCTCGATGCACAGTGCGCAGTGGCGCGTCCAGAACCGCGAATTTCATGGTCTCGGAGTCTGTTGCGCTGACAGCTAGACCTCTATATGCAACCCGTCTCGTACAGCGATTTCAGCCGATGCGCCCGGCAGAGCGCTCCCTTGTACAGGCTACACATTTTCAACACCGCGTTTAGGTACTCCGACGACATTTCACCCTTTTTTTTGTGTTCCCGTCCTACACCCCTGAAGCCCATCCCGCCATTGACGACCTGACATACCAGACTTGCCGTTAGTCTCCCGCCCGCTGGAGCAGGCCTTTGCTTAGTGGCTGGTTGATACTATACCAGGGGGGGGGGTGTCTGAGGGTGGGTGGGTGGGTTTGTCTGGGTTTTCCCTGATTTCGGGAAAAATTGCAGTGCGGGGGGGTGTCAGCTCTTTTGGGTTGGTGGGTTGGTTGGTTGCCGAGCTAGACCGCCAACGTTGTTCATGGGCTGAGGCACATCGTGACACATTGGGGTGCTGCCACCTTATGTCTATGGGCAACGTTGGCGGTAGACCGAGCTCTGTGACCCCCCCCCCGCCGGGTATATGGGTGGGTGAGCCAAAATCCCAAGGAGGCCAATCCCCCCCCCCCCCCCGGTATCACTAAGCAAAGGCCTGCGCTGGAGGCTGCAGCATGTGAGGGCTGCCCCATGCCAGAGGCCGCCGCATGTGATCCACAACTCTGCTGCACGTCGCTGGGTGTGCAATTGATTGCCTGGCCCCCCCATGGACCACATTGCCTGCCTGGCAGCAAGCGGCCCCGCCCGCAGACAAGGGCTGACGCAGAATGCCAACATGTCAATTTATCATACCCTCACCCCTTTTCGAGCTGTGCCTTGAGGGAGGGTGACAGGGATGGGTAATCAAGACAGAGCTCCTGAGATGCCTCAAGGCACGATCTGGCCAACCCACTACGCCCGACGGCTTGATCCTTCAAGGCAATCCTGACAATGTGCTGTGACTGATTCGGTGCCAAATGGATGACTAATTCGGCACCAAAGGGACGGTCGCCCGAAGAAGCGGCTCTTCCCGTTTGATTTTGGCTGCAATTGCGATAATTTTCTGCTTCTGACAATTCATTGAAGTCTTTTGTGGGTGCAGCATTTCCACATGCCAAGGCGTTCCTGCAGCTGATCTCGGTTTGATTTAGACTACCATTTTCTTGAGCCGCTTGAAAACTGTGGGTTGTCCAAGCTACAGCTACGTCTGTAGGGACCGTACTTTTTGGTACCTGGTCTTAGATTGGCCATAGATTGACGATTGTCCTCACCCTCTGGCATCAGTGCGGCATGAGTCAAAGTGCATGAGGTGCAGTCACCACGAACCCGCCGCACACCGGTTTGGGCCCGATAAGGCACCAGAGGCGCCCTCATGGATAGGGCAGGTCTATGGATCAGGTGCCGTCAGGTGCCTCACAATGTGCGTTGGTGTCTTGATTACATGCTATGCCACACCCTCTTCCTTGGGCCCCCACTCACGTCTGTACTGCACTCCTCACTGTTGTACCCCCCCCCCCCTTGTCGTTCCCCACCCCTTGTCGTTCCCCGGGGGGGGGGGGGGGCGTCACTTGGTCAACCAAAATTTTTTCGTTGCGGCTCATTGTGGTGTTGTGTGGGTGACTGTGTTGTGGGGCACTGCCACTTTTATCCCTTGCACTCATGGCAGGACATTTTGCTCACTTTCGCTGAAATGGAACTTGATAGCACAACCGTTTTCCCACCTGGAACAAGTGTCATGTTCATCCGCTCCCCGGGGGAACCTGTTTTCGCGCAGGTCGTTAGACATTCGGAGCACGGTGATGCATATCGCCGCATCACTTATGACCGTGATAGCAAGACCGTCTTGCACGACCGTGCGTCTTTCCGGCGCCTCTCACTGCCACGTGCTCCCTCTCCGCGCCGCGTGTACGGTGGTGGTGCGGTCCCCCAGGGGGGGGGTGGGGGACCGTCACTTGGTGACCGTCCCCCAAGGGGTGGTGGGGGACCGTCTTCCCTGGGGTGGGGAACGACAAGGGGGGGGGGGGTAAGTGCAGATGTACCCGGTGGGTGTCACCAACATCTCCGGTCTTATCTTGGGTTCACAAACAATTCAAATGCAGGCCATGCAGGCGACTAAGGTCTGGTCACCCTGTCTGAGCACTCCCCCCCCCCCCCTGTGTCCAACGAACACTTCCGTTCGGACCGTATTTTTTGAGGACCGAATCACCGACCCCTCCCCCTGCCTTGTCTAAGCGCGCGGGCCCGTCTGACCGTCGTTTTTCCGACTGCCTTTGTAGGTTTCCTCTTATGGGTCCTGCCTTGTCTAAGCATGGGGACCCGTCTGACCGTTGTTTTCCTGACTTTCAGCTTGTGCAAGGGGGAGGGGCGGTACCCGATTAAGTACTGGGCTCCAGAACTGCGATTGCAGGCTAAAGATTTGGGGGAATGAGGCGGACTGTTGTGATGTATCTTCCAGTAATGGTGGGTACATTTGTCAAGCAGGTTGTGAGGGAATGGTGTTTCTCAACTACAGGACCTCTATTGCCCACCATGACTGATTCTCTGCTTGCACCTGGCCTGGAGCGGTGCCACCACTTCTGAAAAAGAAGGGCCCCAAGCCCGGGGAGCATGTTTTCCGCATGAAGCGGGACCACAACAAGGGCTTCTACTCTGAAAAGTGCTAATTTGGGTAATTTGTGCCAAGGGATGTGTTACCGCCGTTTCACAATATTGTTGCGCGCACCGAATGGTGTGTCCAACAAACACTCCTGTTCGGACCGTATTTTTTAAGGACAAAGTTGTTCGTTGGACATGGGGGGGGGGGGGGGACAAGGCACACATGAGTCTGCAAACAATACGGAATTATCCGCTCCCCGAAAAATATAATTTTTGAGCACCCCTGTACCGTGGACAGAGCCCACCTCAGGCCTCAGTCCACAGAAAGGATTCCCGCGCGCGTGCAGAACGCTAACATACACGCGCACAGACAGACTTTGCTGAGGTACAGACCCAGAGAAAGAGTTTTCGAATCGGATTTTCTGTCAGTATTTAGGCATAAATGATATTACACGTGTTGAGATAATTTGTACGGCTAGATTGACCTGAGTGACAAGTGACGAGATATATTTGTTTTGCATCATGTTTTCAAATGCGAATTGCTCAGTGAGTCATATGCATGCATCATACAAGATTTCAGAATATTTTGCATGCATTGTAACAAGAGCTTGAACTCATGTGCCATTTATTCACTTGTCTCTCTTTTAGAATGGACCTCATGTGCCGGACGCTTAGTATCTTCGTAAGTTTGTAATATTGTTTCAAAAAAAAAAACGTTGTTACGTCTTCACAACTTTTTTTTTTGAACCCCAAGGAGGGGAGTGTACCGTGGACAGAGCCCACCTCAGGCCTCAGTCCACAGAAAGGATTCCCGCGCGCGTGCAGAACGCTAACATACACGCGCACAGACAGACTTTGCTGAGGTACAGACCCAGAGAAAGAGTTTTCGAATCGGATTTTCTGTCAGTATTTAGGCATAAATGATATTACACGTGTTGAGATAATTTGTACGGCTAGATTGACCTGAGTGACAAGTGACGAGATATATTTGTTTTGCATCATGTTTTCAAATGCGAATTGCTCAGTGAGTCATATGCATGCATCATACAAGATTTCAGAATATTTTGCATGCATTGTAACAAGAGCTTGAACTCATGTGCCATTTATTCACTTGTCTCTCTTTTAGAATGGACCTCATGTGCCGGACGCTTAGTATCTTCGTAAGTTTGTAATATTGTTTCAAAAAAAAAACGTTGTTACGTCTTCACAACTTTTTTTTTTGAACCCCAAGGAGGGGAGTGTACCGTGGACAGAGCCCACCTCAGGCCTCAGTCCACAGAAAGGATTCCCGCGCGCGTGCAGAACGCTAACATACACGCGCACAGACAGACTTTGCTGAGGTACAGACCCAGAGAAAGAGTTTTCGAATCGGATTTTCTGTCAGTATTTAGGCATAAATGATATTACACGTGTTGAGATAATTTGTACGGCTAGATTGACCTGAGTGACAAGTGACGAGATATATTTGTTTTGCATCATGTTTTCAAATGCGAATTGCTCAGTGAGTCATATGCATGCATCATACAAGATTTCAGAATATTTTGCATGCATTGTAACAAGAGCTTGAACTCATGTGCCATTTATTCACTTGTCTCTCTTTTAGAATGGACCTCATGTGCCGGACGCTTAGTATCTTCGTAAGTTTGTAAGATTGTTTCATTGTGTTTGTGTGTGGGCTTGTGTGTCTTGCATCTTGCGTGCCTATGGGATAAAGTTTTCTTTTTCTTGCATTTTAAAGTGTTTTTCAAGTGAAATTTCCAACCAAGTTTTAAGCAATTATTTTCCAATATACAACAAAGCCCATTACAGTACAACCCCTAATAAAAGCAGTGCAGACCACAGTGTCTTGGGTCTTGTTGCAGTTTGAATGCTGTACTGCCCCATGGCGTAAACCTGCCTCCCCTTGTTCTGACAGGCCTCTGTCGAAACAGGGAGACCCTGCGCATCTGCAGCCTGTCTAACCATCCCACACAGGCCACGTCTGTCGTGTTGCATGTGGGACTTGCAAACATGCCCTTGTTCAGACACGGGGATCTGGTGTTAGCATATTGTTTCTGACCTGTATTTCTTGCTCAACGACCAGCTTTCTCACGAGGACCCGCTGTACGCATCCTATTATTTTTTATGAACCGCTTCCTGGTCAGGGTGTTTTTTAATGGAGCAGTGTTTCCCCCTTTTTTTCCTGTTAAAGAATGTTGCCGTCTAACCGTGGTTGGTTACCCCCGTCGGTTAACCTCCGGCCACCGTTGGTTGCCCTCAAGTGCTCACCAATTGTGTGCCTAAATGCTGAGCTGGTCCGATTTGTTTAAATTTTAATTGTAAAGGAACATCCTGTCTCTGGTGCCTTAACCACATTTATTGGTGCCAACTCGTACCTCGTAAAAATATGTGTCGAGTCACCAACCCTCACACAACCCTCACCAACCCTCACACAACCCTCACCAACCCTGACCCAACCGTCACGCAACCCTCACCCAACCCTAAAAATCAATCATCAATCAATCAATCAAAAATCAACCCTCATCCAACCTTCGCTCAACCCACACCACACCCTTGCCAACCACCACCATGCCCACACCAACCCTTGCCTAAATCTCACCAACCCTCACCCAACCCCTCACCCAACCGTCACCCAACCCTCACCACACCCTCACGCAACCCTCACGCAACCCTCACCAACCCTCACCCTCACCACTCACAGGTCCATGTTTGCGTAGCTTTTACCAACTCTGTTGTTGGTCAAACAACCTGATACTCCTGTTCGTGAGATTACCAGGCAAGTGAAATTCGTCTTGTGTTTGCTTCAGCGTGGCACCTCTTGCTGCAATCCCAGGCAGTAGAGTCTGGAACTGTTCTTGTTTGGGAGGTGAGAAACAGCCTAATTTGTGCACAGTGCGCACATGGCGCGCCCATAGCACGCAATGTGTATGCACTGTTTTGAGCAGCAATCATCACAAATGCTCAAATGCAGAAATGCTGGTTCCACTGTCACTGCATTTGGCATTGTCACATAGCTTGAATAGGTGAAAACATGCTTCATGAGTCCCCCCCCCCCTTGCGCAAGCACCGCCTTGTCTAAGCACCGGGACCCGGTCTGACCGTCACTTTTACCGAATTTTCTGACCACAGCTTTTACGGTCAGAAAGTAGGCAAAGCGTAATTGTGTGCCGATTGTACCCCCCCCCCCCCTTTGTATAAGCTACGCCCTTGTCCAAGCTACAGTAGCCGTAGGGACCGTGGTGCACGAGGAATTTTTTTTTTTAAGTCTGATGCATCCCATAGGTCCTGAATTGCCAATTTCAGCACATGTGGCCTCCGCACGTGTGTGTCAGCAGTTGGATGTGTTGTGCGCAAGCCACGCCCTTGTCCAAGCTACAGTAGGCGTAGGGACGGTAATAATTGTGTACATTGGCGTAGCTTATACAAGGGGGGGGGGTAGAACAACAGTCTGCTTGGTACTGCACCCCACTGCTCTTTGTTTTGGTGTGATTTTCAGCCACGACTAATGTCGTTACCCCTGGCTTGGACATCCTGTCCACCGGTGAGCATGCGCCTGCCACTGGCATTGGTCGTTCTACTCGTGGCAAAGACTTCATTCATTTGAAGTACATGAGGAATGGGCATGAGATTGAGAAACTTGCTGAAATTTGCCTACACATTGTGTCTTGTGCCCCGTTGCGACTATTGTGCGTAGGGTGAGGTATGGGCAGGTTTTCGGGACATGCTGTCTTTTGGTACCGCGCGTCGCGCGGTTGCACCGCCTTGTCTAAGCACCAGGACCCGGTCTGACCGTCACTATCCTGACCTGGCTGGTGCTTGCACAAGGGGGGGGGGGGTAACAATGCAGTGGATTGTATTGCCAACCAAGAACACATGAGAATTCTGGTAATGGGGGATGTTTGCTCGGTGGGTATCCGGTGCACTTTGGCAATTTGGCAATTTGGATTTCAGCGCCCGTGTAGAGAAGCGCCCCATGGTAGACTGAAAACTTGTCATCCCCCTGCCCTAGTCTAGTTCCCGCATGCACCGTGTTTCCCTCACCTACAGGCAACTTGGCCAAAGGAGGTTGATCAAAGGACACATAACACACATGCACAGTCTTGAGTACTCTTTGAACTTCTGGAGTCAGAGGGTGCTGACCGCGCAGTGCGCGCGGTGCGGTGAGCGGTGCGGCGTCAGCCCAGCGCATGCAATATAGGGGGAACGTTAGCGTGCCGGGCGCGCGCCGGGCATCTTTTTGGACCCGTGCCCCACCGGTGACCTTTCAGGGGGTGCGCTAAGGGGGCGCACTTAGGACAATCTTTGAATCCACGCTTCGTTGCGTGCTGCATCATGGTGACCCCCGGCGTAGGTTTTGACTTCCGATTTTGTTCCCTTTGTTGGGGACCCCCGAGAATGCAGGGGTGATGTAGCATTTCCGCCCTCTTTTGGGCCCCAACCGTCCGGTGCTATTGAGGAAACCGGGACAATCTTTGAATCCACGCTTTGTTGCGTGGTGCATCATGGTGACCCCCGGCGTAGGTTTTGAGTTTTGATTTTGTTCCCTTTGTTGGGGACCCCCGGATGAGGCGGAAGTGTGTGTTTTGTGTTGCCAAAGGCGCTCCACCGTCGCAGTTTGTGATGAGTGTAAGGAGCACTATTGTAATGAATGTATTGACACCCACACTTGTGGGACCAATGTTGTTTGTTAAGTGCAACACAAATGACAGTTGGAGTGGTTGAAGTCACAGATATTGCTTTATTTTGCAACGTGCTTTGTAGGGAAGGTGTGCAGTGCAATGTGGTCTACTTGGGGGGCTTCTCCATGGGAGGGTAAATCTGGGGCTGAAGTCGGGATAGTTAATACAAAAGTAGCGCGCCGGGCGCGCGCCGGGCAAACATTCCCCCATATGCTCACACTAAAAGTTGCTGAAACGTGGCTAGTGTGCACTCTATGCAATGGTTGGGTGATGCTATTGGTGTGCATGGGCAAAACACACTTTGGGGGCATTATCTGGGGGGAAGTGGTGATGATGCATGCACAAAAGTTTCCCGTTTCAATGTATTTTCTCTGCATCCCTGCCTACTTCCGAAAGGCTGTACATTGCACTAAAGCGTTGCATCCTCTGACGTGCGCGGTGCAGTGAGCGGTGCGTTTCAGCACCCTCTCAGTAAAACACACACACACACACACACACACATGAACACATGCACAAAGCAAGGGTCCAGGCTGCACACAATGAGTATGAAACCGGAAGAAACCAGCTCCAACCAAAACAAAACATTGTGTTTTGGGGGAGCCTACACTTCGGCTTGAAGAGCTGAAGTAGGGTCAAGAATCTGGCTCCAGTGTTAGCTGCCACCTTGGCTGCAGATTTCACACTAGTAGCAATTTTGCCTTTGGACTTGGTAGCAACTTTTTGTAGGGGCATGAAGCTCCTTTGGCGCGAGCCTCATACCCCTCGCCACAACCAATGATAGTCATTAGTGCACATGATGGTAAGTAGGCACGTCACCATGTCATGCCGCAAGTTGTCCATGGCCCAGGTACGGGGATCTAGGCGTCCGTTTGGGCAATTGTAAGAGGTGGAAACTACAAGAAGTGAGTGGTTGCGGGTGGACTATGTGCCCTCAAAATCACATTTTGAGCCACGTACTCCAAGATATGGCCTGTTTTTGGTTTGAAGCTGACAACGGCCAATGTGCATAAATTGTGCGGCTTTTGGGGGCCATTTGGGGGGGTTTCTCGGACATATCGTGGAGTAAGAGGGCCGAAACGGGCCCCCATAGGCTCAATATGTGCCAAAAACACTTGTTTTGGCATCCCACATGGTCTAGGATCATTCTTGAAAAAAGTTTTTTTTTTTTGCACCTAGTGGACCTTGACCCGTTTTGGCACCGCGCGACTTGCCCCTTGGGTGAGTCTGGGGGCTGGAATGGGTAGAAGCCCCATGGACTATTGCTCCTTAATATGATTTCCTTCCTTGACCCGTTTTGGCACCCACCTCGTTGGGCTTCTTACCTTAGCCTAGTGGGCCAAGGACGCCGGAAAGAGAACCAAAAAAGAAGAAACCTATTGATACACCAAAACACACACCAGCATCAGCATCAACAAAAGCACAACGGTTGCACCGCGCCGGCGCTACAATCTCATCATGTTGTAGCTCACACCAACTTATGTTCTAATATATACACACTGTGCAAGATGAAATTATCCATGTGAACCTCACGCACATGCATACACTCCCTCTTGACCCCAGTAGGAAGCAGCCGACCAAGTGGTGTGGAAAAAACTCCAATAATGCATCGATGGTGCTACAATACTAAGCTTCTTCTTTTTTTTCTCTTGTTGGCAAAGAGTGCTTGTGGGTGACACTACGTGCGGAGCCATCGTCCCTTCGTCCACACCACCTTCGGCCCGACCGTTTGATTGGTTTGTTGTGGTTGGAGTTGTTCATCGCATGGCACCCCAATGCGGACCTCAGTGCGCCGAATGGCCGAGTGCTTTGTGCCGGTTGCTCTTTAATGTAGAGGCCACACTTCTCATGCCCCCATGGCCACATAACGGAAGTTCACTTCTTTTCCGAATCCCACTAGCCCACAACACAGAGTACACCCTGTGTCCTATGGGGGCGCCTCAAGCGCAGTGCGCGCGCAGTGCAACTATTTGGGCGTCTGGCCGTACTAGAGACCCATACTTTGAGATACTAGGGGCCCCTAGGGGCATCATGGTGACCCGTAGCGGAGGTTTTGAGTTCAGATTTTGTCCCCCTTTGTTGGGGACCCCCGAGAATGTAGGGGTGATGTAGCATTTCCGCCCTCTTTTGGGCCCCAACCTTCCGGTGCTATTGAGGAAACCGGGACAATCTTTGAATCCACCCTTTGTTGCGTGGTTCTCATTTGGGATCGCGAGGGGCCCAAAAGGGTGAAGGGACATTATATGGATTATGAGATTGGCTCCATGGATGGTGCATACAAGGGGCGCCTCCATGTGGCATGGCCATTTATCGGTCGAAAGACGTTGACCGAGCGGCAAAAGGAGTACAACGATGTTCATGGTTTCTATAGGGCACACATTGAGCACTTGTTTGCACGACTGTGGCACTGGGGCATCGTAAGGAACATATGGATGATGTGTGTTATGCGAAGGGAAGGTAGTTTGCAACTTTCTTGAGCTGGGGCAGTTTGGGTCACCTAATTCTAAGGGCGTTTCCAAGGGGTGTGCTTGGGGGCTCTTCGGGGGAAACATAGTCTAAAAGTAGCGCGCAGTGCGCGCGCAGTGCAAAGACTCCCCCTATTGAACTGCACGCCGACTATTGCATGTGGTTGCATGAGATGGATGAATAACATGACAATCCCCTCGTTTGTGTTCCTCCCGTTGTGGATAAAGTTTGGTTGCATGAAGTAATGTTGCGGTCCACGAACCGGATTGTGCATGTGGGCGCTGCCCGCCGTTGGGGCTGGTCAAAAGCTGCCATTGGACGTTGATGAAAATGTGGTTGGTGTGTGTGTTGTGTGCGCCATTCAGACACGCGTTGCCGGGGTGTGGATTGATGGGCTTGTTCTACCATGGAGACCCCATCGGCCTGGCGCTTTGCCCGTGATTGTGCAAAGGGGGGAGGGGTGCATTCGTGGTTCAGTGGCTGGGTGCTTGGCTGACCCCCCCCCCCTCCCACGTGTAGTGCCTTCTGTGGGGGTCCCAAAGTGGACTGGTGCATCCTAGATTCCACCCCGTCACTAAGAAAACACCTGGCGTTCAGCCGTTGTGTGCCCTGTTTGATGTATAAATGGGCTGCGCATCAGAGGTTTATGGGACCACAATTGATAATGAAACTGCGGTTGTACCCGGGCTGCACCCCATTATGCCCCCATCCTCAAGCACCCCCTCAGACTGTCCCCTCATTTTGTTTCTATGCAGGTGTAACATGGTTCTTCAATTGCCTTTGGAAGTGTGGGATGTCATTGCCGACCTTGTTCACTCGGATGTACTGAGTCAAGTTTGTCAAAAGCTAAGGGAACTGATTGGGACTCATCGTTATGTGAAGTTGAGCTGCATTGGAGAGAATTTGCAGCGAGTACTGGGACTCATTGGGAATCTACGCTCTCTGCAGCTCGATTGGGGTGGCCATTCCGTAGGAGACAGTGCGGCACAGGCGCTTGCAGCGCTGAAGGATGCCCCCTCACTGCATACCCTGTCCCTCGATCTTTGTGAAAGTTCCGTGGGAGAGAGTGGGGCACAGGCGCTTGCAGCGCTGAAGGATGCCGCCTCACTGCATACCCTGTCCCTCAATCTTGGTGCAAATTCTGTGGGAGACAGTGGGGCACAGGCGCTTGCAGCGCTGAAGGATGCCGCCTCACTGCATACCCTGTCCCTCAATCTTTGTTGAAATTCCGTGGGAGACTGTGGGGCACAGGCGCTTGCAGCGCTGAAGGATGCCGCCTCGCTGCATACCCTGTCCCTCGATCTTGGTCAAAATTCTGTGGGAGATAGTGGGGCACAGGCGCTTGCAGCGCTGAAGGATGCCGCCTCACTGCATACCCTGTCCCTTGATCTTGGTGAGAATTCCGTGGGAGACAGTGGGGCACAGGCGCTTGCAGCGCTGAAGGAAGCCGCCTCACTGCATACCCTGTCCCTCGATCTTGGTGCAAATTCCGTGGGGGACAGTGGGGCACAGGCGCTTGCAGCGCTGAAGGATGCCCCCTCACTGCATACCCTGTCCCTCGATCTTGGTGGAAATTCCGTGGGAGACAGTGGGGCACAGGCGCTTGCAGCGCTGAAGGATGCCCCCTCACTGCACACCCTGTTCCTCGATCTTGGTGGAAATTCCGTGGGAGACAGTGGGGCACAGGCGCTTGCAGCGCTCAAGGATGCCGCCTCACTGCATACCCTGTCCCTCAATCTTTTTGGAAATTCCGTGGGAGAGACTGGGGCACGGGCGCTTGCAGCGCTGAAGGATGCCGCCTCACTGCATACCCTGTCCCTTGGTCTTGAGCGGAATTCCGTGGGAGACAGTGGGGCACAGGCGCTTGCAGCGCTGAAGGATGCCGCCTCACTGCATACCCTGTCCCTTGATCTTGGTGCAAATTTGGTGGGAGAGAGTGGGGCACAGGCGCTAGCAGCGCTGAAGGATGCCCTCTCACTGCATACCCTGCCCCTTGGTCTTGCGCGGAATTTCGTGAGAGACAGTGGGGCACAGGCGCTTGCAGCGCTGAAGGATACCGCCTCACTGCATACCCTGTCCCTTGGTCTTGAGCGGAATTTGGTGGGAGACAGTGGGGCACAGGCGCTCGCAGCGCTGAAGGATGCCGCCTCACTGCATACCCTGTCCCTTGATCTTGGTGGAAATTCCGTGGGAGACAGTGGGGCACAGGCGCTTGCAGCGCTGAAGGATGCCCCCTCACTGCATACCCTGTCCCTCGATCTTTGTTGAAATTCCGTGGGAGACAGTGGGGCACAGGCGCTCGCAGCGCTGAAGGATGCCGCCTCACTGCATACCCTGTCCCTCAATCTTGGTGAGAATTCCGTGGGAGACTGTGGGGCACAGGCGCTTGCAGCGCTGAAGGATGCCGCCTCACTGCATACCCTGTCCCTTGGTCTTGAGCGGAATTTGGTGGGAGAGAGTGGGGCACAGGCGCTTGCAGCGCCGAAGGATGCCGCCTCGCTGCATACCCTGTCCCTCGATCTTTTTGGAAATTCCGTGGGAGATAGTGGGGCACAGGCGCTTGCAGCGCTGAAGGAAGCCGCCTCACTGCATACCCTGTCCCTCGGTCTTGGGCGGAATTTCGTGGGAGACAGTGGGGCACAGGCGCTTGCAGCGCTGAAGGATGCCGCCTCGCTGCATACCCTGTCCCTCGATCTTTTTGGAAATTCCGTGGGAGATAGTGGGGCACAGGCGCTTGCAGCGCCGAAGGAAGCCGCCTCACTGCATACCCTGTCCCTCAATCTTGGTGAGAATTCCGTGGGAGACTGTGGGGCACAGGCGCTTGCAGCGCTGAAGGATGCCCCCTCACTGCATACCCTGTCCCTCAATCTTTGTGGAAATTCCGTGGGAGACAGTGGGGCACAGGCGCTTGCAGCGCTGAAGGATGCCCCCTCAATGCATACCCTCGTCCTTACTCTTGACCATTGACCGGGAGAGACTGGGGCACAGGCGCTTGCAGCACTCATGGACACCCCTCCTCACTGCATACCCTGGACCTCAATCACCCAAGTTGGGACCGAATGAATGTCAAGCAAACATGTGTGTGGCAATCGGAGTCAAGTAACCCTGAAAAGTCATTTGGCGCAAATCACTGCCACCTATCCCCTGCATCCGAGTCAAGAACCCGAGGAGGTTGTGTGATATTTTCGTGTTGTACTCCCCTCATCTACTGAAGAGCATTTGACCCTCAAGACATCGCAAAGTCGATGATGAAGCGATGACGAGTCCGGTGAAGATGGTCAGTAGTGTAATCAAGCTGGCGTGCGGGGCTGTGGCAGGGTTGGAATGACCCTTGCGCAATATATGTCCATACTGCTGCCACCTTGGGCGCATGCTCATGCTACTTCACACTCATATTCTGCCTCATGGGGCAACATTCGAAGCCGGAATCATGACTCAGAGTTAAGGGTTGAGTGGTGACCTTTCAGGTACTCACCATGTTCGCTTGTGCAGCGGTGGTTTCTTGGGACACCTTGTTTCTGTGGTCAACTTAGATGGGTGCCCGGTTGAGTTGACATGGGACTTCGCTTTGTGACACATGTGTGATGATTGCCCAGTGGCGCTCGCTTTCTCCGGCCGGTCACACTCATTGTAAGTTTGTTTCATTTCGGTTGGTCTTGCACCGAGCTTCCACATAGCGTTGATTTTTGCTCTTGTACATATTGTCTATTTGGACTTGTGCACCTACTGTCTTTGCGCGATCTCTTTTTGCATCCTCCTACAACCGTTGCACACGATTGGTCCGATTGGTCCAAGGGTGTTGGCGATTATAAGTCCCACTCTTGGCTTCTGGTCTGGTGGTTGTGACCACCTTGTTTGTTATTGACGCTTGCAGAAGAGACATGCCATTTCATAGTCTGTGGTGCCTATTGTGTTGTTGTGGTATGGGCAGGCCATTGTGATGGCATGGTTAGGGTGTTCCACCATGGTGAACTTGCTAGTTGGTTCCATCAAGCAATTTTCGCAAGGTGTTGGATTGTTGTGGCAAAGAGAACTACCTGAGTGACTCAACAGTGACTCGACGCGGGACTCCGTTTTGTGATTATCGCCAAGTGGTGTTCGATTTCCCCATGTGGTTTTGGGCCTCGTGTAACTTAATTTGATTTTGGTTCGTCTCAAGTGCACATTTATCTTGCAGAAGACATACCCCTAACCATGCCACCGCAACGTACCACAACACACAACTCGAAAAGCAGACTATCAAATTGGACATCTCTGCTGCAAACGTCAATGACAAACAACTCACCACCAAACCAGAACTCCAATGGTTGGACTTACAATCGCCAACACGCTGGGACCAATCGAGTGCAAAGATTGTAGGAGGATGCAAAAAGAGGCGAAAAATGAATGACGCGTAGCAAATATAGTCCGACCAGGGTCGAAATGAAACGTGCAGCAGTCGAAATATGACAACATGCACAAGAGTCACTTTCTGAGTGTCTATTTTTTTTCGATATCTTGTGCTCTGCCGCTCCCCGGGGACCATGCCCCAGAGAGCTGAGTTGGAATCCATCGCCATGCCCCAGCACCTGGCAGCCCTCCCCGGCCGTAAGTCCTCTGTGAAGGCCACGCCCCCAGAAGGGGAGGCAGTAAGCCCGGATTACTCCGATCAGCCGACTCCAAGTACAACACCGACGTCAGTACAAATGAGTGCGTCCATCACTGACGCTTTGGCTGGCGCGCCAGTCCCCGACAACGTCGACATCACGAAGGATGAGACGGTTCTCTCCTCGGAAAACACGGAGGCCCAACACGCTGAGAAGGCCCAGAAGAACACCATCCCACACTCTGCCCGCAGCTACGCGGCCGCCGAGGCCCTGGATGACGCATCACCCCCGGACACCGCTGACAACATGAAGGACCAGACGGTACCCCACTTGAGGGGACCAAATGCTTTGCCCGTCAAGCAGACCTTGATGACCAACCTGCAGTTCGCCAAGCACTCCCTGATCGGCGCCATACGGAGATCTCAGCCCCCCAAGGAGTACGCCATCGAGGCCAGCGACAGCGGGATAATTTACAATGGTCATGCCGAACATCAGCGCGCCGAAAGCCCACTTCCCGAGGATGGTACAGGAGCAAAAGCAACGACTGCCGTCTACGACCCGGAGCAACAAGACATACGGGGAGACGTCGCCGACCAGGATGACATGCCACGACCGTCTACTGGGGCGAAGGCAACAACTGCCATCCACGACCCGGAGCAACACGACATATGGGGAGACACCGCCGACCAAGAGGACATGCCCTTCCCAACAATGTATGCGGGACCCAGGCATTACCACTACAGCGTCCCCACTGCGTTCAACACCGCGACAAACGATGCTGGAATGCAGGACCTCAGGCACACCGCCCAATCGCCGGTGTGCAACACCACCACGTACAACGTCGGCCTGCCTGCTAAGGGCACCAGTGCTGCAGACGCTTGCCGTTCGGATGGCCCGAGAATGCCGGATGCCGCACCGCCGCGTGCCAGGTATGCCTCCCGCCCAAACATCTTCCCAACGGCGGTGCGGAGCCCAGCTCCCCGCCAGGACACCGACAACCTGCCGCCGGACACGACTGACAGGACAGGGAACAACATGACGGCGGTGCGGAGCTCAGCTCCCCGCCCAGACACCGACATCCAACCGCCGGACACACCGACAGGACGGAGAATAACATAACGGCGGTGCGGAGCCTCGCCCCCCGCCCTTGGCATACCTCTGTACGACGTAACCGGATGACCTTATGGAGACCACGACCTCTGTGCTACATAGGATTGATGACACACATCATCCTGCTCCTGCTACACAACGGAGACGGTGGAGTGGAGCCCTGCTCCCCGCCAGCCAACACCACCCGCCAGACAACGTACCAAAACATCACGACACACTACGGAATGGCCAACGGCGGAGCGGAGCAACGCCCCCCGCCAACAACGCCAACCATAACGATGGTGCGGAGCCCTGCTCCCCGTCCGTGTCACTCAAACCACACCGTAGCCGATGCGCAGGTTTCTGCGCAGGAACTACACCGACGACCGGACATACACCCTGTGTTGCATGTGACACCGTTGCCATCGCATACACCGCACTGCTCGCGAACTAGGAATAGCCGCAACACGGCGTTCTCGCATCGATCCACTTCCCCCTCCCAACCCCACCCTGCGTGGCGCTGTAGGTCGGTGATCGTGAGCGGCGCCGGACCCCCGGTTTGCCTTCCGGCAGCCGGGTCAGTCAAGGGCATCAAACATGCCCTCCATCACCTCACGCCACACCTACCCCCACCACAACACCAGCGGCTGTTCTACCAAGGACAGCCGCTCGGAGACCACGACCCGACCCCGACCATGACCACAACCGGACCCATCCACCTGACGTTGCGACCGGTGGGTCTGAAGGGAGGAGGCAGACGGTCACGGAGAGACACAGACAGCGACAGCACCAGCGACAGCGACAGCGACAGCTACAGCCGACGGAAAAAGTCCCGGAAGCGCAGCTCCAAGGGCGAACTCACCCAGGCCCTGCGGGCCATGACGTCCCTTTCGGACTCTGTAGCAGGGATCTGCCGGTCGATCCAGCAACCACAGCAAGCAGTGACGCCTGAGGCCTCAGCACCACAGCGCAGCGCTGACATACACAGTGACCAGGCCCGCACCCAGGCAGAACCGCCACAAGGCGAGGCGGAACCACAGGCACGACGACGCTACTGCGTGAGCATCGACACGCGCCAAGGGGAACGACAGGTCTCCCTGCATGAACCCGGACAGCAGCCTCAACACCCACCCCTCTGCCCCCCAACCCCTGTGGCAGAACCGCTGCGTTTCTACCGCAATCCTCACAGCCCGGAGGTGCCATGTGCGGTCCCTGCCCTCCAACACGGACACAGGGACGTAAACCGGCATCCCCTCCCACAGCAGGCGGCCACACGCATGGAACACACGGTGGCACAGCCGGTGTACCACAGTGAACCACTGTATGTACCACAGACACAGCACGAACCTCAGGTGCAATATCGGGCAGCCACACGCATGGAACACACGGCGGCGCAGCCGGTGTACCACAGTGAACCACTGTATGTACCGCAGACACAGCACGAACCACAGGTGCAGTTCCGGGCAGTCGTCGACCGCCATGGACAGCACATACTACCAGAAGACAGTTCAGGAACCTGGGCCAGGTTCAGCGAGCAGAATGCAGCTGCGCTCGAGATCCTGCGCACCGACCCACCGATGCAACGACGCACAGATGCCGAACCGGCAACGGGATATCTGGACATGTGGCTCTCAAGGGATCGCACACGACCACTGGCGGACCCGCATGCCCCCCGTCAACAACCAACGGACAGGGCTGCCTACCCGTTTCCCGAGCCGGCGCCGCAAGCGGGGCACCCACAACAGCACCAGCAAGTGTACTACACACCGGACGCACCAGACCAGCACCCCGTGCACCAGCCCGGACCCCCCCAGATCCACGGGGAAAGGGCACCGTGGCACGATGCGCACGCAGAGGAGGCACCAGCACAGGGACCGGAACCATCCGGCCTGGGACAGTCTGGGGTTTTCCCCTTCACTGGAGGCTGGGACGTGGTGGCCGCACAGCAAGAACAGCAGGCACCCCCCCGGCAGCCGCGAGGAAGGAGGCGCCGACCCAGGACCCACAAGGGGGAACTGGGGACGGTCATTCCCAACATCCCCACCATTCCACCCCCTGACCAACGAGATACCGCGTCACCTGATGTGCTGGTATGCGCATACATATGCATGAGGGGAACAGCGGGAGACTGTGGCTACCCTCCCAACACCTGCCTTGCACCATTCTCCACAGTGAACGGCCGGAATGGACAACCTGGAACGGACCGCGTCGATCGCACGGTGACCGCACGGTGGCAAGTCGGCCGTAAGGACTTTACTCCTCAGACATGCGCGCTAATGAATGGTGCCGCTGGCGCCCACTCGGCCGGGGCCTTGGCCACTGCCTACCCGGCCGCAGTTTATTTACCCGGGTACACTGGTGTGGGCGCTTTCTTTGCCCCCGGTGATGCTCGTTGTGCTGACCAGCAACGGACAGCACAGGACAGTCAGACAGGAATGTCATATATGGCCCCAACCCGGCCATCAACAGCGCAGGGCCAGACAGAGAGGCAACGGGCCGCGAAGGCGACAGGCCATGTGAGCGTGCCCGCCTGCCGACCGTGCGTGTGGATGGTAGGCGCTACTGGCACCTACCCGGCTGGGCCCTTGGCCACCGCCTACTCTCCCGCCCTACACACCGGGGTGGGCGCACTTGACGCCCCCGGTGATGCCCAGTCTGCTGACCAGCGACGGGTAGCACACGATAACCAGACAGGAACGTCATATATGGCCTCAAACCGGCCATCAACGCGCGGGGACGCCGCGCAAGTCCCGGCAGACAGGCATCGGACTGGACAGGCGCCTGTGACAATGACTGGAATACACGCATTTCCTGGATCAGATCTCCTCGTGCTATTGCCACAGTATCGTGAGGAACCCCCCTACCCCTCGGGACACCCCCCCCCCCTCATGGGAGAGAAACTGCCTTACGACCCACCATCTAGGCAGATACCCCCCAACAACCGACGACACTCCCCCGCCCTCACTAGGTTATTGCGAGACCGCACGGTCGACGGCGATATCGAAAAGAACCCGGGGCCCGAAGATGCGCAGACCACAGGGAACGACATCCCCCCCCAGCACAGAGAGAAGGTCACCCGGCTGGCTAGCGAGATCGAAACGGCCTCCAACCCCCACTACCCCGCTAAACTATACAAATACGCGACACAAGCACTCACGGAGGCACTGCAAAGAAAGCGACGCGCGTCCACCCCCCCCTCAGGACACAGCACACCTGCACCATGTGCAGAATCGTTTTCCACACATGACACATTGGAGGTGCTATCACCAGAGGCATCCCCGGTGCACGGGGTACGTGACCCAGGCACACCACAACCCGCCCCCTTGGAAACTTCCGAGTTGACTGTGAAAACACAAAAACACCACTCACCGTTAGAATTAAACATGACCACAGCCGTCGATGTAGTTTGCCCCTGATGCAACATGGCCGACTTTGTGTACTTTCGCTGCACCACATGCAAGTATTTTGCCATACACCAACCGGATACCCTAGACTTAGTACCACGGCGACTCTACAACGTGATGTCCCCAGACCCCTTATACCCACGACAGGAATCCTGGCAAGAGGCCATACCAGCCACCTCCTCGCAAACCTACCACACGCCAGTACCACACAAGACGGGCCCCCGACCGACCGTGGAGAGCACCCCGGATGGATGGTTACGCGACGTCACAAGTGACGGGGATGTCGAACCTAACCCCGGTCCCAGCCCATCAACACCCCCTACGAAACGCACGCGATACAACCAAGACACACCACATATGTACCAAACACCTAGGATGCTACGCAAACGCACCGCGGACAACACTCCCCCCGGACAAAAACGGAGGCGCACAGACCACGTACACATGGCGAACTAGGGGCACCAATCGTCAACACTAGTATATAACCACCACAAACGAAAGGCGGACGGGGAACCTACCCACCAACCAATACCCAAAAGACACCAGAGCACGACCCACTGGGACGAGCAACACCCCCCCGGGAACCAAGGAAACCTACACATGAAACGGACATATGAAGACACCACTGACCAAGTCATGGGTGACTCACCACGCAGGAAGATTCGCCGAACACAACGCCTACGCAATCGCCCCTACCCGAGACCAACGAGCTGGGTCCACGACCCGACTCAGGTTGGAGACACGGAGCCCAACCCCGGACCAGCCACACCCGCAGTGGAACGCGCAGCCCCGACCACACCGCCGGGGGACATGGGGACTGAGGTGCACAACGCTCTGCTACCGCTCCTGCTGGCGGCACCACCACCCCGCCAGCCCGACGACGACGTGCACAAACACGCGTGGAACACGGATGACGGTGGACGGACCCTAGATGACTGCCCCGTATGCTTGGACAGCCCCGCGGATACACGCCTAAGCTGCGACCCCAGGCACAGGCTGTGCCAGGACTGCGCCAACGACCCACGACTGCTAAGATGCCCACTGTGCCGCGGCACGCTGCCACCCAAAGATGCCCCCCCCCACCCCAGGATGACCCAACATATGCGTATTTCCACATACAAATCTGCAACAACGGACTCCTCACATACACGGATCACTGCGCAACTCCGAACCCGCCAGTGCATTTGGCATACAACGTATGGAGGAGGCTTACTAGCACAACAGGCCAACTGTGGGAGGTACACCTCAGGACTGACCTCCCATACTACCACATCGCAAGACACAGACTGCATGTCCTCACGGGCACGAGGGAGGGCTTCCAAATGGCCATATCCATGCGATACTGGCTCTTTCTGGTCCAACCCTTGCAACACGACCTGCTCCTGGAGTATGACATCACCGACTGGGTATCACCAAACCACCCATCGGACGTACGCCACGACAGGATCACATCCGTTACCCCAGACGAGGTCTACCCACAACACACCCAATGGGTACCGGATGCCACGCAGGATGGGGATGTAGAACCAAACCCAGGCCCGGATAGCAACACCCCGCCCCAGGGCCTGGTGCGCACCCTGACAGAAAACTACGAAAGAAATGCGTCCGGACTGAACACTCACACCAATACACAGTACACACGGAAGCCGACCATCAAGGGAATCCGGACATCCGGAACAAGACATACCTACTACTGCCACAGGCAACCGGGACCCGCCGCAACCATGAACGACGAATGCAGCGCGCCGCCATACAAACGGAATGGGGCGGGAGCGAGGACGAACGGGTTGACCAAGTCCTACGGGCACTCGGCGACCCGGGGGCCAAGGAACTGATCCTGGCTTATGAGGCAGACCGCCAAGACACCACAGCACTGCAAACCTACCGCATGGACTGCCTCCACCGCGCTCCCCTGCGCAAACTGGCCCGCTATGTAAGGGGCGTATACCAGTTCGACAAATTCCCCGTACGCAAGTGGTCCCCGGAACACGAAACTATGGTCGACCACCTACAACCCGAACCCATCATGGCCCTGCACCTGGACAACACCATAAAGATGGGACACGAGCCCGCGCACAAAACATACGCACTCACGAAGGGCACACCCATACAAGTGGGACTGGAAGACCGCACAGACACACTACAACCAGAACCGGCCAAGACTACAATCGTAGTGGAGTGCCCACCGGAAACGGGCATTAGGACGCGAGACGCGTTTATGAAACGGATCAACGGCCACCAGTCTGACGTCGCATCCACCATAGCAAGCAAAGACCCCCACAACACTTTTCGGTGGAAGTGCGCATCCGAACACACCGCGGGGCAAAGTGGGTCGCACGCCTGGAGACTACACCTGCCCATGCAATTGCTACCTCGCTTGACACAAGCACTGCAGACCATAAAACAAGAGGAGGAAAACGCCGGTAACCCTGGACCCTACTGGCTCACCGAAACGGACTACGAGAGCCTGTATATACTGAGACAACAATACACGGAACACAAAGAAGACAGAATAACGTCCGTATAGGAGATACTGGACGACCTGGACAGGGAACAGCTCGAGCTAGGAAGGAGCATCGCATCCTTCCTCAAGGGGTTCCGACCAGTGGACTCGTACCGTCTACTGGTACAATTCCACCCCGACGCAGACCGACGCTTGATTGCCCAACTACTAAAGGGCATGAAAAGCTACGAACTGGTCCACGTGATGACCAACGTCATCCTCAACCGCAATAACTGGACACAGTCAACAAGCCGCTCTAGGGACATCAAGCGGCCACCAAAACCGACTAGGCACGACACCACTACGGTGTTCGTAGGGTGGACACAGGGCGCAGGAGACGACACGGCGAAAGTCGTGGCATCATTCTTTGGATGCTGGACCAGCTGGAAGCCGGAACCCAACATGCGGAGCGACGCGGGCTGCACCTACGCCTCCCTCCAATACCAGCACGCCACAGCAGTGGCCCTCAGTGCCGGACAACACATCGGAGTGGCACCCGGTGAATACGTCCACATCACGCTAGGAGACGACAACACGGACGCACAGGCGGCAGAGCGCATCGACCAGATGCTCGCACACAAAATGCCGCAGGAAACGGGCGACGACGCGGCCTTAAGGAGACGAATGAAGGCAGGGAAACAACTGGGCTCAGACATGATGACTGAACGCGTCATCAAGGAAATCAACAGGGAAAAGCAGCTGCTTGCAGAGCCGGAACCCATGAGCGTGGCGGATTGGGACGAGGCCATTCTGAACGAACTCGGCCATACCACTAACGACGACACCCCATCACACACCCACCCAAATTTGGCCACCATGGACACGGATGAAACCCCCGTCCAGCAACCAGACAACCCGGCAAAACCAACCACAACACACGCACGGCAATCACACCCGGCTCAGAAAACCAAGGCCCACAACAAGACACCACAGAAAACGCCCACAAAAACAACACCACCACCAAAAAAGAAGAAGGCGGCACCTGCATCGCCACAAACCAAACAACAAGCAGACAGTACGGCTGCCTTCACCGTGGACAACAAACACAAGGGGAAAGGGAAGGGGCCGCCAAAAAACGCGCAGGGCAAAGGAAAAAAGTGAGGTGCCTGTTCCTCCTGCCCTGCATCGCCATCATGGCCCTCCTCCTACTCCTGGCCCCCACACATACGAAGGGGCCGGTATATCTACTCCCCGTGAACCGGAGAGTCCGCAGACAACATACCCCGCCGCTACGGCACCGGCACGGCTACGCTCGGGGCCCCAACCGCCACAGTTACCGTATATGGCGGCCTGGCCTACTCCTCCTCTATACCGTCTGTTTCTTCCACACCCCGACCGCCCCTATCACGGCAGCACCATGCCGCTACCATGCACCTGTCTCGATCACCACGGTAACCAGCCCATATAACACGCGGTATAACACGAACTGGGTCCTCCAATGCGGGGATGTGCACCCCAACCCCGGGCACCGTAGGATATATCAGCTCCGGCGGGGATGCCGGGATGTGCGGGGACCCCCCATATCGTTGCTTGACATTGAGGAGTACGCTCAACACCTGGTGGTCAACACCAATCGACGGTATGACGGTCTAGACGACGCAACCACCGCAAAGGACCACGACATGAAACTTGGCTCCTGGAACATACAAGGAGCACAGGGATCCGGCAGCCTACAACGCTGGGCCAGTACCCTCCACCTGATCAGCCAGTGCTGTATCGACCTTTGCGGCATCCAGGAGTACAACCCGTGTTTCCCTAAACCAGAGGCCGCCACAACAGCACTCAATAACGATTACAAGTGCTACGCTGCGCCTGGGACCGAACCACGGATAGCTTTCATTGTCCGGAACTCTGTGGTCCCCCACATTCTCGAAACGTTATACTCACCCAACGGTTTAGCAGGGGCCATCAGGATACAGCTCCCAAACAGCCCCCGCCGCACCATTGCGTGTGTCTACTCCAAATTCAACCAGCAGGACAAACAAGAGGTAGACCTCTTTCTGCAGTCCCTGAGACCTTACGACATCATTATGGGGGACTACAACGATGACATCTGGTCACCCAACCCGACACGCCCGTGGCAGGAAGACCTGGCCAACGGAGTGTTCCTAGACCCTTTGCACGCTAGCAGCCAACCCCCGGACCCCCGGCAATACTATACCCGCATCCCTAGGCATGGACGCCCTCGTCGCCTAGACGCCATCTTGATTAAACAACAAATACCGAACATACCCTGGACCTACTATGACACCATACAAATGCCCATATCGGATCATGCTCTGGTCCTGCTTGGGGTCCGATGGAGGATAGGGGCCCCCGACCCACCACGCAGAAAACCACAGCCCACAGTCGTGAAGTGATATACCAAACAATTTCAACAGTTTACTAACACCATATCCACACTACCCGTAACAAACAACGACCCACCCCTACGCACGGCACGACGGATCCTATCGGCTATAGCACACGCGGCGCGGCCACGACAACCCACGCGCGCAAAGACAGCGGCCACCGCAAGCTGGTCTGAAACCACGGACCCCAAAGCACGGTTACGTGAGTACGGCGAAATACAAGAACAACACATACGGAGACAAATCGGCAAACTGCGCCGAGCAGCAGTGCACAAATCGGGATATTTTTATAAAATGGTCAAGAGATGGCGCACGGGACTCATAGCCCAAGACACACCGCAGCCCCCAATAGGAGGAACACAGTACGTACTCAACCACTTTGCGGGCGACCCAACATACGACGAAGACGCGTGCCGACAACTCATACAAAAACATGTGCGGCACCGCACGTGGAACACAACGACCCCCACATACGAGGAGTACCTGCGGTGCCTTCGGGCACCAAAGAATAAATCTGCCGGGCCCGACGGTGTCCCCCCACACCTACTCCGGCACCTACCGGACCACGTGCAGCGGCAACTTTACCAGGCGATTGTTGCAGTCTGGAACGGACAGCACATCCCAGTGGCTTGGCTGCAGTCCAGGGTAGTGCTCATCTATAAAAAGAAAGATCCCCGGGACCCACGAAACTACCGGCCAATCTACGTATCCACGGCCATATATAGCATACTCACACACCTACTCCTGACGCGTATATCGGGGGCCTTGACCCCGGGACTATTGGACATACAACACGGTGCCACACAGGGTCGAAACACCACAACGTTAGCCACAAAACTACTAAACGACCTGCACATTGAGGACGGGTACGTGGCCCTACTTGATGTGGCCAAAGCTTTTCCATCAGTCCCCCGACCCATGCTGACTGGGATCGTCAAGGAAGCAGGGGCACCAGAAAACATTGTACGGATGTTGGGGGAAATATACCATCATACACCGGCCGTACTAACCCTACACGGAAAGGACCTACCCATACGACCCTCCAGGGGTATGAAGGAGGGGTGCCCCCTCTCCCCAACACTATTTCTCCTATACTACGACATACTACTACGTGAAACAATGGAACGATGCCCGGGAGCCCGGCTGTACGTGTTCGTTGACGACATAGCTGTGCGTGCACCCACGAAGGAAGCATTGCTGCACACCCTGGATATCCTCCACGACGTGGCCTACACAATGGGGTTACGCTTCAACAAAGACAAAAGTGAAGTGTGCCACTGGGCTAAGGATTACGACCTAACGCCCATCACGTGGCGGCAACAGCTCATCCCCGTGCGGCCACCAATAATGACTTACCTGGGGCATGTGCTTGCCCACCCCACACAAGAAGACACAGCATGGGACATGGTCACTACACAACTACACCACGACGTAGCGGCGTACAGAACCCTGCCGCTCAACGCCTACGAAAAGGTGGCTATCATCAACGCCGTCCTCATCCCCCGTTGGACGTACAGGGGGCTTTTCCTCGGAAACAGGACACGAATGGCGCACTGGGACGACATACTGCTGCAGTTCATCAGGGATACACCCGGGGTAGAACAACAAATGAACAAACACCGGCTGACTACCAACCTCAGTCACGGGGGACTTGGCCTTCGCCAGCTGTGGTGGTCCTACATCACCCGGTGGGTCACAATTGGCCAACAGGAACTGCAGCACACCGGCCCAACACAACGCCTCACCGCAACCCAATATAAATACATAGACGCCGTCCTAGCCCTAGGGGGCACGGTGGGTCAGCGTATCTCCCAACCTCGACAACACCGACCCTTGTCCGCGGGGCTCTACGACTCGGAGAGCTCAGAGGAGGACCAGGAGACACATGCAGGGAAGACACGGCCAGCCACCAACCGCTTAGACTACAACTGGATGAACCCTCCAGACGAGCCAACCCCAGAGGAAACCCACGAGGTATGTCAGGCACTCCCCCACCAGCAAAAACTCCACGGAATCACCATACACTACACAGGAGAACCCACCACCACCCGGTGGTACACAGACGGGTCGAAACGACACGGACGAGCAGGAGGGGGCATCTACAACGGAACATACCGAGCAGCCTTCCGGGTGCACGGGCCACAACAGGTTTATCGGGCCGAAACGATCGCTTGCGCCTTAGCCTCAGAGCTGGCCAGGCCTGGAGACGACATTATACTAGACAACCAGGGGGTGGTGAAAGCCACACCTATAAAACGCAAAGGGGTGGTCAAGGACCAAGACTACCGCGACATAGGGTACCTCAATTCCACCACGAACCGACTGACGATACGATGGACACCAGGACACCGCAATCTAGAACAAGCCACCACGTATAAAGACTACCAGGACATACAGGGAAACAACCACTCTGACGTCCTCGCCAATATGGGCGACAACCTGCCCATGGATTCCCAACAACCACAACCCCATGATATTGTCATCACAGGACAGATCATGCCCACGCCTGCCAAGGCATGGATCATGCAAGTGCGTAGACAAAAGCAAACACCAGACGTACACTGGGTGAGCTGGCTCCCCATGAAGCATTACAGACGGAACGCGTGGACACCCTGTCTGTGGGGACAGGTGCGATGGTGGGGGATGGGCGCCCCCTGGGAACGGACACCCCGCCTCTGTTCCCAGTGTGGCCACCAACACGGAGCATCAGTACAGTCGAAACTAGCTTACTGTCCTGCCTGGAGCGATTTCTGGGACCTGTGGCGCAAGAGCTGGACTGATTGGGCCCCATACACGCGCCAATGGCTGCAAGCGGCCGACAACCAAGAACTATGGCTCTGTGTCAGGCTGCTCATACCACTATCCCTCGTCGCCGCCATACCCACTGCGGAACGACACAAACTGCGAACGGAGGTGGGCCTGTTCCAGTTTCGCATGATACAGTCCGTCCAAACACTAAGACGAAAATACGCCGACCCAACACCACAACAACCACCGTCGCCTCTGTGGCTCACCAAATACGTTGCACAGACACTTCCGCCGTGAGAAACGCCCCAAAACCTACGGAACCACGTCGGGGCGCCCACGTGGTGCGGCGCGAAACGCAAACGTAAGGCCGAGGTCACAACGGCTGTCCAAATCGATTCCGGCCAATGGTTACAAGATGCACGCAGCGCGGGCGATAGTGAGGCAGTGGCATGGTTCGTCGCACGAGCAACTAACACAGGGCAAGACGACCACATAAAGAAACGTCAGCGCCTCAACGTTGACACACAACAGTGGGAACAGTACAAGACGACCACAGACAGGCTGGTTTCTGAACATGCTCAGCGAGCACGGGACATATTCCACAAAGCTCACGTAGAGGCGGTGGCGAGACAACACCTGCACACCCTACACATGGGCTACACCAACACACTGGCGGCTAAAACAGACTACCACCGGCTCGTCACAAAACTAGCCGACGAACAGAGACAAGCACAGCGACTGCAAGACACACACGCACACCTATACCAAATACGTAGGCAAGGGTACGAACAAGCGAAGGACGACACAAGGATGTGGTATGCTGACGCAAAACTGCTGCTGATGATCAGTGACCGATACCGGAGGCTGAGCGATGGCACCAACAGGCTACTTGTCCTGCACCAACAACAAGCGACCTACATGTGGCAGCAGCAGACACACCTGACTGCCATGGCACAGTACTACCAAGACGCCTGCAAACACAAGACAACACAATACTGGCAAACATCCCGACCAGCCCGACAGACAATATACCTGATACGGAAGCGGCCACGGGAGCACTGGGACCCCACTTTGTGGGAAGTCCCGTTGCAACCGCTACCGAAACGCCACAAAACGCACTGGGACCCAAATGAGTGGGAAGTACCAATGACATGACCACACCAACCTCAATGGGAAACCATGGGGGCACAGTCACGAGCTGCAGCCCGTATGCATACCCTGGCTTCGCCGAAATCTGTATCTTACATCGAACTTGGTCCATTGTGGCCCCTGGGGCTTATGAACTGGCCTTTTTGATCAAAAAAAAAATATGACAACATGCACAAGAGCAAAAGCCAAGCCATGTGAGAGGCAACGCTAGTAGGTGGGTGGGTTGCAAACTGCAACTGGTTACGTAGTCATAGTTGGGGTGGAAAAGGGATGTGTTTTGGGTACACCCCCCCCCCCCATGCCGCTGGCCCCCCTTGTCGCCCCCCCCCCCCCCTAGAACCACGCGCCGCATATCATTGGAAAAAAAAATTGTTCGTGTACCTATCTTGTGATTGGGTGGTACTCAAATCCCGCAAACAGTTTGGAAAATCAAACAGCTTTGGGGTTTTTTTTTTCTGGGGTCATTGTGTTGATTTGTCTTTGTTTCTGCTACTTTGACAAGTGGCATGCATTGTCATGTTCGAGTTGGTGTTTGAGAGTTTTTTGTGGTGGTAGTGGCAATGGTAACTTGTGAGTACACACCCAATTTGATGAGAAACGGTTTTGGATAGTCAAATGTACCTGTCCAATAGTCAGTCGTTGTGCTTGCGTTCGCGCTGCATTACTTTCTTTCACATCAACGAGGGCATGAAGCACTGACCATTGCTTGACAAATTGGTCCCGTTGAGTGAAAAGCTGACGGGGAAGCCCATTCTAAAGTCGTTTGGATATGTCCGTAGCCGTTTCATACACAACATCAAATGATAGTGTTTGTAGTGATAGGATAATCTAGGCAAAACCCGACACATCTAGAGACGGTACAAAAATGTTGTAAACCACAAGGGCTCTATTTTGTGGAGTTTAGGCATTAGGGACACCCAAAGTGCAGCAAGTTGGGGCGGGCATTGGAAGCAAGAAGAAAGTGCAACACCATGACACTGTGCATTGTCGCTGCCTCAGGCACACGGCTGAATTTGTGGTTTCCAACTTGTGTTTACCCCGCTTTCCTTGGTCATCCGACTTTCATCGAGCACCGTACTGTAGGTCCACCTTACCCACCACAACCCCATACTTTTGTGGATGATCTTTTGCCATCTGAGTAGGTAACACACCTATAGCGTCAATGATAGTGTATGCAAGTACTTCCTGCATTGTATTTCTGTGCGTAGGGCGTGGTGCATGGGGTTGTAGCGGGGGCGTGTATTACTCTTGGTGACACCTAAAAGTACAACGAAGAAAATGGCACATGTGTGACCATTGCACATCTCCCTGCGCTATACCCAATTATTTGATGCCATTAGATTTGATTATATTAGAGACGAATTAGGCCAGGGAGCAGGGGTAAGCAAGGGTGCAAGGGGGCTTTATGGACCTTAGCATGCAACTGAATTCTGAACTTGCTACAAGGAAGGATCGGGCAAGGAGGAAGAGGAAGGACACAGGGTGGTCAGAGGCCGATGGGCACCACCGCCTCTGGAGGGAAAGGGTCCAAGGGAAGGGCTGGGAATGGCGATTGGCCAATAGACGCTGCCAACTGCAAACGAGAACAATACGCGAAGGTGACATGCCAACCCTCCCCCCCTCTCCTGGGTAGGGCAAGGAGGAAGAGGAAGGACATAGGGTGATGAGAGGCCGATGGGCACCCCTGCTTGTGGAGGGAAAGGGTCCAAGGGAAGGGCAGCGCCAAGGCAACATGCCAACCCCCCCCTCCCCGGGCTGTGCCCACTTGCTTGATGCTATGCAGCGTTTTTTGTAGACTATTGTCCACCAGGCACACACAGGGGACCGTGTCAAGTCTGCACCAGCACTAAGAGGAAGGACGGTCAACTTAAGAAGTACATTGGATGTAGTAGAATAAATCATGTTTGCCCATTGGGTTGTTCGGGTGGATTCTCAATGTCCGTGTGCACCCAGTGTGCCCAGTGCGGGTAGGTGCACCAGGTGCAGCAACAGCAATAGCAGCACCAAGACCTACAAGACCCACAACACGAGTTCCAACAAAGGCAACAAGAATAGCACAAGCTGTTACAACAGCCATAGCACCGGCAACAATAGCAACAACAGCAACAACACCTCAAGCGGCAGCAACAACAACAACAGCATCTCCAGCAACAATACCTCCTGCAGGAACAGCAGCAACAACAGCAACAACATCTTCAGCGGCAGTTGCAACCGCCGCCACACCCCCAACAACAGCAACAACAAGCATTCCTTGGGGTGCCCATCGCCAAATGCAAGGTGGCTTCCGCGGGCTGCTATCACAGGCTCAATCGTTCTGCAGGGTTTGTGGCATGAAGAGTACGCAGGGTATGATGTTGATATCTTCTGCAAGCCTTCCGTGATGGTTCGCTTGTTGCAACATTTGGTAACCGTCCAAGGGTTGAAATTCTTGCGTGCCCACGGGAGTTATGAATCGCGGTTTTCGCATGGGGTAGCGGAAAACGAGCTGCCTAGGTTCGTCTTCATGCCTTTCCCACTATCATTAGCTCACTGCCCTTTGCCGCTTGCATCATTGAAGTGCCAAGGCTCTACATAGGAGGCCTGCATGACCTCGTCGCTGAACTGTTGCTGTCGGGTGTACCTGTGTTCATTGCTGGTGAGTCTGCTGATATAAGAGCCACGGTCGCTACCCTGAAGACCACTGTTGTGGAGGATATATATCAATGTGATGTTCCGATATACAATTTGTCTTCCAAAACTCCATGGTATACTTCCAGTTCCCATCTGTTTTCAATTTGCTCCAGTACAGCCTTTGAAAAGAAACTTCCACGTTACGTGTCTTATCGTGAGGGACCCATGTCCTCTATGCTACCTATGGAGATCTTCTCTGTCTATTGAGCTTCGTGCTTGTCCCTAGAACTGCAGTGAACTGGTTTCTGCTTGGGACTCTGTTTGTGCATTTTGGTAGCCACCATGTGATGGTGAAAAATGGTTCAAAAAAGTATTCAAAACCTTTCCGGATGGGACTTGACTACCTGAGGAGGATGCATCCAATGTGGACCCTTTTGCTGGGGTAATTGTTCAACTACACTTAGTGGTGCAGGTAGTGCATGCAGTGAGAATACTCCCTCTTGATTAGTCCAGACGTTGAAGGGTTCTATCTCAGTTTTTTCTTTTCCATTGGCTCATAAATGAAGAGACAACATTGAGTGCAAACTTTTCCCACCTGTGGATAGAGCTGTATTTTGCGGAAGTTGATTCTTTGAAAAGCACGTTGTAGCACAGTTTGGGAGAACTTGCAAGGATGTTTTGTGTTGCTGCACCGACCTGCAAGATGTAGGAAGTGGTTTTTAAGGGGTTGGCACCTAGCGAGTGTTCCCAAACATGCATGCAGTGCACATGCAGTGCAACAACCTTCCAAGGTGAGAGGTGGTTCAAATTGCCTCTTGTTGCAATGCCAAGCCCCCGGGAACCGGTCGCATGGTATGTGCCCGCATCACTCTACTGCAAGAGGTACACAATCAATAAGTAATTTGTGTGACTCTACCATCCAGAGAAATCGATGGTTGACTTTCATGGTGTCCCCCTCATTGGTGTATCTCATTCCTTCCATGCCGATGTTTCCCTCCAATTCGCCCACAAGATCTAAGACCAACTCCTGCAAGTATGGCTGGACAGCTGGATGTGCCATGGCACTCACATGGTGCTTGCTCACAGCTATCAGGGGTTCAAACGCTGTGAGGCTACAGTTCTCTCCAGTAATTGATCTCACGCGGAGAACGGTCCGCCCAGTGCACTGGGATATTGATGGGCACATTGCTCCCACCTCCATGAACGTTGTGGCTGCAGTTGCCGATGTTGGTCCCACTGGCGGTGCTTTCCAGCAACCACAAGCCCAAGCCCCCGCCCCCCCTCCCTGTTCAGCACCCCGCCCTGTCAGGGGGGGCGTGCCAATTGCTGCAGTTGTAATCGCCACTGCAGCGATATCCTGTTTGCGGATGTCAGTGCGCCGCTGTGCTGTGCCATCCAGCAGACCAATCATCAGTGGGCTGCTTGAAGACGGGCCAGTGGATGTTGCCGTTGCATCAGCTTCAGGCAAGTTGACCAGCACATATTATAGTGACCACAACACGTATGGCCATCCAGAAAGGCTGCTGCTTTGCGCTGTCGTGCTTCGCTTGTGCTGGTAAAGTATTGCATTTCGCGCACGTACTTGCGCAGACACCAGTGAAAAGACTGGTGGGGCGTTATGTTGCAGCGCGCCTGTTGCGTTCTGGGGGTGGCGGAGCGGATATTACTGAGTGACAAATGGCACAGGGCTTACTCTGAGCGAATCTCAGTAGCACTGCCGGACCACCATTATGGCTGCCCCCATTTTCAATCTTGAGAGTTCCACCCCGCAGGCCGCCCCCCCCCCCCCCGGTCAGGGAAGAAGCGGGGCCCCTCACCCCACAAACAAACAACCGTGCAGAATTGCTTGCAGGGATTCAAGTGGTCAAACAATTTGGGGACATGGTAGAAAATTTGCAGGAGCAACGGACTTGGAGGTTGTGTACCTTGGGTTACAAGTGGTGTGCTGGCGGCAATAAGGCTGGGTAGGACTGTCAGGACCAGTGACAAACATTGATTTATGGGATGAGTTGCTCTAGCTTCTGGACAATTCTACTACAAGTATGCAGACTTGGATCCCCACCATACTGGGATGTCAGGCGGCAAAGAGGCTGCGAAGCGAGCGGAACGGGGCATGTTTTTGTCCCACGCACAGATGAGTCGTACAGCATTGATACCAATGTGTTCAGCAGTACTGATTCGGAGATGTCGGACTCCTCACAGCACACATCAGATTCAATTGAGTTAAGGGTCAGAACCACATCACCGAAGACGAAGACGGGTTGAAACATCCGGTACCAACTTTCACGGCCCCCCCACCAGACTCTCCAAACTCTCCAGGGAACTCCTGTCTACTATTCACAATTCCAGGTCCACAGCATACGACTCTGACCCCACATCTCAACACGACCTCTTCCCCAAACCTGGGTGAAAGCAAGGTTGATCATTTGATCAATTGAGATCAGCTGGGGCATGATAGTTATCGGGTATGCAACCAAGCGAGGGTGTCTTCCTGCACTTTGCGATAGAGACCGCTGGTTGACAAAACACGGCCAACTGAGGTCAAGCGCACAGCTACCCGAGGGTCCATGATTAAACTGCCCAACATTGGCTGCATATGCACACAAGGACGTGCATGTGTCAAGTGCTTTGTGACCTTCGTGCGGCCCTCCTGTCAGCGCTTGCAGGGGAGCAGACATCATGCACAGGGGCAGCAACTGCAATGAGCAGCGGGATAGCCATTCCACTCTCATCCACAACAACTTGATAAACAAGCATGTCCCCAAAATACATGCCACAGGGCGCCGGTTGTGCGACGTGCGTGTAACCAACCAGCGCGTGGAAGCCCCTTGCTGGGCATTTGGTCATCCTGATTTTCAGTCCTTGAAAGTAATTGTGGACAACAGGTACGGGTTGGTGGATGGTTGGCACCCCATTTCCGTTGTGTTGTGCTTTTGCCCGCTGCGCAGTGCATGCCCCATGGTTCCCCTGCCACATCCTCTCTTGCAAGCGCAATGTCCGTACGGGATGTTTTGTCTGACATTCAAGTGGCGAGTGACCTGCCATCGATCGATGATTTTCAAACGCGATTTGTGACCGTGGCCGGCAGCATCCTGAATGGCATGGTGTGCCAATCTCCTGGCTTGCTGGCTTGGGTGTACCCCCGCGCCCCAATCCTTTGGGCAACGACCATCCTGCCCAATGACCAAACCCCTGGTCACGCGCCACCTTACGAAACCCATCATTAGATCCAGTGTCGTCCAACCGCCCTTGTGGTCAAATGTGGTCGTCATGATGCCTGAACAAAGGGTCCCTGGTTCGAGCCCCAGGTTGGACATGAGTAAATGCAGCGTCCACCCCACGCTTTCTGTGACCCCGCAAGCCAGACGTGTCAAAAGATAAGCTTACGCTGGAGTCTGGAGGTTGTCTGTGCAACCTTACCTCATCTCAGTCACCTCCTCCCCCCGCCGTACAGTAGACCTTTGGACTGCAAGAAATTGAGTTTGACGTCCGTGTGCAGCCGCAGCAGTCCTTGCAGTCAGCCTTGTTGTCAGGGAGGCGTAGCTTTAGCGGCAGTAGGCAGTGCACCTGCCCAGTGTGGGGACTATGGGGGAACGGGCGTGCGCTGGGCATTTTTTTGGGCCCGTTTTCCACCCACAACCTGTTCTCCCCACACTAGGCCCCTGAGATGGCGGGGCTTATGTAGCCACTTCTGGTTCTGTTTGTTGAACCTTCCAGTGCTATTGATTCAACGGGCCCATCTTCTTCATCTCCATGTTGGAGACCCCTTAGCTTGGGGTGATGGGGCCACTTCACTTTTCCCCGACGTGGCAGGGTTTGTGTAGCCATTCATCTTTTTCCACAGCAGAGATGTGTGCAGTGTGTTGCCAAAGGTGCTCCACCACCACAACTTTGTTCTGAATGTGTCGACCCTCACACTTTTGGGGATAACATTGTTTAATAGCAACATGACACGTCATTGGTTTCATGTGGATTCGGCTTATGCAATGTGCTTCGTGGGGAAGGATTGTGGGGGGCCTTCTCTAGGGCAGGGTAAAACGGGGGTTAAGGTCGGGATAGTCAATACAACAATAGCGCTCTTGGCGCATGTTGGTCAAACATTCCCCCTCAGAAGCTCTGATACTAGTGACCAAGCCAAGGAGGAGTTCAGAATGAGGGCGTACACTGTGTTGCTGTCCACTTAGTGTTGCACAGTCATACAATGCACCTATGGTAACTACAGCTGCAAAGACTACGCCCTTGCAAAGGTGCAGTATGATGCACACTAATGTTGGTGATGTCCCAACATGAGATGCGGCCAAATAAGTACTCGGCCCAAAAGTACACATTTACACCCCATACCTAGTGCTCACTTGGACCAACAAGCAGGTTATACGAGAAATGTGGCCGTAGACCCCATTTGTAGTGGGCCGTTCAAACGGTGCAAACACAAAAGGGTTTATGGTCACATTTCACCTTTGGCACGCCTGGCAACCATGTTGCTCCTCCCCGCTTCACCACCTCTTCTGCGCCTTTGCGGGCGGAACTTGAACTATGATCATGGAGAATCAACCAATGATGAGTGCTTCATTTCCCTCCGCTTTGGAGTGTTCCGATACAAGAGGGGTGGATTTTCCTCGAGACTGTAAAGGTTACATAGCCAAAGTCCCAGTCCGGGTATTTATGGCCTGTAATAGCATGCCCGCATGCTCGGTTGGTTGATCTTTGTTTGATGTCTGATTTAAGTCTAAGTACACTAGCAAAGCCCAACAAGGATGTAATCATGTGCCTGGCTTCTATTGTGCAAGCGTGGGGCACCTCTTTGCCACACAGTTGCATGAACATGTGCATATTTTGCCACATCTAAGTCGGTTTTGTATCCATATGCAAATGAGGTATCAACCTTATGGACCTTGGCCTCGTGTACCTCAGTCTATGTGGCACATGAGGAAGCCTCCCCAGAGGAGGAAGGAAATGATGACAATGTTTGTTGCCAATCGTGTGTGCACTATCCAAGTGATATCTCTGAGTGTGGCACTTTCCACTTGAACATGTGTACATCTTGTATGCCATTACATAATTGTACTTTGGTGTGCCTAATTTGATTGTTCACAGAAACACCCAGTACAAAGTTTGGATATCACAGAATATTTCATCTATTGCTCTTCCCTCTTTGTTTTACCTTGCACAGGTGGTTGCTGGTTTTGGGTAGGTTGCTGTTATGGTGGGATTTACCGTATATGCATGCAGTGTGCATACAGTGCACAAACATTCCCCTACACGGTAACCTCCTAGCCTTCATATGGAACCCCCCCCCCCCCACAGCTCCGTCGCACTGCATTGCCAGGGTGGCCTGCAGTGGACAGTTGAGCTTGGGCCGGTGGTGTGGGAGATGGTCCCTAAAGATGGACCGGGCACTGCCGTGCACTCTTGTGGGGCGTGTTGGTGGGCGGGCCTGCTCACTACCACCAGCAAGGAAGATACTCCGCCGTGGACAGAGTGCGAATACTCTGAGCGAAGATATTTCTGCAACGCGTTCGCCATGAATGGCGCAGAGTGCAGAAGATATTACTGCAACGCACTATCAGCAAGTCACACATTGGTGAGCTAGCACCCATGGCCTTGTGTGACATTCACGTTGCTGGTTGTGGTGAGCACCTCCCAGCCTGGGGTCTTCGTGATGACTGCATACCGGGCACTGATCAGACCGTCAGGGGAAGACGCCATGGGCAGAAGTTGCATTCTGGATTCCCCCCCAGGAAGGTGGATGCCCGCGGCAGTGCAGATGCCCGCAGTAGTACGGATGCCTGCTTGTCATAGCAGAAGGTTCAAAGGCGAGAGGCCAATAGGCGCCGCCACAGGCTAACAAGGCCTTGTGCCAACCCCCCCCCCCCCCCGGCCCCACATGGTGCAGTAGGTTCTTGCTCTGACAGTGCGTATCGTTTCTCACACCAACTTGCATCCTCTTTCATTCCCGCTCCTTTTTGGCGTTATGTGCCTTTGAGTGGTTGCAAAGCAGTAGCTCTTGGCAGGTGGCTGTGTCAAACAAGGCAAACAAGCTTAGTCTACCAAAGGTCCCACCTACACCTTTGCTAGTCTCACCTTAATTAGGTCTCAGCCCCCCTGCAGCCCACTTGCTGGTTGTGCTCCATGGGCCTTAAACCCATGACACTTAATCCGGTCTCCGACTCACACCCTCTTGACTCCCTGTTTGCACCTCCCCCCCTTGACAGCCCTCAAATGTTGTCAGCGACAGTCCCCTGCAACTCCACCACACGCACACCCTCCACCTCTTTCCAGCTTTCCATTCATCGACAGGGTTCTTGGAGCAAATAGATAAAGAAAAGCCTACGAAGGTAAGGAAAACAGGCAATCCAACACCCCCCCCCCATTCCTTCCCTTGCCGATGGGGCTATGTGTCATCTTGTGCGGAACTCTTTCGTGTCATACCCCCCTCTCCCCCTCACTGCATGCCCATATGATTAGAGGCATCTGTTGTTTCATGATTAAAATTAATTTTATGTTGATGAGCAATGAAATGAAAACAAATATTATCAAACCTAAGTTGGTCTGGATTTCATCATTGCACTACCAACGCACCTTGCTGGTGCGTCCAAATGACATTTTGTGCGCGAGGGTGTATCGCGCATTCATGTGTCATACACCCCCACACAGAGAGCCGTTTGGATCCACTGGCAAGGGTCCTCCACTGATTCCATGTTCTCTGCATAACCTCATTATTGGAAAATTGCCCAACCCATGCCACATCGGCATGCGGGTGCAAGATTTTACGGAGCATGTTCGAGGATAGGGGTACTTTCAGGGGCAAATGTACATTTGCATGCATCGTCCCCAAGCCGGAGAGCGTTCCTCACCGCATCCTGTTTGGTCCTCCCGGCACATTTCCCGGTACTCCCCGCCCCCAACCTCCCCGGTGCGCCCTGCATCCTCTGATTTTTTGCTGAAGATGTTAACGTAGTGGTGTTTGACCTCCGCACTTGTTTCGAAAGCCCGGCAGTTGGCCTCAACGCCAAGTCGTTGGGTTCGAGAAACGTCAGCATCCACCCCGGTCCTCCCCTCATCCTTCCCTCCTCCCTGCATCCTCCCCGCAGGTTTCCCGCTCTGGACAGGCGTGATGGACCTTGGCAGCACGTGGTAGAGGGTGGACGAGGGTTGCCTTCTCATCACCTTCACACAACCCTCACCCTCACAGGTCTTATCAATCGCAGGAGTTGGGTATCGCATCACTGAAATCGAGATGTATTTCAATGGAGGGGCTCACAAAGATCCTTTCACTCACTGCTCACCTGATCAAGGGCATAGTGGAATGTGGTATTTTCACAAAGTCGGCAACAGGTGTGTGACACTTCAGTGCCTGTGTAGAGTGACGGTGTCGAGTGACAGCAGAAAGTGACAGCTCTGATGAAGAGTCGTAGCAGAAGGGAAGGTGCGGAGACAGTATAGAGTGACAGTGCCGGTAAATAGTGACAAGGTAGAGTGACAGTGTCGGTATAGGGTGGCAGAGTGCCGTTATACGTGACAGGAGGGGCAGAGGGTGGGGCTACGAGCCCCCCAGCCCCCCAAGCACCCTTTGTGTGTGTCGAGGACAAGCCACCGTCGCGTGTACAACATGCTGTTGCCCCTGAGAATTAGCCACCCCCTCCCAGAGGTCGTCACAGGTTTGGGTAGAGGCTGGTTTTTTCTGCGCTGTATGTCCCAAGGGATGTGTACGAGGAAGCGCCGCCGTTGGGTTAGTGGGGGGCTGGGGGGCGTTGTGAGGGGAGGGCGGATGCTTGAGCCAAGGAAGGCGACATTGCACTGAGGATTGCACCGAAGCTGTCGTTAGGCATGTCATCTCAAGCACATCACAAACTTTGCTTTTCCGTGCGAGGGCCTTGAGCTGGTCCCGGAAGTGTTCTGGGGGGGGGGGGGGGCGACTGTGGCCTGCGGGGGACTCGGCCCTTGTCATGCACTTGTGCCATTCCAGTGCTGTCGTCACGAAGCACTATGCAGGCTGCATCAAGATGCAAGGCCCCGAAATCCCCACCACCGGGACCTTTGCTGGGACACTTTTCGGAATGTGGGGAAATATGGGAAAATGGGTCAAAATGGGTGCAAATGTGTCATTTTTGGAAAACTGAGTGGAACAATGGGGATAGACCACCTCCAAAAGGGTGGGAGATGGTGGTTTTCAGTGCTGATGGGACACAGAGGGTGGATCTTAGATGAAAGTGCCAAAGTGACTCCTATTTCGAGCTGTCAGTTTGCTCATTTTTCTACGCCCTGTTTCAACGTAAGGCCCCTCTGTGTCATTTTGCTGGCGATCCGTGCACATCATCCGCGTCAGAAGGACCGTGCACTGGGGCTTCTGCAAAGGGACCGCTCACCCCCCCCGAGACCTCTGCTTTGCGGCTGCTCGAGGGTGTCCAAAGGGGCTGGCCGACCCCCGCCGCTTCGAAACGTACCGAAGGACCTGCCACGTGTGGCTTCATGACAGCAGGTCGGAACCAAACGACGAAAACACAAGGGGCCTGAAACGAGGGGGTCCTCCGGGTTTCCGCAGGAGACCTCCGGGTGTCCGGAGGAGGCCGGAGCAGGGCCAAGGAGGCAGCCTGCGCTGGTCTATGCTTCGCGGTGCTTTTGCGTGGCAGGTTGTCGTGGTGGTTTTGGCAACGCTGGTGCGCTGAGAATTGTGTCGTGCAGCTGCCAGGGAAGGCGAGGGGCGGGCCGGTGTCGTGAGGATTGCAGATCACAGCTCAGCGGATTAGTGCACCTGTGACCATGAACAAGTCTGTGTACCTGAATGACATTTTGCCACAACAACGAAATGTAGTCGGGGAGTTTAGTAGGGGGAGTTTCTTCATTGACTGTGATATTCTGATTTTCAAAAGATGTTCTGTTGCGCGTGCGCGAGCAGATTGTGTGCGTGCGTCCGTGCGTGGGTGCATGAGCGTACACTGACGCGTCATCGGTATCCAGCTGCTTCGCTTCGCTTTGCTTGCCCACACGCGTTTGGCGCATGCTCCCCTCAGTGACTCGTGGCGTGACGTATTCGGCTGTTTGGGTTTCTCGCTGCTGCAAAGCAGAGTTCTGGAGGGGGCTACAGGTTGCTGAACTTGCCCCAGTAGGATGGTGTGCCTGCGGGCTGTCCACAGAGCGTTGTCGATCTGTGCTGAATTGCCTTGGTCATTGATGCGAAACTCCTCTCAACAATACATCCACCTACCCACCTAGACTGCATCCCCCGGCCCAAAAGGGTGCGTCTCTTGGATCTGCAGCTACAAAGGAGGCACCTACAAAGGCCTTGATATCGCAATCGGTACCCCCGAGAAGTCCTTTGGCGGCATTTTGATCCGTTCCATTGGTGTGCGTCGTGGTGCGGAGGGTCTGGGTGCCGGTGGCGCGTGTGCACTTGATTTTGGCTGCCCTGGCTGGAGTTCTCTGCCCGTGCCCCTCGACTGTTGATGCATCTCCGCAGAGTGAACATGAGTGGTTGTGGACCGCCCTTGCTCGCGGGGTGGGGCGGGCAGGAGGACCGCCAAACTGAGTGACAACGTGCAGCATTGCCTGACGTCGCTCAAATGCGTCAAACGCCACTGGCGTCCGGCACACCACTTGCGCAGGGGGGCGGCGGATGTGCGGGGAGGCACGCCATGAGGGTTCCGCATACCAACCCCCCCCCCCCCCCCCGGGACGCGAGCAACCAGCATGGAGTTTGTGCTCAAATTCCGGCGGAGATGGCCCACATTCCTACCAAAAAAATGGCCCAAATTCTTACCGAGATGGCCGAAATTCCTAGCTGGGGATAGAAGGACAAGAATTCGTGTGGGCAAAGACTTAGATTTGCACCTGCGGGATGGCCATCGGTGGCCCACAATTACGAATATTTACGCTGCCTTCCTCTACATTCAGACCTTTACGCCATTTCGATTCGTTACACTCCCATGGTCTCACAACAGACCGAAAAGCTGATGTGCAGTAGGCTCTTGCACCAACAGTATTTTTTTTTTTTGCAGTGCGTATTTCATACACCAATTTGCATCATCTCTCTTTTGCAGCCCTCTTTGAAGTTCTGTGCTTTTGAGGGGTTGCAATCCCGTAGCTCTTGGTGGGTGGCTGTGTTAAACAGGGTAAGTCTACCAAATATTCCACCTGCACCTTCGCTGGGCTCACCTTCATTAGGTCAGGCCCCGCTGGTCCCACGGTGAATTCTGCATCAGATGTACCGCTGTGTTGCTCGTTTTGCTTGTGTCTCCACGGGAACGTATGCCCATCCGTCCTGCGGGACCTGGACGGGAGGCCAAGTGGCTCTGAGAGGGCACTGTCTTTTCGGAGCTGGTTGTTGTCATGGCATGTGCCCACGACCCGTGCACACGGCACTCGCGACGGGCATCATGACACGTTCGCACTGCCCTCGCGAAACTGTAAAGCACTGGAGGGCCAGAGTTTCAGTGTACACGCCATGCGGACGTTATACGGTCAGATGAGGAAACCCCCCTCCCAGCCCCCCCCCCCCCCCCCTCAGGGGGCCTCCGGCCAACCGTCAGTGTGGGGGGGGGCGGTTGGTGTCCAAACCCGAGGAGTCGCCCCCCCCCGTGTTATGTTTAGTCAAAAGGATTAGCGTGTTGCATACTCTTAGGTTGGGGTACAACCCTCGACACCCTCCCCCCCCTACACACCGGCCGAACCTCCCCCACAAGCGGCCTTTGGCCCACTTCTACTGGGGGGGGAGGGTCACGTATCAGCCCGAGAAGTCATCCCTCCCGTGCCCACCCCATTTGTTTTTTCATGCAAGAAAGACCGCCCCCCACCTACCCCCCCCCCCCTTGTCGTTCCCCACCCGTTGTCGTTCCCCGGGGGGGGGGGGCTGGGGGACCGTCACTTGGTCAACCCAAAATTTTTCGTTGCGGCTCATTGTGTTGTTGTGTGGGTGACTGTGTTGTGGGGCACTGCCACTTGTATCCCTTGCACTCATGGCAGGACATTTTGCTCATTTTCGCTGAAATGGAACCTGACAACACAACCACGTTTCCCCCTGGGACAAATGTGATGTTAATCCGCTCCACCGTGGAACCTGTTTTGGTGCAGGTCGTTGGACATTCGGAGCACGGCGATACATATCGCCGCATCACTTATGACCGTGATGGCAAGACCGTCTTGCAAGACCGTGCGTCTGTTCGGCGCCTCTCCGTGCTGCAATTTCTGTGCCTGCAAATGTGCGTGTACGGTGGTGGTGCGGTCCCCCAGGGGGGGGTGGGGGACCGTCACTTGGCAACCGTCCCCCAGGGGGTGGTGGGGGACCGTCTTCCCTGGGGTGGGGAACGACAAGGGGGGGGGGGTTACTCAGTCTGCCCTCCCGATCCTCTACAGAAAACCTGACCACCGGTGAGACGATAGAAGGCCCCTGCCGGACCGTCGACACGATTTTGAAAGAGGCCGGGGCCGCCGACATCAAGTCTTTTGTGGAGAAGCAGGGGGACCTTAAGGTCACTGCGTGCCCTGCGCTGCAGCTACAAGCGGCTGCGGAGCCCACGCTGCCCCAACGGTATGCGGTGTGCACACTGCCCTTTGGGAAGTCAGGCGGTCTCCAGCCACAGGAACTGGGGCGTTGGGCCTTGCATGTGGCCCATTGACGCTGTGGGGACATCGCCCGCGGGCTCGGCTCGTGCCTCGCCGGCCGGTGGCCGTTGGCGGGTGAGTGCATCGTCATGGCTGTGCGAGGGACGGAAAATCTGTTGGGACACACGTGCGAGGCCGTGGAGGGGCCTGTTGCGTTGCAGGGACGTTTACAGGCCACTCTCGTTAACGTGGTATTTGATGGTAAAATTGTACCAGAAATTGGCTCCAGACTGTCATGGAGGGGACTACGGCATGGGAAACATAAGGATGAATGTGAGAGAGTCCGGACTAGGTAGCTTCGCGGTGTCGCGGATTCTCTGTGCGCCTCTTCACCATTGCTGGGCGCGCTTTGCGAGTACATTTTTTCGCTTGGTAGGTTCTGGACGTTAAGCCGGGTGTATGCCAAGTAGCCAACCGCGATTGTCGCTCGGTGTACTCTCGGACGATGTGCCATGACGGGTGTTGGAGACTGTCGCATTGCATTGCATCCCGCCAAACCCCATCTCATGTCCCTTACGCTAGCCGCACCCCGTGGTGATGACTCCACAGGTGCGTTTTCGTAGGACCTCGATTTGGTTTGACAGTGCGGAAGCCCGAGGCAGCGCCCTTCTTCATGGCTCCGTACCGCTTCACCACAACTCCTACAAAGATCACGAAGTTCCGTATTGGGTTGGCACTGATGGCGTATTTGCAGGTCCAGCATTTGCCAGTCTACCCCCTGATTATGCGGATGCAACAGCCCGTCTGCCCGGAACACCGCTTTCTGCGGGGGATGCCGAGGCGCAGTAAAATGCAGGAAAAAGCGCTGGGGGCCTAACCTTTAGGTCCCCCAGCACCTAAACTGTAGGTCCCCCCGGCACTCGAGCAAGGGACTTCGGTTTCATTTTTGTGTGTGTCTGATATGTTATGTGTGTCTGCCCGGGGCCCGTCAGCGCTTTGGAAGTCACGTTGGGGAACAGGGTCTGATCAAGTTTAGGGGCGGGCGATTCTGTATCTCAATCTAGTCGAGCGAGTGATGCGATGACATGATCCACCAAAGAAGACGCTCCCACCCTCATGGTGGGGCAGGCAAGACTGGGCTCCTTCCCATCTGGCTTGCAGGGCAGTGCGCACTGCAGTGCGGTGCAGTGCAGTGTTGTATGCCATGCCGTGCCGTGTGGTGCAGTGCTGCAAGCACAACGGTTGAACAGGCATTTACCAAAATTGTATCCGCTGCTTTTGCTGGAAGGTTGCATGCCGTTGTACAGGCCTGTGGTGCCCTGGATCTGTGTGAACGCTGCAATTTTTTTTTCCAACGATGTGCTGAAGGACAACGGGCAGGCTATGGTTGGCGCTTAGGGCGGGGCGCTTGTGCGTCACTCCAACCACAATCTTTGAAGGTTCATGTGTCGAAATTGCGTCCCCCGCTTATTCTGGCAGCCCGCATGCCGTTTTTTTCGACGCTTTTGTGGTGCAGACGGCACCCCCAATTTTTTTGCCGTAACATCTCTCTCTGCATCGTTGGGGATTGTGCCAACACGGGGTTTTGGGGGTCAGTGCCATTGTTGCCTCATTTGTCGCCATTGAGTGTGCGGTAACGGGGGGGGGGGGGGCGGGTATGTGGGGTATATTCGGAAAGCCCTTGAAAAGGGCTATTCGGGACACCACGAGTCTGCATGCTGTACTGACAATATGTTTGAGATTTTGGTCCATTTTGGACGGTGCCTGTGTTGCTTGCTGCCTCTTTTTGTCAACCGGCAGCTGCCATGTCTGCATACAAATTCACGCCACATGCTGTTGCTTCCACCGATGCACTACAGAAGCCTTTGGTGCACAAAAGAGCACGATCTGGGGGTGTAGATTGGGTGCAGGTGAGTCGGGACGAGCCTGGCAGGAAGGCCAAAAGCCTCGTACTGCCGCTTTGTTTGTTTTGCTGAAATCAGGGTACAGTGAGGGCATCGCATGGTGCAAGGTCCGGTTGACCAAGCAGCGACATGTGGACCTCACAACGGACGGCCTCTGGGCTATGCCTCTCAACACAGGATGGGCACCAGTTACGGAACGCAGGCTGCAGGATTGGGAAAAACTGAAGAAATTTGTGCCCATCCACAAACAGGGGGATGTGTGCCCCAATGCGGTCCCTGCCCATGCGGGCAATGACAACAATGACAACAATTTCAATCCAGAATAATCAGTGCTGACCTGCGTGTTGCTCCATCCTGTGCCCGTTCCACATGTTGCGGAGGCAGAGCCTGCAACCTGGATCATTTTGAAGCCCCTTTCTTGCAGATTTCAAGAAGTATACACGTTCCCCCCCCAAAGGATGACATGTTTGTACATTGAAGCGAAACTTGCACAATTTCCCAAAAAAATCGCAAAACCCTCCGCGTTGGCACATTCTAAATGAGGTGGAGAGGTATGTATCTCAAACTGATCTGGCGATCATCTTGAGGTATATATGTTGGGACCCCTCCTCCTCGCTAGCCCATTCTGTCGGTCCCTTGCTCATGTTCATGGTCCACTGCCTGCAAACTGCTGGCGCCTATGCGTTTACAGGCACCTGACAAATTCTCGGCAAAGAGCTTCAATATTCAAGCCGGTCAATGGGATCAGTGCCTCAAGGCCCACATCGCCGGAAAGGCGAAATCTCTTGAAGATTTCATGGGTAGCTGCTGCCTGTCCGATTTGCCATATACACGTGGGTCATTACATGTGCATTTGTGTGTGTGTGTGTGTGTGTGTGTGTTTGTGTGTGTGCCCATCTGCATCTGCAGCCATAGGGCCCATAGGGTTTCTACACATGGAAGCATATCGCCCGGGGTGGCAGTGGAATTAGTCAACCTATGGGCAGCTCAACACGGCCTCAGAAACAATCATAAGCATGCCCGTGTAAAAGACCACCCCAAGCAAGGATCAGGTCAGTATGCAAGGTACAACAAAAGCACTGAAATCGATTGACCTCATCCTATTATCCAAAGACACCACAACACAAGCGAAGTACAAGCCAAGCCTTCCCCGCCCCCCATCACACTATGCAAATCAAAAGAACCCGATACTGTAGGCTGACCACCCCAGCATGAGCCTCAACCTCTGCAGACCAATGACCCCATGATTTGGGCCCGACCATGTACACCCAGCGAGGTGTGCAACCAGGAACATGGCGCAAAATCAAACATAACATTCAAATATTAGTTGCCGCATCTACATCCAGACAAAAACGCAGGTCAACCAACCAAGGCAAAAGCCTCTTTATCCAAATCAAAGAAGATATGCGCACCTATAAGTCCGAGCCATGGCAATCCCAGATCGGCAACCACCCCCCAACACTGACCCCCTTTCCCTGCAAGGTGGACTAGACAACCACACCCACAACCACCGATTTCCCTTCCATCAGCAGTACTCCTATGGTGATGGCAGCAGGGGAGCATTACAACCATTTACTGAATGGGTGTCCAACGCTTGGCGAAGGTTAGGACATTAGCGGCCGCATGACCAGCTACAACCATCTAGAGGAGACAAAGGCGGGAAGTGAGTTGTGACTACCGGTGGAAGCCAATGCTGGAACGTTCTGAGTGGGTATGCAGCCCGTGCATATGATCAATGTGCCCGCATTGTTGTGCACATGCAATTTTATGAAGAAAACCGGGGCCTCATGGAAGTTGGGGGGCCGGATGTGGTAGCCGGGAGGGGTGGTCTTTAAGCCAGTCCTGAAAACCTGTCAAATATTGCCACATCAGCAATTACCGACGGCGGTTGGTATCAGACGGACCACGGAAAGTGGTGCTCGAAGGATGGCAGTTGGCGGTCAAGTGACACGTAAAGTTTATATGTACCAGAGCCCAGCCTTTTTCTCTTGGTGTTGGACGCCGCCCCGTTTCTGCCCCTGTACTTGCTCTGCAGACAAACCCTTCAAGACAAACGAAGATGTTGCACAGGCGTTGGGGGCTCTCTGGCCTCCCCCGCCCACAAAGCCCCAGGACGCCTCCGGCGCAGGCCCTGCGGCAGCCCCAGCCGTTCCTGCGGCGCCAAAGGCCCCCGGAGGCACAAAACCGGTGGAGAAACCCGGCAAAAAGCGGGCGGGAAGCACCGCGGATACCGCAGCCAAGAAACAGCGAAAGAAATGATCTCGGCCACTAGCACCCCGCCACGAGCACTCGGATCTGGTGGAGCTGGGGCCGATGAACACAGTTGGCTCTTACCAAGTGCTGCGTGTGAAGTAGGTCGGCAGGTATTGCTGAATTTCACATGGTGCAGGGTTTGCTCCCGACGTGGATCCCCGATAACGAGACACGGATCCCCAGCCGGACGTGTGCGCTGGAGCACTGCCTGTGGCCGCCCCGACCCTCCTGCAGCCGCCATCAACCGCTTTTATGCCTGTGCCTAAGCACGAGCCTTTGGGCTGCCGTGCCCGTGTTCAAACGATTGACGGGTGAGAGAAAGGGGGAAACCGACTGGAAGGGGGCGGTCTCCGACGCCAGGGCAGGGGGTCCAAGGTGGTTCTTGTCTTTGGCACACTCCGTGGAAGACCCCACGTGGACGTTATTTTTGGGGTGGTGCTTAGTTTGGGCCCGGTTCTTATTCTGGAGGAGGGGGGGGGGCGTTTCACTTATGTCAGATCTTGTGGTCCATATCGACGTTGTACCGCCTCCGGCGGCTTGTGGTCCCCCACACCGGACCACCTATGTTGTATTTTATCTGTCATTCAGCGTCCGAGCACTTACCAGGCACACAAGTCTGAGAGCAGAGAGGTGGGGCTGAATGTCCCGCGTTGTGTCTGAGTTTCTGGCTTTTTTGAATATCTGGTTTTCCTGAATTTCCGGTTGCCTGAGACCCGAGCTTCTGTCGTAGGGGCCCAAGGGGTGCCGAAGCCTTTGAGGTCTTGAACCTCTCTGCACTGCAACCACAACCACAACCACCCAAGCACAGGTGTACCCCGACAGGACCGCAAGTAAAAGGAGGTGGGCACGCGACGGACTGCAGGTGGCGATCATCCGGCAGGTGGTTCATAATTAATTGGCGGCAGTTGCGGTGACCCAGTGACAGCTGACAGTATGCTGGCAGCAGTTTGGCACGTGCTGGTCAGGCAATGACGGACAGCCGTGGACCAAGGAATGCGTTGGAGGCTTTGCCTTCAGCTCTCGCAGAAGAATGGGGTGCGTAACAGAGAAGTTTGTTCCCTCGCTTTCACCCACAGTGCCATGTCACGTCACGTCACGTCGTATCATGTCACGTCCAGTCACGTCATGTCGTGTCATTTCAGGTCACCCCATCTGACCTCACCTCATCTCATCTCACCTCATCTCATCTCGTCTCGTCTCGTTTTGTCTCGTCTCGTCTTGTCTTTGGCCTGCGTTCCTGCATTCTCTCCGCCACGTGTCACGTAAAGCGTCGCGGTGCGTCAGCGGATCTGTGGGTCCATAACCGGTCTGCATCGCGAATTGCACTGCCCAGGCACGCAGGGTACGCCCCTTGTGCCCCTGGCACGTCGAAGGGCTTTTTGAAGCAATGCTGTCCCATTGGGCCCGCACTGCAGCAAAGCGTGGCTCATGCATCAGCGGGCCTTCACTCTTATCCATTCCGGGTGCAACCTGATGCGGAAGCTGAGCCCTTAATGTTTGCATGGTGCTTCGCATGGACAAAAGGGTTACAGGACCCACTGGGGAAAACATACATGTCGAAAGAACTCGCTGATGCACCAACCAATTGTCTACAGCCTTCCACATCAGCGTTCTACATAAAGTTCCCACCACATGGTTATGTTGCATTTTGTACCGTATTAATTGGGGTCCCAAACAATATGCCCCCCCCCCCCCCGGGCCCCCCCGGCGAGGAGCTGCAGTGAGTGTGATGTCCTCTGGCAAGCCTCACCAGTCTCAAGACCAGCAGACCTGGTCCTTTGGTCTGGTGGCTCGGCTCTGACCTCGTGCATCATGTCTCGGACTGTGCACCACTGCCCATGTGTCTCTGACACCGTGGACCATGAATTAACATGGTTGTGGATGCATGTGTGCATGTGCCTGGGCTTTTGTCGAGCTTCACTGCGCTTGGGTCGTCCAGGGTCTGCGGTGGCCTTGTAGCCCCAAGTCCATCGTGGGGGAGCCTGAGACAACCTGACAGGGGAACCCAATAGGAAAGGAAAGAGCACTGGAAAGTGGGACTCGGTGGGAAATGATAGTGGAACAACCACCTCAAGAGGTGTGTGCATGGCACGTACAGGTGGCAAATTTCCCTCTTGGTACAAGCGTCACAAACCCACACCCTCTGGCATGCTCAAAAATTTTCATTTGAAACAAGTACAGTGATGCACCCGAAGTGGATGAATAGCGAGGGGTGGGACCGATAGCGGCGCTATGCTTTAGTTGTGCGTTTGGGTGTGGGTGTCGCTGGAGGTGGAATTGCACATCAACCTTCAACAGGGATTGTAATATTATATGACGCTAATGGTGTTGATGAGGGCGATCGAAAGGGCAAGGAGGTGGATCACTTGCCATGCAAATACTCAATACTAAGACGCACATCCCCCTGCACAAATGCACCCTTGATTGGGGCATGAACAACCTACCCCACGGAGTTTCTCTGCCAAGTCAAAACACTAGATCTCCAAATGGCCGTTCAATAGTGTGGCAGACATGGGTCCTCGGTAGTTTGGTGTTTTGAGAATGTGGCGCCGGAACACAAAACAAAAGTTTGGTGTTTTGAGAATGCATTTTGATGACAGCCCCCCAACCTTTGCCCAAGCATTGCCTTGATTGAGCTCTACCTCCCGGGGCAAGGGGGGGTTAGGGATGGGATGGGAGTGTGCCCAACACCAGTTTTGACGGTTCCCGAAGCGCCTTCCCGTAAGGCACCGCGGCAGACCTGTCCCCCCGTTGTCTTTCTACCATTGTTTCATGTCTGTACAGCCGCTGTGGTGGGCACACATTGTCCTCCACCCCCCCCCCCTCCCGAGTCTCAGCGTTGTCCAGTTCCAAAACAAAATCATGTTCCCCCTAGGGGGTAGGGCTGAAACAAGGCAGTGCTTGCACACAACACAAAAAAAATTGCGTACACAAGGGACAGTATTCTGGTAGAATGAAAGTCCCATAACGCACAGACTTCAGCACCTGAACACACATCAAATGCTCCTAATCACTTGCTGCCAAAGCACTGAGGTAAGCTTGGGCTGGACATGTGCCATAGATTTTTTCCTTTTTTTTTTTTCGAGAACCAGCCAGACAGTATCAAATGACCGCAACATATGTAGCCTAGATACCCAGCAAAGAATGTCAATATGTGCATGGGCATGTGTGGGCGAAAGGTGGAGCTGCCCAAGGTGGGGTCCTCTGTGTTGCCAATGTCGCTCCTCAGAGTGCCATGAGCTAAAGGTTGAGGTGCCACAGTTGTGTCCTCCTACCCCCCCCCCCCTGTCTAAGCTACCCAACAGTACGGAATTAATACCGTCCCTACGCCTACAGTAGCTTACACAAGGCTGTAGCTTGTGCGCGACACATTCAACTACCGACACCCACGTGCTGGTGGAATCTGGTGACAAAGCTGCCAATCACACGGAGTCATGGACACATTTGTTGTGATTGTTTGCGCACTTGAACCCACAGAGGTCTGATTTTGGGGATATTTGTGCATTATATTCCCCTTTAAATTCGGCACGGAATTGATACGATCCCTACACCCGATGTAGCTTAGACAAGGCCATAGCCTAGACAAGGGGGGGAGGGGGTATCACTATCACGGTATGACCAGTACCTGCTGATGTCTCCTTTGCGGGTATTGCCCCTACCACCACCAATGATACTACTGCGATTGCTCCCGGCCATGTTTTCTAAGTCATCGATGATGGGCAACCATGAACGCTTGAGAGCCTGAGGTGGCGGCACTCACATAGTTTCGTTGTTTGTTTGTGGTGCTTCCAAAAACAGCTCTTGATCCCATCCTCTGAGTGCAAAATGCACTGATTTATGTACACATAAACTTTGCTCCATAGCTGTTTTCTTCCTTTGTCATCTAGCATGCCCTGACTGACAACAGTTACTTTGGTGCCCAAGTGTACCACGGTCGATTGTTGTTGTTGTTGCATGAAGGAGACAGTTGTTTGGGACCTGCTGACCGGGCAGTCCCTACAAAATTGGCCATCGCGGCCATAACACGCTAGTGATGCTGTCCCAGGTGCCACAAAGCATAACACAACCCCCTTTTGCACGTTGTTGCATCCCCGCGTGACATCATCTACACCCCAGCACCCCATGTGGCTTTCAAAACAGAACCAGGCAGAATCCTGTCCCAAAATCATCTCAATCCCTCCGTATAGTACACTGCCGGGAAGTAGTTGGCTCGGGCATGGCTATGTGCCCATTTTTGCGTGGATCGCACAGGGGAGAGGGCATGGCAGGGCATGGCAGGCAGAGCAGGGCACCGTCGGGCAGGGCGGAGTGTGGCATAGCACGGCAGGGCAGGGCTGCGCGGCACAGGGCGCTGCATGGCATGGCATGGCAGGGCATGGCATGATTCTCCAAAGCTGCCGCAGACACAGAGCTAGTCGAACCACACAAACAGACAAGCCTGCCCCTCCCCGTATTCCACGGCCCTGTGTTCCTTTCAGCAAAGATGCACACACAGCCTCCGTACAATCCCGACTACCAACCTGCTGCTGGTCCCCAGGAGCGCCCCCAGCGGCTGACTGGATCTACGCACGAAGACTATCCCGAGGACTACCCGGATGTCGAGGCCGGGGCCCGCTCCCCCAAGTACCAGAGTCCCAAGTACCCCTCCCACCCCAACCTCAGGAACGCCTTCCTGCGCAAAGTCTACACCGTCCTGTGCATGCAGCTCGCCCTCACGGCCGCCATCGCCGGCCTCTGCGCCTGGCATGCCCCGACGCGGACGTTCCTGCTGGGGAACGCCGGGGGGTTCCTGTGGGGGTCCCTCATCAGCACCGTGGTCATCATGATCGCCCTGTCGTGCGGGGGGCTCAAGCACCAGCACCCCACCAACTCCATCCTCCTCTTCCTGTTCACCGTCTGCGAGTCGGTCATAGTGGGGGTCGTCTGCGCCCTGTACCAGTCCGCCGGTCTGGCGGATGTGCTGGTGGGGGCGGCGGGCCTCACCCTGGCCATCTTTGCCACGCTGACCGTCTACGTGTACTGTACCCAGCAGGACTTCTCGTTCATGGGGGGCTTCCTGCTCGGGGGGCTGGTGGTCATGTTCGGCTGGGGCCTCCTCAACGCCGTCTTCGGCTGGCGGGCGACGTTCGTGTACGCGGCGCTCGGGGCCGTGCTGTTCTGCGCCTTCATCCTGTACGACACGTCCCTGGTCATGCAGCAGTACGGCGTGGACGAGCACGTGGCCGCCTGCATCAGCCTCTACCTCGACATCATCAACTTGTTTCTGTACCTTGTCCAGTTGTTGGCCCAGGGGCGCGACCGGCGGTAGGGGAGCCTCCCGTCCCGAAATGAACCGAGGTTTTTGGTGACATGCGCAGCAACACACACAAATGCACTAGAAATGAGGGCTAGGCAGGCAGGCAACTGATGTAAATGCAAAACAAGGCTCATTGTGACTGGTACTAGGCACTACTCTGCAGCTTGGGTACGGTCCTGTGCAAACTTTGTGGGCAGCGCGCGCGCAGGCGCGCAACACGCCCCCATGCAAACAACTTTCCCTGGTTCTTGCCTTCAATTGGAAGGCGTGGCTAATGCCGGGCGCATTACTCTGTAAGACAGCGCCCCCTCTCTTTGTGAGGGGTAGGCCTGTCTTAAAGATACTGTACAACTCTGGCCTTGCGCCATCATGAACCATAACCCGTGCTGAGGACTCCCTTTCGCAGCTGTCGGACTACGTTCACTGAAAGCATCACAAAAGCCCCCCTCCCCCTCTCTCGCCCCTCTTTTGCCCCGGTCACCGCCCTCTCTCCCTTTCCCCCCACGCTGTCCAGTCCTGCTCCATCGGCGTTGTGCAGGATCGCCATTGGCCGATCACTGCATTGCCAAAGACCGCTGCCTCGCGGGGAACCCCCCCCCCCCCCATGTGGCGACGTATCAGACTTGGAGCTCACGCCCCCGCGTGTCCCACAAAGCAAGGACGGCTGTCCCCGCTGGTCCCACACAACAATGCTGCGTGTCCATTTCGTGCGGGTTTGTGTCCCTCGGTTTGGTCGGCCATGTGTCCCACCTTCCGCCCTCCAAAGCCTCCGTGGGTGTGCATGTGCTGGGTTACGACACAATACAGTGCCGCCCGTCCCCCAAAGTAGTCACGCTCGTCCCCGGGCGTCCTGGCAAACGGTGGCGCTTGTCCCCGCGTGTCCACACAGGCGGTAGCTCCAAGTCTGGTCCGCACAGGGGCCACCGTCACCCAAATAAGGAAAGGTTCTGCACGGGGGGGGGGGGGGGTGCGAGCAGGGCATCTTTTTGGGCATTTTTTGTACCCCAGGGCATGTTGCTGTGTTGCTGTGTTGATGGAAGGGAACCACAATCCGCTGCCTGTTATACAGGGGTGCACCTTGTATTGCAGACCAATCATGTCTTGTCCAAACATGCTTGTCCCGGACATGCGCACCACCAATGACGCTGTCATAGGGCACATTGTTTTGCCTCTCCAACAACGCTTTGTGCTGAGCATTGAATTGTGTGTGTGTGTGTGTGTGTTATGGATGCCACGAGCTGACCCGGGCGTGGGTCGGGGTGCCACCCCCCCCCGCCGCCCATGGGCTCGGAGTGTGCATCTGGATGCACCTGGTCAACGGCACGGGCAACAGCCCATCTCCGGGATGGCCGACCCCCGGAGTAGTCAAACAGGAGAAGTCATCCAGGAGCTCCGCATGCATTCCTGTGGGGGCCTGTGGTGGTAGCGCCAAAAGCCCCACGTGCCCTGCGCGGGGCAAAAGAATGCCTCCAAGGCTTGGCCCATTGCCACGGGACCACACCTCGCACCCCTGCAGCCTTGGGGTCCCTGGCCCCCGTGGTTCGCGCGATGGGTGGGGCGGAGGGTGGGGCGGGGGGACCGCCTGCGGTGTGGTGTGCGTAGGGGCCGGCGGGGGTGCCCCCCATTTGCAGGTGGGTGCCCGTTGGGCATGCGCTGCAACACCACCGTCGGACCCGGGGGGGGGGGGGGGTTGGCCTGATGGGTGTTTGTGGGGAGGCGTGGGGGCGGGGGATGAGGGACCGCGTGCCGCGCGCCGTCGCACACTCCCACTGGCAGGCTCCCCACCACTCGCAAAAGTTGAAATTCCGCCAGCCCCCTACCCCCCCCCCCCCCCTCGACCAGCATCGCCGCAGTTACGCCTCCCAACAGCCGCTCTAATGTGCAGTTGTCGCGATGGTGCGGGTGTCTTCCTCCGCATCTCTGCTTCCGACTGCATTAAGCCAATTGTTCACTCCCTCAACGGATGGTGTCCACAGTTAGTGCGGATTTGACCACATTTTTCTTTTTCGGAAGATGGGGTACCCTGTTTTTCTGGTTTTGTTCGACCGTCCCCCGCACTGCTAGCGGTTACTGGTTGACCACCGCCGACCACCAGCAATCTCCTGCCGGCCAACGCACAAATTCCGTCCGCCCACGGCCGTCGCTGACAAGGCCAACCGCTGCTCTTGTTCAGTCATTGCCTACTGCACCGTCGTCTTGCCACCGAATTTATGGCACGGATCAGCGCTGGTGTTTCTGTCCGTGCCTTTGCTGAATGCGGCAGTCCCCCTGACCACTCAGGCCTTCAGCATTGCAGTGGCCACAGTTGGAGTCAGGGTGTGGATGTGGTGTTCTGAGCCGATGCCGCGTCTAGGAGGGCTGGCGCGCTTCAACATCGTATGCCGTTGCAGCTACCCGGCAGGCCTGACTGCTGATGCACGCACATGCCACGCTACTTGTAAAATACAGCAACAGAGAGTCTGCGCACATGCAACTGCTTGTCTGAAACCAACCTCAATCCCCGTGAGAGGACAAGCAGGGTGCACAGTGTCAGGGGGAGCGTGACTTCCGTCTCAGGATACGCACTGTGCATGCCAGTGTTGAGCTTTGATCTATGCAGAGCACAACGGGACATTGCACATACTTGCGTGGCATCGGCTTGTGCTGTGTAAAGTAGGCTGCAGTGGGGTGCCCAGTCGGCTCCTTGACACATGAATGCACACGTGGGCCAAAAAACGAGCCTGGATATGCATTTCAGTTTCGTTGCTTGTGTCTCTGCGTCTCATTGTTCGCATTGGGGTATGTGTTGTTGTCCATGGGCCCCGTGTGGTAATCTGGAAATGCATTCAGGCTGCGCTCTTCGGGTATCCGCTTGCACTGTGATTTATTGGAACACGTTCATTTGAATATGATGACGCCCGTAGGAAAGAGGTTGTCGTTGTAGTACTCGCCGGGGACGTCAAAAGGGTGAACAGGACGCATGGCAGGTGGTTCCAATTCCCACAATTCACGGAAGCTGAATTGTGCGAGGCAGGGAGAAGCTGGCACCTCCGGTAGGAAAGCGCCGTAAAGGGATCCCAGGCACGGTTACGAGCACAGTACTGGGCAGAATTATGAGCTTCGGTCCCAGAAAGGCCGAGAAGTAGAAGGCGAAACACGAAGCTGAAGTGAAAGCATGACTACATGTGAAGTCGGACTTTCACCTGGGGGAAGTCGGGGGGGGGGTTCAATACAACCTCCCAAAAGTTAGGGGTGGGGGGGGGGGGGCAATGGGAAAGAGGGTTCATTGACAGGGACCATCATATCCATTGGCGCCGAAGGCACAATTTTGTCAATGGTTGCTTACAGCAAAAACGTCCAAGATGCATGCATGTCCATCACATGTCCCTGGAATGGGATGTTCCTCTGCGCTTTGCAGTGACACAGTCGGGGTTATGTGGTTGGATGTGAATGTAGATGCAGTTGAGGACGTGATGCTGATGGGGGCCATGGTGATGCATGTGTTTTTGTGGTAAATTAAACTTGCACATTTTCACTGATTGTCCCTCTTGTGATTTGCAATACTAGGAAACACTTGTTTGTGCTTTATACACGTATTCCCCATCCTTTTCCCACTTGTTGCTTTTGGGGGGAACGTTAGTGCGCCGGGCATCTTTTGTGACCCGTGCCCCACCGGTGCACTGTTGCCGTTGATATGTTGGGCAACATTATATGGATTTGCCCCTTGGCCCCCGGGACATCAACAGATGTTTTGATTTGGGATGGGTATGGACCTTCTCGTACCCGAGGTGATTTCTTTGATTTCGAAGTTGGGGGCCATGATGGTGCTTATAAAGGCCGGATTCATGTCATTGTGCCATTCATTGGAAGAAAGAATGGCACTTTGACACCCACACTTGTGGGACCAATGTTGTTTGTTAAGTACAATATAGATGACAGTTGGAGTTGCTGAATTCACAGATATTGCTTTATTTTGCAATGTGCTTTGCAGGGAAGGTGCGCAGTCCATCATGGTTCATTTGGGGGGCCTTCTCCATCAGAGGGTAAATCTCGGGCTGAAGTCGGGATAGTTAATACAAAGGTAGCGCGCCGGGCGCACGCCGGGCAAACATTCCCCCTTGGAATTGTCCTTAGGTAGTGGGGTGAGGAAGCGTCGTGTTCATGTTGAGGCACATGTTCCTTGCCCCCAGAGCAGGCCTTGGGCGTCCTTTCTTTGGAGCTCTTTGTCCTGGTTTCGCCCTGCTCCGTGGTGAGGAAGCGCCCAAAGACTGTTTTTCTCCACTTGTTAGGCATGCGCCCTGAGCTTGGCCTTAGGCAATGACATGCTGAGCCGACTTGTTGCCGAGTTGTACCGCAGTGGGCTGCTGCTGGTGCGCTCCAGGATGTGTCAAGACAGAACACTGTGCCAGCCCAGACCTGGCTGTCAACACCGGCTCCCTTTGGTAAAACACAGCCCCCCAAATCGAGCAACGAAACCTGTGAAAGAATTGTTATAGGCCCATACAAGCCAGAAAACCCGATACGAACTCTTGGCACTGAGCAAGTAGGCAATTTTTTGCATGTGTAGAAAGTATTGGCATGACACCCGCCTGCAAATGTCATACGACTGTAGCAGAATACCGTGGGAAGGAAACGGGGATGCAAGGGCGATCATCGGAGTTGACTGGGCTTTTTTTGAGGAGCTCTGCGGACCTGCAAGGGAGTCATTCCATCGTTGCTGCGGAGCGAGGTCGCCGGCCAACTGCCGCCGCGGTTAGCCCGTGAGATTGTTCTCCTCTGGAAAGATTTTTTGTTTAACATCCCCCTTCCACAATGAGATTCTGCACTTGGTTGAAGCCGCAACCGCAGCTGGATCCTGGGGTGGACGCTGATGTGCAGAAGGAGCTTTTCGCGCTGCGAGTGCAGAGCTGTAATCGTTGGTGTGTGGCGGCGATAGCCATGACTGCCTACATCGCCCTGAGCCAATACCTCCGCTACGGCCACTACGGTTTCCCCATGTGGATGGTCCTGACTGGCACCGTCCTCGTCTATGCCCTGGCACTCATGGTGTTGCTGGCGCTCCACCATCCCAGCCGACGGTTTGCCAGTCTCCTGACGTTCGCCGGCTCCATTTGCCTGACGGTGTGCCTTGCTTGGCGTGCTCTGGATGTAGAGTCCATGCAGGAGATTGACGGTCGCGAGCGGCTGCGCGCAATCCTCAAGGCAGACTTCGACACTGTCATCCCTCAGTTCGTGGAGCGCACTCTGGATGACGACGATGCCCTGGTCAGGCTACTCGGCGCCAACCCGGTGGAATTTATTTTCTTTGTCATCCTCAATTCCATCCAATCCAATTTTGTGGCGCAAACAGGTCGCAGTCGGGAGTTGGAGAGGGCAGAGGGGCGGGCATACTGACCGGATCCACCGCCTTCAGGAGACTTTCCGGGACTTTCCCCTGGGCCCCTGCCCCCTGCGCTGCCTGCCGGCACCGCTCGGGGAGGGACGCCGCATGTGCAAGCTACAGTCGTGAGCAGTGATACAGACAGTCCCCCCGCCCACAAAACTGCTCTCCCTCACAAGACCCCCCCCCCCCAGGGACTTGCTTTAATTTTCATTCCGGCAGGGGGGGGGGCTCCCCCCTGGACCCCCTCCCCCCCTCCCCTGGACCCCCTCCCCCCCTCCCCCCCCCCCGCTCAAGCAAGTCCCTGCCCCCCCCCCCCCCCCCCCCCCCCCAGACACAAATTACCTTGACTGACAAAAGCAGGTCGCCAAAAAGACATGGCATGGGACACCGGGTATACTACACAAACTAATCTTTCTGGAACACCCGCCCCCCACATTGCCTGGCAATGTTCCCGCAACGTATGTATGTCCGTCTGTATGCGTGTATGCATGCATGCATTTCATTGGCCACGCCATCCAGAGGGAACGCCAGCGCGCCGGGTGCGCCGGGCAAAGTTTCAACGGTCACCGTCCCACCTCCAACCGTTTGGGGGCATGTGCCTGTGTGAGATTTTCTGACCTAGCCTAGCACAATGGGATTTGGGCACTTATTTTAGTGCCCAATGATTCGAAGAGAGGTTAATATTGTCATTACACTCCCTCGCCACCATTTGTTCCAATCATGCTTGAATGACTTGTGCTTTTGCAATTGTGAAAAGGGCACCCCAAGCTCGGTATGACGGGGGTTAAAGCATTGGGATCGATGGCCGGAACATTGATTTGGATTCCGGGTGCGCGCCGGGCAAACGGCCCCTCTGTATGTGCATATGCATGTATGTATGCATGCATGCATTTCATTGGCCACGCCACCCACTTGCCATTTCTCGGTGCCCGCAGGTCTCATCAGCATCAGCGTCACCACCGCCGTCATCCACAGCGTGCTGCCCCCGATAATGTTCGCCTTGGAACAGCGCCCCCTGAATGTGGAGGTTCTCGCCGGCAGTCTGCTGTGGTCCGTCTACCTGGTGCATCGCAGCATTTCCTCCTACTCCACCGTCGTCAAGAAGCTGCAGACCATTGCCGCGAAGCTGGAGCGCGAGCTGGCGGCTGCGCTTGAGAAGGAGGTATCCCTCCGACAGAGCATGCAGCGCGCCGACAGTGTCCTCAACCACATCCTCAAGAACACCATTACTGAGGGGATTGGCTGCATCGACATGTTTCTCCAGAAGTTGGACAAGGACACCACTGACAGAACTGCCCTGACAGAGCTCCTGACACAGGTCCCACACCTGCTTGTGCCCAGCCCATGCACCATGAGCGTGCAACTCGGCGTGACTGTCAGGGTAACTGGGTTGGAGAGAGCACAGTAGGAAGTGTGACTGGGAGGGAGGGACCGCTAGATTAAAAGAGAGAGGGGGGGGACAGTCATGTGTTGAAGGAACATTTTGAAGACCTCAGCTGAAGGGGGGGGATTTGCGTCCCGTGCGCTGCGTGCACCTTTTAAGGTGGCTATCGCGGAACGGCCGCATTATCTCCCACTTTTGGTTCTTACTTCGGTAAACATTTCCTTGCCATCCTACTTGCCAATTTTTCTCATCAACGTCCCCATCAACGTATTCACAAATAGGTCCATTTCTGTGCAATGGAGCAGATAAGATCATACCAAAAGCAGATTACATTAGACAGAAGCCAACAATTACTCTACATGGGCATACAGTGTTGTGTTGCTGTTTGATGACGTAATATCCTCTACACATTTTCCCCAAGAGCACGTGTCCCCCGGGCTACTTCATTTGCATCCTTCCATTGTGGAGTGCGGCGTTTGCCGTACTTATTGGCAATCAATCCTTCTGGTTTAACAGTGATGTCTGTAGAGCACTTGTTACCACTCAACACGGCCATCTACATAGTCAACTGCTAAAAGTAGAACACGTTGAAGCCCTCCCAACGTTGTGTAACAATATCCTTTATCAATGCTCGGCTCAGAAGGTGCATATTATCCTCAAGTTTGGAGAAGCCGGAAGAACAAGGGATGTGTTGCCCCATGGACAGTGTGCTTCCCTCTCCTTCAAAATGTGTCATATCGAAATTTGGTTTCTCCGTGCCCAATGTTCATGCGATTTCTTCTCTCCCACATTAGTTCTGCCTCATCAACGGACCATAAACTCACCTATGGAGGAGTTGGTGTCTTGAAAGCCCAAGCAATGCAACCTGTGTTAGGTGCTCCCACCTAACCGCGCACACACAAAGAAAGACTGACGGCAGCCAAATTTAACCGGCGGTACTGTGCACCCTCAGGAGGATGTCTGTCTGAATTTCCAGGGCGGAGTGGCCGATCTTCAATCGTCATGATCCATCAACGAAAACAATGCAGTCACCCAATTGCTTTCTAACTGTGGCCAAAATGCTCAAGGTGCCCCCACCCTCCCCCCCCATGCTCGCTTGCTCTCATGCAGCCGGTGTTGTCCGCGCGTGCACTCTGCTTCTGTTGTCCCTCAGGCGGTTGACATCCTGCTCCGAGGTGCGCGATGGTGCCAGCTCCGAGAGGCCATGATCCAGATCACCAGCGGGAGCTACATCCCCCAGCCATCCTGGTGTGGCCTCCGAGCTTTCGCCGCGGATATCTGCCGGGGCCGCCCCGACGTCCACTTAGTGGGCCCCGAAAACAAGCAGGTGCTGCTCGACCGCACCGCGTGCGGCATCGTCGTCGAGAACGCCCTGGCCAACGCCCTCCGGTACAGGAGCCCCGCGGCCCCGACCATCGCCATGCACCTCCAGCTGCTGGGCGCCTCGGCGGCGGCCGACACGACCCTTCGGCTCCTCATCGTCAACCGCGCCGACCCCGCCAGCCCCCCGCTCGACCCCTGGGACAGCGCCAGCTGCCGGATGGAGGGCCCCTGCCCCAATCGCTTGTACGCGCTGAGCAGTGGCCTGGGCCTGTTCCACGTCGCCATGGTCGCCCGCCTCTGTGGCATGCGGGCGTGGCTGTGGCAAGAGGAGGACCGGGTGCTGTTCCGGCTCGACGTGACGACGCGGGTCGCGGACGCCGAGGAGCCCGAGCCCGACAGCCCCGCCGGCCCCGCCGGGCCCGCGGGCCTGTTCCCGCCGGAGGCCCGCTTCCTGGTCCTCGACGATAGCGCGGTGGCGCGCAGGTGGATGGCCAGCGTGCTGCAGCCGGTGCTGCCGCCCGGGGGCGCGGTCCGCACGTTCGGGAGGGACCTGGCGGACGTGGACCGGTTCAAACGGGCCGCCGGGGCCGAGGGCGACGTCGTGATCGTCGACCAGCATTTGGACTTCTCCGGGGCGGACGTGCTGGGCACGGACGTGGTGGAGGAGCTGGTGGCCGCGGGCTACCGCGGGCTCGTGTGCATGCGCTCGGCCAACGCCTCCGCCTGCGACGTGGCCAAGTACCTGGCGAGCGGGGCGCATTGTGTCCTCCCGAAGGAGGCCCGGCCAAAGGACGCGGTGGCGTTGCTCAGCCGTGAGTACTGGAAACTGATGCGTTCGCAGCCGCCGCCCCTCGGAACCGTGTCGAGTATGGAGAGCCTCGTGTAGCTCGGGCCCTTGTCGCTCGGCCCGTCCCCAAGACGTGCTTCAGACATTCGGTTTCTCCCGGTTTTCGTGTCGCGAAAGAATGCCCCCCGCAGAACGGTAAGCAGTTGGCGGCGGTTGACGGTTGGTTGAAGGTACCCGGCGCGGAAAGGGCGGCAATCACCCGGCGTCGGTTTGCGGTTCACTGACGCGGTTGCCAGTCAAGCGCAACCCCCCCCCCCCCCTCCCCCAATTCGGCGGCCGAATTCAACCGAATCCGCCGAGTTGTTCTGATTGTTGGGTTTCTGGATTCTGCCGAATTGTTCTGCCAATTCGTTGGGTTTCTAGGATTTTGCCACAACTGATTCTCTACTTGCACCTGGCCTGAACAGCCATATACATAACAACCCCCTGTCCGCTCAGTACACCAACGATTTTGTGCGCAGTCTCTGTGTACACGCGTGCACATGTATGTATGCATACAAAGAGAGAGAGAGAGAGAGAGACAGAGAGAGAGAGAGATACCCAGCAGCGGTTGGTGGCCAGGTGTTGGCATCGCGGTGCCGGAGGCCGCAAACCCGTTTTGGGTTTCGCTCCAAGAACGGCTTCCCCGTTCGTACCCCTGTTATGTTCCAATCTCAAAATTGTGGTCAGGGAAGTGGGAGGTTGTATAGCGAAGAATGTCCCGTTTGTCTTGCATTTGGCTCCTCCAAACGCCACGGTCTGCGATTGACTGAATGTAAAAGCTTCTGCCGGCGCCAGGGGAGTGGGCGCCCGGGGGGGCAGACCGCTGTAATCGCGAGCAGTGGGACACGCATTTCTCTCCCACCCACAAAACTGCGTCGCCTCCATTTCACGCCACCCCCCCCCCCCCCTCGCATTCCCCATCAAGCGCCGAAGGCCCCCTAATAGGCCAATGGTATCCAATCCAGGGGCACGTAGTGGGTCCAACGATCTGTCAACGTTGAGCAAGATGGACCCGCAAGTAGGAAGAAACACAAAACCAATGTTTTGCCAAAAACATATGTTTTGCATTCCGATCCAGGACTGTTTGTATTTATTTGGCCCACCCACCCACCCGCGGGACCGGGCCCCCTGCCCACCCACCCACCCACGGGACCGTGTCTACTTTGAGCCGCCGACGTTACGGCATTTCAGCCCAGTGTGGCTGCTACCCCCCTGCATGGGTAGAGCTGTACATGGACTGACCGGAGACATTACAGATCGGTGACAGCAGTGCTGGCAGTTTTGGCTTTGCAGGGAGGAGGTTGGAGACACAAAACACGGTGTAGTTGCCCCGCGGTGCGTACCGCCTGCCCCGGACCAACCGGGGCCAGCCCCGGAACTACCCGAGTCAGCCCCGGATCACACCGTCCCCCGGGGCAGACATTTCGCGAATGTATCGTCTGACGAGTGCCACAAGAGAATTTGTGAATCCGTTGCCCAACTATTGAACCCAACGGCATCTGCCCATGCCGATTCGCAAGTAGCTCACGGCAGGTACTGGTCTTGCGCGGCAGGCCCGTTTGGCAGGCCGGGAGTGCAGTGTCAGCGGACGTTACCCAAGGGCCGTGCGGCCGGGGCACTTGGGATGCAAAAACAGCCACCTGACTCAGTAGCTTCTCTCATGGGCCGTGCGGCTACCATGCAGAGGACCGTCCCGCCGTGCGGCGGCTTCGGCAAGGGGTGGGGAAAATGGGCGGGGGCAAGCTGAAATAACGTCCGGTGAGACCAGGGGCCCATCCCCCCTGCCTCATGGCCATGAATCGACATGGCCTGTTTTAAGTCCCCATGGCTGGGTGCCCAGCGTGAGTTTTTTTTGGCAGGCTGTGTAGTCAGCCTGAGCCTGGGAGCCCCGTAACTGTGACGCCGGTTGGCTATGGACAGCTCTGCAGCCCTGGGCCCCGCCGTGCGGCGGCTGCTGCTGGGGACAGCCGTGCGGCTGACCCCCTACAACCCCTGTGTACTGGCCTTCCTGGGCCGCGCCTCGGTGGTGACGAGGCTTGGCCCCTGCTGCGACGACCCTGAGCCCAGGCACACCGCATCTGTGACGCTGGTTGGCTATGGGGGGTGTTGCCTGAACCGTGCGCGCACCGTGCGCGCACCGTGCGCGCACCGTGCGTCTTTTTGCGTATTCTGTGTCCACCAGATCCACAATGCCTGAATCTGAGCTGCCCTGGCTTGTCGCCGGACTGCCTGTGTACTACCACCGCTCCAACGGGGATAGGGTGTCGGCCACTGTCGTTGGCCCTTCTCCAAGAGGTGGGCGTCGCGTCTCTATTCGGTACGAATTGGGTGGTGAAGAGGTCTTGTACGAGCATGCACCCGAGGATGCGCAGCAGGGCACACATGTTAGTTCCTTGCGCTGCATGACTCGCAGCCACCGTTCTTGTATATCCTGTTCTCAGGCCACAAGACCCAAGTCAAGACACAAGTCCCGTAACCCAACCAGTGTTATCGCCTGTGTTGTCGCCTGTGCATGGTTTGTTACAGAGGTGCGTGCAAGGTGCAGAAATCAGGAGCTTGGAACCTGTGACAAGCATCAGATTCAAAAAAAAAAAATTCCCGGTACGCCAATAGGGGCCGCAAGGTGCAGAAAATAGGACCCTGGAACCTGTGACAAGCATCAGACTAAAAATTGAAGAATCCTGGTATGCCAGTATGGACTGCAAGGTGCAGAAATCAGGACCCTGGGTGTGTTTCTATGGGGGCCATTCAACGGGGTACAAGTTGGGCAACCATCCCAAAAACATTGAACCGTGCGCGCACCGTGCACGCACCGTGCGCGCACCGTGCGCGCACCGTGCGACAACGCCCCCATGGACAGCTCTGCGGCCCTGGGCCCCGCCGTGCGGCGGGTGCAGTGGGAGGCAGCACCCCCCCATAGTCCTTGGATTGGTAACGGGACGGGGGCTGACTGTGTCAAGCTGCAGTGCAGCAGCTGGAGCTCCAGGACTGCTACCGTGCGGCAGCGAAGGAGAGCTGCAATACTTGCAGCAGCTGAGAAGGAGTGCTGCAGTGCTTGCAGCATCTGAGAAGGAGTGCTACGGTGCTTGCGGAACCGGTGCAGCAACCCCCATAGTCCCTGGATTGATAACGGGATGGGGGCTGGCTGCGTCAAGCAAAGGCGCCACCGCTGCAGCCTGGGCTCTTGCCATGTGGCAGGTGAGGTGCGGGTTGCACCTCCTCCCCATGGTCCCTGGATTGGTAACGGGACGGGGGCTGGCTGTGTCGAGCTGCCGTGTAACGGTTGCGGCTACAGGACGTGTGGCAGCTGAGGTGGGGATTGACGTGCGTCCACCCTCCGCGCTGCTTTTTGGCAGAACCGAAGGCACTGGGTGTGTGCCCATGCAGAATTTATTACTTTTGGCAGAACTGAAGGCATTGGGTGTGTGCCCATGCAGAATGTATTACTTTTGGCAGAACTGAATGCGTTGGGTGTGTGCCCATGCAGAATGTATTGCTTTTCGCAGAACTGAAGGCATTGGGTGTGTGCCCATGCAGAATTTATTACTTTTGGCAGAACTGAATGCGTTGGGTGTGTGCCCGTGCAGAATTTATTACTTTTGGCAGAACTGAAGGCATTGGGTGTGTGCCCATGCAGAATGTATTACTTTTGGCAGAACTGAATGCGTTGGGTGTGTGCCCATGCAGAATGTATTGCTTTTCGCAGAACTGAAGGCATTGGGTGTGTGCCCATGCAGAATTTATTACTTTTGGCAGAACTGAATGCGTTGGGTGTGTGCCCGTGCAGAATTTATTACTTTTGGCAGAACTGAAGGCATTGGGTGTGTGCCCATGCAGAATTTATTACTTTTGGCAGAACTGAAGGCATTGGGTGTGTGCCCATGCAAAATTTATTGCTTTTGGCAGAACCGGAGGCATTGGGTGTGTGCCCATGCAGAATTTATTTTTTCAGGCAGAACTGAGGGCATTGGGTGTGTGCCCATGCAGAATTTATTACTTTTGGCAGAACTGAAGGCATTGGGTGTGTGCCCATGCAAAATTTATTACTTTTCGCAGAACTGAAGGCATTGGGTGTGTGCCCATGCAAAATTTATTACTTTTGGCAGAACTGAGTACATTGGGGGCCCTGTGTGCACAGGGACCTGCATGGGGGCCCGGCTGTGTGGTCGGCCCTGTCGCTGCCCATGCCGTGTGGCGTGGACAATGACAGTGCGGGGAAGGGGGGAGGGGGTTTGCGGAGCGTCGCACAGGGTGTTGCACTTGCTGCGGTATTGTGCCACTCTGGCCCGGCCGGGACCGCGGGCAACTGCCTCCTGCGGGAGGTGGGACCTGGCGTTGACACCATGACACCATGACACCACGGGACCGTGTCTACTTTGAGCTGCCGACGTTACGGCATTTCAGCCCAGTGTGGCTGCTACCCCCCTGCATGGGTAGAGCTGTACATGGACTGACCGGAGACATTACAGATCGGTGACAGCAGTGCTGGCAGTTTTGGCTTTGCAGGGAGGAGGTTGGAGACACAAAACACGGTGTAGTTGCCCCGCGGTGCGTACCGCCTGCCCCGGACCAACCGGGGCCAGCCCCGGAACTACCCGAGTCAGCCCCGGATCACACCGTCCCCCGGGGCAGACATTTCGCGAATGTATCGTCTGACGAGTGCCACAAGAGAATTTGTGAATCCGTTGCCCAACTATTGAACCCAACGGCATCTGCCCATGCCGATTCGCAAGTAGCTCACGGCAGGTACTGGTCTTGTGCGGCAGGCCCGTTTGGCAGGCCGGGAGTGCATTTCCGGTGCAGCAGGTGACGGTGGGCGGTGGTCTTCAGTGGGATGGACGAAAGTGCTACGCACTCTCAGGCTGCATGTTTGACTTCGTCTCCGCACTTTTGCCGTCCCCCCAGTGTTTTGCTTCGTCTCCCCTCTTTTGCTGATCCCCCCAGCTCCCGCCGATGGCGTCGAACAACAGAGGCTGTGCACCACAGTTTGCCTGGGGCAGGGCAAGGCCTGAGGCACGGTGTAATCGGGCAGAGCAGGTCCAGAGGGGAAGTTTGGTGGGGCTGCGCTGTGCGCGCGCTGAGCGAAAAGTCGGCTAGTTTTCACCACCGGTAGCCACGGGTCCCGGCGTCCTGAATTCTGCACCCTACAGCCCCTGCTGGTACACCAGGGATTGTTTGTTTTAGTCTGATGCGTGCCACGCGTCCCAGGGTCCTGAATTCTGCACCCCCGATGCTGTTTTGAATGGATCATGCACGCTTATGTAGGTGGGTGGTTTTCAGGGGTGTTCCCAAGATGAACAACGTAATAATTGGCGCTGTGCGCGCGCTGTGTGAAAACGCCCCCCCAGTCAGTCACCCATGCCAAACCGATGCATTGCGAAATTCCTGCTTTGTATTCTGCGAGCAAAATGAGTGGCGGAATTTCCCATTACAACCAACCCAATCGTAATGCAAACCGTATGTGCTGTGTAAATACCATGCGAAGGCTGATTTTGCCTGCAAATATATAGATATGGACATATAAAGTCCACCCAATTTCCCCTCTCAATGCTTTTGGCGCCTCTTTAGGGTGATCCATGCCTTTGTTCTGGTTTTGTTTCTCCGTATTGTGGATGTTTCCGTGGCATGCGTGCATGTGCCCTTTTTTAAGCTCTTCTTGATTGCAACGGTTTTCACTACTGAAGATTGACTGGATTGAGAACCCCAGATTCAGAAGTTGTTTAGTGAGGGGAATTATACAGTCTATGGACCGCCCTGGTAAAGCAAGCGCATTCAAATTTCATATTATTTCACATCAGGAGCTCATCGAATTGATCACCTTTGCTCTACACTGTGATAGTTATGGCTTCGCCGCTGAGGCCCCTTGGCAACACCCTTTTGCTAGTCCCAAGGGTGGCTCATTCAGTATGCAAGCTGCAGATTTATATTTCTTCGCCGAATTGGGGGCGGCGGGCTGCATGCAAAGTGAACTGTGGGCGCTAGGCATTTGCATGCACCGAACCGCGGATATGGGAGCGCGCATTGCATACCCATCCGCGTTGTCACCAATGCCGTTTATAAAACTCGGTCCCCATTACGAGCCCCTTTGCTTGCCAACAAGTTTGCCCTGTTAAATCTACATGGCAGTGTATTGGCCAACTGCATCCCATTTGTAACTACCTGGGGTGCACTCCTGCGTTCTGCTGCCGCTTGGATGAACATGGGCCTGCTTTGCAGACATGCCTGTTCCACAACCTCGCGAATGATGCTACGAGCAACCACCAGAGTACGCACTGGGACACTACACAACATCCAACTTCGCAGACGCAGAAAGCGCCGCATCTGCCCTGTGCACGTGGCTGGCTTCAGCGGCCCATTGGGATGATGGGCCGTAGGCTTCGTGGCACGTACTACATGACGGGCCACTTTCCGATTGGTGTGCAGACTGGTTCTCCGACTAGCCCACACTTCAGCACATTGGTACCACCCCACTTCGGTGGGTGGGCGCGAGGGGGAAGGTTTCGGTGGCAGTGGCGGCACAGCCTCCTATGATGTGTCTCTTCTGCGGTAGGCGGCTCACTGTTTGTGTGTTGCTGGCGTTTTTGGCCATGGCAAGCGCTCTATCCTAATTCCACCCTACCACCATGAGTTTTCGCTGTCACACCCTGAGTTGCACCCATGCACAGTTTTGCCCGTGCATGCGCAAGGGTTCAGGGGTACCCAAGCTCGCTGATGCTCTGCATGCATTCGTGGCCTCTATGGTGGTTGATTTTTTTTCCAGGTGGGTCTGCTTTTTTGCCGACGTATCGATCATTGTGGTTCATACATTGGTAATTAATCTGCTCGCCTGTATGAGGGTGTCTTTGTCCTGTAAGTGATTGCTAGTTTCCCCTGCCCCTGATTCTCCTTTGCTACATAAAACCTGTACTCATGCTTGTGATAATTTCCATGCTCATGCTCATGCTCATGCTCGTGCTAATGCTCATGCTGGTGTTTCCTAATGCTCATGCTTGTGCTCCTGCCATCATTCCCAGGGGTGGCCATGCACCTGCCCATCCCCCTCCACGCCCATGATCCTGCTCCTGTTGGTGCTTGTGCCTTGCCCATGCTTGTGCTCCTGCTGGTCCCCATGCTAATGCTTGTTGGAGGGTGAGTTAACCGTCTCAGCTTTCCCAAGATGTGCCTTCTTCACATTGCGAAACCTTTTCCAAGTAAGCAAGGGCTTTGGAGGCACCCACAAGTGCTGTTGCATCGCCCAGCATTGTTGGTCTATGTAGGCAGATTCGGTCACAAAACAGCTGTTTGTTCCCAGGGGTGCTCTTATGCTTTTGCTGAAAATGGCGTCGCTGCAATCAGGGGTTGGGTGTGTGGGGGGGGGGGGGGGGGCGTTGACTGCATCTGCAAAGGCCCCTTGTGGGCAATCAAGCTCGCGGTTGACAAGGCTCTCTGACGAAATACCTGCACTTTTGGGCAATGTGTTACAATGTACATCCAACAGGGACTGTGCAAAGAAGGCTGCTTGGCAGCGAAGGGCGATCAATTTTCCAAACAGAAATGATGAGATGAAGGATCAGAAGCAACGTCTCACAATGGTCCTATGGCCGGTGCTTTGTGGTTGTGGCTGTGCTTGCAGAGTGGTTTTCTCATGAGCCTCATGAGACGGCTGCTGGACCATTACAGGCCATCGGGTGTTGCTTGTATTCACTTATCATCACAAGCGCTGCTCATGTAGGGCTATGTGTTTGCCAAAACCTTGGCGAGCTTGGCGAGTTGACTTGCTTTGGCTTTGGCGAGTAAATTTCTCATAATTCCGAAAGGGGTACCGTGGGAGTGGTTGTCGCCCACTGGCTTGTACCCTCCCCCCCCGTGTCCAAGAACCACCTTGCGCAAGAACCAACCCCTGGTTCCGCGGTCAAATTCTCGCATCACTTTTTTTTCCCAGGGTAGTGGGTTTTTCATGTTTCTGGTGGATGTAGGACAGCTATTCAGGTGTGCGGGACATCATTTCACAAGGGACATCATGGATGATGATGCAGTCCCCAAGCATTTTAACGTCCCAGAACCCAAGCCTAACGCATGTCCCGGCGCAACGCGCCAGAAAATTTTCTTTCCGCGGTACGGGGTTGCCCACGGCTGTGCGCAAGAACCAACCCCTGGTTCCGCGGTCAAATTTAGGGGGAAAAGTGTGCGCAAGAACCGACCACTGGTTCCGCGGTCAAACATTGCTGGTTCCTGGACACGGGGGGGGGAGGGTAGGGTTTGTGGGGTGGAATTATGGGGAATCATGGGGAATTACGGGTCAATTATGGTTGAACTTTGGGGAATTACGGGGAATTATGGGGAATTGCGGGGTTTTATGTGCATTTATGTCAGCATTGTTGATGATAATAAGTACCTCGGATTGCTAGCCTATGCCAAATCAGCCGGGGTTTTTGACCCCGCCAGCGTGACCATTTGCCCAAAGAAACTGTAAATTATGTGACTGTGGATATGGTCCAAAGGGTAGTTCCAGCAAATATGGCTGCCTCGTTGGGTGCTCGGTGGGACTTGTATTGGGGCGTACCCGCCGTTCCCGCTCCGCTCGACCTATTGGCACGGCGGAGAGGCATGGAAAGCCAACTACCCCTATTGGCAACACTTGCCATTCGCATGCTATCCGCGCCGCACACGGCCGCTGACGTTGAGTGGTGCAATAGCTATTACAAATTGACCCGCACGGACTAGCAACACTCCTTGAAAGATGCCCATCATTTAGGACACTTAAGTTTCTTGATGAACGGTGTTCCGCCACCCGTGGCCGTTTGACATGAGGCTATGTGAATGAATGTCTTCCGGAATTTTGTTGCACACACATCCCCGTAAAACCCCATAATTCCCCATAATTCCCCATAATTCCTCATAATTTCCCCAAAAAAACCATAATTCACCATAATTCCCCATAATTCCCCATAATTCTTGTCCTTTGGCGAGCAATAGTCTTTTGGCACTGCCGAGCGCATAAGCTTGCTCATGGTAAAGGGCCCCCGCTTGGACCTACAAAATTCATGACGTAACATCATCTGAAATGCTAGGGATTTATGGTTTCCACACACATGCACAACCTGCACACAATGCATACCACAACCTGAATGCACCCCACAAAGGCAAGGAGTCCAAAGTTGAGTTGAGAGTACCATTATGCATTTTGATAAAACCAATTGTGCAACCGCTACAATGGGAATGCACGCGGTGCAAAGTTTTATATGTTGGTAATTGCCCGAACCCTAGTTTCGGCCCTTTTGCGGAGATTTGTTGTTCCATAATAGGGTTTTGTAAGCTTCTTATGCATTCGGGATATGACATCTTTGAAACATCATGCATTTTCACCTATTTTCACCTATTTGTAACCATTTTCCACTCCCGGGATTCGGCGTGGCCCTTGATTTGGGGTTAAGGACTCGCATGCTTCGGTTTGGTCCTTCGAATTGGGGTGAAGGACTCCCAAGCTCCTAGAATAGCCTTCGACCAAGCAAGTGGGGTGTTGTGCACCCCTGACTCGGGTACCACTGGTGGGGAAGCTTATTCGAGGCGAATGCTCAATCGAATGTCTGTTGGGAAGGTTCAACTCCCTGATGGTACCCTCTACGTGCTAGGTCATTCTGAGGAGACCATGCGGGCCTCCGAATGGGGCAGCCTATTGTCCATGTCCATGTCCATCGTAGATGGCTCATTGAATCTTTCACCCCTTAGCGACCTTGACCAAGTGTACTTAATTGAGATGTTCACAGGTACATCAAAGTACCACCCCCCCTGCCCCCCTTGCAATCTCCCCCCCCCCCCCCCCCGGGAGACTGTCACTCCCATGTTTTTCTAGTCAACATGTATTGCGCTGTTTTGTGTTGCCCATTTGCCTTACACATGGCCTTGCATCTTTCCCATTACTTCAAATAAGTAAGCACCTATGTGTGTTCTATGATACTCTCTCTCCAAAGGCGTTGCATCGGTGTGTTGTGTTGCTATTTTAGACCCCAGATTTGGAGGACCAATTCTGTGAATGGCTGCTTCCTATTTTGGAGGAAACCTTGGACAAGGACCCAGTGCCCTTGCAATCCCCCCCCCCCCGGGACCGAGACACTTTCCGAGTGTCTATTTTTTGCGGTGTCTTTTTGTCCATGCTTGCCCGGGCCGCTGGGCCTTGACAAACTGCCGCCGACGTCACCTCCCTGTCCCCTGACCGCATGAGTGTCCGGGACACCCAGGCCCGTCTGGCCACGCCAGGCGAGGAGGTCATCGTTCCTGCCGACGCCGGTCAATTGGCGTGTTTGGCAGCCATCGATGGCGCAGATTACATCATTCAGGACGAAGTGGTGCTGAAGAGTGGAGTTCCAGAGGCTGCCTCCCTGTCGTACGACCTCTTCAAGGACTGCGACTCGTCCGAAAAACTCGCTGCCGTCCTTTACAGCAGTCGCCCCAACGTAGTGCTCGTTGGGGAAATGACTGAATATGACAAGATCCAAAATGCAATTAAGAGACTGCTTGCTGATTTGCCCATGCTGGGCCGCTTTGTTGCCATCCTGCTTGAACCTGTCAGCGATGACGATGACAGGCCATCATTTCTCAATCGGGCACTCGCCCTCAACTCAAACTTACCATTCGGTTGCGATAAGCTGCAAATGGCGGACAGGTCCCTCATGCACATACGCACACATGGTCGATTTGATGTCTGGATTGCAAGCAGCACAAGGGATTCCAGGAACCTGTCTCCGCCCCCAACGTACAAGCTCCTGCGGCTTATGACACCTGGGGCAGAGGTTGATAAGGTGGTGTTCCACGAGCCAGATGTGCGGGATAATCAGCACGCCGTACAGGTCCATAATGACCTAATCAACGGGCTGCTGGGGTCTATTGGCTTGAACTCTGATGAAGTCCATCTCCTTCCGGGAACAGACCCACGGAACTCGAAGCTGTTCTTCACAGAACCAAATGAGGAACAAGTGAATACCGTGGTATCACAATTCGGATCCAAGCCAAGGTTCTAGATCCAGCCAGTGGAATGGTATCGTGGGGCCAGCTTGACCAACATGTCTGCTGTCTATGAGGTATGGATAAAGAAGACACACAAGGAAACATGGTCGCCCATGCTGTATGCCTCAGTTCTCGCAATGTTTTGGACAATCCCGGGCGTCTTGCAGGCGCAATCGCCAGTGAAAATCCACGTACTGGGCCCCAGTAAACTACTGCTGGGTCTCACAGAAACTGGGCACTCACTGTTGAAGACCAGGTACCGTGAACTGGTGGCTGCCATCGGGGCTGTCTTCAAGGACCCGAAGACAGGACAGTTCCTCGACAGAGACATCATCTCCAAGCCCACAGTTCCCTCAACATGGAAGAAGGAACTGGTGGGCACAGTGTACATCTTGGATGTGGCACCATGGTGGTATCTTTCGGATCTGAATGAGGCCCTTGCCCCTTCGGTACATTGCCGGTACATCGCGGACCGCGTCAGGTGGAGTGTTGGGGAGATGCGCACAGCCACATGGCGATTGACCGGGGAAAGTGTGACGCAGCTGATTGGAAAAGTCTACTTGTCGGACTCTGGGATGCCTCCAATGTTTGTGATCTCCGAGGCGGATTATGAGGCGCGGAAAAGGCGTATCACGGACCGGCCCAGGAACACAGATGCTACAAAGACACGTAGGCAAGGCCTAATCACGGCAGGTGAAATGGCCAGGGCCATGGAGTTGGATGACCAAGTCGACAAGGTCATCGGCTCCCTTAAACGCAAGCGGGACTTGAAGGAGGATGAGGCTTCGTCGTCCGATGGAGCAGCACGATGACGTCTGCATCAAGCATCCCTCTGAGCAGCACGCTCAGAGTACTGTCCCAAAATATCAATGGGTTCCAAACGAAAATAACCATGAGAAAGCGTAAGCAAAAGCGCATAGTGGCCCTAGGGTCACTGCTGCGGTCTCTGGAGGTGGATTTCTTCGCCATCCAAGAGCCCCACTTCGTCACGGTGGAGGATCGTCAAGCGGGCGTGCAATGCTTATCAAATTACGGGTATGGCCTGGACGGACCACTCCATGAAGAAGGACGGGGAGGAGTGGCACTGGCGTGGAAAACATCCAAGTGGACATTACAATCAATGAAGTTCTTGTCTCCCAGGGCGCCGAAAGCCTCACTGTCGAGTGGTCCACTGGAGATCACCTTAGTGGTGGCCCACTTCCATCACAAGCACACGCGACGACAGTCGCAATGGAAAGACATCGCCAAGGAGCTACATGGACCGAACCTGATTTTATGTGCTGATCACAATAGTTTAGTTGTAAAACACAGGGACGCCTTTGCGCCCCCAGAGTTTGAGCATGACACGTCTTTACGTGCCAGAGAACAGGAGGTGACAACCTTGGCTAAAGCGGGTCTGCAGGACGCCTGGGTGGACATCCACTGTCCAACTCTGACGGACATCAAGGACAAGGAATCATCATGCCCGACAGGCTTCACATACGGCTACCCTCGAGAAGGAGAGCGGCTCGATCCGCAGAGATTACGCCGTATTGACCGCATACACATGACGCCTGACTTGTTGAGCCTGGTGACCAGCGTGTACCCCATGTTTGCTGCCAACTCGGATCACAAGGCAATCCTGGCTGAGTTCACACCCCCGACCTTCGAAACAGAGGACACAGTTCCTAGATTCTACTGCCCAGAGACCATCCTCCAAGACTCTGAGGCAATGGAAGATCTGGAAACCTCTCTCAAGTCTATCACCTCAACGGGAGATCAATGGTGGGAAGATGCACTGGGCTGCATCCAAATGAAGGCGGTCAGCTACCAAAGGGAGCACAAAAACAAAAAGCAGTCGGTTGAGCTATAAGCCCTACGACTCTTACGTGGCTCCACAAGGGACTCCGTCACACCAGCGGTCTACCAGTTTCTTTCGTCACTGGGAATTGCGGCGACAGAAGCGGCAACAGCTTACACCCTCCTGGTAGGGGTATATGGAAAGGCACAGCGTGACAGAACGGGCATGGAAACACTCTCCAAGCTCAAGGGGGTGATCGCGTCGGGGGAAACCTCAGGGGATCTGAGAACGCGAAGAAATGAGTTGTACCGGCTAATGCGGGAGCTGCAGGAACGAAAGAAACTTCAGCAGCTGGTGTCTCGGGCAGACACGGCAATACGCGGAGCAAAGGCGGTGGCAAAAGAGCTGGTGGATCATTGGGATCAAGTGTCCACCCCAACGGGAGCCACGGAGGAAGAATGTGTGGCCTATCTGAAAGCGTTAGGAGTGGAGCAGCGGTTGCGCAAGGCAAGTCGACTCCTGTTCAAGCAGCTATCCCTGGACATCGTACATGAAGGCCTTAAGAGGCTGAACAGCAACAGCTCCCCTGGATTGGATGGTTTCTCGGCAAAATTCTTCAAGAGGTTCTCGGACATCTTCGAACCGCAAATGTATGAATCACTGCAACGCTTCCTCGACGTGGGTACGATGCCGGAGACATGGACCTCGGGAGTGGTGACAATGATCCCCAAGACAAAGGCAATGCAAACGCCAGATTCACTCCGACCAATTGCACTGCAAACGACACGGGAGAAGTGGCTCACCAACATTCTCCTGATCCAGTTAGAGGACGTACTTCTTCACTGCATCCCATCACAGCAAACGGGTTTCCTTTGCCATAGAAGTATCCTCCAGCATGTCTATGGGTCACGGGCTCTCTGGGATGGCTTACGTGAAGGAGCGGCGTTGTTAGTGGACTTCAGAAATGCGTTCCCCACGATGTCTCACGAGATGGTGTCGGCGGCACTGGGTCTAATGTGCATACCGTTCCTGTACATCCGGCTGATACTACATCTTTTACGTGCACCGTATCTTTATTCGGTTGGAAAAGGATATGTCCCAGGTGTCTACCACCACCCGCGGGCAGGCACGCGCCAGGGAGACCCACTCTCCCCGGCACTGTTCTCCCTGGTGGCATCCTTTGTGATTTTCCCACTACAAGACCTGGGTCCAGGGCTGACTATCATGATGTATGCGGATGACCTCATCATTTTCTTGGATGGACGAGCCAACCCACAGCTGCTGAGGAGGGTATGGGAAGTGGTGTCTTGTTTTGGACAATTTTCTGGGCTGAAGGTCAACCCGAGCAAAACGGCAGCGATAGTTCGCAACTGTGGGGGAATGGAGTGGGCGAGGTGCTTTCGGGACATTGGGGTAGACGTCAAAAACTTCGTCAAGTACCTGGGTGTACGCTTGGGGAATATTCGGCATCAACAGGATGACCAAGGATGGGGGCTTACGATAGAGCAAGCTTTCGCACCAGCACTGCAAGAGGCCTTTCGTCGCGCACGGGTGGTATCCACGCTGCAACTGTCGATGGACGAACGTGCATTCATGCTGACATCATGGATCCTGCCGGTTGTGGCCTGGGTATCCAAGGCATACTATGCCTCAGTCTCAGTGATCAGACAGCTGAAGTTGGTGTACCACGTGACCATGGGTACCAACAGCTGGGGAATCACTCTGCCAATCCTCTCACGGCCAAGAACGCAAGGGGGACTGGCACTGCCGGAGCCAGAGCTGCTTCTTATGCATCAGGCAGCGGCTCCGTTCGTCAGCCCTTTGGGGGAGCCTCACAAGTATCCCGACAAGACAGTGGAGACCTTCTATGCATGGGCGACAACCATCGGGTTCACACCATCCAAAGACAACCTTCCATATATCCAGCTTGGCATGGTCCGGACGGCAGAACTGACGTTCTTGGGATGGTCGGCAAAGGCACACTGAAATATCCAACGGGTGGCCCTGCAGGTGGCCCCCCCGGCAAACCGGGACCAAATGCCATTATGGCACTCTGAGGGGGTGCTGACGTGGGGTCAATTGCAATCCTTGGAGGACGTAAGGCCGTTGAATGCACTGCCTCGGATATGGAAAGGGGTCTACAATCATGGCGGACGACTCCTCAACAAAGTCCCGTCACAAGGGGGGTTTGGAACCCCCGCAGTCCACGCCCAAAACTGGACCAGGGCATGGCTGCTTCAGTTCTACGCCTCCCAGCCAGGGGACAACTACCGCCGAGGGTTCGGGACTTTGCGCAAAAAGTGCTGTGGCACAAATTGACTGTGCATGCAAGAGTCTACAAGAGGTCGGGCACGGACAAGTGCCCGGTGTGCTCACAAAAGGAGACGGTCAAGCACGCGATGGTCGAATGCCCCATGTTTAAAGCGGCGGCGGCGGTTATACAGCACTACTATGGCCCGGTGGAAACAGGTAACGGGAAGTCAGCAGTCAGAGGCATGACGGAATCAGACCACCAGGAGTGGTTGCTGAACACGAATCAAGGCTGGGCAATGTGGTCGGCAAGAAGTGCCCATTGGCGATACCGATGCGAAGTCAAAGCAGGAGCGTCACCGGTGTTCACGTCATACCTGACAACCTGGCTAAGGGAGCTGTGTGAATGGGTGGGTTTTTACTCAGGAGAGCGCAGGGAACAGTGGAGAGGCTTTCAGCAGTCACTGGAGCAGCTTCGAGATACCGGAGTGCAACCGCGACAAGGGGAAGTACGAGTTCATGGGGGATTAAATGCATGGTGGCAAACACACACGGAGTGCTTCACGCAAGAGCGATCAGCCGACAAGCACAGTTGGCATAGGGAAACGGAATCACGCCCGAAGCGCCCGAGGCAGACAGGCCCGGGAGTGCTACAAGAAGTGCAAGATCTGATTGCAGAACTGGTAGCAAAGGGCTACAGGATTGTGTACACGGACGGGTTGTCAAAACGACTGAGCCACAAGGACATGCGCAGGGCTGGGGGCTTTGGCGTGTTCGCAGCGGAAGATGAGCAAGGACCAGAGGTACGCTTCTGCGGCTACGTACCAACAGGCCACAGGCAAACAAATAACGGAGCGGAGCTTTGGGCAGCCCTGGAAGCCTTACAGGGGTTCTGGTTGCCAAAACTGGCAATCCTCACCGACTCACAGTACCTGCAGCTGGGAGCGAATGGCAGGGCCAGCGCTGGAAGTCAAAGGGATGGACAACCACGTCTGGTAAGCTGCAGGTCCACGTCCCCGTCTGGGAAATGCTGCTCCAGGAAATGGCGACGCCGATAATGACGGAACCTGTAGCCCCTGCATTCTAGTGCGGATATCTCACAGGTTTCAAGCACAACAATGCATGCATGTCTGAAATCTGCGTTCTGACGCAGAGCTTTTCGTCACAAGAGCCGCGTCTTGTCGCGGCGAGCAGCAGCACACAGAAGAGACCACCAAGCGGCTGAACTCCGCGTCCTGGCGCGGAAGGGCACCCGGGCGTAATGCCGCCTGGAAGGACATGGCAGGAGAAGGGACCACGTCAGCAACGGCATGGCCCTTACACACACATCCAGCCAGCCCCAAAGAAGGTCAAGCCTCAGCAAGAACGCCAGCGTTTCAAGGTGCAAGCACTGAGCCAGCTAGACGCCATCGCGAATGAAGGACTGCAAGCAGTCGAAGTAGAGCTGACCACAATGGCCTGGGCCCGCAATCAGCAGATCTGGCTCCGACTGGACCAACCACACAGCACCAGAATGCACTGCGAGATTGTGGACAATCATGGGGAACCTTTGCTGATGAGCAATCAGGAGCTCTACTCGGTGATGGTCCAGATCAACTGGACCCTGAAGACTCAGGCTCTGGCGAACATGCAGGTCCAGTGGCGACCCAAAAGTGCAGGCAAGTGGCACCCGTTCCAGTGGGAGGCGATCCTCCACTGTCCGACGGCAGAGGGACACAGAGCGGTGCCCTCCTCGGTAAGCAGAACTGGAGACTGCATGCATGTGTGGCTGGCAGGCCGAGCGGACCTCTTGCGGCTGTTCCAGAGAACGCTCTTCAGGCAGGGGGACCCGGTACCCGGGGACGCTGTGCGGTTCCTCTACACGCTGCTGAGCACACCCCCATGCGAAAGGAGATACGCATGACAGGGGATGACACACAGGGGGGAGTAGGAAAGATTGGAGCAAGTGGTGCAGTCACCCAATCGTCGTAGCCCAGTGGATACACCACACCTCTTCTGTTACGTAGAGGATGGTTCGAACCCCGGGGGGATAGAGATACACCGAACGACCCGAACCCCCCTTTTAAGCGAGAGAGAGAGAGAGAGAGAGAGAGAGAGAGAGAGAGAGAGAGAGAGAGAGAGAGAGAGAGAGAGAGAATGGGACGCAGTGGGAAAGGAACTGAGTGGAGAGACAGAGAGGAGAGAGAGAGGGGGGGGGGGGCGCAAGAGAGAGAGCAGGAGAGAATGGGAGGGAGAGAGTGGGAGAGAGACCCACAGAGCAAGAGTCGGGGGCTAACCGGCGCAAAGGGAGGGTGGTGGGTTTGAGCTGACCAGGGTGTAAGGGACGCCAAGACAGCACAGAGCAGTTTAATGGTGAAATAACAGGGCGCCATTGCGCCCCTGAACCACAGGCGCGACACGTCGTTACGTGTTGAAAAGCCGAAGCATGACAAGGGCCGCGAGAATGCGGCCCATGTGAGGACGTTGGAAGCGAGTGGGCATGAAAATGTGGGCGGCATGTGCACGCATGGTGTGGTGCTGAAAGGGTACGCGCCACACACAGTACAGCAACAATCTGTTGAGTAGCCTGGCAGCCGGAGCTCTTGTTGAAATGTTGAGACGCCTTTGCGCCACTAAAGGCGCCTTTGCGCCCCCGAGGTTCGAGTACGACACGTCCTCACGTGCCAGAGAGCAAATGCATGACAAGGGCACGACCTGCAGGGCAAGGGTTAGAGACTAACCGGCACTGTGGGAGGGTGGTGGGTGCGAGCTGACCTCAGTGTCCAGAGGACCAAAGCCAAAGCACAGTCAGCAACCACCTGGTGTGGTACAAAACTGGTCTACGCTGCAGTGCAGCAAGCAAAACACTGAACAATGTGGTTATGACCATGCGCCTGTGACACGGGGGCGTATGTGAGCCCAGTTTCCGTTGCCTCATGGCCCCCGGGACCGTCACTTGGTGACCGTCCCCCCCCCCCCCTAGGGGGGACCGTCGCGCGCTAACACCGGAGATTGCAAGGGGGGCGGGGGGTACCAGGTTGGCAGTGGTTCAATGTCTATCCTGTTGGCTTTGTTGCTTTGCAATGTTATGCAGAGGTGGCAAGGGGGGGTTTCACCACAATGTGCACGCAGTGCAAAAACTTGGCCCATGGGGGGGCGCATCTCGAACGTTTGTTTCCTGAGGTATCACCATCCATGCAAGGTGCTGTCGCTGACCCTGTAGCTTGGCACAAGCCTGGGCACCCATCGTGAATTCCGTTAGCATTTTAGAAGCCACCAAAGAGGAGAGGCTTCTATCAAGGTTGGGAGGGCAGCTATACCATCGTGGGAAATCACCATCTCTACGGGTCAGTGACCCAATTACAAATTACAAGTTGGATGGGGAGGAGAAGACCACAACCGATCGCAACGTATCCTTGAGTGAGGACACTGCAGACAGTGGCATGCCAGGGGCGTTCCCGTGAAAACATAGTCGGTGTGCAGCTCTTTGAGGAAAGCACAATGCACCCCCCCCCTCCCCCCCCAAGAAAAAACACGTTCGGACCCACAAAGGGTCGGAATGTACAATGGCGAGAGGCCAATAGGTGCAAAGGCAAGCAAACCAACACCATGGCCTCGTGCCAAACCCCCCCCCCCTCCGCGGCCTGAACTGAGAGTTGTGGCTATGATCATATACCTGTGTCCCAGGGGTATATGTGAGCTGATATCCGTTGCTCATGGCCCACGGCCGGCCCCCACAGACACCCCCAGCCCCCGCAACCCCACCCACCGCAAGTTTCGACAGATATTTGGGGATTGGTTCCCCAACTACCCCCCTGGAGGGGTATCATCAGGATCAGCATCAGCATCAGGATTCGGATCCCCAACCCCCCTTTCAGGGGTAACCTACCAGCCTACCAGCCGGCAACACCCTGCCACAACGAATGGGGCTGATCAATGATATTCCCTGCACAACAGGTCGTCATACAATGGCTCGCGAGTGTGGCAAATGCAAGTTTCAAGGCTGTTCAACCGGCGACTGGATTTCTAAGGAGAACTCCAGCGATGTGTTCCACTGTTGCCTCTGTGCCAACGTCAACATTTTTTGCGGCAAGTGCACGCAGGGGTGCCTATCACAACGAGCAGCACCTGCAAAGCACGAGAAGGAGCCAGCTGGGGATCAGTAGACGCTACTGCGTTCGTGTCTTGCAATGCAACCGACGTAGCGTGCGGGGACATCATCTCGTTCACCAGCAGCGTGCCCTGGTGCCATGCCACGGCAGGTGATCACCAAAACCCAACCATAGTCGAGCGGCAAACCCACACGTGCCAAGCTGTGGGCGCCAGAGGTGCTGGACATGGACCGCATTCCCCCTTGGATTGTGAGCCAGGGGCAGGGGCAGACCAGCAGTGAGGGGGAAAAGCACATATGGTGGACGGCTGGGACAACGCATGGAGGAACTGGGCACCTGGGCCTCACGCCCACAGAAACACAGCGAGGCAGGCTATGGATGGCCTGTGGACAGAGGCCTGTGGACAGCAAAAACAGTCAAACGACCCCGGCAACAACCAGCACATCCTCAATACGCCAACTATTGGGCGCCGCTGACGCGCAAACGGCACACCATGCCTCATTCAGCACAGCCCCAACACACCAACTACTGGGCTCCGCGAACGTGGAAACGGCACCAGCAAGGGCACCGGCCGCAGCAGCCGACAGAAAGCAGCAACCCGACGCAACATGCGAAGGGAAGAACGGGCCCGGGGGGGGCAGCCGGGCCCAGTCCTTGTATGCGACACCCCCCAGCCCCCCCCCCCGCCCCCCTCCCCCGCCCCCAACTTTTGAAATATAGCGGTGCGGGGGCAATTTTTTGTCCAATGCTTAGTCGAAGGGGGTACTGTGCCTTTGGTCCTTAAGACCCTTCAGACTTTCTTCCCGGCAAAGACGAGAAATCGCTATTATTGCATACATACCTCTATACCCCCATGCCCCCAGACACACACACCCCCTTGAGGTATGCATGTGGTAGTAGTGGGTCGCGTGCACCCCCCCCCCCCCGGCCGAGCTGCCAATACCCCCCCCCCCCTCCCGCCGAACCCCCCCCACCCCAACTGCCCCCCCTGCAAGTTTTGGCAGATAGCTGGGGGGGTGTCGCACCAGGACCGCTTGTAGTCCCCCCCCCCCCCCCCGGGAGAACGGGTGACTGTCCAGGGCCCCATAAAGGACTAACAACCAGACGGAATGTCACACAGGGGGGGCGGGAACGTGTGAGTTGGGACGTGGGGTCCATTGGCTGGCTAGAGGGACATCGCGGAGGGGGGATGTCAGTGGGCTAAGTGTCCTGGAACCTGTTGCAAATGCAACAGCGGCAACGGCAGCAGACCCAACAGCATCAGCAACAGCCAGCAACAGCAATGGCAGCAGTGGCAAGAGCGGCAGCAACAGCAGGTGCAGCAGTAGCAACCGCCACAGCAGCAGCAGCAACAGCCAAAGGCAGTAGCAACAGCAGCAGCACCCCCCGACATACACACCTCGCATGGTACGAGTTTCAGCCAATCTTGCTGCAATATGGTCCAAACGACCCGCCTGCCCATGGCACATAAGAGCCATCTTGTCTCAGCCTGGGAGCCTGTCAGTGATGCTCGTTGCCACAAGGCACAGTCACTGGTGCACAGGGACCCCTAAAGGAGCAAGGGGGTACCAGAATGCCTGGCCGGATCGTTCAACCACGTGGACTGTCAGAGGCCTGACTCGAGAAGGTGCCTTTTTGGAGTCAGCAACAATGTCACGCACAGAAGGTCTGCGGTGCTGAGGGTGGGATGCCCGGGGTTGACGACCATCATCAGATCATGAAGCGCGGGAACGGGGCAGAATCAGAGGTGGCCCACAAGTGGGCAAGGTGGCTACATAACCCTTGCCGCCTAGGGGGTCCCCATCGCTTCAGAGCGGCAGGCAGAATTAGAGGTGGCCCACAAGTGGGCAAGGTGTCATGTCCATCCACAAGTGGAAGCCGGGGCGTACGTGCATGTCTATCTGTCGTGTACGGGGATCGGACATGATAAGTAATGGCCGGATTCGTCTGTCGGCGGGGACATTCAGTCTATCAAACTGACGTTGGGTGTCCCCATTGAATGTTTCTTTCATCAGTGAATTTATGAACTTCAGTCCTGAGTTACATGTGCCTTGCAGTTGAGTCACACCGTGAGCGGTGTGATGATTGCTCTCCCCTTTTGAGCCCCTGCGACTGCAGCACCGAGCCTGAGTCCCTTGGTACACAGAGCAGTGGGCTGCTGGGTGCATCCAAGCAAAGCTCCATTCAACCCCTTGCAATTTGGTTCCCCCCCCCGCTTTTTTTTTTTGAGTCTTCGGTGACCGTACAAGGCCTCAATCTCTCTTTCTTCCTTCCCCCAAAATGTCCTGAATATCCTCAGCAATATCCAATTTGCCCACAACCCTCATGCCGCGCAGTCCTCAAGCATGGAGGTTGCAAAAGACTCACAGTTCAGCATGGCATACGCTATTCTAATCAGTGCCTTCAAGTATTGCACTGCTGTGATGGCACTGACTCCCAGGCCTGAAGGGCACATGGTGGTGGCATGTCGCACAGTTTTGCCAGCAGCGTTCAGCGAAAGTGATCCTTTTCTCCATCGAAGCACCCAATGACGGTGGCATGAGTCGTACGATGTTATATAAGATGTAAATGATATATGATATAAAATCTGTGTGCGCACGGGGGAAGTTCATTTCTTCCAGCAACCGGCGTGCCTTTCACTTATTCCGCCACGTCACTCTGCAACACGGTTTCGTTGTACAGCAGAAGAAGCTTTGCTTCGAAGCCATTGGAATGTGTGCTGAGCACATTCATCTGTGCTTGCTGTTTTGCTATTCGTTCTGCTATTCGTATTCTGTGGGTAGGGCAGCGGTCTTGCTCAGACTGTAGCCGAAGCGCCGCTTCCAATGTGCCGGCCATTCGTCTTTGGTGCTGCCAGCCAGTTTGCGGTCCACATTTCGAGGGGGCATTTGCATGGCACGCACTGCACGAAAACACCCCCTCAAGCGGATGTGGAGGCGGTGTCACATATATCCAAAAGGGTCTTGCCAAGTAAGCAATTTCTTGAATGCTTCTCAGTGGCAGCGTAAGTTCCAAGGTGAAAACCAGAACAGCAGACACAAACGACAGGAGATAGACAGCCGCAATCCATGTCATTTCTTGGTATGTCGCTGGGGATACGTACCCACAATCTCATCTCTTTCTTGGGGTGTGGCCCTGATGAGGTTCCCTCCATCTGAGGTCAATGGACGGCATGCCCCATTCTATGCACATCACCTAAAGCGCACACCCGAGAGGTAGTTGTTGGCATACATGCATCCAGTGGTAACCGGGTGAAAGACATTACTTCCCTTGCACAAAGCAAAAACCACAAACAGGCCCAGGCATTCAAGGAGTAGGAGATTTCCTCCTTCGCTCGAGATATCAGCCGCCAGCTTGATGTTTGTGGTATTCGTTACTTGCCCAGGCCCGTAGTTGGTGTTTGCGTCGTCCGTAGCGTCGGATAACTCTTCTGTGGATCCCGTCCACATCCTCCATCGTCGCTGCTATGCTTGTTTTTCAAGAAAAAGTAAATCACAGGCGGAGCAGTACACACAGCACGACAAGGAGCCATAGAAAGTTGAGTTTCCCCAATATTCATGCTCAAGTCGTTGGACTAGCCTTACCCACACGCTGTGGGGACTGTACCAGACAGGGAGCTTGCGAGGTTGAGCCTCGAACACGGCAGACATGAGACTGAATCGAACCAAGCGGTGCACACACTGTCATGTCCGCTACACACTGAGCTGTGGGACAACGGTAGCACTGGGCTGCTCTGATACCTGATTCATAGAACTCTTTCGAGTACGGTCTGATAAGATGGCTTTGCCAGCTTGCCAAGGTCCGAACAAAAAAAAAGAATCAAGCGGTGCACACACTGTTGGGTCGTGAGACGCACACAAAACTGTCGCAATTGCATGGCAGAAATAGACGCAGTATTTCGCTTCACCGATTCAAAAGCACAGCATTGCAAGATTAAACCAAGTCTCAACGGTGCGCGCGATGTGCAGTGGTGGTCACTGTCGTCGGCGCTTCTGTACACAGGCGGCAAATGTAGTAAATTGCTAGGGAAACTTAGAAGAGGCGATTGAGGGGCGAAATGTGTACAAAAATAACAGGCAGTGAAAGAAACTGAATCAGAAGGGACTGTGATGCCCACCCACCTCCCACAGTCCGTTCACCGCTTTGGCATCAGATAGTACATAAGGCGCCACTCTCTTTCTTCTTTCTGAGTGTCTATTTTTTTATGTGTTCTTGATTGGCCCACAACATCCCAGTTGCGCCTGTAATGACCCGATTTCCAGTTTCTGTTGGTCACGTCGTGACCGCGACGGTCTTCCTCTGCATCGTTGCCGTCATCCCTTCGCTCCGACACAAGTTCGATGCCCAAGGGCACTCCACCGCTGCCTTCACCATCAGCCAAACCACACCGGCTGCGCCACACTACGCGGCCCGTCGCAGTGAGTGGGTGCCGCGCTCCCACGCTGCATGGCATGGGGCCCGTGCAGGGCCCGAGGACCGCCCGATGCCAGCGCTCATTTCGTCCCCCACAGCCCTGCCGACACTCCAGGACAGTGCAGGAGGTGTGGGTCTGCCTGGGGTGCAGGCCCCGACCGTCCAGGGGGCAGAACTGTCCGCAGGGCCACGGCTGTCGCTCCAGCAGCTGCTCACGGGGCTGAAGGTCGCCGTGTGGGGAATGGTGGCGTGGGCGCTTTGGAAAGTGGGTGCTCGGGCGGACGCACCGGCACGGGGGACCGCCGAGATATCGATGGCCACCATGAACGGCAAGAAGGTGCCGGATCCGGAATCTGCCAGTGGGGCTGTGGCCGGTGACAAGGCACAGGACTCCGAAGCAGGTGAGGCGCAGGAGACCCGGGAGGCCTGGAAGACAACGTCTGGAACTGGATTTGCCCCGTTCGACAACCCCATGGGCATGATGGACGTGTTCTCCCGCCAGCTCATGCGTCTGACGAACATCCAGGTCGACATCCCGCCGCCACCGGAAACTCTCACGCCGGTGACCCCGTCTGGCTGGAGGCGCGTTGCGTTCATCATTGGGGGGGTCCTGGCCGCAAGTTTTGTCATCAAGTTCTTGACGGTGCAGATCCTGATCCACACAGCTCCCCTTGCCCTGGGCGCTTACGGGAAGAGCCAGGTGGCCTTGGCTGTGAGCAATGCTCAGAACAATATGCGGTACCAAGAAATCATGGGCTACAGTGCGGCGCTTCCTGCGGCCGACGCTGCTGCGCACCTCGAGAGCGTCCGCGCCAGCGCTGAGTGGACGTGGCACCTGGACCTGCTTTGGAGCCGCTGCAACATCTTTTATGACGGGCTGCTGGCATGTGGCGCTATGGCCGCACTGTGGGCTGTGAGGGACAAAATCAAGCCATTCTTCCGGGCGCTGCGGTCGGAAGTGCGGGCCAACTACAGCACGGTGTTCCGCGCCTTGGCGATTCTGTTGATTACTGACATCCTTGTGGGATTCCACTCCAAGGAGCTGTGGTATGTGCTGCTGGAGATCGTCTGCCAGCACTATGGCATCTACTTGTCCCACCATCACCATGAAGCCGTGGTCGTTGGCTTTGTGTCCATTGTGCCTGTAGTTGCAGACGTGTGGTTCAAGTTCTGGATTCTGGCAAATATGCAGACAAAGACCCGAATTTTGATGGATGAGATTGATGGCTAAGCATGGGGGGCATGTGACCGCTTTATTCCTCTGTGCGCAGGGTGAACCCTGTTTTCTTAGAACCTGTCCTCCAGACCACTCTGTCACAGCGATTGCGACCTTTGTGCCGCGGAGAAATTTGCAGGGGGCTTCTTTTGATTATGATTTCAAGGGGAGAGGAGAATTGCTGTGGCCTTGGAAACTGGGTGCAATGCCCAATAGATTAGTCGGAGAAATGAACTGTCAACAATGATGCACATCACCTTTCGACATTTCCAAAGCCGTCTCGATTTTGCTCGAAACTGGTTCTGGGCTGTCGCATGTGTATGCAGTTGTTTCATCATTCATTTATGCACCCTGAGTAAGACCAACACTCTGATAATGAGGCAGGTTTGCTATCACCAGGCTCACCTGAGAAGCTTATCATTTGCTTTTTTTTCTGATCCATCCAAGTCTATTTTCATTTGGTTATTATGGTGGTTTATTTATTTATTTTATTTCGTTGGGGACTGTGCCCCTTGGGATGCATCCACCTCACACTTCAGTGAACGGGTTATTTCCAAGTGAGTGTCACACATTCACCGGCTGACTTTATGTTGAGTAGTGCGCACCCATGTGTGCCTTACTGGTCATTGCTCCAGGTGTACCGCTGTACTGTGACTTTTAGTGGTGCCGTGGTGCGTTTTTCTTTTTTGTCCATGGTTGAAGACCCCTCCCCAGGAGACCAGGGAGTCGTCGCCATGGACGCAGAAAGTTGCCCAGCATGCACAGCTCTTTGGTGGATGGTTCATCCCCAAGGATTGGAAGAGGCGCTTAGGTGAGGCTAGTCCCCCCTTCCTCCAGACATGGGCATTGGCACGAGGCTATCGTATCCGTGGTGGTGATGTTTGGTGTCTTTACTGCCATTTCAGATGCGGACATACATGGCTGCAGGACTATTGTGTTGTACCTGTTTCCACTCTGACTCCGTACCGTATTCCGTGTCAATTTGGTGATTAGAGTGTGCCTTCATGGCAAAGAGAATCTTCTGTCCTTCACTTCTGATTGTTTGTTGCAGCTACTGGACAGCTCGCAGAACGTGTTCGAGTTCTGAGTGGACGCTGAGGTACTGGGGCCTCATGCACCATCTTTGGGAGCTCTGGACCAATATATTTTGCCCATCTCCCCCAAAGGGAATATTGGTGCAATGCAGCAGCTTTGTCAGCATTGCTCTTCAAACTTAATTTACCAGGGGTGACGCCCTTGCTTTTCAGAATTGAGTGGCTCACTCGTGGTTCCTGACTTCAGGTGTCTTTACATTACAAAAGGTGGCACTGATGTTGAACCCCTCAAGCTCCACTGAGAGAGGCAACATTCAGTGAGACCCCTCAGACCCGGGGAATGCCGTGCCCTCAGTGTGCGCGCGCAGTGCAAAGTTTGGTGTGTCGGCAAATACTCGAACCCTAGTTTTGGCCCCTTTCCACAAGTTTTCCACAAGTTACATACCGTGGTTTTTCGTCTTCCAATGCATTGGGGATGAGGCATATTTGAATTGTCATCCATTTTTACCCATTTGCAGCCATTTTTTTTTCCATCCCTTTTTTCTCCCACCATGGGGACCCCGGAAACGCGGGCAGTAAGAAACCATATTGATCTATCCCCACCATGTGGACCCTGAGAAGGCAAGGGTGATGTAGCCATATTGATCTATCCCCACCATCTGCTGGGGATGATATTCAACAAAGAGACAGGCGTAAGCTTGATTTCCTGCCCGAGCTTTGGTTTCGCGTTGTTGAGCAAGAGTTATTCAACATACGGTCTGTCCTACATAAAAAGTGTCGTCCCCAAACCAAGAGGTCAACCACTGTCCAACCTACCAGTCGTGTACAACATAGGCATTTGGCTCACATGGGTCAGTGTTCCTATTCCATACTGTCCTTCATTGTTCAAGCATAGAAAGTTTGTACAGGCCTATTTGAAGGCAGTTTCATTATTATCTAGTGGGCTTTGCAGCTCTACCGTGCTACTATCAAACAGGTGGTGGGTGATCTTGGGTCAGTTTCCCGGTCGGTGCACGCAGTGCGCACACAGTGCAACAGCATGCCCCAGGCTGTGCAGGAAGGGTGTGGGTGCCTTCAAGCGACTTGCCATCTTTTCCACAATGCTGCAGTGAAGGGCCCTGGGAATGCCTATGCTCGTACATGCCTGGTGGTGCTTGGAACAACATCAAACTCCTCATGTGCCTGTGCCTTTGTGTTGAGACTTGCCACCCATAAAGGACTTTGCACCACAACATGGGGATATGGGGCACTATGTGCATCATGCGGCAATGATTTCGAAGCACTTATTGGATTTCTGTCGCCCTAAAATTTTGGATATTTGTGGGGGGTTTGCTGTGTTTTCTCATGTCACACCTCCTTCCGCAAGGATCGCCATGATCTACAAACTAGGTCCCCTGGAGACGGCCCGCAACTACCGCCCCATCAGTGTTGCCACACACAATGATGCACTCTGTCGTGGCCCACCTCCTGCTTGACACGTTGCGGGAGTTGATCAATACCGCATTCCGATTCCCAAGCGGGCAGCGGGCGGGGTTATACCACCTCACAACAGGCACTCCGGATGTCGATGTTACTACACCAATATGATGACGGTGTGCCATCGCGAGATCGCTAGGCATTGCGAAAGCTTACCCAAACATGCTCCACGCGTGCCTCACTCATGGCCTCCAAGCCATAGGGGCGCCAGCCCACATACTCATCAAATTTTAGGAAAGTCAAAGCTAATTCATTCTGGAGTAGGTCATACGTATAAAGTTAGCCCCACACGAAAAAAATTAATCATGAAAAAATAATTCTTGCCCTACAATCAAAAAGGACGATGCAAAATTCCAAATAATCGCAAAAATTTAAGTAATGATATGCATCAAGTCATGAGCTTTGAGGTTTTGCTTTTGAGATATTGGGCAGTCATCAAAATTCTGACCGCCCCCTTTTTTCATGCGCACCTGGACAAATCAATTGGGATGTACTGATTTCATTCAATTGTTCATGATGATGAATTGTTCATGTCTAGGCCCGCAATGTGTCATTTGTATGCACGGACAAATCAATTGGATGCACTAGTTTTGTTTGTGAACGCAAATTGAAAAAACAACCGAAAAAGAATTAATTTGTGGCCGGCCATTCAAATTTTTGGCTCAAAACTGAAAAAATCGCAAAAAATTAATGCCAAGGTGGGGACCTTCGCAAAAATGCAAGTTTCGCAATTTTAATTTAAATTAATTGATTAAATTTTAAAGTTTGGGCGGTGTACAACATGGTGGCTAGCATCCACGCATGTTGTACGGGAGTCTATGGAGACGTGTGTTTCCCATTACAACGAGGCATCAAGGGCTGCCCACTATTGCCCGCTTTGTTTGTCCTAGTTTCTATGAGATCCCCGGACGTCGCGCAAGTGGGGCCCATCGATACACTTGTGTTTTGGCGGAATTCGTCCGTAGTCCCAATATCGCAGATAGTTGACTACCTCATGCATGATGTGTATAGTAGCAAGGAATTGCTCCCCCGACGGCGTCCCCACACGGGGACATGCCTCACACGCATGAAGCTGAAGGTCTACCAATTCTTGCTGTACATATGATCTGGGCTTGGGTACCCCCCCCCCTTGCGCACACGGGGGCGTATGCGAGCCCAGTATCCGTTGCCTCATGGCCTTGCGCATGCACGGCCTTGTCTAAGCACGGGGTGGGCGTTGAGCCGCCGTTTTGAGGAAATTTTGGGACTGCTGTTTTTGTGGTCCAGAATGGAGGATTGGGTATCTGTAGAGCGTTCGTACAGGGAAAGAGGGGCGCAGTCATGTCTGTGATGGTGCATTCTGTTCATAACAACATTGTACTACACATTGGAACCCCATGCTGCTTGTTCTGATGTGATTTTCAGCCATGGCTAACAATGTTATTCCCGGTCTGGCTGTCACATGTGTCACGCGCATGCACGGCCTTGTCTAAGCACGGGGTGGGCGTTGGACCGCCGTTTTGGCCTGACTTCTGGGACCGCGGCCGTGCTTGCGCAAGGGGGGGGGGGGGTACCCATGCACACCATCGGCCTGACAGCTTGAACCATTTCCGGTATCAGAATAAAAAAATAGTTGACTAACTCATTTCAGGACACGTTGCATTTCTTGCTAGTTGGGGGAGATGATGGCAATGTCTTCGACGTATGCCAAGACGGTGCTGTTGGGAAACTCCTTGGTGAGGGACTCCCACTGCAAGCCCCCATCTTCCACTACCTGGGTCACCTATTGGCACATCCACTGTGGGAGCCAAAGGCCTGTGATGATTTCATGGGCAACCTTGGCCCGGTATAGATACCTACCACCGAACGCGTTTGAACGGGTTTCGACTATCTCGATCGTGTGCTGGAACTACCGGACCCTGTCCCCCCCCCCCAAACAACTCGATGTTCAAGGCAGTGGACTCCATGTGCCTACAATTTGTGCTCATGGCGGAGGGCATGGAGCTGAACACAACTAACGTCCACAAGTCCTACAACGTCCTCCACGGCACGTCACCTTGCGGCCGGGAGGAATAGGCCTGCACCAAATGTTCCGGGCCCACCGGGTGCGCTTCGTATGTTCCGGGCCCACCGATTGTGTTTCGTAACCATGGTGCAAAACACACTTTGTACCCGTCTAGAATCAGTAGGCTGCGACTTGCACTGAGAGCCGTCCTCGCGAGCTGTTCCAATTTGCAACTGCTTGTCCATCCTCACCTAGTTGGGCGCACGTACGGCGCTCCATGTCGAACTCCCACCACTGCCCATCGGGGGGCCCAACCTTCTGGAAAGTGAAAGCTCAAAGAATGGCATTGTGGTTGCATCCTGCAAGGAGCAGGTAGGCGACACCCAACACACTCGCCACTACGTAGCTCCGTACCGCTATGGAGATGACCCCTCGGAAGGCGTAGTCCCGGCTAGATATCACATGGTTACCACTGCGGGCATCCAATGCTACTCGAACGTCAAACAGCCCGAGGGTACATCACTGTATTTAGACGGTAGCCTGCAAGCGGTAGAGCCCGCGGGCGCTGAATACCAAGCGGCGGGAGCCTCCGTGACCAAAGGGTATCCTGCTCCGGGTAGCGGGCCCACAACAGTCGTGCAGGGCCAAAATGTACGGGGCGGTGATCGGTACAACAGTGGCGTCCAATGGGGACAAGCAATGTATTGATAACATGGTTGTGACCAAGTGCGCTGATTAGCGCCCCACACGGGAGTGCTCCAACGCCGACGTGCGCCACAAGGTACGCGATCACATGAAGCACAAACGTGTCAACATGGAATGGATCCCCGGCCACTGCAAGGAGTCAGAGGCAGGAACGGTGCAGAATTGTGAACAAATCCGACACAATGGTGAGGTCGATCTCGTGGCCAAGATGGCCACACAACTGCCGTTGCCAGAATACGACACGGTGCATGCCAACTACGTGCCCAACTCACCATGCCCCCTTACGACCCCCTAGCACCGCCCACCCCGTCCACGGCTGTACGAGCATGGTACCCCCGCACCCCTTTGTCCAAGCAACGCCTATGTCCAAGCAACACTAGGCGTTGGTTCCGTCAATTTTTGCACTGATTTTGGCGGTGCATTTTTCAATTCGTTCTACTGTGTGCCCATGTGTGTTTGCTAACACCTTGGTTTTGAGATGCACAATGTTCATATTTTGTGTCAAGGCAGCTCTGTTGGCCAAGAGGGCATTTTTAGCGTGGTTTGCCTCTTGGTTTTCAGAATAGTACACCATGTCTTGGATAAAGCATGGTTGGCCGTTGTACTACACACGGTCCACTGGTGCAAAAAGTCGTGGTGTTGTCGTTGGTCCCAGATTATTTGGCAATTGAGTGTGAGCGGGATGGGAAGATTATAACACATGATTGTGCATCGTTGGAGAAGATCTGTTTCAACGTCCGTTCTCCATCACCCCCGTCCCCTTCACTATCACCTGCCCCAACGTCACCTTCCCGGAGGTCAAAATATGCATCAACAAAAGCAACCCCCGCTTGACCAAGAAGGGCTTCATTTCTGAGCCTGTGGACCCGTAATGTTCAATGTTTTCAAAGCGTATGTGCCAGTTTTTGGTCCTCAATGAACGCTATTCATGAGTGTATTGTTGAACATGTCAACCCTTTGCTTGTATACCACCATCTCCGCTTCAAACCCCCTAAGGACCCCCTAGGATACATGAAGCTACGTCCATGTACAGTACGGCCCACAGACTCTGTCCTCCGAAATCAAGTGGGATACACGGCCCCCCGAGGGAGGGCATCGAGACGCGATGCCCGCTCCTTCTAGGATGCCTCCCACCAAGGAGCAGCGCGCACATGGGAGTGTGCTATACCAGGTCATGGACGGTAAAGTACCTTGGCCAATGCCTTTGCCAAAGCACCGTGGACTTCCGGGGGTCTCAAACGTCCCAAGCGATGCAGTCCTTGGCACAGCCGCGGTTCCAATACCACCAGGCCACCCTGGGTGCAACGCTCACGGACGCTTATGGAGACAGCCTGGGTGTCTTGGCGCATCAGTCCCATCACTGGCACTCCCTCTTGCGCCAGACGGCAGAATGGGTAGCCTTCAATGACAAGAGCTACCGTGGGCATTGCAGACGTGTCGAACTCTTTTTTGTGATGTGCTAGCTGTGGGTAGCCGAATCGGTAGCGCACTGAATGGAGCTCCCCCCCCCAAGCGGGGCTGCCGCGCCACGGCCACTGCACTGGGCACAAGATGGTCACTGGGTGCCGCCCCTTGTGGGAAGCGCCACAAGAGTGGTGTTGTGACCTTGAGAGGACCTGTGGCACTAGCTCCAATGTAGTCCACATGATGCGCCCCCGCCTTGTGTCCCCACATGCCTCGTGCCCCGACTTGTGGGGATCCATTGCATCATATGCAGGAGTCGCCCATATTTCTAAGAACCATCTTCAGTACTCTACGAACTTCTAGAGTCAGCCAAAAACAAAATAAGGCGCCACTCTCTACAAGGTGAAAGAAAGAAAGAAAGAAAGTTACGGCATCACGTCATGAGTCAGCCAAACCGGGGAGGACATAGGCATCGTCTTCCACGTGGCGGCACACGTTCCACATTGATAGTCCTGCAACTAGTTTGGCGATGCCATGGCCATGTAGGGGTCACCAAAACAAGTCTAAGAGCACCGGCTGAGGCAAATGTAATGTACCGGCAGCTGATTGGCCTGCGCAGTGACAGAAAACATCTTCCATTGGCAAATTGGCACCTTGGTGGTACCGTGCGCTAGGTTTGAGCATGAGAGGGACTACGACGTGGTGCGGTTGATGGACACGCGGTGCGTGTATTGGGGTGATTTTGTAGACCTACCCACCTATTGGACAGTGAAGTGCATGTGTTTCCAAGCTGTAAAAGGTACTACCATTTCACATACTGCACTGTGTCCCCTTACAGTTTCACCCATGTCTCTTTCATGGCCTCTTGCCCATCACTGTCACCTACACCCAATCAAATGGCGATAGGGTGCCTGCCACTGTCACCTCCACCTCCCAGTGTGGGCAGTACGTGAGTGTCCACTAACCAAGGAACCAAGGAACCTTTTCTCCACAGTTTGTTCCAACATGTTACACAGTGCGCGCCCGGTATGCACTGTGCGCGGAATCCCCCCGAATGGAGTGTAATGCGTCAATACGTAGTTTGGCGATCTCTCTGCACATCTTGACACACACTATGGTAGTAGTGTGTTCGCCCCATCCAGATACTTGGCACTTTTTCGAGGATGGTTGTCTGCTATGGGGTATCTAGGTGGTGAGAGCACACATCAGCCCATCCGACTTGGCCACGAGGGGGGGGATCACCATAGGGAAGGAGTGCCCCCCATGGCAGGCGCCGTTGGACAAGAGAGGAAAGGCAAACAAGCAGAACGCCAAGAGCCAAGAATAGGACAATAGAAAGTCCAAGGATCTTTAGTGTGCTCTTGCAAGGGGGGTATGGATATGGGTATGGATGGAGTCCTTGTACCGAGTACCTGGCGAGCACCACCATGTGTCTCACTGCATTGCGGTTGCCCTTGTAGACTCCTGAGGCATCTGGGGACCGCCACTGCTTTAGCCAAAGCACGAGTGAAACTGCTGTGCGGTGCACTGTGCTGTGTACCCTCACAGCGGCTGTTACCGGGGGGAGGGTTCCACTTGTAACCGCCGGGATGCCTTGCATGGAGGGTGCTGACAGGGCGGCCCGTGTATCAGGTTGGTCCAAGGATGAATTAAGTACTGGCCAGGCCACCGGCCAAATGGCAAATAAACGCGTTCATGCGTTTATTTTTCAAAAAATGCCCTTTTTGGGGGGGATAACCGTTGTTTATTGACGTTTATTGGTGTTTATTGACATTTCTACATTCGTTGCTAATGGTTTTTGTCCCCTTTGTGACGTATCCTTACATCATTTGTGCGTTTGTGCATCTTTGAGGGTATCAAACCTGTAATCTGTTGCAGGTGAGGGGACGTGATTAGCATTGTGTGTCACCCGGCATGGTGCATCATAGTGGGAAGATCTGAGATTTGGGTGATGGCATAAATGCACACACAGACACGCCGTGTACACTCATTCATGTCATGCGCTTTTTTGACAAAAAACACAGAAAAGTCAAAAATAAACGTTGAAATAAAGAATCTTCTGGCCACTGGCCAAAAACCTCATGGCCAGTGTTTAATTCATCCCTGGGTTGGTCACACTGTAGATCCTCACACGATGAGGCATGGACACTGCCTGGTTCATGCTCCCCAGAGCCAATGGCTGAGTGCGCATCAAACATAGTGCCCAATGTGTTCTAGCCAGAGCCTGAATCAGCACCTCACATAGTCCACAGGCTGGTCTGACTGTTGATCCTTACATGGTGAGGCATGGACACTACCTAGTTAGAGAAGTGACCTGTTAGGGCGAGCCACCGGCCACACACTCCTCTTGAGCATCCGCGGGCTCCTGGCCACTCAGGACACTCCAAGGATTAAAACCTGCTGGTGCACAAGACCTGTTGCGACAGTGAAGGCCATGGACAATCCCGTTGGGCTGTCGCACTCATACACGGCCACAATTCAGTGAGCAGAGACACCAGGCTCCTGGCCACTTGTACCCAGGGCACACCGTACTGAGCGGACACTCTACTGAGCGTGCATGAGGCCGTGCGGAATTCAGACTCTCCTGGAGACCGTGACTCCCCGAAGGCTAGTGATCCTTAGTGGTGGAGGCCCCCTGCCCAGGCCCATCTGACTCGGCTCGCAAGGGGGGTGGGTGTATGACGCAGTGGCCATTCGCTTTGCTGTGTGCATGGTTTGCAATTTACCGCGGCTTCACAACATTTGTATCTGGTGAGGGGCTTTGTTCTTGGAGCCTTGGGCATGGCTACTGTTTGTTTCACACAGACGACTGACCTGCAAAGGCCTCATGCACCGTTGGATTTGTTGCCGCCTGCATGCCCGCCATGCCTCTGCGCCTGTCTTCGCATACCGCCAGGCCTGGGTGCATTGCAGTCGCCAATTGCTTGGAAATGCGCCAGCAGAAGGCTCCCCTATCACCCTTAATGATTTGGTAGACAGCCAAGGCACTGGTAACATCAAGCTGGACAAGGTGTGTCAAGGCAGGACCATAGTCCGCAGTTTGCTTGCTGTATTTTGTCCTGCTTGTTCTGACTGCTCTCTTCAGTATACAGTGGTCTCCCTCCCCTTCCCCAACGTCACAGTCCACAGGCCATAGGCTGAAACCGATGATGAGGATTGTATATGAGAATTTGCTCATGGCGAATCAATGAAAGTGGTGGACTGGAAGCTACTGCTTCCAATGGACCCCACAAGCTGGGAGACCACGTCCGGAGGAGCAGCCAACCAGCCCCAAATGATGGGTGCCCAATCAGCGCTCCCTCGCCCAGAGACCCATACGTCCCTCTTGATCATTGGGTATCAGCGTAAAGCAATGTGCTGTGACCTAGCTCACCTGGGAGCGCCCTTTCTGTAGTGTACGATGCAAACACAGCATGTTGCTAGAATAAGCTAAGAAGGATGTTGCACACAACGTGCGCACAGCGTGCAAACTTTTCATGTGTGTCAGTGCACTCCCCTCTCGGAGCCATCTGCAAGCCTCCAGGAACACCTGCCACAGTGGTGTTGAGCGGGCCTCTTCACCGGGTAAAATCTTCGGAAACATCAAACCAGTGCCGCACTGTGCAACAACACGCCCAAAAGCATGAAGTCGGCGCTGGTAAGAACAACAACGATGGATCATTCTCGCCCTACTTGCGTGTCATGTCCGCTGCCACACTGAGCTGTGGGACAATCGTAGCACTGGACTGCTCGGATTCCTGATTTCGAGGACTCTCTGGAGTACCGTCTGGTAAGAGAGCTCTGCCAGCTTTCCCAGTCTCTGAACCAAAAAAAGACAATAACGATGGATCATTCAGAATTGCCACATACGCATACCAGGACGTGCATGTGTGGAGCGGGTTCTGACCTGTACACACCACTAACACGCACATCTAACGGACACCCGCATCCTCAGGTGCTGCATGCGTCGCTGGCGGGGCGTCCGGTAACGTCCGTGAATCTGAAAGACGCAAAGCTCGGCGACGGTTTGGCCCTAATCACCGCCAGATTCCTGCGACTCAGCCCTGCGGTGACCGACGTGAACCTCGACAACAACGGCATTCGCACGGAAGGTGTGGCCCGCGTTCAGGAACACGGCGTGTCGTTTTGTTCTTGTTTCGTCTTTTGGAGCTCGACGATGCCCGAATCCCCCGCCCACCACCACCACCACCACCACGTGTGTGGGACTGCAAATACCAACTTGCATACCTACTCCACTTTTATAGTCCCACCCCCTCTAAAGCAATTGCTGTTTCTGCACCAATGACGTCCTTCCCACTCCAACTGCTCTGACGGCTGCGCATCCCCCCGATCCCGCACCCCATTCATGGCCAACTGGTGTTTACAAGCGTTCGCCGCACTACTCTGTGGCCTTCCTCTGCTTCAAAGCGCAGGCCTCGGGTCGGGGATAGCGCGCTGCCTGGAATCTCGTTTGGGGCCGGCAGTGTCCCGCTGTCCACCACACCGAGCTCCCCACCCCCTGGGGCCTGAGTCTCAGGTGTGGGCCAACGGTCAAAGTGGGTGGAACAGGGTCCCTCTTTGTTTGCAGCGTGGGCCTGGCGGCGCCTGCAACATTTTATTGGCTTTCATGGACCGGGGCACAGAAGCCCCCCCCCCCCCCCGGCATTTCACTGGGTCACCGGGTTCCAAGGGAGGGGGTTGAGTTGACCCAAGCCAGCCTAAGAAACATTCGATAGCCTGTGGGCGAACTCAAAGCAACATTTGGTACTGGTTTGGAAGTGCTGCAACTGGTTGAGCTCTGACCGGTCGCCTGTGACATGGGGGCGTTCGGGAGCTATGTATCCGGGGCTTCATAGCCCCCCACGTTTCCCCCACCTTCCTCCATTTGCCCTGTTTTCCCCCATGGTGAATGGTAAAAGGAGATTGTAGCCCCCGCCTTCTGGATATTCAAAAGGCTCAGAATGGAATTGAACTTCAAAAATGTACCCAGAATGCGAAAAAATCAATCCGCCCCCCCCCCCCCCCCCTTCAATGCACCCAGGGAAGGAGTGACCACTGACCAGGCTGTACGCCTGCCCAAACCATTCCGGGAGGGACAGGCCAGAACTTATCAGTGGACCTGAATGCACTGGATGCGATCAAAGTGGACAGTGGGCGATGAAGTGGCGAGCAGGCGCGGCCAGAGCCCAATGCGGACATTGCAACCTGACCATTGATGCCCTCTCTGGACCCCTTGCCCGCACCGCGGGGGTTGGGGTCCGGAACTGAACCCCCCCCCCCCTATGGGAGAAGTCAGTCCGGTAGTGTGCCTTCGAGGCCCCCAGGGCTGGCGGGGCTGCAGCGCCGCACCCCGGGAGCCATCCCGGCTCGGTCCCCAGGGCAGGAAGGCGCTCAGCGCGCCCTGCCCCCCCAAACTGCCCCCAGCGCATCAGAGCTGTGGGAGTATGGGATGCAGCGTTCATGGCAGCGCCACTCCTGCCAATGGGCAGTCATGTCAAGGGGCACGCATCCCCCCAGTCGTACCCTGTTCCGCCGCTGCCCTCGTGCGAATGCAGTCGTGGGGCGGCCTGGCAGCATGTCCCTGTGGCCTGGAGGCTGCGATGCCGTAGTCCACATCTCCCCGGGGGGCTCAGCGTAAGGCTCCCAAGCCTCCCCACTGGGCCTGGAGCACCACCAGGCGACACAGCCCCCCCATGCGCAAGGTCCCCCATTCCCTGCACGCACGCATACACACCGGTGCGGTCTGGCGGCGATAGTGCGCTTGGCCATGCAACCGGACAGTTGGGTTGCCCAGCCTCATGGCCGGGCGGGGAAGAATGCCCAGGCCCGAGGACCTGCTCCTCCATGTGGTCCTGTCCCAACCCCCACCCCCCAACAAAGGGACAGGATCTGTGTATTTTTGGGAGGGGGAAAGGGGGGGGGGCGGGGCTACAGCAGCCGACACAGCGCCGCTTATGACAAATCGTGCACTGGTTATGCGCCAGTCATGGAAAATTGCGCTCCGGTGGGGCACGTTTAGTGGGATCCTTGGTGATGTATCATTCACTGTTGGGCACATTTGCCATTGTAAATGTTGGGGCATTGTAAATGTGGGGGAACCGGCTGCCCGTTGAATTTAATTTTCAATGACTTCACACTATTTCTCGGGGTTTACACCATTTTTTTTTTATAGGGAAATCTACGCCATTTTGGGGAAAATTTACACCCATTTGCATAATCTGGGGCCCGGGGGCCAAAAGCCTTGTAACCCCCCGTAAATGCTCGGGTTGCTCCAGTTGGGTTTCGTTTTCCTTGATTTGTGTTCCATTTGGAAACGGTCGAGACGGAGTGGGGCATGTAGAAAGGGTGTGGCAAGGGCTCCGGCGGTCGTGCGCCAGTCGCCGGAAATTTTGCGCCGGTTGTGCGCCGGTTTGACCGGCGCTACGGTGACTGCCAGGGGATCTGCAAAGCCCTGTTTTATGATCTGCTCCGCATCTCGGGGGTGTGTGCACTGCAGGGGCCAAGGTCATTGCCAAAGCATTGCGGCACAGCCCCGCCATCACGCGGCTGGATCTGTCCCACAACGCCTTCGGGGACGAAGGGGCCGCCAGGCTTCTGAAAGCCATCTCCCACAACTCCGGCCTTCACACCCTCAAAATGGCGCTGTCCCAGATTGGGTCGGACAGCGTGGCGGTGCTGGAGGTGCTCCTTGAGAACCATCCGGCGCTCCACACTTTGGACCTGAAGGAGAATTCGATAGGTGCGTTTATGTGCGCGAATTGCACGCTGGGCTGTTGGTGTGGGAAGGCAATGCGATGTTATGGCTGACCGGTCAAACTGAGCAAGAATGATGGCTTTTATCATGATGCCGACCTGGAAATTTAAGTAGAGGCTTGTTGAGTTGAGTGGGACGCTCGGTAAGCAGGGTTTTTGGTACGCTTGGAATTCTTACGCATGATCTTACGCATGCGTAAGATTCGCACGGGGGGGGGGGGGTTCTTGCGGCCCCAAAGTGACAAAAAGACAAAAAGTACAAAGGACAAAAAGCAGCCTCGTATGGCTTCACGCTCTCCCACGAAAACTTGTTAAGAAGTGGTTGGCTCGGCGAACAGTTGGCCGGCCAGACGAAGAGTTCACTGGCCACGTAACACGGTGCCCTTGAAGACAAGTTCCACCAGCACCAAATTTTTGTTGTACACACAAGGCCCTGAAGGAGTGCATGGCTATACCAGAGGCCCACCTGCTGCACCTACTGTGTCCCCAGCCCCAAGCGTACGCAAGTGTGCGTGGCCCCCAAGGCTAAGCGTGCGCAAGTGTACAGGTCGCTTATTACCGCAGGTCTGGGGGGGCAAGCAGCAGAGACGTCGGAGGACCGCAGCTGTGGGCCTGGTCTGAGTTGACCTCCGTCCAAGGAGTGCTTTGTGCACGCATGGGAGTCTGCCTCGATGACTGTCTGACGGTTTACCGAGTCAATGAGTTGTTCGTGCGGCCAACCAATTGTTGGCCGAGCCCACCAAATGTTAACAAATTCTGTTTGCGAGTGGGATATCATACGAAACTGCCTGTCACTTGTGGACTAAACGAAGTCCTCCCTTCCCCCAATGTGGGTCACACGAAGGACGTGGCACGGGGCGTTCCCCGTACTGCACCCCGTACTGCACAAGAACCGACCGGCCTGCTCGATGGGACAACACCCCAGCGTCTCGCGTCGAAGTGGTCGACGTCTCGCTCGCTGTCGTTCCTTCGATGAGGTGCTCATTGCCCCACCGCTGTCACAGGGGACTTCGGGACCCGGAAACTGTGTCTCGCCCTGATGCACAACACCAGCCTGACGTCCTTGAACTTGAGCGACAATGGGGTGGCGGTGTTCGGATCCATCGCATTGGGTATGTGGCACCTGATGTGCCATGCAGCCCTTATCAGTCGGGGAACGGTTCGGTTTTTCTGTGTTCCTGTTCAATCTTCTTGGTGCTCCTCTCCCGCTACGCCCTCGGATATGGCGAGCATATCATTTCAGTCTTGACGGGGACGAGGGTCAGCCCCCCCCATCCCCTCTGAGGTGGCGGTCCGCCCTGCCAACCGCTTCTCTCCGCCCCAAATGGCCCTCCAACCGGTTTGTACACGCCACAAGCCGCTTTTTCAACCGCCGGTAACCGTTTTTGGGGCCACTCTTCGAACCCCCCAAGCGCATCGTTGCGCGCTGATTCATCAAAGGAACCCGGGTGTGGTCTGCACACGGGGCTGCCCCCTGACAGCATCATCTGATTGTGTAGAAGATGACGGACTTGCCCTTCTTTGTAACTGGAGGGCACGATGTGATTTTGGATTGCAAGAACAAGTTTCAGGTGCCCGAACACCCCAGGCTGGTACCGAGCACACCAAAGCGCGTGTGGAGCACAACGCGGGGCGGACGGCCTTTTCCACGAAGCAGGGGACACAGGGCACAGAGCATGGGGCCGGCTGTTGCCGTCAACAGGCGGCTTGGCGCACTACTCCCAGAGTGCACTGTAGATTGGTCGTGAGCCACAAAAGGCTCCCATGTTCATCTTGTGCACAGTGGGCCCACTGCAGTACAATGGGCGGCTCGGGACGGTGGGGGGGGGGGGCTTGCAGGACAGGGCAGAACACCCCCGTACACAGAGGGGCACTGTGTCCATACCGCCTGTCGCGTAAGCCCCCCAAGTCCTGTGTCCTTTTCCGGTCCCCCCCCCCTTTTCCAACCCTGCTCCCCCAGTGGGACCGCCACCTGCCCCGTCACAGAGCCAACGTAGCCGTTCTTCTCTTGTTTGTCACACCGTATTGTGCTCTTGGAGTCCCGAAGTTGGGTGTGTGTCGGCTGTTGTCGTTGGCGTGCTGAGTGTTGCCAGGTGTGCTTCGGCTGTGTGTGGCACGCACGTCGGGTGCTGCCGGCTGCATGTTGCGTGCGTGTTGGGTCATCATGGCTGGCAAAATTTAACCCCCGACTGGCAGTTTATGAACCTGGGTTGCGCCGCGATGGATGTGCGCGCCTGTGCGAAGCAATGTGGCGCAAGCGTGCCTGCGGCCGTCACATCTGCGAGCGTGCGTAACCGTGCGTGCACGGCTAGAACCTCAGGTCTGTTCAGGTGTCATCAGGAACACATTGGGAACTGTCGGGCGTGACATTGTGTCCCGAGTATTGGGGCACGCATCTCTCTGTCCCATCTGCCCCTTGGAGAACTGTTCCCTGCAGGCACTGTTGTGCACTGGGTTTGCTCCACGACCCCCGCTACCTCTGCTGAGACCCCGGTGCTGAAGGATTGCGCGCTGTGTGTGCAGGTCAACTGCTCGCCGGCAACACGACCCTTACTACTTTGAGGGTGTCCGACAATCAGGTGGACGATCAGGGCGGTTGGCAATTTCTGGAAGGTACACGTGCGTCCTGCTGTGCGCCTTGGATGCATCCATCGGAGGCATGTGCTTCCCCGTGTGCCAGAAGCACTTCGTTCTTTGCGCCATTGGGATTGCTTCCTGCACGCCACAGGCGCCGCAGGGGAAGGGTAATTACTTGTGGGTTAGTTGGCACCGCATGAATTTCCCTCAATTTTGGGGGAAGGAAGCAGGTCAAACGGGCACAATGGCGAGGCACAATACTCAAAACGGACAAAAGTGTCGCGATGGCCACTCCCCCTTCAAAAGTACGGGTCACAAAGTGAACATCTTCTCCTGTTCCATGATAATTACCCAAATTGCGCGTCGCGGGGCGCGCCGCAGGATTAGCCACTACTGTCGAAGTAGGGATTTTACGACGCGTCGGGCCCCGACACCTCCCGACGCGTCGTACATCCCCGACGCGTCGGGCCCCGACACCTTGTACGACACTGTACGACGCGTCGTACATCCCCGACGCGTCGGGCCCCGACACCTTGTACGACACAGTACGACGCGTCGTACAGTGTCGTACGACACTGTACGACGCTGTACGACACTGTACGACACTGTACGACACTGTACGACACTGTACGACACTGTACGACGCGTCGTACAGTGTCGTACGACGCTGGTACGACACAGTACGACACAGTACGACACAGTACGACACAGTACGACACAGTACGACACAGTACGACACTGTACGACACAGTACGACACAGTACGACACAGTACGACGCGTCGTACAGTGTCGTACGACATATATATGTATATATATGTATGTATGTATACACTGTACGACACAGTACGACACAGTACGACACAGTACGACACAGTACGACACTGTACGACACAGTACGACACAGTACGACACTGTACGACACAGTACGACACAGTACGACATAGTACGACACAGTACGACACAGTACGACACTGTACGACACAGTACGACACTGTACGACACAGTACGACACAGTACGACGCGTCGTACAGTGTCGTACGACATATATATGTATATATATGTATGTATGTATACACTGTACGACACAGTACGACACAGTACGACACAGTACGACACAGTACGACACAGTACGACACAGTACGACACTGTACGACACAGTACGACACAGTACGACATAGTACGACACAGTACGACACAGTACGACACTGTACGACACAGTACGACACTGTACGACACAGTACGACACAGTACGACGCGTCGTACAGTGTCGTACGACATATATATGTCCATATATGTATGTATGTATATATACACACACACACACACACACATATACATTGTAGACTAATTGTAGACACTGTCGGCATGTTGTAGACGCGAAGTGCCAATATTTGGGAAGGGGGCCGAAGGCCCCCTTCCCCCAAAACGGTCCGCTGCCATCGTTTACCCGCACAGAGGGGGGTGGGCGGTCTGGGGTCTGTAGACACTGTGCACCACAAGTAGACGCGGCCTGCTAATTGTAGACGCTGTCGGCATGTTGTAGACGCGAAGTGCCAATATTTGGGAAGGGGGCCGAAGGCCCCCTTCCCCCAAAACGGTCCGCTGCCATCGTTTACCCGCACAGAGGGGGAGGGCGGTCTGGGGTCTGTAGACACTGTGCACCACAAGTAGACGCGGCCTGCTAATTGTAGACACTGTCGGCATGTTGTAGACGCGAAGTGCCAATATTTGGGAAGGAGGCCGAAGGCCCCCTTCCCCCAAAACGGTCCGCTGCCATCGTTTACCCGCACAGAGGGGGTGGGCGGTCTGGGGTCTGTAGACACTGTGCACCACAGGTAGACGCGGCCTGCTAATTGTAGACATTGTCGGCATGTTGTAGACGCGAAGTGCCAATATTTGAGGTTTCCCTTTTGGACTGTTTTGACCAAAATGGAAACGCATTTGGACCCATTTTGCCCCGTTCTGACCAATCTGTTTTTTTTTCCATTTACATTTGTTTATATGTCTACATATGTATATGTCTGTGTGTGACGTACCGTGTCGTACTGTGTCGTACAGTGTCGTACTGTGTCGTACCGTGTCGTACTGTGTCGTACTGTGTCGTACTGTGTCGTACTGTGTCGTACTGTGTCGTACTGTGTCGTACTGTGTCGTACTGTGTCGTACTGTGTCGTACTGTGTCGTACTGTGTCGTACTGTGTCGTACTGTGTCGTACTGTGTCGTACTGTGTCGTACTGTGTCGTACTGTGTCGTACTGTGTCGTACTGTGTCGTACTGTGTCGTACTGTGTCGTACTGTGTCGGTGCTGTACGACACCTTGTACGACACTGTACGACGCGTCGTACATCCCCGACGCGTCGGGCCCCGACGCCTTGTACGACACTGTACGACGCGTCGTACGCTCCCGACGCGTCGGGCCCCGACACCTTGTACGACGCCCCGACGCGTCGTACAGTGCATTTCCGACAGCACTCCATATTGCCGGGACACCGCTCATTTGCCGGGAGGGGGCGACCGCTCGCGCCCCCCCATATTGCGGGCGGGGGGTCTGAAAAGGGGCTCGTGTGGCCGAGCCCATACGAAAAGGGTAGCGCTGAAGCCTTACGCCGGCTTGAAAATTGGCAACAAGTTGACCACAACAAACCATTTCCCCTCCCCCCTGAGGCCTATCCACCCGCGTTGTGCACGCACGGTGCTGTATGAGTACGGCAACGCCGTGCCTCCGTCGTTTCCGCGGCCGCCAGTTTTGTGGTTCCGAACGCAACGTCACACGAATGCGGCCCGAGCGCCTGTGGAAAGACAAGCAAAGACGGGCCTGCGCTACCGCGGTCCGTTTCTGAAGGGTAGTGCCCACCGACAGGGCCCGTCGGTGCGGAAGTGCGCAGCCTGCCGGAGTGACCGTGACTATGGAGGGACTTGTCCCCGGCCCCACGTCGCAATGGAGGGTGGCTCGCATTAAACACACGTCAACCAACCGTCGACCGCCGCTCACAACGTAGACGGGGACCCACTGCCTGCACACTGTCACTGAAAGGGTCCGGCTGAGCGTCCACACGGGGGAGAGGAGCCTCTGCACGGGCACTGACGAGTTTGTTCTGCCAGTGCTTCACTGCTGCGTCACACATTGACGAGTGCGTCCTTGGGCCTCGCTGCGCGCTTCTGCGCCACACACTGCACAGCTGCGTGTCGGACTCCGCTTGGCACGATCGCTCCTCACCCTCTACGCTTCCTTGCTGTTTCCAGGGCTGAAGTCCAACACCACCTTGAAGTATTTGGATATCCGCCGCAACTATTTGCCGGACCAGTTGAAGGAGGAGTTCCGGAACATGCGCAGTGACACGTTCTGGTGCGACGTGTGACATCGGCGGCACGTGTGCGTTTGGCCCACTGTAATGATGATGGTGTGGGTGGCGCGTGCGCATATGCACTGCGCGTGCGTGCGCCTGGGGAGCGGCGGCATGTTCGTTTGCGGAGGGGCTGCGTCGCCCTGGAGGGGGCCGGGCGGGGATACCCCAACATATATGACGACCCCCCACGAGATGCTGATCATCTTGAGGTATGTTTCGGTGTGGAGACCCATTCTCCCGTGCCCCACCCCTTCGGCCTGGTTCAGCCACACAGGCCCGCTGCGTGCCCCAAATACCGCTTTTCTGTGCTGGTCCCGCGACAGACCCCAGCGATCGGCGCCATGATACCGCACGAGTGGACGCCCATCACCAGCGCGTCCGATGAGTCGTATGGTATGGGGCTAAGCGACTGCAGAGATGGCGCAGTGTTTTGCGTTAACGGTGCCCGGTACCCCCCTCCAAAGCGGCCGAATGACCACGAAGAAGCGTAGCAGTAGATCTGCATCATCTTCCCTCAGACTAAGAATTCAGCATTCCTCGTGTGTTCGGTGATTACAGCGAGTCCTGCCGTGCCTGAGACTAACCCTCAACAGGGCCTAGTGCAACAGTAAACCCTTTTACTGTTTTTGTGTGTCCCTCGGAGCAACCGCGGGACTGTGAAAATGTCGCGAAGGTCACAGTAGAAGTGGTGCATCCTGCGGTGCGGCGCGGTGCTCGTTTCCCTGTGCCCTCGGTGCCGGTCCGCATTGACGATTCCGATATGGGACCCCACAAGAGCCACCGCCAGCCCTTTGTACGCAGGCTCTGCAACGCGAGCCATGGGGCTCGTGCGCCCCAGCACCCCCGGCAAGTGAAATCCCGCTCTGTTTTGGGGCGTGTGCCCACGTCCGTGTGGCATCCCGTTGTGTTTGTGTGGTATCCCTTACCTGAAGTTCCTGGTGCCCTTTGCCAACAAGGGTCACCACATCCGTTGGTGTCCGCTTCAATTGGAATGCTAAATGCATCACTCTTGAAGCATAAACGGGCCACTCTCCACTCCGAACCTCGTGACCCCCACAGAGGACGCCCGTTGAGAATGAATGTTTGCCCCGCAAAACTAAGCAAGCAATGTGCATACTTCACTACGCGGGACATCCCTGGCCATGATCTCACGCAAGAAGGACACAACACGCCTCAGGGTAGCAGTATCTCTTGCAATGATGCCACCTTGAGGGAGTGTCCGACCTGCGCACGGGCGACAGGCACGGTGATCGCACCCGCAAAGCACAGTGCCTGCGGGCCCCGAAAAGCGTAGTTGTATATTATATCCGCTCAGTCTTCTTGGAATGCATTTTATTTGAATCTCGCATTCTGTGCGATGCTTGGGTTGCTGTACGGCCGCAATCCTTTCAGACCTGTCGGTCCGAACTATTGGGGACAGGTTCAGCAAGTGTAAGTGGCCTTGTGGCAGAGCTGCCCCCTCCCCAACCCCGGTGGCTCATTGATGGGTGTTTTGCCCCCCCTTTTGGCTGCTTCCATCGGTGGGCTGCAGTGGGGCGCCCCCCCCCCCCCCCCACCACCCATTTCCCCCTTTTGGATGATCCGTTGCCACATGGGGTCTGAGACTGGATCACAGGATCACAACCTCCGCCTGGGTCGATCTACCACCTCCTCAGACCCCGTCTTTTGATGGTTTGCCATGCAAACCTGCGGATGACTGCTTGTCATTCTGTGAGCTCATCGCACCTCTAACCTTGTGCCTCGACGTAACGCAGCAAAATTGCAACCTGGCTCTCTGGCTGGAAGCAGCAGCCTAAACAAGTTGTGAGCACTTAATCATCATCATCATCATCATCATCATCATCATCATCAAAATACAACCTTTCTCCCCGACGCTCACCGACGAATGGATCGGGCGGGCAAGTTTGGGTGATATATATTTTGCTCTGCAATATTTTTCTTTTGTGCCCCAAAAACAAATATGGTGCGGGCAGCTTGTTCCCATGTAAAGTCCACCCGGTACGAGGGGCACCACGGCGGGGGGTGGAAAGCGTTTCATCTCCATATATGAACATACATTGTATATAAATATGTATGTACACATGCACATGCGCGTGCGCGTGTGTATATAGGTGTGTACACAACAAGCACACACAAAAACACGCAGTGGGAGCAGAACTGTCGAGTGGTGATGTTTATAGCGAACACTATTGATTTGGTTCAAAGATGTTGAGCGTCACACACACACACACACACACACACACCCGACTCGAGGACACCAGTGTGGCCATACAGGCTCAACCGGGAGACTGGTAAAAATGGTGAAACCCCCCGTCACACACACACACACACACACACACACGTACACACACACACACGTGTGCGCGTGTGTGTGTGACCGAAAGCCCGACCTCGAGTTCACCATTCCTTCCTACTGCAACTCCCTGCAGTGTCGTCCCACTCGCCCTGTGTTGCTGAGTTGCCATTCCCGCGAAGTCGATGGCGGGCTGCGGGCAGCGCCGTGCAGTATGTCTCTGTGACGGCGCTCCGCATGAGTCGATTCCGGGCCTGGTGGATGGCCCCGCCAAACAGGGGACGTCTGCCGGAGGTCCTATCCGCGCTTTTGGACAGTATTCTGCTCCTGCACTGACACATATAATTCTGTTCCGACAGTGTGCGCGCGCGTGTGTGCCTGTGTGCGTGTTTGTGTGTGCCTTTCAGACAAGGGGGACTTGTCATTGCTCGGCTGGGGGTCATTACAGCCCCCTAAACTATTGGATGGCCATGCAATCCAGCGCCGAAGTCGCCAAGACGAATTGGAATTTAATTGGAACTGGAATTCCTTTTACCAATACCAAATGATGACCCTTGGTCATGGGGTAGACAACGTTTGCTTCCGCTTTTGCATACAGCGCCCTCAGTCCATAGTGCTGGCCCCTGACCGCACCAACGGAAGCGAGCTTTACGGGCTACATTCAGCGGGGACTTGGTGAGGATGTGTTGGCCCGAAAACCATGTCACTCACCCAAAAGTGCAGCACGCCCAACAGAACCCCCACATCCTTGCATTGACACGTTGGGCCCCTTTGTTTCAGGGCTGGGGCAGACACTTCCTTGGCTTGCTGCAGCCGTATGCGTCCATCCTGGCCCTCAGCGGTAGCTCCTGTATGGACCTCTAACCAAAGGTTCCGGATCGTATATTCTCAGATTCCGGGCCGGTCCCGCGCTGGGGGGCCCGCTCGTCGCCTTGCTTCTCCGAACACCATTTCCAGGGCTTCTAACTTTCGGCGTTGGGTGATGTCTGTTGCCGCCCCCCCCGTTCTCGCAATTGAAGGTACACGCACACCAGCCCTGCAACACTGAACCCCATCCATTTAATGTTCCATACCATCACTGCGAAGACAACTTGCCAGCCACACATTTTGCACATCGGTGACCCGGACAGTGGCTCCGAGTTCAATGTTGACCATCAGGAATATGAGCTGTGCATACAAAATAACACAGTGGACAAACGGCATTGGGTCCTCTTTGCTTTTGTCGTGCTTTGTGTAGATGTTTGGCCCATAATTCTTCTGTCGCGTTTGGCGTGTGCCTGCACGCATTTCAGACAAGGGGGACTTGTCATTGCTGGGCTGGGGGCGGTCATTACAGCCCCCTAAACTGTTGGATGGCCATGCAATCCAGCGCCGAAGTCGCCAAGACGAATTGGAATTGAATTGGGGCTGGAATTTCTTTTGCCAAATACCAAATGATGACTCTTGGTCACGGGGTAGACAACGTTTGCTTCCGCCTTTGTGATTTGCATACAGCGCCCTCAGTCCATAGTGCTTGGTCTAGAGGTTTGGCCCATAATTCTTGTTGCCTGTTTCCATATGATCTGTGATAATCATCCGCCTGCATTGAACACCTTCATGGCACCCATAATTTGCCGCACTCCGCCTCCATGGCACACGAAACCTGCCCCACTCCGCCTCCATTGCACACGGTCTCGCCGGGATGTACTTTGATAATACAGTGGTGCTCGAAATCCCTGGTGTGGGAGAGGGGCCGAAGAAGGCATGCGCTCAAGGGCTTGTGGGCATGGGTAACAAGGATGCCTTACATTTTGGGACTGCACTACTCACAGGACAGCGCTGGATGCGGTGGCGCGTCGTGCAGAAGTGAAAGCGCGCCGGAACCCCGGGCAGCCATCGGTTTGAAGCTTTGGGCAGAGATTTGCACGCATCTGTCATTTGTGTCATTCGTGGGACCTGTGGTAATTTTCTTTGAGGTGGTAATTTTCTTTGAGGTGTCTGCCACAACGAGCACACTGGGGAGTGTGAAGGGGGACCTCCACAAGCCACTACCAACTGCATTACACCAGAATTGCCAACCGGCAAACCTGCTCAGCCCTTATTCCCCCGGGATTTGGGACCATAGAGCCCCCCGGCGTACGACACTTGAGTGCCTCCGAGTACATCGATCGCAGTCAGCACCCGATGGACGGACCTGTTGAACACGGGAAGTTCTCCATCCACGCTGTCGGTCTGCGACCTGCTAAATAGCCTTGCACCATCTCGTCTGCCCAAGCCACTCCGGACGGTTTTTATTGCGCATGCGCAACATTGTTTGCTTGGCGCTGAGCTGTGCATCTGCCGGCCTCCCTGGATCTCCTTAGAAACCGGGGTTGTGTTGTGTTGTGTTGGTTTGGGCGACGGGATGCGTGGCACCTGCTCAACTTGGACCCGCATCTTCGTTCGGGAGCAAGGACGATCAGCAGCTTCATGTTTCTTGTGGCAGCTCTCATGGTGGAGCCGGGCACCCACTGCCGGCCACGTCATGACATTGTCAGCCTTCTCTGGGCGCCCAAGATCACGACCATTCAGGCGCCGATGGTGCGGTACTCCCGGTTGCCCTTTCGCAAGCTGTGCGCCAACTGGGGGACGGACGTTTCTTACACGCACATGATCTTGGCGGAGTCATTTGCAATGTCAGGCAAGGTCTTCGCCGTGTGCCGTGTCGCATACTCACCTGATCACACGGATCCTGGCACCGCACGGGTGGGCGGTACAAGGAAAAAAGGAAAAACCGAGCTGGGCGGTTTGACGGTTGGAGCGTAGCCCACGGCGGTTGAAGGGGTACCGCCGGTGGTTGGAGGGCAAACGACGGCTTTTGACGGTATAGCGGTTTCTTGCGCAGGTCCTAATGAAAAAAGAAAAAGGGCTGGCGGTCTGTGTCTGTGACCCTGAAGCATTAGAATGTCCGTACACTGTAGGAGGACGGGGTGTAACCCCCCCCTGGACCCCCCCCCCCAAGATCAAAGTGACCATTGTGGGAAAAAACGAAATTTACCATTGGGAAAATCTGGTTGGGCCATTTTTGGTTCCCCCCCCCCCCCCTTGCGCAAGCGCCGCCTTGTCTAAGCACCAGGACCCGGTCTGACCATCACTTTTACCGAATTTTCTGACCACGGCTTTTACGGTCAGAAACTGGGCAAAGAGTGATTGTGTGCCGATTGTAGAGGGAAAGAGGGGCTGTCTCATGCTTGTGATGAGTCCTCCTGCTCATAACAACATTCTGCTTGGTACCGCATGCGTTCTTTTGGTACCGTGCGTTGCGCGCTAGCCCCGCCTTGTCTAAGCACCAGGACCCGGTCTGACCGTCACTTTCCTGACCTGGCTGGTGCTTGCGCAAGGGGGGGGGGGTACGCAAACTTTTGGGTCCCAGTCCCCCTCCTCTCTTCTAATACATCCCTGCCGCACCCCCTTCACCGCCCCATCCTCCTGCCTCCTTTTTGAAACTTCGTCGCCTGGCCCAGGCCCACACGCATGCCAGCCCACGGCGCACTGTTGACCACGTGCACAGACTCGCAGAACAGGGGAACTGGGCTAATACTGGGGAAATGGGGGAACACGGGGGGTATTCATCCTCAGAGCACCCCATTTGAGGGGGACTGCGGTACAGGGCGTGCTCCCAGGCGCGGGCCCGCGCCTGCGACCGCGGCCAGGCCACCCACCGAAGAACCATCAGAGCACTTCCGTCACCGCGATAATGCCCCCCCCCCCCCACCCCCTCTTGCAGAACCCTCCCGCGGATATGGCGCCCAGCAAAGGGGCGCACGGCACGCACCGTTCATGAGGACAGGGGAGCTGCCCCCCCACGGTGGACAGTACAGGTGGTCCTCTCTTCCCAGCGGCTTGTGGGTGGTGCCTTATGCCGGGTGGAACCCTCCCATGCTTGTGGGTGATGCCCTATGCCGGGCGGAACCCCCATGACCCGTGAGGGGCGAGGACCAGTGGCGAAGCCACCAGTGATGGGTCCTGCAGCCGGCGCCCAGCGCGGGTCACATACAGCCCTGAGCAAGCCCCCCACGGGTAGGTGTCCTGAACCACTTGTGGATGGTGCCCTCTGCTGGGCGGAACCCTCCATCACTGGTGGCTGGCGAGACCTACGGATGAAGCCAGTGAGAAGGCCTGCCGGGGTGCGGCGCCCCACACAGTGGCCTGCAGCGTGCGCCGTCCTGGACACAGCACCTGGCGAGAACAGCCGCGGCGCATGTGGTTCATCAGCACAAGGGACAGGAGCACCAGGGGAAGGGGGATGGGTGGGACAGGGGAAGGGGACAGAGCTGCCAGCCCCCCCCCCCCCCCCCGGGGTGCACCAGCCGGCCCTGTGTCGACGCCGGCTGCTGCCCCACCCCGAGTCCTTAACGGGGAACGTGAGGGGCTGGCGACACGCCGCCCCGAGACCGCAGGGCATACCAAACCAAACCAAACCCCCCCTCTTGCGGCATTGCAGACCCAAGACATGGCAGTGCTCGCAGGCCAGTGCATATTTGACTCGAGGCCCCGCGCCCAGTTCAAAGGGGGAATATCTGCCCTATGCCACAGGCCACAGGCGGACCACCCCGCGCCCATGTCGACGAACCCACCCCCTTCGAAAGAAGACTCATGGCCTGGGCCATTGACAATGGGGTGGGGGGGGGGGGGGGGCACGTGCTGCATGTTGTGCTGACGCCGCTTCAACCAACACACACGTGGCAGCTCACACGTCACCATACGGGGGAATGGTGGTGCAGGCACGTGCAGAGCAAAGGGTCAGTGGTCCCAGAGAGCGCGGGGAGCGCACCTCCCCTCCCCCCGTAAACACTGTATTTACGGCGGCGGCGGTCCCCGGATGCCTTGCGAGTCCGAAGAGGCGACCGCAGTCCAGTGAGACACGTGGTGGTGCTCGCCGGGTACTCGGTACAAGGACGCCATGCCAACCCACCAACCAACCTCAACGCTGTCGGGACCACGGGCGGATCGGCTTCTCTGGGAGGGGGATGAGCTGACCCCAGACAGCCCAAGAGACACTCGATGCCCGCGGAGGTGCGGTGACCTCATGGCGACATTGGGTGCTGGTCTGGTTTGCGCTGCGAGAGCAGCACGGCAAAGCACTGCACAAACTGTGAGCAGGTGAGGCCTGTTTGGGCCTGGCATGAGGTCAGGATCACGCTGGCTGTTCCCCATCACCTCCGGTGCAGGCCTTTGCTTAGGGGGGGGGGGGGGTCAGGGCGGGGTCCTAGTGAGGAGCCTTGTGGATGGCGCTGGGTCCTACTCAGTTGCCCATGGGGCGGGGCTCCTTCCTACTGAGCTGACTGGCGTGTGGGGCTGGATCCTACTGAGATCCCCTCACTGGGGCATGGGGTCACCCCCAGCCCCCGCCCCCACTAAGCAAAGGCCTGCTCCGGTGCCGTCTGTCGTCCCCAGGCGCGGGATGCCGAGTTCGCCACGGAGGCCCACGAAGGGCCGCTGGTGGTGCAGTTCACGGCGCCCGAGGCCGTTTGCGTCGGCCGCGCGGCGGTGCTGATCAAGCCCTACGTCGATGCCGTGGACTTGAACTGCGGGTGTCCCCAGCGATGGGCCCTGAAGGAGGGCATTGGCGGTGCGCTCATGGCCAAACCGGAACTGGTGAGCGACATGATCACGCAGGTCCGGGGCTGTCCGCAGACACTCAGCCCCCACCCCATCCGCTTGCGCAATGGGAGCACGTGACGCGCGAGCGCGCGGCGCGCGTCACGTCTGCGTCGGGTCTTCGGTTGTGGATACCCCTAAGGGACGGTTTATTGGTGCGGTCGGAGTGCACGCGGGGGCCGGCTCCGCCAGTCCTAAGGCACGAGGTAACCCCCCCCCCCTCCCCCGCCCCAAATTGCCCCTCCTGGGGCACCCCCCCCCCCCAGTCGCCCCTCGCACACCCCCACACCGCCCGTCCCCCCCACCACAGAGGCGGCCTCCGGCCAACAGTTAGTTGGGAGGCTTCCTCCGGGTCCTACCCGCCCCCCTGTCCCCCCGGCGGAGGAATGTCGTGCCTGCGTGTGAAGAGAAGTAAGGAGAGCAGAGGTGGTGTCTTGATGACACAACGGGTCTCTTTGTAGGAAAACGCTGACCGGCAGCCGCGCTGTTCATCGCAGCCCGAAAGGTGCCCATGGTAACCCCCCCTCTGTCCCCTCAACCCCTTGTCCACCCCCCGGCCCCCCCGGGGGGTACCGTCACTGCGGTACTTTTGAAGTCCGAAGTCCAACAAAAATCGCACAGTGAAATGTTGTTATTTCACTCGAGCAAATGGTGACGCTGTGTTGGGCGGGGCACGCTCCTGCCGGGTCCGTTGCAGGGGCCGTCCCCGCACCGCCCCCGGGGGGGACCGTCCCTTTGGTGCCGTTCCCCGAGGGGGAGTAGGGCACCGTCGCACAGCAGTTGAGGCCGGACACGGGGGGGGGGGGGGTCCCACTGGGAAGGTTTTCCGACGGAGCCCAACTGACCGTCCGACCGACTTCCGGTGCGTGCCACTGGGAATGGCCCTCCGCTCAATTTGGGGCTTACATACGGTCGCCCCACGTCTGTCGCATGCGGCAGGGGCGTAGGCACAGGGATTGCCACGCCGGCGTCCTTTGCTCCGGGACACCCACCACTGGCTCCTGCGCAGGTCCGGAATCAGGCGGGTACCGACCTGCCCGTCACCGTGAAGATCCGCCTCAAGGGCACGGTGCGGGAGACCGTGGACTTCGCGCGGCAAGTGGAGGCCGCGGGCGCCGCCTGGATCACGGTGCACGGCCGCACCCTGACCCAGCGCTCCTCGGCGGCGGTGGACCGCGCCGGCGTGCAGGCGGTCCGCGAGAGCGTCGCGGTCCCGGTGGTGCACAACGGCGACGTCTTCACCCGGGCGGACGCGGAGGACGCCGCGCGCGCGAGCGGCGCGCACGGCGCGATGGCGGCGCGCGGGCTGCTGTTCAACCCCGCGCTCTTTGCCGGGCACGACGTCGTCCCGGTGGCCTGCATCGCGGAGTACGTGGGGCTGTGCATGCGGTACGGCACGCAGTTCCGCACGTTCCACCATCACATCTCGTGCATGCTGAAGGACCTGGTCCCCAAGTCCGCTCGCGTGGAGTTCCAGAGCCTGCAGTCCGTGGGCGCGGTGCTGCAATTCCTGCGGTGCATGGGCCTCTGCCCCCCACCGGCACAGCGCGGGGCAAGCGGCGCGTGACGCCGGGGGCTGCTCGGTCTCCTTCGTCTTGGGGTTCAAATCTCGGGGTGCCCTGCGGACCGAAAGCATCCCTCTGTAGTCGGAGCCCGGGAATGGGCCACGCCAGCGCGACCTACGGACCGCACAGAGTGCGCACACGGGTCACAGCCAGAATGCGCCCGGGGGTTGAGACCGCTGGGGGTCGTTTTGTTGGTACGGCGGGATGATTTGAGGGAGGCATTGTGTGCCTGCGTGTGACGAGAGGTAAGCAGAGGTGCCTTCTTCAGCAAAGAAAAGTTGCAGTTTCCGAGCCATTCAGCTGCTGATCTCCGAAGACGATGTGAATGTTCTCCCACAGCCACACTACCCCCCCCCCCCCCCATACTTTTGAATGCAATCTCATTCTCGTTTGATCGGTGTGTTGCACCGTGATTCTATTGGCCCGCGGCACAACACCGTGCCTTGTATTTGGGAAACGCATGATGAAAGTGAGCTGTGGAAGTTTAGACTGGCAGACGAAGAACAAGACCAATGATGTGCACATGTCTGTTTGTACGCCTTCACCCGGAAAGCGCAGAGTACCATGCACATGCACGTATTGTGTATTTGGCGAGGCTAACGAGATAGACCTCATCTCTACGGGTGGCCAAGGTAGCGTGTACCAAGAGTACGGTAGCACGCCGGGCGCGCTTGGCAAAGTTTCCCCCTATTTCACCCAGTGGTCCCCCCCTTTTCCCCATTTTTCGTCCCCGTGTTGGGGACCCCCGAGACGGCAGGGGTTCCGTCGCCTGGGCTGGAGGAGGGAGTGATGTTTGGGGGTGAAGCGTTGGGATCGATGGCCGAAACATTGATTTGGATGCCGGGCGCGCACCAGGTGCGCGTCGGGCAAACGTACCCTGCAAGACACTAGTGGACGTTTGGCCATTGAGGTGGCGGGGTTTCATGGCTCTTTGGACTGCGAGGCAGCCATAGACAGGTGAGTTGGGCAGACATGAGGATGGAAGAGGAGGAGGGGCCTTAAGAGCAAGTGGGGTCCCACGTTTCGCCGATCAGCAGCAGTTTTGGGGGGTGGTCCCGTTTGTCGATGAAGAAATGTTGGGCGGTGCGTGTACCCCTGGGCGGTTTGAACAGCGCGTAGTGCGTACAAACTCTTCCTTGTGACCTGACAGATAAAAAAAATGCAAACGATGTTAGTGGGGGGGGGGGGGGGGGGCTGGACGACCTGAACGCGGAGGGGAGTGGGTAGCAAAAACCGTAAAATGACCCCCGCAGCAACCAGCACAACCCCCAGTACGCCAGTTACTGGGCTCCGCTAACTCGGAACCCCAACGACGACCCCACAAGGAACACAGGCCGCAGCGGCCGTCAGAAAGCATTCACCCGACGCAGCGCGCGAAAAGGACGACCGGGTGACTGTCCAGGGCCCCGTAAAGAAACTGCAGCCCGACGGGATGTCACGCAGGGGGGTGCTCAACCCAAGCCTCCCAATCATCATCATTACCGCACTTAAGGAGAGAGCAGAGGTGGTGTCCTGATGACACCACGGTCTCTGGCCCGCCTCCCCCCCCCCCTGGGGTACCGTCACTTCAGTACTTTTGAAGTCCGAAGTCCAACAAAAATCGCACAGTGAAATGTTGTTATTTCACTTGAGCAAATGGTGACGCTGTGTTGGGCGGGGCACACTCCTGCCGGGTCCGTTGCAGGGGCCGTCCCCGCACCGCCCCCTGGGGGGACCGTCCCTTTGGTGCCGTTCCCCGAGGGGGTGTAGGGCACCGTCGCACAGCAGTTGGGGCCGAACACGGGGGGCGGGCAACCATCCCACGCACGTCCCATGGCCGGTGCCGCAGCGCGTCTGGTCAACAAAGCGACAGCCAACAGGTCACCCTCTGACTCAAGCCAAGCGACTGCACGCACATGTCTGAGGCGCTTTGGCATTGCGGAGCACTTCGTTTGCAAGAGCAGGGGGGCGTTGGAGGGGGGCAGTCCGCTCCGGCGAGCGCGAGGCGTGGGGGTGGGGCTGGAGCCGCTGGAATCCCGTGCCACGGGTCGTGATCGACCCCGGGGTACCGCGCCCCGGCGTCTCCACCGCCGATGCTCCGGTTTTCGGCGCCGTGACCGGTCGTGCGACGGCGGTGCGCCGCTTCGGGCAGGGGTCCAGCACAGCGCGGGCCCCGGGGCGGAGACCTGCGCGTGGGAGGCCAGCGGCCAGGCCTCCTGCTGAAGTGCGGAAGAGCCATGAGAGCGCTGCCATCACTGCAACAACAGGGCCCCTGTGCGGCATGGCAGAGCGATGCCAAGGCGTTGCTCAGGAGCGACCACACCATTGAGTTGGCCCACCGCGCCCCATTTGGGGGGGAGACGTCTGCCGTGCGTGCGGGCGACGAGCGTCATGATCGTACGCGCGGAGCCAATGGCCGATGGGCCCCGAATCGCGACGCCAACCCATTGCCCCGACTGTGACATGCATGACAAGGCTCTCCGGAGGAGACGGAAGTCCGTCAGGGGATTCGTGAGGGCATGGGGCTCCTGTGCTTTGGGGCTCAGGTCGGGCCATTGACCATCAACTGTCGGCAGTTGGCCACTAACCGACCCCCGTTGACCATCAACCGTCGGCGTTCGAGTATGAGCACATGTGCAGTGACTCTCCACTGCCGGTGGTTAGCCACCAGAAAAGTGTCCATTCGCCATCACCTGCGAGCAGGTGACCCTCAACCGCGTGTCTAAACTTTCTTTGACCAGAAGAAAAAGGAACAAACCCGTCCCTCATTCATGGAACCCCTGGCCTACGAAAAGGGGGGGAGGGTAGGGCTGTGTTTCGTTGTCCGAAGGCAGACTGGAGACCAGGTGCTCAACACCACATCCCATCTGAAGGCCTGCTTCGGCAGGCTCCTGTACGGGTGCTTGCTGGACCCAGGGAATAGGCAATTTTCAAGTGGGAGCGGCGGGAGGGGGGGTTTGGCACGAGGCCATGGTGGCGCGAGTGGGGGTGGGATCCTCAGATGGTCTGTAAGGCGGGGGGGGGGGGGGACTGAATGCAGTAGATCTTCCAGGATACTGCCTTAAAACGTTGTGCAAAAACCAGTTGCGACTGCTGACCCCATTTGAGACTACAGGTATTGAGGTGAACAATGTCTCAGTCTGGTAGTCCCACAATGCCCGTTTGCGGCTTGTCCAAACCAGAGGTGATGGGGTTTCCGTTACTTTTTGGGATCACAGTGTCGTGCAAGGAACCGTATGGGGGTCATAGGGGTGCTCAACCCACTTCCCCTGGAGCCTGCACCGCGACTGAGAGCCAAAGGAGTGCTTAGGCTCCAGGCCAATCATCATTCGAGATGCATCAGTTCAAGTGTTTGAGAGGAAACACCAGAGACAACTGAGATGGATCGCAACGCTTCCATCTGTTACAAAGGCTTGAAGGTCAGAATGCTATCAAACAACGTAATTCAGCCTGAAGAGAATGTCAATAAGCGGTTGCATACGCTACCTGCCTGCCACAATACTGTCTGTCCGATCTGTTGATCACCCGTTGCATCCGTTTACAAACGCACAAATCAGCATCCAATCACCAAATCACAGTCCAGGGCGTATGTGCAACAGCATCACAGCACAAATACCGGCACAGTTGTTGCCATGCCAGCCTCCTGCCAGACAATATGTAAACCCGGCAGGATGCGCACCGCGTCAGGCACTGCTTCGTGATTACCCTCCTGCATGCCTGGCCAGCACTTGACATGACCAATGCGCATCATATGCTAAGCACACAACCAGCAGCCAGCAGCCCTCAATGCGTTGCAGTGCCAAACACAGGCATGGCCATCGAAAAAAATTTCAAGCTGCATGAGCACCAGTGAGACCACTTGTGTTGCCATTCTATTATCATAAAGGACAACATTCGTCTCATGCAGAAATGTCACATCATCTTGGTGTTTCTGGGATTGCGTTCATCGCGATGCTCCGCTGTGCACTTTTACCACCAATTCTTCAGTCAACGAGGGAGGCTGTCAAGAGCATCAAAGAGGTGTACCATTTGCAAAACGGACAGGATGAAGAAAAAAGGGGGGGGGTAAGCACTTGTTTTTCTTGCCACCTGCGGGGGAGGGGGCTGGCGACTGTGAAGGCATGGATAAAACATAGGGAGAATCTGGGCCAAATGAAGTATGAGGGAATGGCACGATACTGCATCCCCCTCTTGCCCCCCAATTTCCCCCTGTGTGCCCATTTCACCCAATTTTCCGCCATTTTTCCCTAGCATGCACAGGCACAAGAGAATTTCAAGTACCCGCAGCAGATAAAACGCATTTGAACTGGCTGCACCTTGCAGCATTCACCACAGATGTCTACAACCTCGAGGTTGATCCAAGGGATGCTCGCTAGCGTTTTTGTTGCTTTGGTAGTTGGGTTGTTGTTGTTGTTGTTGTTGTTGTTGTTGTTGTTGTTGTTGTTGTTGTTGTTGTTGTTGTTGTTGTTGCTGCTGGCCTTACTTCATGTCTCAAATTTCCCCCGTAGATGATGGTACATCTGCGTACGTTGTTTTATGCAAAGTACTGTCTACCGATCATGAAAGCAGGAAATGCCATGCCTTCAGGGCTAAGCTCCCTCCACAATCAACCACATAGAATGTACATGCCACCCCCCCCCCCCCCCGCCATGTTGCTGGACCCCCCTTGTCGCTGCCCCCCCCCCCCTTGCGGAACAAAGAAACGTGGCCCCCCTAGTCGCTGCCCCCCCCCCCCCCCCCCCCTTCAGAAGTGAGAATCATGCCCCCCCCCCGCCAGGGCGTTGCTTTAATTTTCATTCCGGCAGGGGGCGGGGACCCCTCCCCCTTGACCACCTCCCTCCCTCGCCTGGACCCTCTCCCCCCTCCCCCCTCCACTCTAATTCACCTGAGAATCGGGGTTTTGGGAACGTTTTTTCGTTTGGGCCAAGTTTTTTCTCCCGCGCCTTCGGCGCACTTTTAGCAGGGTTCTTTGGTCACTCCACTTTATTCTTTCTTCCCTCTGTTGCAAACACCATGTCCCAGCATCCCATAAGTGCATTCTTCGGCACCCCGGTCCAACCGTGTCCCAGCGTAAAACGCGACGATGTTGTAAACGCGATCCTCTATTTTCGTTTCCAAGATAGATGGACCGGGAAGAAAAGGCAAGAGGCGTACAATGTGGCGCAGAAAGCATGTTCCACACTGTTTCTGAACACTCCAATGGCAACTTTGCATGAGTTTATAACACAAGCAGCCGTAATGGCACGCCAAGACCGCGAGGTGCGCTGCCTGCCGCATGAGTTTTTGCTCATGCAACCTATCGTATGCGCACGCTGGGCAGCAAAGATGCCACGGACACTGGCTCTGTTGCAACATGCGTATTTTTTGTCTTTCACAGCCCCCACAAATCTGCACTGTCCTGCACCTGAGGTCCCAGAGAAACCCAAAAAAGGAACCCCAAACAAACCCCGGAGGGAACGCGTAGTTGCGCAGCCAGCGACTCCCACAACACCAATCACTGTCCTGGAAGTCCCCTGGGACGACTTGCTAGACAGTGTCAAAAGGGTGGTCAAGGTTTCCACAGGTCACCTCTACAAATCTTCAAAACCCAAAAACCGAAAAAGATGATTTGATTACCTGTGTTCAGACATTATGACAAATGTATATACTGAATGGGTCAATGTGGTGCATTTTTGCAATTCTTGGTCGATATGGTTCATTCCGGCAGGGGGGGGGGGGGGGGCTCCCCCCCCTGGACCCCCTCCCCCCCTCCCCCCTCCGCTCAAGCAACCCCCCCCTGGGGCTTTTTGCCTAAAAGCAGCCAATGCCGTGCATTTCTTGGCTCCACATTGCTAGAGGATGCGCATGCAAAATTATTTTCCTCATACAATTGATACTCAATGCGTAGAAGTGTATTGTTGAGGGTTTGAGATGACAGGGGTCAATTCTTAGAGGGCTATGTTTGTAAACTCTTGGAAGGCCTTGGAATGGTACCCCGGGGCATGTCGCTGGCCCCCTACTTGGAATGAAGAAACATGGCCCCCCTAGCCGCTGCCCCCCCCCCCCCCTTCAGAAGTGAGAATTATGGCCCGGGCCAACAACAATGGGGGGTGGGGTATAGTGCCAAATGGTGCAATAGAGTGGAAGGTGGACGTCTTGCACCCCATGTGTTCCCAACGGGCTCCACACCATGTTAGTCACAATGGCAGGGTCTTTTGAGGGTGCCAGAGTGATTCTGGAGGGTGACGGCCACCGTTGATCTATGGCCATGCATGCACAGTGGGAATCTTTCAAAGCCCACCCATCACCACTCCCCTGAATGAGGTGCAATTCCCCCCATTTTCTTTGTGTGCTGCAGTATGTGTGTGCGAAACGCTGTGGGCTTTAGGCTCCCATTTGTGTTTTCTTGTGGGCTTTGTTGCTAAATTCCAGCACAAGCAGCTTCTCTCCGAGCCATCTCTGGCCTTGAAGTTAGCATTTCTTTGTCCCGCACTCATGGGGCTGCTCTTAGCACAGTGCACGCACGGTGCGCACACAGAAGGGTGCACGGTGCAAATTTTGGGTACATCTCAGCTGTCGTTTTGGCTCGCCTTACCTTTTATGTGTGAATTGATAGCAAACACCCAGAAGCCTCCAAGAAGTAATAGCAACTAGGGCTTTGTCCTGTGATATGGCTTTTGGGGCTTTTGGGGAAGGTGCTTCTTGGGATGGTCCACCGATGTCAGGCCCATGACATTTAACACGGTGCGCGCACAGTGTGTGCACTGTTGTAGACAGCTAGTAATTATGTCAATTAAGAATCTTGGGTAACCCTGCATGTTCATGTACTACGCCCGCTTTGATGGGTAGGGAGTGCCAACGTTCTTGCTACCAATGAAATAGTTCCAGGACTCTGTTCAGTGGGAAGTGCGAAGGGCATGGGACGACACATGCACAGTACCGCTCCCCTTATGTATGAAAACGATATTGTGGGCATCACACCACCTGCCACCAGCATACATGCCGAGAACGGGCACCCCACTTTGTCCTTCAGGACTTGATGGCATTCGCAATTAGTTTTTCTGTCATTCCCTATGATTCAACTGTACCATGCTTTGCTGCTGCTGCATCCAGGGACCTCCAGAAATTAGGAGCATCCATTCAGGGATCCCGAAGAATTCACAGCATACATGAAGGGCCCCAAATTTTGCAAAACAAAAGAAACAACCGTAAAAGAAAAGTGCAAAAACTGAATGGCTTTTAGTCCAAATTCCAACCTTAAAAGTAATATTTGCCAAAACATCGCAAATTGCAAAGATTTTTTCGAGTTTTTTGGCGCGTTTGCAAAAATTTTGCAGAAACAAATCCAAAGGGCGCTGCGCAAAAAGTATGGTTCTGCAGAACGTCACCGGCCGTGGGATTATTTTGTGTGCAGTGCTGCCAAGGCACAGTAGTGGGCCATGCCTTGTTGGACTGTGCATGGTGCAGGCACTGTGCCAGATCGTCTGCCAGTCCAACAGCGCCGACACCAGCACCCCCTCATTCCCACAGACCCACAGCCTTTGCACAACAACATGGCCGGCGTGCAGGACATGATCGCCACACTCGCTTCGATGATCTTCGCGGAGCCGCCCCGGTACCCTTTGGCCATTGGCCTCCCGGACCGCAGGCCTTCGATGCGCACCGCATCAGCCCCCACAACAATTGGCTCAAGGCTCGGGCCCACCGTCTTTCTGGTGCGCCGCGCTCCCGCGGCCCCAGCGACGGGCCCGTCGCCGCCCCGCTGGCGGCCCGCCTCGGCCCCCGACATCGAGCGCCTCCCGCAGCGGCGGATCGAGCAGACGGACCGCGACAACGCCGACACGAAGGCGTGTGCCGTGTGCCAAGAGGAGTTCGGCCTGGGGGATCTGGCCACGACGCTGCCCTGCGCCCACCTCTTCCACGGCCGGTGCATCGAGCCCTGGCTGGCGCGGAACGGGACGTGCCCCCTGTGCCGCATGGACGTGAGAGGCCCCCAAGAGGACCCCCCGGCCGCGAGGGCCCAGGCCGCGCCGGCGGCACAGCCCCGGCCGCCGCCACCGTCCGACGCGCAGCCCCGGCGTTGTCCAGCGGGGCCCACGGACCTGCCCCGTGGCGTCGCCCCCTCCCCCCGACTCCAGGCCGACCGGGCCTTTCCCTACGGGCTCCGGAGCGGCCCAGCCTCGTATCGGCCCCTAAGGCAAGGGCTCCTTGTCGTCCGATGGGGGAGCACTTGACGTGTGTTGGCGAACTGCGGGCCGCCCGGCAGGAGTGGAAGGAGCAGGTGCGGCAAGTGGGAACTAGTGGGAGATAATCCGGTCATTTCCTGAGACAACGACTTCAAAAGGTGCGAGCGGGAGGTGGGGTGGGGGGTGCGCAAGCGTGTGCATGGTACTGCTTTGCAGTGGTGTGCACGTGCCAGAAATGTTGGAAGGCCCACCATCGCCCCACGGTGGGCGCACCCATTCTCTTTGAGTGCAAGCCTGATCAGGATGCATTGTCGGACAGGTGGGCACAGGAGACTCCTCGATGGGCTTTCTTTCCTCGCCCTTCTTTGGGGGCGTACCGTGCGCTGTGCACGCGCTGTGCGCGCGCTGTGCGAAAAGTTGGCTGTTCTCCACCACCGGGAGTTCGGTAAGTTCAGAAGATTGAAAGGACGTCATTGAATGGCTGCTGCAGTGGACGGGGCTATAGGGGGCAGAATTTAGGTCCCTGGGACCCATGGCAAGCATCAGATGTTTGAATTTTTGAGTTTTGACTTGATTGTGCATGATTCCGCAGGTGGGTGGTTTTCAGGGTTGTTACCTGGATAATCACCGTAATAATTGGCGCTGTGCGCGCGCTGTGCGAAAACGCCCCCTTTGTTCGCAATGCAGAATGCATGGAACCCTGTGCTGTTATGCCAAGGGTCATACCGACCTGGTGACTTCTTGAGGCACACGGCTTCAAAATTCTGCGCGTTGCGACGTTCTCCTTTTGAGGTGGGTGCGTTTTGTAATTCACTTTGCATCTGTTATGATTTTGGGGGCACCGGTTTGCGTCCTTTGCTGGAGTGCCCATGCGGATTCACTTTTTTTTGTACAGGAACCCCCTTGCGCACCATTCTTTTTCTTTTCTGTGTGAGAAAAATTGCGGCCGAGGCTGTTATGCCGTGACAGCGTTCTGAGAGCTTGTAGAACGCGACGATCTCAGAGGGTGGCATGGCGTCTGGTGGGCTGTTCGAATTTGAGTGTTTGCGTGTGCATTGTGAAGCAGCGAAACGGATTCACTCAGGAGTCCTCTGAGTCGATTCAACTGATTTCTGATCGCATGTGCGCACTTGTTGTGTATACGTGTGTGCGTGCGTGTGTGTGTCAACTGGGAGACTGTGTGCGCTGCTGCTGCTTTGTGTTGCTGCGACCTGGTTTTCTGTGACATCATAGCCTATATGTCAAAGTGAGCGGTCTCCTGTAGTGAAGGCGTGTCCCATGTAGAAGCGCCAATGTCTTCGGACACACATTGGGCACACCTTCATTCTGCCGCCCGCTTTTGGCATGTCTCCTGATTTACTCCCGAGGGTACCCCTGAGATATCCCCCTCGAACGCCACTCCCACGGTGCCTGGCCCCACAATTTATGCACAGAACCGTGTGGACCTGTACACGGCGGATACTACCAGGGATTTCAAAGGGAGTCAGGGCAAAATGATGCCATGATTAAAGCCTTGCATTGCAGAGGCCATGGTATGAGACGCTTGCCCAGGGGCCCCAGCACGTTCCCTGTGAGTTGGGTCGGGATTAGTCCCCCCCTTGCGGATCCCGGACATGCTGGTCCCTCATCTCTTTGCTCCGTTGGTCTGATCCCAAACATTTTCATTTGCACACGCTGTCCGTCTGTGTGTTCCTGTCCCTTGGATCTGATTGTCTGCGCATCGCTTTGTGCTGGGAGTAGAGCCAATGGACCCTGGAACAGATACAGGGAGGGGAATTTCAGGAAGGGAGAATTTCACAGGGAAAATTTCGCCATTAAGAAAAGTGGCGAGATTTCCCCCGGGGAAATTTTCGCAGCATGTGACCAACAACTTCACTGCCTGAAATTATGGGCACCCCCTGCCAATCCATATAAAAATCTACTGTCCGTGCAACAGCCACTGGGAGATGCAAATTCGAGCTGTGTCTTTTGGTACAGGGCCTCAGCAACCCTGTGGTGTGACAGACCATTTTCGTCATTTATCTGTAGTGCAATCTTCATGCCAGTGATCCATCCAGAGCCCCCGAGGAAGTAAAAGCAACCATCCAGAGCCCACTAGGAAATATCAGGAACCATCCAGAGCCCACCAGGAAATATCAGGAACCATCCGGAGCCCACCAGGAAATAAGAGGAACCATCCAGAGCCCACCAGGAACAACAACAAGCTTCAGGATTCCTGGAGGTGGTGAAAATTTCCCTTTCCGAAATTATCCCCGTCGAAATTGTCCCCTGGCAACCCCCCTCCCCCCCCCCCCCCCCGGACTTGGAACATCCCTTCCCAACCATTGCACAATCTTGACATTGAGAACGATATCTGACATGACTGAAAGTGGACCCACCCGCAGCAGGGGACTAGATGCCACGGTAGCAGTGTGCTGCCATGGCCGGCAGTTGGGCAAACATTCCACTGTCACCCACAATTCTGCACTCTCAGACCCCATACCCCTGCTTCTCCCACTGTCCTTCATCAACAACAACCCCCAACAACATTTTGCATCAAAGAAATGGCACTAGACACAAGTTGTACTACGCCATACCCAACCAGCCTTTGTGGGAGTCCTATGGAAGCCTGTGGATTGCGTCTCTCAGAGGTTGAAGAATCAAAGTGGCGAGTTTGTGCAATGGAACATGCATTTGCAGGCATGCTCATGGTTTTGCTAGTATAGGGTGTGCACCGTGCGCTGTACGCAAACTGCGCCATTTTTGAACCCCCCAACCCTCAGAAGATGTAGTGTGATGTTTCGCATAGGCCACCAGGACCATTTTGGTTCATGTTTCTCTTTTTTTCCCCTCTTGGAAGGTGCTGATGCGCGCGGAATCTGTTTGTTGCGTGCTCTGGGGACCATTTTGCTGCATGTTGTGTAGCTCTTCATGCTTAGACCCTGTTGTTTCATGCACTTGGGACAGTGATTACAACAACAACCCTCAGTGGGCCCCTAGAGGGAACATTTGAATGCAAGGCTTGCGTAGGCGAATTTTTGTTGCATGGTAGTTTTTGGTGCCACGTGTTCTCTGCTTGCACTTATGGGCCTAGCGCAATCCACCAATCTTGTTCCTCACATGCCCTTGCACACCACAAGTTGGAAGTCAATTGGTGGGTTTGGTGTTGCGAGTTGCGCTTACTACACATTCACCTCACCTAAATTGAGGCATATGCAAACACCATGGAGGCATTTTGGATGGATTATCTGCATGAGAAGCACCTTTCATCGGAAGGATTGTTCTTTGTGTTCTGAGGCATATTTTTGTGGCGCAGAGCCACGCCTTCATGTGGGTTGTTGCAATCCAACAGGCCACCATGCGAACGCGCATTCATGAATGAAGTTTCGGTTAAGCACCTTTTTTTGGGATATATCCATGTTGGGGGGCGCACTTAGCGCAGTGCGCACACAGTGCAACTGTTTGGGCGTCTGGCCGTACTAGAGACCCATAGTTTGAGATACTAGGGGCATCATTGTTGCCTTCGGTGTACATTTTGACTTCTGATTGCGTCTCCTTGTTTGGGGCCCCCCGAGAATGCAGGGGTGACATAGCACTTCCACCCTCTTTTTTTCGAAGATGAACAAGCAAACGGAAGGTAAGATTCTTGAGATGTTGCTCCATATACATGAGACAAGCGTTGGGGCGCACCCCCTTGACCCTCAACCAGATGGTGTTCAATAGTGGATTAAGTGTTGCAGCGGATCTCGGTCGATGAGACTACAAATTAGATATATGGGTCTTGATGCCTACTCTGCCGAGGAGTTTTGGTTGAAGTATGGGCACGAGGACATACTTCCGCGTGAGCATTTGTTCCGCTTCCTTTTCTTCTTGAAGCACACTCTTCCTTATGGGTGTGCGCATCTCCTCTCCGGAGGAAAGGGGTGCTCTGAGGATGCTTGGTGGGGAAATGTGCACCGTGTTCGTTCTTACTTGAATGGTGCTGTCGCCGAAATTTGATGGGTGGAGAGATTGTTTGAGTGGAACCATGTCCCACATTTTCCTTATTTTGTCACACATTATGTGGATGGTGGGGTGGGCCTGGGTTCTCTTTGGGGGAACCTAGTGTAAAAGTAGCGCGCATTGCAAGGGCTCCCCCTTGGGGGCATTTGCAGCTAATGCTTCAAGCCACAGTGCTTGCAACGAGTTTCGAGGAGGTTGCAAAGGGTGCAGAGGAATGCGACTATTTTGAGTTGTGGTGTTACCAAAATGGAGTGTGTGTCTTGAATGAACGGTGGATAGGAAGGTACTATGTAATTTTCAACTAGAGTGCCATCATCATTGGTTCAAGCTTGGCAATGCAATAGCCACACCATCATATACAATACTAAAAGTGCAATATTGGCAGTGCAATTTCGGTGGTGTGCTCTTGCTGGTGCAGCTTTGTCAAACCTTGCATTGCAGTCCTTGCAATAGAATTTGGACAACGCATGCTTGGTGGAGCATTTGTGCAATGCAGTAGCGTAATTGTGGCAACACAATCCGACAATCTAGGTGGCTTGATTTTGGTGGTGCGATGCAGGCAACACAACCATGGTGATCATGGTGGTGATCAGAGGGAGCACCAGTGTGCGGGTGTGCACCAAGCGTGTGGTAAACATGTTCTTGGGCCTAAATGCCCCCGCCCAGTGCAACTTAAATGCTATCCAAGTTACTTGTGTTCGGGACCCCAATACAGTAGCGGCCATGTAGCCAAATGAGTCCTCCCTGTTTTGGCAACCCTCATGCAGCATGGGTGATGCAACCATTCCACCTCCCTCCTTTGGGACCTCTAGGTGGCCGGGGTTTCTCCAGCCATTTTGATGCCTGCATGCGGCCGCGGTGATGCAGGAGTCCTCCCCATTTTGGCCACTTTGATGCCTACGTGTTGCATGACACTGTGAATGGGTTCTGTTGGTTGGTGCGCATTTCCGGGGGCGGCGGGTCCGTAGCTTCTAGGACACAGACACCCCCCCCCCCCCCACTAACCCCCCGTCGGCCCAAATTTCAGCCACCACAAAGCGAGGGTGCAGGTGGGCTGGTTCCCTGTTGGGGACCAGGAAACAGGGGAGCAGACCTTTTGCTGCCCCCCCCCCCCCTCCCCAACAGAAGAAGGACCGAGAGGGTGAAAGCCCCCCCCCCCCGCCCGCCCACCCCTAGGCCCCAGCACACCCTTCGCATCGTTGCTGCAGATTGGCACATGGCGAGCGAGGTCCCTCCCCTTACGGAAGGGGGGAGGGAGCTGGAGGACGAGAACTTGGGACCTGGGTCCCGCACAGTAACCCAACATGTGGTCCTCCTTTCCCGAACAAGTGGAGAGCGAAGAGGTAGACTCCCCCTCCTGGCCTGGACAGGGGGCCTCCACCACCAGGGACCGCCACCCAGGGACCGCCACCCCCTGGGGATGGTGCTATCTGGATGGGGCAGCCCTACCACTGCCAGACCAAGTGGAAGAAATAGGGGTTGCCAGCCACAGTCTCCAGGAGAGCCTGGCTTCAGAACAGAGAGGGAGACGTAAGCGCGGTGCGCGCGGTGCACCACGCGGTGCGCGCGCGGTGCATTCGTTTTCCACGTGCGCGTACAACCTTTTCTTTCCCCCTGTGCTGTTTTCTGCACCTCACCACTATTTGCCCCTCCCTTGTGGTGAGCCCGTGTGCCGTGGCTGCGGGATAGGGCGCCAAGCCAGGTTGCGATGGCTGTCGCGATGGCGGACAATTGCCACGGGTGCCTCGCCCCTCCCTCTATAGAGAACAAATGAAAAATCAGAGGCACCGTGATCATTCAAACGCGAAACGCACCGATACGGTTACTTTCTGGGCTTGGGCACCCCAAGAAGTAACGCTCCGAAACGCGAAACCAGTGCATTGAGCACAGCGAAACGCGAAACGTTCGAAACGGCCCCACAGGCTTGGGCACCCTGTGGGGCACTAGGCTCTTCGGTCGAGCGGCCGTACCGGAGAGTTCTACATCCTCTTCTTCCTCTTCCTACGGCCCTCCCCTGGCAGGGGGTGTGGGCGGCCACAACCACCATTGGTGAGGAGGATGGAGTGGAGGCCTCCGTTGTTGTGTGCTTACCCCTTAGGCCACCGCGTCCTTGCCACCCTGAAAAAATGTGAAAAATGCAGGAAAGGGTTGGTAGAAACGCACGCGCGGTGCGCACGCGGTGCACAACGCGGTGCGCGCGGTGCGTATATCTCCCTCAGAGGGGTGGGGGCCACATACGGGTTCTGTTCGGGGTACCCCTAAGTACGAGTGGCCTAGGGCCCAGCGTCTCAGCCCCCTAACGGGACAGCATGTATGTGTGGGATGGTCCGTGAGGATCGTCCATGGTTCTCACTGTCACAAGGGGTCTTGTGGAACTGTGGGTTAATCCTCCTGGTTGTCCCGAGTGGCCTGGAGCCCATGGATGCACACCAGAGGAGAATGTGGCCCGTGGCTCACCCAGTTAGGTCAGTCCTCCGTGAGGGTAGCAAGGGACCCTTTGAGAGGGGGCTTGTGACCCTCAGCCTGTGGCTCAGGAGTGTTTGGACAGGGTCCAAGCCTCACTGTGTGAGGATCTACAGTGGAACCAGTCCGACACGAGGACTGCCCCGTCATCACCCTGCATGTTCCTGGCATCCACCCCGGCGGTCACATCCATTGGACCCTCCCCGTCCAGTGGCAGCCACCATGAAGAGACGTGGTTAGGATTAGGCCCTCCGGATGTTTCACCCGTCTATCGCAAAGGCGCACCACCCCTCTGGCCTCGCGGACCCGAAGAGGCAACCGGGATCCTCCAAGCATGCGTGGTGGCGTGGCCCGGCGTGGCCTGGCATGGAGGAGTCCAGGCAGAAGGGTCCAACCCCAAACCCAAACCCAAATGCCTTGATTTTTCTGAGCATACATTATTGATGGTCCCGCCCAATGCCAGACCTCTAGCTCTGAAACTATGCTATTCAACCGATTCAAGCTCCTCCGATGATACAACCACTACTGTGAGCCTACAGGAATCTGATCTAGCAGATGACCCAGAACAAGTCTGGGACAATTTAGGGCTGGTTGCCCCTGACACCCCTATGCAACCATATCGGCGGCGACGACTCAACACTCCCGGCACGGAAGCCAGCTCTCACTTTTGCTCTAACAGGGAACGGCTCTCCATCTCCTGTGGATGCCACACACCACTCAGAGTGTGATTAGCAATACACCTCACGCATATTATCCCACGAGATCCCATGTTTATGAAATAAACATCAGTTTAATACCATGCGTGTGTTGTCTTCGTCTTAGACTCACTGAGTGATGTGGCCGTGACCAGCCGCTCCCGAATGATTACGACCATGGATTGTGCGTGCCAGGGTGCCGAGGGTGAGAGAACATTAAACATTGCTGCACATGCATACCAAGACGTGCATGTGTGGAGCGCTTTCAGACCTGCTTGCGGCCCCCGAAGAGTGCAGGAATGCCAACCATGCTCCCCCAAGGGGGAGCACCTGACGCAGTGCGGAGATTGGGCCATGGGTCTGGCGTGTTTCGGTACCGCCCCAAAGAGCCCCCCTTCACGGAGGAAGGGGTTTGGCAAAGGGGTTGGTTCAGCAGCCGGCCCAAGGGCCCCAACCCAAGTGGAGGGGGGTTTGCAAAAGGGACCGAAGTACAACTTTTTGCCCACCCCTTTAAATGTGGGCTGGCACAAAGAGGCCTCTGATCCAGGGATGGGGCGAGACTTGTCCAGACCTGCGGCGCCAAACCATGCCACAACCTTTGCCACAGGTGCCATTGCATGCCGCCATGCAAACCCCTGGCAGTGCCGAAGGTGGCATGCACCCGCCACCCAGCGGTATGCCCGATCCGGATCTCGAGGCGCTGTGCTGCGGGCTGATCGCGGCTTTGGGGCCCCAGGAGGGCCGAGTCCCATTCGAAGCCGTGAAGGGCTTGCTGCTCGACATCGCCGAGGCAGTGCGGGCAAATGCGACCGCGGCACTCCGAAGTGGCGGTGCAGCCATTGGTGGCCCTGACGTCCAAACCTTTGATGGCTCGGTCCACGGGGCCGGGCCACACGTGTGGCAGCCGCTCGTTCGGCACTTGGTCAAGGCATTGCTGCCCCCCAGAGGCTCCAATTGCGCCGCAACATGCGTCCCCCGCGGCTTCCCGGGACCGATCGTGGCCGCGTGGCAGAGGTTTGTGGCGGAGCAGATGGTCGACCATTTTCGCGCCCGCAGCTGCGCGATGGAGGAGGCCCGAAGCCGGGTCAAGGCGGCGTTTGGTGCGGCGTGGGCGCCGTGGGTCAAGGCGACGTCGGCGCCGTCAGAGGCCGACGCATTGTTTGAGGCGTTGTTTGCGCCGTATGACGCCTTCGTGCTCGAGGACAAGGCTGGCGACGGAGTCGTGCTGGAGAGAGGCGACGCTTCGCCTGGGAGGGTCGCGGGAGGATACCCGATGGTGGGCGGAGCGGACCCGATAGACAGTCTGTCCACGACCAGTGCGCTTCCCATTGCATTGCCCATGCCGCCCCCGGGGGAACGGCGCCGATGCATCCGCCGCGTGCACGCCGAGGAAGGTGTGCGCGCCTGCCGCGCGCTGCTCCTGCGATGGAACGTGTTGGGCGCCTCCCCGTACTTCGAGGTCCAGGAGTCCGCGGGCCAAACACGAGTGCGCTGCCGAATCTGTGGCCCCAGGGAAGGTCGCCCGATGAGCTGCAGCGCGGCACTGCGGCACATCTCGTCGGTCCAGCATTTGGAAGCGCTCGCGGACAACCCCGCCGTCGCCGCCTTCGATGCCCCGCTGCTGGCGCTCCTGGAGCGGCACCTCAGCACGGCCCGGCCGCTGCCGGCGCTGCGGGCGCTGCAGGACTGCGGCGCACCGGCCGTGCCGTGGCTGCGGGAGTTGGACGTCGCGTCGCGCGCGCCGGACCCGCTCGTGTTCGAGCGCTGCGCGGCGTGCGGGAAGGACCTGCCGCGGCTCGGGCAGTGGAAGGCGCACGCGCGCGGCTGCGCAGCGCACGGACCGCAGGCGACGAGCGGGAGGCTCGCGGCCACGGCCGGCGCGCAACTCGTGCCCGGGACGGGGGCGCGGGGCAAGTGCATCCTCCGGACACATGCGCGGGACGGCGTGCGGGCGTGCCGTGCGTTGCTGCTGCGATGGAACGCGCTCGGCGTCGCCCCGTACTACTCCGTGGAGGAGGCCACCGGACGCACGCTCGTGCACTGCCGGGTGTGCGCGTACGCCAAGTGCTGGGACATTGGGCGCGACGCCCGGAAGGTGCTGCGGAAGGTGCTGCAACACATCTCCTCCGCCTCGCATTTGAAGGAGCTCGCGGGACGCCCGGACATCGCGGCGTTCGACGCGCCGCTGCTGGCGGTGCTGGAGCGGCAGTTTGCGGTGGATGGTGCCGCCTGTCCCCTGCCGGCGCTGCGGGCGCTGCGGGGCTGTGGGGCTGGTGGCCCATGGCTGAGGGCTTTGGACGCCGCGTCGCGCACCCCGGACCCGCTCGTCTTCGGGCGCTGCACCGTCTGCGCGAAGGAGCTGCCGCTGCTCGGGCAGTGGAAGGCGCACGAGCGCAGCTACGCGCACGCGGTGCGCGTGCACGCGCAGCAGCGCGCGGCCGCGGTTCCCGGCGCTGCGGTGCCGAGCGCGCAGGAGAAGCGGTCGTGCATCGCGCGGGTGTACACGAAGGAGGGCGTGCGCGCGTGCCGCGCGCTCCTCCTGAAGTGGAACGTGCTCGGCACCATCCCGTACTACCGGCTCGAGGAGGAGGTCGGGTGCACGCGACTGCACTGCGGCGTGTGCAGCGGCGCAGAGAGCTGGGTCATACCGCAAGAGGCCCGACAGGCACTGCAGCACCTGTGCTCGCTCCCGCATTTGGAGCAATTTGCGGGCTACCCAAGCGTCGCCGCCTTCGATGCGCCGCTCCTCGCTCTTTTGGAGCAGCACCTGAGCGCCGGGACCAGCCTGGCGTGCCTGCAGGTCCTGCAGGAATGCGGGGCAGAGGGTGTGCCGTGGCTGAGGTCGTTGGAGGCCGCCTCGCGCGGCCCGGACCCGATCGTGTTCCAGCGCTGTGCGGTGTGCGTGAAGGAGCTGCCGCAGCTCCGGCAGTGGCACGCGCACATGCGGAGCCGCGCCCATTGGGAGCGGGTGTTTGCGACGTGCGGCCGCGCCGCCGTTGTCCGGGGACTCGACGCGCTCGCGCCCGCGGCGGTGCCGGGCGCCTGCGGCCCCGGTGCCGCGTTCTACAGTGTGCGGGTCACGCCCAGGGGTGTGTTGTGGAGGTGCAGGCCCTGCGCGCATGAGACGACCGCAGGCGCGTTCCGCGCGCACGTCACGTCGCTTGCGCACCTCCTCACGGCGCACGGCCACGGCTGCCCCCTCCACGACCCGGCCCTGCTCCGGGCCCTCGACAAATGCGCGGCCGCGGACCGCGCCCCCGTCCCCTTTCCGCACCTGCACGCGCTGCTTTCGCTGGTCGCGGTGCCCGGCCTTGCGGATCGCGGCCCGGCCGGCGATTCGTGGCCGGGCCTCGACGTCGTGGCCCGCGTTGCGGAGGCCGAGTGGTACCTGCAGCGACTGGCGTCCGCGGGGGCGCTGCTGCGCGTCGTTGCCGTATGGCCCGGGGAGGAGCCTGCGGACCCCGGGGCAGCTGCGTCCCGCTGGCGAGGCCTGGCCCGGTACCTGCTGGGGCTGCCGGAGCTGCAGGCGTGCGCCGTCGGCATCGACGTCGTGGACGGCACCGAGGCCGTCGTGGTGTTCCACACGGTCACGGATCGCGGCCGATTTCAGGCGTCGTCCGCGTCGCGCGCGTCGCGTCCGCCGCGCGCCGCCGGGTGCGGCGTCGGGACCGCGCCGGCCCGCGTCCGGTGCTTCGAGGGCGGCAGCCCCGAGCGGCCGCGCCTGGGGCTTTGTGGCATTGGGGCCCCCGCTGCACTGGTACCCCCCGCCCCCGCGGTCTGGCATCCGGAGTTTGGCTGGTGTTGGGGTGCGGGGAACTTGGGGGCAGGCGCGGGCGTGGCCGTCAGCCCGGGTGCGGCGGGCGTGGGCGCAGGGGCACGCGCAGGGGAGGGCAAATGCACCGATGAGGACGCGAGGGAGGGCGCACGCCCGCGCGCTGGTTCGGGCAGAGGCGAAGGTGTAGGCGCAGACACAGGCCCAAGCCCAGGCCCAGGCACGGGCCCTGGGGCGGACACAGACGCAGGCACAGGCACGGGCACAGGCGGATGCACAGGCACGGGCACAGCCGCAGACGCAGGCACGGGCACAGACGTATGCACAGGCACGGGCACAGACGCAGGCACAGGTGCAGGCACCACCATCGCGCTGCAACAGCCCCTCTGGTTCCTCACTCCCCCCGTCCTTCGCCCCCCTCCCACCTCCGCCGCCACAGACGCCGCCGGGCAGTGCCTGCTCCAGATCGCCGCGGCCCTCCGGCCCAGCCCCGCGCTCACCCGCGCGACCCGGCAGTTCTGGGCGGTCCTGCGGGCGGCGGTGCGCGCGGGGCTCCGGCGGCCGCGCGCGCGCCTGTTCCTGTTCGGGTCTATGGCCCAGGGCCTGGCCGGGGGCGCCAGCGACCTGGACCTCTGCCTCGTGGTGGACGACGGCGGCAACGAGAGCGTCAGCCCTGCCGCAGTGCAGGAGTGCCTCCTCGGCGTCTACGGCGCGGTGTTGGGCATGGGCCTGCGCCGCCAGGACGTCAAGAAGATCCTGCACGCGCGCGTGCCCATCATCAAGCACAGCGGCTGCGGGCCCTTCGTGTGCAGAGTGGGCGGCACGGCATCCGAAGGGGGCGAGTGCCGCGGCGGAGGCGGAGGGGGCCAGAACGCCAGCGAGGGCCAGAGCACAGAGGGCGCCGGCGCCGGCGCAGACCCCCGAGTGGGCGCAGGCGGACGTGCGGCCGCGTGCGCGAGCCCTGGGACGGGCGCTGGCACGGGCACAGGGACGGATGCAGGTCAGGGACCAGGCACGGGGATGGGCCCGGGCGCCGCCCCCTCGGCCGTGGGATGTGCAGGTCCCGCCCCAGACACAACTCCGAGGCCGCCCCTGGACATTGGCCCAGGCACCAAATGCACCGATGGGGACGCGAGGGAGGGCGCACGCCCGCGCGCTGGTTCGGGCAGAGGCGAAGGTGTAGGCGCAGACACAGGCCCAAGCCCAGGCCCAGGCCCGGGGGCGGACACAGACGCAGGCACAGGCACGGGCACAGACGGGGACGCATGCACCAACATAAGGGCCGTCCCAGGCGCCAACGTAGGCACGGACGCCGGCACATGCGTGACCGCCGAGGGCATCAGCTTCCCGTTTGACATTTCCATGTCGTGGCCCGGCGTCGTCAACTCGACGTGGCTGCAGCAGTACGTCCGCCAGAACCGGTCGGTGGTGCAGCCGCTGTCGTGGTGCGTCACGCAGTGGGCCCGGCACGTCGGCATCAACAACAACGCGGACGGCTACCTCAGCACGTACTGCCTCACGCTGCTGCTGCTGTTCTACCTCGTGCGCGCCGGGGCCCTCGCCCCGGTGGCCCCCTCCCCGGCGGATCTGACCCCACAGGAATTCCCCGCCGTGCCGGTCTGCGACCCGGCGCACGCCGACGCCGCCCTGTTGGGGCGGCTGGCCACGGGGTTTTTCGGGTTCTACGGGTGGGAGTACCCCGCGGCGATCTCCGTCGTCAGCCTGAGGAGCGCCGGGGAGGTAACAAAGGCCTGGAAGGGCTGGTGTAGGCACCCGCTTGCGGTGGAGGATCCCCTGGAGCCGCACCTGAATCTGGGCCGGAACGTGTCCATGGAGCGGTGGTTGGAGATCCGGCAGCGGCTGCGGGAGGCGTGCAAGGACGTGCACGCGGCGCTTGCGTCGACGCTGCGAGGGCTCCCAGGGGACCGCACCACGCCGCAGGGGGGCGCGCGCGACCGCGGTTTGGTCGACTTTGTGGAGGCCTTTGCGCGGGACCCGGGCGCCCGCACCCACACTTTCGAGGGGGTGTTGACGCGCGCGGAGCGCAGGCTTGTCCACGAGGCTTGCCAGCAGCTGGGCCTGTCTTCAAAGTCTCAGGGCTCAGGCCACGACCGATGTCTGACCATTTCCAAAGGGAAGGGCCCAGGGGAGGCTGGGTAGTCATTGCCGGGTGTTGTGGGGATCGAACCGGCGATGTTTCAACCGCGCGACATACATCACATCTCCGCGGCACCACCCCGGTTGCTACAGGGAGGGGGGGCAGGGCGGGGCAAGGTGAAGTCTAGGTCTACCAAAGTCCCCTGCAGTGTCCGGGTGCGGGAAAACCATTTCCAGTGCGTCCATAGGCAAATCCAGATCAATGACTATGGCCACTGACGAGCCACCGAAGAGACGACACGCAACATATGGCGTGAAGCGTCAGAGAATTTGGGCCCTGATGTACAACACACAACACTCCCCCCACTTGTCCCCCTCGCCTGGAGCTTTGTTCGAGGATGACGAAATGTCCTGCATTTTAGAGGCCGTTGCATTACTTTCATCGCTATCCACTCGCCACGTGCGGCAGAGGCTTTGACGGAGGGAAAGCAATTGCAGCCGTGAGGTGCGGTGAGACCCAAACCACAACCGCAAGCTGTCACACGCCAACCAAACCCACGCTCCCTGTTCTGAGATGACCGTCATGCCGTGTGGCAGTGGAAATGTGCGGTGCTGCTGTTGCAGGCCAGGGTTGAGCTGGTGCTTAGAACCACCAATGACCGCGCACGCTGTTCGCGCCGACGATCGCTCTTGAACCGACTCTTGAATGCACCTCAGGATCCCCCCGCCCCCCAGGGACTTGCTTTAATTTTCATTCCGACGGGGGGGGGACCCCTCCCCCCTGGACCCCCTCCCCCCCTCCCCTGGACCCCCTCCCCCCCCTCCCCCCCCCGCTCAAGCAAGTGGCGTTCTGCAAATTTATGGGCTTTGCGTCCGATGTGGTAGTAAAGTCATTTGGGCCCCTGTGGTCAAACACGGGGCAGCAGCTGAGCCTGCAGGACAGCCTGCTGACACACCCACTGAAAGCGCTGCAATCCACCCAAGGACTGTCCCTGTGGGCGGCTTCATTCGTGTCATGGAGGCTGCGGTGCGATGCGGTGTTTCGAGACAAATCGCCTACGGTGCAGGATTTTGCGGGGCGCTGGGCAGCAACTATGCTCTGGTGGGCAACCGCTGATGAGACCTCATTGTATAGGCAGGAATCAATGCACATTTACAGAGAGCTGCAGTTGTTTATCTCTGGGGCACCGATGTTTCAGGGGGGGGTCCGAGCACCTACAGGAGCAATACTGCCGCAACGGCAGCGGCATCTGCCGAAATGGATCAGATGGGCGTCTCTGCTGCCTGAAAAGCAGAGGGAAATAGATCAAAAGCTCAAGGATGGGTGGGAAGTATGCTATACAGACGGATCGCGGACAGAGACAGCAGGGGTGTCGCATGCAGGGTATGGGGTGTGGTATTCGGCTGGTAACCCGCGCAATGTGCGGGCAGCAGTTCCTGCCCACGAAAAGCAAACAATTGGACGGGCAGAACTGCGGGGAGTGCTGGCAGCGGTGCAGGGGAAAACACCAGGGATCAAGTTACATATAGTGACGGACTCCGAAATTGTCTGGGCAGGGCTGCAGGGCAAGTGTGCAAAGTGGGAGAGGCATGCGTGGGTGGGGTCGAGGGGCGCGCTGGCACACCGTGACCTGTGGATGCAGCTCTGGCAGAGCTGACAGTTGTTAGGGGACAGTGTCTCTATCTAGTGGGTCCCGTCACATGCAGGAGTAGAGGGCAACGAGCAGGCAGATAAATGTGCTGTGCGGGGTGCAGAGTTGTCCTTGCCAGGGGTAGTCAGAGAGAAAGAGGCCAGTGAAGTGTGGAGGGAGCTGGGGCTGGAGGAGATGCCCGAGCAGGACGAAGAACCAGAGGAGAATTGGGACACGGTGGACAGTGAAACAGACAGCACTGATGCAGGGAGTACAGCAGACAGCACTGATGCAGAGATGATGAGTGAGAGCGAAGAGGGGGGAAGCAGTGAATGTGAGCTGGTGTGTAGGCCGCAAAAGAGTGGGAGGGTGAGGTAAACTGCCATGGTCTAACCCAAGCCAGCCTATGAAACATTCGATAGCCCAGCTGGGCGAACTCAAGGCGGCATTCAGCACTGGACTTGGAAGAGCGATGACCGTATGGCCTGTGTCACAGGGGTCATATGGTAGCTAAGTATCCGTTGCTTCACGACCCCGCTCAAGCAAGTCCCTGACCCCCCCGCCCGTTAAGCAAATGAACAATAGCTGGCAGTGTCTACCAGCTCAGCTTACCGACCATTTGATGCCCCCCTCAAGCGCATCCTTTTCTCCCCTCAGCGGTCCTCTGGGTAGTGGACCCAACATTGTGCTTGAACATTGCCTGTGCCTGCAGAGCACTGGTGTGTTGCCCTGAGGTTGCCGCTGTGGTAGAGCGTTAAAGCTTGTCAGCTTTTTTTCTGCAGCGTGACGCAGCTGAAGGGGAAGCCAACAGCATGGCACACATCGACTGAACGACCGCTTGCAACTCCCATTACCAGGTCCCCACTAAAGTTGGAGCAGTCACTGTTTTGGGACCCAATGTAGCCCAGTTTAACTGGAGCAGTGCTGCGCCACTGCGCAAAGCACACTCAAACCCCCCCCCCCCCTCCTATAGCTAAGCACACCCCAGTGCCAGACAGCCTCAACGGGTGACGGATGCCATTTGAAGTCTATTTGAATAAATTGTTGCGACTTTGCATGTTTGGGGTGTGGGAGCAGGCCGTTTTGGAGATGTACCCCTCCCCTCCAGGTGGCAGCGGGGCATCTTCCAACAGCACCCATGGAACATGGACCACTGACAAGCCTTCTTTCTGCACTCACTTGCTGACGACATACCCCCTTGCGCACCTCAGTCGCTGTGCAGTACTCCCACGGGGGGGGGGGGGGGTGCATTGGCGGGGAGCCCACTTTCCCCAGAAACCTTGCCAGGGGCGAGGGGAGGGATTTTAGGAGGTTCCGGTCTACTGCAAGGTGTCAGACTTGGGCCACAGTTCGTGCTTCATTTTCGCAGGCTACTTTTGTCGACGCAAAACCAAAAGTCAGGTGCATCCAATCACAAATGTTGTTGCAGAGCCATGGTGAGTCACCATGGACATTTGACCAACCATGTACCCATTTGCTCCGAAAAGTACCAATCACAGAACGAAATTACAGAAAAACAGCTCCAAGTGGTCGCCCACTTTAGTACTACGTGGTACATTTTAGGATTAGCCTCTGAAATCGGGCACCATCCAGGGCCATGCCCACTTTATTGCTTTTCATGTCCCCTAATGGCACTTGGATGTATTCCCATGTGCTTCATATTGCAGCAGCTCCAACTAGCCTCCGAAAGAGTTCCTTTAGAGCAAACTGTCTTGGCACGGTGGGAATGTGCATGCCAAGAGCACAAAAAATGACACCTAGAAAAATGGCCCACCTTAAAATACCATGGCATAGTTTGTTGTGCCAAAATCACCTCGATTTCCCATTCCAAAGTTTGCCTGTTCCAAATCCCCCCCACCCCCCGGTACCGTTCAGGAGGAGCGAGCATGGTGGTGTGCCATCATGGCCCCTCGAAGCTAACGGGGCTGTAGTGCTGCAACCCAGCAGTCGTCCGAGGCAAGTAGGGAAGCGCCCTCCGAGGCAAGTAGGGAAGCGCCCTGTGCTCCCTAGGGCCCCTCCTACGGAAGAACAACGAGCTAGCGGTTCCCAAAGCGCCACCAAATGTACCAGTTTAGTCCAAATGGACATAAAGGCATCAAACGATGGATGACCTCCCCTCGAAAGTGAAATGCACAGAGAAGAGTGTGCCGCTTGGGCGGTCCACACCATGATCCCCACTGGGGGTGTTCAATCGGGAATGTTGCACATATTGTACTGAACTGAGGGGTTGCCTTAAGCGCAGTGCGCGTGCAGTGCGTGCACAGTGCAACTATTTGGGCGTTTGGCCATAGTAGAAACCCATGCTTTGTGGTACTTTGGGCATCATTGTTGTTTGGTAGTAGGTTTTGATGCATTGGGGATCTGGCATTTTTGGATGTTCACCCTATTTCACCCATTTCTACTTTTTTGCACACATTTTTTGCTCATTTCCACCACATCCACTCTTTTTCTCGGTTGATTGATATGGTGATACACTTTGAGGGTGCCTGCTATAGGACATCATACTTCCCTCCTCATTTCTCAGGCCCACTTTCTCCATGGATCTCGAGATTGGGCATAGGGTGTTCTACACCCGCTCCAATGGCTTGCAACCTCCTGCCACGGTGGATAGGATGGCTGAAGACGGACTCCTCCACTTGGAAAACTACCAAGATGGGTTGAGAGTGGTGAATCGGTGAATCAGTTGCAGCTAAAGGGTTCCTAGCCTTTCGCAAGAGAATCGAAAATGATCACATGAAAATGGCAAGCCTTCAACGCATGCTGCATGGTTTCTAATGCTCCACAAACTTCGAGCATTTCGTCCAGGAACTGAGTCTCTCCGCCGGTTTTAGCTTATTCCACGGCACTTGGTGCACAAAATCCGTCAGAAATGGAGGCAATCGGGCCCTCTAAAAGGCCTGCCAAACCTTTTGGGACTTCCTAGTTTCAGTGTGCGGTTTGGCAGCCAAGCGCTTGAGAGTGTTGGATTTGACCCAAGCCTCTACCCAGACTGAGGGTATTGACCAGTCCGTCACCTGTACCATCTTGAAAGCTGTCAAGGCCTGTACCTCTCTCCAAGTAGGACCAATGAAAGGCCGGAGACCCCCATTAACGTGTCCCACCTCATCAAACAGGTGTTTGACCTGGAGGACACCTTTTTTGATTAAGGCCGGGCAGTAGTACCAGGGGTCCCCGGTAGGTGAGATGGTTGACGTTTTTGAACACAGATGAGTGCCAGAGTGGCAACTCACCCATTGCAGAAGGATCTGCTAGGCCATCCAATGTGTATCTACATGCTATGGATAGTAACTTCAGGTTGTAAGACAGAAAAGAAAAGGTTTTGTAGGGCACCGGGTCCAGCTGTAAGTAGGGGAGAGTCCACGAATGTAGCTGCACCCCATACTTGTCACACCACTCCCTGAACGTTTGTGTAACTACCGGCGGAAAAATATGCTGAATCGTCAGAAATTTGTGGAACCACAGTCTGAATTGGGCGTGCAGCTACACTTTTGGTGTGGGAAGTTGATAGCCTCCGAGATCCGGTGCCTGTGCAATGTGGTCCAAAGTCACACCCCAGCTATTGAAGCCTAGGGCCGTGCTGGACACTATTTTAAGAGGTTTAACCGTGAGATCAGAAGGAAAATAAGATCTAGCTGTTAGCAGGGCAGTTAGTAACGCCCACGTCTTCAGAAGCACAACATGCTCCTTTGGGGACACGTGAAGGCTTGCCACCAGGGAAGCCCTCCTTTGCAAAAAGATGTTGCCCATACGCACCCCTAGATACTTAATGCTGTTGAGCACTGCGATGCCAAGCAGTAGCTCCCCTGCCTCAGTCGACTCCAAATGACTCTGGTCTGCAGACAATGCCACACTTTGAAAAGTTTAGTCGCTGTCCCAAAAACACTCCAAATTTCACAAGATGGTCACAAAAATCTTGTGGTGCAGTGTGGGAACAATTTTGCGCCCCTCAATCAGAAAGCAGAGATCATTGGCATACATGTGCCGCAGTGATCTGGGGATCTATTCAGTGGGACACGGGACAAATGCAACACAAAAGGAGAAAAGAGGACAGGGGAGAAAGGATCCCCTTGTCCAATGCCTGCCCTAGGCTGAAAAACAACTTCCCTGACTACACCACTTCCCACACAAAAATGATAGGGCGCCATCAGGGTGGCCAGTGAAGCGAATGTATGAGGCCGGTAAGCAAATCAGTCGCATGACTGCTGAGATAAAGGAATTTGTGAGTGGGGGAAACACATTAGAGAAGTCAATGCTGACCATGCATCCATGTGTCACGGACTCATATCCCGTGCAGGTGCTCCATACAAGGTACAGCAGTGTCGTCCCTTTACACACCCTACTTCGCGCTTGTGTGTCAATTGTTGAAAAATCTGTTCAACTTGGATGCGCAAAAGGTTTATGAGCCTTTTTTCCTTCGCATCTTGCAGTGCAATGGGTCGTAGTCGTAGTCTGTTCATTGTTGAAGCGCCTGCCGATTTTGGGATGCAGTTCAGTAGTACCATATGTCTCCAGAGGGCTGGACGCAGGCACGGCAGCTGTGCACGAAACTCGCCGGGCTGCCAGCGCCGGACCTCATCGCGGTTTCGCCCATATGCCACAGACTCGCCACACTGTGCGCCGCCCACAGCTCCGGCTCCGGACTGCTGCACGCGCCCATCATCGTGTACCTGAATGGGGTGAAGTCATTACCCCACCCGACAGCGTGCTCGTCGGGGGTGACCTGGCGTGGGTCAACCCAAAGAACAGAAGTCAGTGCCCACAGCCGCCTTTAGTACCCTCACCACTGACGTATTGTATGGGGAGTGATAGAACGCTGTCTGGGTTTCAGATGTTCAGCCTCATGCGTGCCTTTCAATGCCAGTATGGGAGAACCCTTTCGACCACCTTTTTGTGGCCTTCAGTTTTCCAATGTCCGTCAAAGCATTCGCGTGCATCCAAGTCCATGATTCAGACGTGAATTGCAACGGTGTGGGCATGGCGTTGGATGGTTCACCAATCTCAGAGCTTAAATCTCAAGTGTGCTTTGGTGTACTAAGGTGGGAAAGCACTTTGTGAAAATTGGCAAAAAACGGTATATCGATCATCCATGATGCGTTTTCGGGGCACTTCAATGTGTGTAGGAGCCTTTGATACTTCACATTTTGCTTAAATGGGCATCCAGAAGCCACCAGGAAATAAGAAGTAACAACAAGCCTCCAGGTAATAACAGCAACCATTCAGAAGCCTCCACGAAAATACAGCAACCAATCAAAGGCGCAGAGGAGATAACCATTAACGGTCTATGCTTGGTGTGCCACAATCTGGGGATTTTGTACCAAATTTTCCAGTGGGGAGGGAACTAGGGGATTCTTTATGATGCGGTCGCATCCACACACATGCACAGGGCTTCTATCCGTCACTTTGCTCTCTGTGTCCTGTGCCAGCAAGCTCCATGCCAGCCTCTACTGTGGATGATGACCACGATTCATGTTGGAAAGCCTTTCGGTTCCGAAGTCCTGACAAAGAGGCCCTATATTGCCAGAGATATGAGGTTCCCTTGGTCCGTGCATGCCAGATCTGGTGCATACTACACATCTTGGCTGCCATCGTCAGTCCTGCGGTCTTCATTCCATATTCTGAGGGGGCATTGTTCTATTTGGTCTACGTCCCCAATGCAGTGACAGCCCTTGTGTGCCTATTCTTGGTCACATGTGTCTCAGGTGCCCTCACTTTTCCTCTCTCCCTCTCATACACACACACACACACACACACACACTCCCTCTCATCTTGTAGGGAATGTAGGCATGTTGAACCTCGCAGTTTGAGCTCTGATTGAATTATTTGGGCGTCTCTCTCTCTCTCTCTCTCTCTCTCTCTCTCTCTCTTTCTCGTAGGTAGGCGGGTAGGTAGGGGAGTATGGCCAGGAAGCTGTGAATCAGTGTGCTAAGGGCTTCTGCAGGGCCCAACCGAACAATGAACCGATGGTTCTGCAGCGCGGTAGGAAAGTAGGAATGTTGAACCTCGCAGTTGGAGCATGATCAAATGGATCCCTTGGCACACACACACGCACACTGCAAGCACACGCTTCCATCGCACTCTCATGCACCACACAAAAAGCCCCGCCTCGCGAGGCCAGCACAACCGCCCACGGTCTGACAGAGATCACCACATTGTCAACCCACTCCTCCAGCCCCCAAGCGTAGGAGACCGAAGTCACCACCGCCCCCGTCCCCCCCCCGCAGCTGTGCCACAGGGGCTGGAGGAGATGGATGCAGAGGATATAGTACCTCGCCAGCTAACACAGCGGTTACCTAACCAACACCACATAGGAGGTTCTGATTCCGCAGAAGAGGCAGAACCACCGTCACAAAGAGGCGTCAGCACTCTGAGCCAAATGGGATGGCTGCCTTCATGCTGCATAAGGGTCTACCTCATAAATAGTACAGTCCTTCTGCTGCGCTGCGACACACGGGCCAGGGGTGGGATAGGGCAAGCCACAGGCAGGCTCTAACCCGCTAACCCCAAACCCTCCCATCGCAAGAGCGGCCAGGACATTAAAAGCCGCCAACCTCATAAATAGTACAGAGGAAGACGCCGCTGCGGCGGGGGCAGCACCTATGGAGGGGGTCAGCGACGCCGCCCTCGCACAGCGCCCGGACCTCCTGTAGCCCTGCTCGAGCCGCGCGGGGGGGGGAGGTGTGCGCCGCGGGCCTGGGTCCCGTGGCCCCTTCGGTCGCGGGGGCGGCTGCCAGACTATGGGGTGCGCAGGGTGCGCATCAGCGGGCCGTCGCTCACCCAAGGGGGCACGGGCAAGGCCCTGTTGGAGTGCGGGGACGTGGAGCCTAACCCGGGACCCAGCTTGGGGAGGGTGCCGCCACTGACCACGGCCACGCTGACCCTTCTGGCCCTCCTGATGGTGGGTCTAGGTGACCTGTGGCTGTGGGCTGCACGGCCAGCCTCTGTGTGGCCGCTGGCGGTGGCAGAGGCCCCACTCATGGGCGCCAGGGTCCAGTCTTGTCAGGCCCTGCTGGCGCTCCAATTTGCGCACGCCTGTAGGGGGGTGCAGCCTGCTCGGGCCCCGGTTCTAACCTATTCAGGGGTCCAGTCTTGTCAGGCCCCAGCATTGAATCGCACCAGGGCCCAGTCTTGCCAGGCCCTGGTGGCGCATCAACGTGCACGCGTCAGCAGGGGGGTCCAGCCGGGACAGGGTCTGGGGCTGATCTCGACAGGGGCCCAGTCTTGTCAGGCCCCAGCGCTGGCCAGCGCCAGGGCCCAGTCTTGCCAGGCCCTGATGGCGCGGCACTGTGTGCACGACAGAACAGGGGTCCAGCCTGGGCAGGTTGTGGCCCTGGACGATACAGGGGTCCAGTCTTGTCAGGCCCTGGCAGTGACCAGCCCCAGGTCCCGGTCTCAGGCCCTGACGCTGACCTGGAGGGGGGGGGGGGGGGGCAGCACCAGCTCCAGCTCCGCCCGGCCCTCGCAGTGAACTGTACCGGGGCCCAGTCTTGGCAGGCCCCGACCCTGGCCAGGGCAGGGGTCCAGTCTTGGCAGACCCCAGCCCTGACCGTTGCGGGGGTACGGTCTGGGCAGGCCAGGGTATACCGTGCGCGTGACGCCGCGGGGCTGAAAACGCTGCTGAGCGGCGACGTCCACCCCCACCCGGGGCCGCTGCGGACGGCCATCGTCAACACGACGTCGCTGCGTCTACACATGGATGAGGTGACGTCGTGGGACGTGGACGTCATTTTGGTCCAGGAGACCAAGCTGTCTGCGTCAGGGCAGCGGGTGCTCCGGGGGGCGCTGCGCCAGCGGGGGTGGATTGTGTTCTGGGGGGCGCCCCTGGAGACGCGGGGACGGGGGATCTGGGACGTTTCGGAGGGGGGCGTCGCGGTGCTCGTGCGCGACGGGCACGCGGCGGAGGCGGCAAAGCTGCCGAAAACCAGGCAGGCGGACCCGTTGGCGTGGGACCTGTGGCTGTCAGCGAGGTTCCTGCATGTGCGCGTCGCCGTGCGAACGGGCAGCACCGTGCTGCATGTGCTGTGTGTGTATGGAGTGCCGGGCGACCCGGAGCTCAATGCGGGGCTGTGGGACTCCGTACTCCAGTACGCGGCAAGACTGGGGAATGCCCCGTTCGTCGTCGGGGGGGATTTCAATTTCCCCCTGGGGGAGCTGGGGGCATTGCCGCCAGTGGTCCTGGGGCACCTGCTGACGCAGCGGCTCGTGGACGTGGACGCCGCCTTTGCCACAGGCACAGGGCGTCCCCTGCAGTGCTCCTACCACAGGCAGGGGGTGCACCCGGGCACCCGCATAGACGGGGTCCTTGCAGACCCGCGCGTGGCGGCCATGGTCACGGACGTCGCGGCGCTGCCCGGCACGGGTATCCCGGGACACCTCCCGGTGGTGTTCACCTTCGCCATGGAGCGGGCCGCGCAGCGCTTGGTCCGAGCGGTGCGCCCCCGGCCAGTGGAGGTGCCCAAGAGGGAATCAGTCTTGCGGATGGAGCTGGAAGAGCGGCTGACGGCGCCGCTGCAACCGGACTGGGACCGGTTGCTAGCGTTGCAGGAGGTGGACGCGTTGTGGTCCTACTGGACGTGGGCGGCAGAGGAGTCCCTCCTGGCGCTGTCGGTGCCCACCCTGCAGCCCGAGGACGTCGACCAGGCGCACCCACTGCCGGTGGCACCGATGGCCCTGCCACGTGGGCGGGGCACGGCGGCCTTGATCCGCGAGGTGCGGCAATGCCCCAAGCAGATGCGGGCAGGCGGAGGGCCGAAGACGTCGGTACTGGCCCGCATACACGCCGCGCAGGGGGCGGCGCGCTCGTTGCGGCGGCAAGCGCACCCCCCACAACGGCCGGCCGACAGGGTGCGGGGGAGGGGGGAAAGCACGTCCCACTCCTGGTGCGCGCTGCGCCGGCGGGTGCAGCGGTTGCACGAGTTGCAGATGCCGGAACTGGCCCGATTTCCGCTGACGCCGCAGGCGGTAACCAACGCCGGGGCGCCCGTGCCGTCCGCGGCGGCACTGGACGAGTGCATAGAGCAGCTCAAGAGGCTGGCGGCCACACAGGTGCAGCGGGAGGACCGGGAGCCAGTGCAGGCGTGGCGATCCTGGCTGCAGGCCGAGTGGGGAACCAAGCCAGGTGCAGTGTACCGATGGCTCAAGGAGGAGGGGTTCTCACCGCCGGTGGTGTTTATTGCGCGGCCGGATGGAACCCCCACGGCCAACGTCCAGGAGATGGACGAGCTGGTCCGCGCGGCGTGGGGGCCCATCAACCGCAAGTACGCGGAAGGGCCGGAGCCCTGCCCAGATGCCTTCGTGGCGAAGTACGGGCACCTGCTGTATCGCGTACCCATGTTGGCCAAGCAGCTGACAGGGCCGTACCTCAGGCGCCGCCTCATGGCCATGCGCCCATCGGCCATGGGCCTGGACGGGTGGAGCCTGCAGGACCTGCGGGCGCTCCCGGACAGGGTGCTGAATTGGCTGGCCCAGCTCCTCACGCTGATTGAGGAGGTGGGCCGGTGGCCCACCTTATTGGCCCAGGGATACACCTCCCTCATCCCCAAGCCAGGGGAGGAGGGGCCATTGGGCACACGCCCGCTGACGGTCCTGTCCATGGTCTACAGACTGTGGGCGGGGACCCGTCTGTGGGAAGTAATGCGGTGGCAGGAGTCCTGGGTCCATCCGCGGGCCTTCGGGTTCCGCCTGGCGCGGGGGGCCGTGGATGCGGCCACGGTCACGCAGGTCCTCCTAGAGCTGGCCCGGCTCAAGGGATGGCGGCTGGAGGGGCTGAGCCTAGATTATGTCAAGTGCTTTGACCTCATCCCGCAAGCGGTGGTGCTGCGGATCGCCCGCGAGTTGGGCATGGACGACGGGGTGCTGCGCGCCCTGGCGGCCATGTATTGGCAGCTACGGCGGGCGTTCCGCCTGGCAGGGGCGCTGGGGGCCTGGTGGCAAGCCACCAACGGCATCCTGCAGGGGTGCCCGCTCAGCGTCATTTTGATCAATATCCTCACCACGGTGTGGAAGATGGAAATTGACACAATGCGACGCCACGTCGTGGTGGCGACCGCCGCACTCCCGCCGCTGCTCGAACAGCCACGGGCAGCCCCAGGGCAGCCGCTGCCTTCACCGCGCCTGCGGACACAGGGCCCGGGGCGCGCGGACTTATGCCCCCTGGGATATGCGGACGACACCCAGGCCATCACGCTCGAGCCCCGGCCCGGCGCGCCAGGGCTCTCCGACTCGCAGGCGGTCGTGGACCGCACGGCCGTTTGGCTGGCGGACACCGGGCAGAGCGCCAACGCCGCGAAGTCTAGCTCATGGCGGATGAGCGACCAGCAAGCGCAGCCGATCACCCTGCACGGGGTGCCGGTCCCGCTGGCACGGGAGTTTAAGCAGCTCGGGATCGGAGTGCGCCTGGATCCAGAGAAGGGCACCGGACCGGTGCTCCAGGAGCGGTTCGCGCGCGGGACCACCATTTTGCGGCGGGTGGGTTGCCTGCCTACGTTCCGCATGCGGGAAGTAGCCATTGGGACGCTGGCCCTCGCCAAGGCGATGTACGGGGTGGAGCTAGCAGATGTCGGCTCCCGGGACGTGGCGCGACTGGAGTTGGCCGCGGTCCGCGCACTGTGGGGACCCACACGCACCTCGCGGGCAAAGGAGGTGCTATGGGCGGTCTTGGTGCCGGGGCACCGGGTCTCCCCCATGTGGCGCCTCCAGTACTCGAGAGTTCTATGGCTAGCCCGCCAGGCACGCACGCCAGGGGCCGGACAAGTGCTAGTCCAGGCAATATTGGAGGAAACGGACCGCCCGCCGGACACGGGACCAGTGGGCAGGGCCTTGCAGTCGGTCCGGCAGCTGCGCTGGGAGGCGGTGCACGGCTGGTGGGTGTGGCGCGTGCCAGGGCAGCGCGAACAGCTGCACCTGGTCTTGGGGGACTGGGGCGAAGTATGCCACCGGGTGCGGGAGTCGCAGCGATACACCGCATTGGCGGCGCTGGAACGGCGCAGACCATCCACTTTTGGGGGGCTGGGGGCGGAGGTATGCAGGCCCGCCTGCTCCCAGGGCATGACGGTGGCCGGCTCGGAGACGGAGCGCTCACTGCTGCGTGCACTGCAAGCCGGGGCGACATGGACCGGGGCGCGGGTCCGGAAGCATCAAATTTCGGATTTAGCAGCCTGCCCCTATTGCGGGGGCCCACCGGAGACGGAGGTCCACCTCCTGTGGGACTGCCCGCAGTGGCAAGCGCAACGGGCCGCCTGGCTCCCGCTGGTGCAGGCCGAGGCAGCGCCGCTACCGGCACTGGCCCTCCCGCAGGCGTGGCCGGTGTGCCTGCGCGCGACGGGCCTGTTGCCGGCGGCATTGGTCCAGCCAGAGGGGGTGGAGCAGGCGGGGCGGCTCATGTACCGTCTCTATGGCATGTATCTGGCGGTGCTATCGGCGCCCATGGGAGCGGAAGTCGCGGCACGCCGGGACGCGGGCGCGGGCCCCTCGGTCTTTGCGATCGCGCGCAGACGCCCTCCCGATGCGCGCCGGGGCTACCCATGAGGGCAACTGGGCGCGGGCCCACATCGCCCGGCGCCACCAGCGGCGCCGCTGGCGTTGCGCGCCGGCCCGCCGCCGGGATGGCCATGGGAGGCATCCTTCGCGGTGGCGCTCCTGCAGTGGGCAGGCCAGCTGCGGTGGCTACCAGGGCAGGGCCATGTGACATACGTGGAGCTGGCCCTGGACTTCGAGGCATACGCGGAACGGGCCCTCCCGGCCCCCAGCGACCACCGGCTGCGGGGGGTCACCCTGCCGCTACGCACCAGGGGCCAAGTGCTGAAGATGGCCCTAGATGCATTGCAGCCGCATCTACAGGCAGGGGACCTCATGCAGGGCAAGGAGGTATGGATGGCGAAGTCCCTGCTGCCGCTGGGGGGCTTCAGGTGTGTGGGGCGGTCGGCGCGCCCACTGTTCGCGCGCCCGGAAGCCATGCTGTTCCAGATGCGCCAGCTGGAGGCACACTGCCGAGCGCTGTGGGCGCGGCGCCTGGCGCGGCCGGGAGCGGGGCGGCAGGACGTGTTCCTCTTGGATTACCTCCCCCCGGCAGGACCAGGACAGCAGCCCCTGCGGCCCTTTCAACGCTTGCCGCGCCGGCGGGTGCAGCGCGACCGGCGCGGGGCCAGAGGCGGGGACGCGGACCGCGTAGCACCGCCGCCGCAGGTGGCCCTGTGTGCGCGACACCGGGCCCCGCCCTGTGCCGCCTGCGTGCAGCGGGGCGCCGAGCACTGCTGCCAGCGGGCGCACGAAGGGCACCGCATGGACGCGGCACAAGCACGCGTGGCGGCGCGAGCACTGCGGGCGTGGCTGCAGCCCGCGCGGCCGGCCGGGGCCGGCCCCGTGGCGGCGTCCCAGGCCGCACGGGGCTCGCCCAGCGCTCGCAAACGACCCCGCCCGCAATCATCCTCGCCAGAGCGTGAGACGCGACGAGCGCGCCCGGAGCACGAGCACGCGCCACGCCAGGAGGAGTTCCCGCCCCCCCCCCCAAGCGTCTCCAGGGGGGGGGCACACAGCTTAAGCGGCTCCGGTATGTTAAACCAGCAAGGAGAGCTCAGGCGGCCCTTCCCGCTCTCCCCGCCCCTCCCAGCGGGAGCCACCGGGCACGGGGGGGCACGCGGAGTCCAAGCGCCACGCGCGCCAGCCGGACGCCCGGGCGGACACGTACGAGTGGGGGGGGTTCAGCCGCGTCCCCACCCCCCCTCCCTCCCCTCCCGGGGGCTGGCGGACATTTTCGGGGACATCTCTCGCCGGCTGACGGCGGCACGGGCGGGGTCATCGGCCAAAGGGGAGGGCGCCGACCCCCCCCCGGGGGCCGCGAACCCCCCCCAAGGGGGGGGGCAGGGTCAGGGGGCTTCGGTCGAACCCCACCCTAGTCTTTCGGGGGGCGGCACGCCGGGGGCGGAGGCGGCGGTGGGGGACCCCTCAGGGGGGGGACAGGAGATGTCGATTGACTGCCATCCCCCAGGGGACGGCTCCGGGGGGGCGGCGGCGGCGACAACCGCTACACGGGCGGAGCAGGAACCCCCCGCAGGGGCAGTCACAGGACAGCAGGCAGAGTCCCTACCCCCTTCCCCCCCACAGAAGAGGGCGCAGCGGGCGGGGGGCAAAAGGGTGGGGCAGCCGCGGCGCCCCATGCAGACCTTGTGCGATGAGCACAGGGCCCCAGCGTGCAAGTCATGCAAAGGGCACAGGGGGGTGCGGCATTGCTGCAGCCGCCACCACGAAGGGCATCCCAGGGTGTTGGGGGGGGGACAACGGTGTGTGCCGGTCCAGAAGGGGGGGCTGCAGCTGCAGCAACAAGCGGGCGTCTTGCCCTCCGGAGGGTCGGCGGTCGTGCCGGCCCCCATGATCAGGGGGGAGGGGGGAGGCCCAGCAGGGCAGGGGACGGCGGCGTCGCCCCGGGGCGGCACACAGGGCCCAGGTCAGGGCCACGGGAGGGCCTCCGAGGAGGGCACATAGCCTCAGGACGGCGTCCTTCCGCCGCGCCGCGACACACCGGGGGGCCGGGGGAGGGATAGGGCAGGCTTCAGGCAGGCTCTAACCCGCTAACCCCTAACCCCCCGTCGCAAGAGCGGCCAGGACATTAATAGCCATCAACCTCATAAATAGTACAGATCACACACACGCACACACGCACACACACACACTCTCTCTTTCTCTCTCCATCTGTCTCTCTGCTGTGCCCCCCTGCCACATTCCCTCCTCCTCTTTTTATTTTCCATGCCTCTTCTTTTCCCCTCCCTCTGTTTGTCCTCCTTTCTTTTGTGCCCATTGCCCTTCCCGCATCTGCGGCTCCTCTGCCACCGCTGCTGTCTTCTGCCTCCTTTGCTTGTGGTATCGGGTGTTGTTGGGTGTGCCTCAGATGTGTGTCGCGTCCGGGTCGGGTGCATCTCAGGTGCGTGTTGGCCATGTGTCGGGTGCACGCCGGGGACTGTCGCTGTTCTTTTTGCTGCACCTCCTGCTCTTCCTCTGCAGGGGCGCGAAAGTACACGCCGCTCATCATCAGTTTTGGGGTCTGCCTGGTGGCCCTGGCTTCGGGGATGATCGTTCACGTGCACACGGACCTGTGGATTGCACGCGCGCACCGCGTGGACCTTTCCCTCACGGCCCCTGTGATGACCGGCGATATGGCCCGACAACTCGACGTTTACTTGAGGGACAACGTGAGCGCCTCCCTCATCAACGCAGTGCTGGTGTTGCAGATGCCGCAGATGGTGATCCTGGCCTTTGTCGGCGTCTATCGCAGCACCGTGGTCGCCACCGCTCTACTGCCGGCCCTCCTCATCGGCGGCCTGTGGATTTCCCCTGAGGTCCCGTTTCACAGCCTTGGCCTCCGCGGGCTCACCCTCATCGTCTTCACTATCGTTTTGGCCGCGCTCATGGTCGCGGTGACCAAGACGCGGCGGCACTCGTTTAGCGTGGAACAGGCCCTTCAAGCGTCTCTGGAGCAAGTTATCGACACCCCCGCGGCCCCGGAGGCGGCCACGGAAGCGGCAACGGAGAAGGCGGACAGCGTCCTGTACCACTCGTTGAAGAACACGATGGCCGACTCGGCCGGCGAAATCGAGCTGTTCTTGCAGACCACCGGCCACGACGCCGCCACCTGCGCCCCGCTTCGGCAGGCGGTCGCCTGCCTGCACCGGGGCATGAGGTCCTGCCGGCATCGCCAGGCCTACCTCCGGCTGGTCGCCGGCAACTACGTCCCAATGCTGCGGGCCGTGCGGACGAGCGAGTTTGCCCGGGACCTGACGGCCGGGCGGCTCGTGGCCCTTCAGGTCGCCGATCTGTGCGTGTACATCGACCCGTTGCTGTGCAGCCTCGTCCTGGACAACGCCGTCAGCAACGCCTTCAAACACGGCCGCCCCCGGGCCCCCGACGTCCGGCTCTTCTGCGACTGCGTCGAGCGCCCCGGGGACGAGGCCGGGACTGCAGGCGGGGCGGGGCGGCGCGCGCGGCTCCGGTTCCGGGTCACCAACGCGGTGAACCCCAAGCGGCCGCGGGTGACCGACCTCTTCGTGAAGCAGGTGCTGAGCGGCAAGGCCCAACCGCAGTCCGCCCTGTCAGACCACATCGGCCTGAGCCACTCGTTCCTGGCGGCGGATGCGCAGGGCATGGAGGTCTCCCTCGTGCAGGAGGCCGATTGCGTGCTGTTCGAGGCCGTCGTGGACGTGGAGGTGACCACCGAGGATATGGTGGAGGCGGAGACCGAGGGGAGGGGCGAGTTCCCCGACGATCTGGTCATCCACTTTCTCGACGACTCCGAGTCGGCGCGGCGACTGATGCAGCACCAATTGTCGACGTGGGCCAACATCACCAACGTCCGCACGTTCGGTGCGGATGCGGCTGACGTCCCCGAGTTCGTGAGGTATTGGCAGCCAAGCCCCCGCTTGCATCGGCAACGAGGGCGTTCATAATGGTGGAGAGGCGGGGGGCTTTAGATAGGCGCCCGGGAAAATCCAGCCCCCCGAAGCCCAGCCGTTCCGGAGCTTCCCGTAGCGAGTCATCACATGTCATCACTGGGCTCGTGCAAAATTGGGAGCGCTGCGATCGTTGGATGGACACATTTTCGACCAAAAAAATGAATCATTTTCAGCGCTTCTTTGGCAAACAAATGCCGTTCTCGCAGACGTGAAACGAATGATTTTGCAATATCAAATCATCGTGAGAAGATTTTTTTTCTGGTGACGTGGACCAGGTCATTGCTGATTGGAACAAAATCCCCAGCCCCCATGGGCTGGGATGGGGGTTGTGGGGGGGGGCAGTGTGTGTGTGTGGGGCGGGGGCTCAGAGGCAAAAAACACACATTTCTGCAGAAGGGACAGGGCACCAACAAGCACTCAAAATGGACAAGCAAAAAGCAATTGCGGAAAAATTGCGGGAAATCGCGAAAACTTGCGGACCTCGACCCCCCCCCCCCCCCGGGGTGGAGGTGGGGGGCCTGGGGACGGTCAGGTCCACATCTGTTTCGGTTTTCATGTTCCTCACGGTCCAAGTGTCTTTCACTTTCTGACCCGATGGAGCTGACTGCCCGTGCCAGGCCAATGACAGCCCTCAGACCCCTCCGGGGCGGGTGAGGATTACCGCCAGGGGCAGGCAGGGGGGTCACAACCTTTCGCTCTCTGAGGGCAGCGTGCTTTGGGTATGGCAGGACCCGTAGTTGATGTGTGGTCACACCCCCGCCCCGTTCTCCAGCTGGACGCCACTGGGGGGTCCACCGCCGCAGGTGTGTGGTGCTCCCTGGCCCCCTGGCTCTTGGGTGGGGGTGTTCCTGAGTTCTCGTGACGTTGTATCTACTGCCATTCATTTGTTTCGGGCCGGTAATGGCACGCACATGCACACACACACACACACGCAATGAGAACCGTGAAAACAAGAACAGAGCAAGAGAAGCGGTGAAAGAAAACTTTTCAGGAGCTGCAGGGCAGCCCTAGACGTCTTTCGGTCTGTCGTAAAACGCGGCAATGTGCGGCAGCGGAAATCAGCTCAGTTCACATCCCACTCCCTGACCTGCCCTGAGATTCGTGCTGCGTTAACGATGGACCCTAAAATTCACCTACGGAGGAGGTCATGCTTTGATCATCTACACATTGCAACCTGTGCTGGGTGCGTCCACCTAACCATGCACACACAGAGAGAGGAAGGGTCATGGCAGGGCCAGTTATAGTGTGGCACTGTGTGCCCGAAGCAGGTGTAAGTCTGTGCACCAACTGGGTGTGTACCCTTCTGGCCGTAACTCTGTCGGTATCACCTGGTCTGTGTACTCTTTGCCCTGCAACTTTGCGTTTCGAAAAAGCCAGTCCGTCAGTTTGTTGACCGCGACTCCTTGCGCACAGGGTTGGTGATGGCCAATCACGTACACCGCGCGCATAGTGTTCTCAGCCGCCCACGGGGATGCTGAGTACACACGGCGCACTGTTTTGTGCATCGTGCACTATTTTGTGCATCGTGTACTGTTTTGTGCATCTCGCGCATAAGAGCCATGCGCTTGTAGTCATAGGCCAGGGCTACCTGTACCCAGGACAGAGCGGACAAGATCTATGCACCCCAGCTGTGCAGCTAGGGTTGCGCTGCTGTCAGGCTGCTCGCAAAAAATGCAGCTCAAATATTCAGGCGTTGCACGGCTGGGTGCACACACACACACATACACACACCACACATAGACGAGCACAACGCGGATTCCAAATGTCAATCTCCTCATCAAATGATCAGTCAAACAAGACAAAGCATGTTCAACGCCAATAAGTGCCTTTCTGCACTGGGATAGGCGGGCACACACAACCAGGCTCTGCCCTCTGGCAGAACCGGCATTGCACCCGACGACATCACGTCAGTTTAACCGGAGAAACAGTGGCCGGAATGCACCATGCAACGTACACATGTGTCTACACCGCAGGAGAAGGACAGTGTAGTGCACCCATCCCCGCCCACCGCCCCTCCAAGAACTGCAATACTGTCAGCTGAAAGCACCTGGTATGAAACGAAACCAGAAAATCCGAAAGAATGCACCATGACTGCCCCCCCCCCCCCCACACGCACACATTGCACAATCAGCTCCTAGCAGGGGCACGTTTCGTCACTGCACCCTTCCATCAAAGCAGCCAGGTAGGAGTAATCTGAGTTCCATGCCCCAGAAACCCCTGCAACCGTCAGTTCTGGATGAAGGACCCAGGAAGAAAACATGTCCCCACCCCGGCATGGTTTCATGGGCATCGTTTCATGGGCAGGCGGTACAAAACGTGGTGCAGCACCCTGGTGAATGCCTGGCGTGCATGCAGGGAAACGGCATATGCTGGGGTAACGGCCTGGTGCATGGCACACATAGCGATAGAGCGGCGGTACCCAGAGAGCATGGCCACCTGCAGCCAAGCACAGGCGGCCATGATTTGACCGACCCAAGACTCACACCATGGCAAGGCATTTTTGAGCACACACACACACACACACACAGGTGTTTTGTTTGGTGCCTGCCAACCGGTGACACTGCATACCCAACCGAAAGCCAAACAGGCACGCTCATCAGCGCAACAACCCCCGCCAGGGCTGCACTCGCCCCCCCCCCCTGGGCCTGTGAAACCGCTGCTCGGCACGACCCCCTGGGTCACACAAAATGTCGGGCATAGCCCAAGATCTGCTTGATGCACTTAAGCAGCCAGAGGTGCTGCAAGCTATGGCTAACGCCGTCGCACCACTTCTCAGTGGCAAGAAGCAGGCTGCATCCAGGGACACGGAGCAAAGCGGCTCTGCGCGGGAAGAGCATCTACTGGAGGTCATCAGGAGTCTCAAGGACACCATCAAGGAGCTGAGGACAGCTCTCCAGGCTGCGAACACCGATCAAACAGCACTAAGTGCTCGGGAGGTCGCGGCAGAGAAGGATATACGATCTTCGTACAAGGCAGCTCTTCTGAAGAAGACGCCTGGTAAGAGCCACCTGGTAGTCAAGGACATTCCGGATTTGGGAGACCCCCTGCAACCAACGGGACTGGCAGTCAAGGCCCTCAAAGGCAAGCATACCTTCACAGCAGTGCAGGGGAAGAGACTATACAAGGGAGACAACAAATCACAGCTTGGCATGAAGCAGATTGGCCCCAGTAAAGCGGTTTCTGATTGGAAGGTGTCAGCAGACACCGAGGGAGCTTTTGCGCATGTGCTTCTGGTTGGGCAGCAGGTGGCTGAAGCTCATTTCATTGCGACACAGGCGATGTCACAGCATGCGTGTATCTGCAGTGTCAGTGCACATATCCTAGCCACAGGCAGCAAACGGAACGATGCCTCTGTTCACGGAATTCTGACGGCATTGGGCAGATCGAGGGACAGCCTCACCATCTCTGGCATGACGCTCAGCGTAAAAGTCATCACGCAACGTATAGAGTGGGAGACCAAGAAGGATGCGGACGTAAAAATGACACCGCCTGAGCACTCGCTGCTGCTTTGCTGGGAACGCTCTGGCGAGGGCACTGAAGATGCAGATCATGAGCCTGTGGACCTGCCGCAGGATAAGGCGGCGATCAGAGTTGTTTGCTGTTTGGACCCGACCATCCTACAAGTCACTGGTGAAGACAATGCCAAAATGAAGGCTGCCCGATGGGCAGAAGAGAAGTGCTAGGAGCTTACGTCCCCATACCTCACCCCCACGCTTACACCCCCCCCCCCTATGCAAGTGGGAAAGAGGGGCTCAAAATACGAAGTAACCATGGTGCTGCCAGCTCCTATGGTGAAACAGGTGCTTTGCAATAGCGGAAAAGTGACAGGAGCTGAGTACCGCCTTTTCATGAATAAAGATACCGACGTGGACACACTCAAAGCAAACATGGTATGGGTCAAACTTCCCCAGAACACAAACAAAGCCATCTCCGATCATTGGAAAAGATTACACAAACAACCGTGGTTTGCAGGCCTCATCGCAGGGGACCGTGCCGACCGCCTGGGAGTGCGAGTTTGGGGCGGGCCTGTCATCCCTGACACACGACAAGAAATAGCTACACTGCTTGGTATCCTTCTGACCCCCCCTGTGACCCGTGTACGCGTCAGAGGGTATGGTGTTTCAATGGGTCTGGTCTCAGGCCAACAATCGGCTGCACAGCGTGAAGCCGACAGAGTTTTCGGCGCGAACATCGTCACTGTGATAAGATGCCAGCACCTGAAGCACAGTGGTCTGGTGTCGCCAGTTTTTGACATGGATATAACGGGCATTCCCCCAAATTGGGAAGGGTGCACAGTTCCTGCGCAGGATTCCCGGATGCCCGTGCGGAAATGGCACAAGTGCATCCGCAAGGCTGCTGCCCCCACGTACAAGCCAGTAGGCAAGCGTGCCACCCTACCCCCCCGACAGGGATGTGTGACGCCAGAGGATGAGGAAATGCCGGAAGAGGCAGCCAAGGACGAGGAGGGTGAGGACATCCTCTGAGTTTCATGCATTTTTCAGGACGGCAACCCAATACAGGTCCTCTCCAATTTGTAAACACAAATGTCACGTCATTACGTGTGCACCACGAAGATGTCTTTAGTTTTAAGGCTGATGTGGTCGGGATGCAAGAGACCCGTCTAACGGCATCAGGCCAGCGCTGCATGCAGGCAATTGCAGCAGAATATGGCTGGTCATGTTTTTGGGGGAAACCACTGGGCTCGCCCACGGGTGGGATCTGGGGCGCCCCTCAAGGGGGGGTTGGACTGTTGTTCAAGAAGGGATGGAATGTACGCCAAGTGGAGGCGGACGAAGGAGACCCCATTGCCAGCAGACTCTGGCATTCCGGCAGATGGCTGCACACATGCGCAGGCATCGGTGAAGGGCACACTGTCCTGAACATATGCGTAGCATACGGCATCCCGGCCAATGCCCCGCTGAACACTGAATTCTGGGAGTTAGTCATTTGCTATCTCAGCAGGCTGGGAGCCTCCCCCTGCCTTCTATTTACAGATGCGAACTTCAATTTCGATGTCTTTCATAAAATACCTGCAGCCCCCCTTACTGCATTAGCAGATGGCTGGCTAGTAGATGCAGACCATGTATTCGCCACACTGCACCAGAAATCATGTGTCAGCAATTTTTCTAAGGATGGTGCCCCTGGAACTCGCATCGATGCACTGCTGGCCACGCCTGCACAGGTCTCAGCACTTGTTGACGTCTCTGCTGTGCAGGGACATTCCCTCCCAGGCCACACGCCGGTAAGATATACCTTTGCTCTGGATGGCCCAAGACAGAAAGTTATCAAGATGAGGAAACTCCCCCCCTTTTCACTGCCTCCGCGAGAGGTAGAAGAGGCACAGGAAATAAGCGACATGCTGCTGAAGCCTTGGGAAACGAAGTGGGCAGCCCTGGTCAGTGAAGGGAATGTCAATGCCATCTGGGATCAGTGGACTTGGCTAGTAGAGGAAGTGGGGCTCGCACTCTCATGCAATCACCTCACAAAGGATAGCCTAGGGGCCGCCCTCCCATTCGCACCTAAGTCTGCACCCCGTGGCAGAGGGACAGCACAGATGTTGCGAGAAACTACTCTGGCCCCAAGCAAAACAACTGCATACGGGGGGCCACGCACTCGGCTGATATCCAAGATCACCGGTGCCCTGGGATCACTACGCACAGTCATCCAGTGGCAGCGAAAGGAGGCGGGTGTCCAGGGTAACCGACTCACAGCGTCTGCGAGGTGCAAAGCACAGAGAGCCGTCCGATTGGGCGCTGTGCCGCAGCAGGTACAACACGCGTGGCAAGCGGCGTGCCGGCGTATGCGTAAAATTGGCGCGGCGGTCAGAGATGACTTACTGCTACAGGACTTCATTGCACTGGCCCCGGACCCCAACCTCCCCCCCATCCGTCAGATGCCAACCCTGGTCCAGACCATGTCTGAGTATGACCAGCTCTGTACATTAGGCAGGAAGTACGCTAAACAGCAAGAACGTGATCGAATAGAGGCATGGAAGCACAAGATGAATCAAGCCTGGTTGGACAGGCCAAAGGATGTATACCGTTGGATTCAAAATGAATATCAACCCCCCCTTGTCATGCTGTTGGATCCGGAGACACAGCAACCCACCTCCAGTGTGAATAGAATGGACGACATTCTACATGCCTCATGGGACAAAGTAATGAGGAAGTATGCGCATGCCCCAGAGCCGGATGCGGCCGCCTTTGTCCGCAAATACGGGGTTTTTCTACAGCGCGGTCGGCTCATGCAAGCCGCTCCCATCACAGGCGCCCGACTCACCAAAAGGTTCAGGAAAATGGGCATCCATACGGCCACCGGCCTTGACGGCTGGTGCGTCGCCGACTTGCTATCGCTGCCCATGCAGCTGATGGATATGCTAGCAGAACTGCTGCACGTCATCGAGCACACAGGACAGTGGCCTCAGGCCTTGGCCAAAGGGTATATTTCGCTCATTCCTAAGGGCGAGGGCATGCTGCCCATGCAACAACGCCCGCTCTCCGTGTTATCCCAAATTTACCGGGTCTGGGCAGGGATTAGACTAGAGGAATGCATGCTGTGGCAAGAGGGGTGGATTCACCCACATGCCTTTGGTTTCAGAAAACGAAGAGGGGCCACAGATGCGGCGGCGCTCATCGCCCTGCTCGTGGAGCTCCACAAAATTATCAAATCGGTCCTGCACGGTTTCGGACTTGACTATGTCAAGTGTTTTGACTTGATACCGCAGTCCATTGTACTGCACATTGCCCTGGAACAGGGCATGGATCCAGGAACCCACCGAGCCCTTAAGGGCATGTATACATCCTTAGTAAGATGTTTCAAAATCATGGGCTGCTGCGCCAGTTTCTTTGCGGCTACAAATGGCATATTGCAGGGATGTCCACTTTCAGTCATACTGATCAATTTGATGACTAGTATCGGGAAACGGGTGCTGGATGCCCAAAAACAGCACCTGTCGGTGTCAGCGCGCGCGCTCCCCCCTGGGGATCAGCCAGTTCAGGTCCTGCACTTTATACTCACAGCGCTTGGTTATGCTGACGACACCTATGGGCTGGCAGCGGGAGGCACACCCCTGACCCCCCTTTTGCAATGCACGGAGGAATGGCTACAAGACACCGGCCAGGGTGTCAATGCCAAAAAGTCCGTGGGGTTCTCCTCATCCTCATCAGAGCCAGTGAAGGCAGAACTGCTGGGTGTGCCTTTCCCGGTGGAAACAGAGTTTAGGTCGCTGGGTGCAGGCATTCGCACAACCGATGCCACGTGCTCAGGCCCGCTAATCCTGAAGCGCATATTTCGTGCCTGCGGCCTCCTTGACCGTGTGCATGGAGCCCAGGGCAATTATGAACGCCGCTGCGAGATCATATCAACTATGATCACAGCCACAGGCCTACATGCATCGGAGATCGTCCCACTCCGTATGCGGGATCTCGCTACCTTCGAAACCCGCGTCATTAGAACTATCAGGGGCCCTACACGCCCAGGGAGGGCAAAAGAAATTTTCTTTTCCTTGCTATGCAAAGGCCACCGGATTTCCCCAACCATGGTGGTCAAGTACTCACGCCTGCTTTGGCTGTCGCACCTTTGCCGGAACAGGGGCCCAAACCAGATCACTGCCCAGGCCATCTGGGAAACAGGACTATACACCAGAAACAGCGGCCCCTTTGGGCGCGCGGTGCAAACAGCACAGGAATGCGGCTGGGCGCCTATGCAGGGTTGGTGGGGCTGGAAAGTCCCAGGGCAGCGTGAACCCCTTATGTTAAATGGGGACAAACAGACTGTAAAACACGAAGTCCGCGAACAGCTTAGGAAGCAATTGTTAGACTCGCTAGTCCAACGGCGACCTCGCCTGTTTGCGGGTCTGCACTATGCCACAAACAGGCAACTTCTACAGCCGAGCATTGCCAGCTTTGGATCCGAACTGGAGCGGACCATATTGAGAGGGGTTCTTTCTGGAGCGACCTGGACCGCGCTGCGCGCGTATCAACGTGGCCTTCGCACCTCCTCCGCATGTCCTTTTTGTAATGCGTCCCCAGAAGATGAGGAACATATCCTCTGGCATTGTGTCGCGTGGGACCACGTCCGTGACCCGCTGTTGGCGCTTGTGCACACGGCCCTTTCCCAGGTGCCGGAGCTTCCACCACCCGGCCAGTGGCCGGCATGCTTACGGCGATGTGGTTTAGCCCCAGAAATTTCCACGGAGGCAATAAAATCTGGTGCAGCTTTCACCTTCCTGCGCGCGGTGCACTCCATGTATGTGTGCATTATAGCAGCACGCAAAAGGCGAGATGCGCACAGCCCTTCCATCTTTGCAGGGTACAGACTGTCTCAACAAGTCAGGCAATACCCCTATCAACAACTGGTTGGGCCACTGCCCCAAACGGTGGCACACGGTGCCTTGACACTCCGCACCCCCAAGGGGCATGAATGGAAGTGGGAAAAGAGCTTTCTCGCGGACCTACTCGGTTGGCTACGAGCCCTGACGTGGCCGGAGGAACCGGGGACAGTCACCTTTTTGGAACTGGCAATTGATTTCGAGGAGTTCGCGCAAAGGACCCTCCCCCATGCGCCTCAGGCGAAGTATGCAGGACATACCCTGTCCCTCCAAGAACGAGGCAGGGTACTGCGTTTGGCAATGTCCAGCGCTCAGCGACTGGTCACCTCAGGCCAGCTGCACCCAGCCGGCATGGTGACCCGCTGTGGCTCGCTTGTGCCGCTGGGGGGACCGGCGATCTGCGGTTTAAATAAACGCCCGTATTTTGCACGCCGAGAGGCCATGATTTCACACATCCGCAAACTCGTTCAGTATTGCGAAGAGCAGTGGGTGGCCAAGGCGGGAACACACCGCACACATGCGCTGCGCCCATACACATACCGCCCGCGTAAGACAGCAGCAGAGATTGAAGCGCATAGACTGCACAGAGCCCTGTGCGGGAACTTGCAGACAGGCCTGGCGCCAGCATCTGGTGCACAGCTCACAGCTAAGGGTGGAGCCACAGGCTCCAATTTTGGAGCAGATTTTTTCCCCATCATCGGCGACGGTCGCTTGCCACAGCGCCCATACACAAGAACACGCAGGCACGTACCAACAACAGCACAGGCACACGTAAACAGGGCGCCAACAAATGCCACTGTATGTGACACACACTCTCTACCGGCGTGCATCACATGCAAGAGGCTGCGCAAAACAGCCCAGGAGTGTTGCTCTTTGGGGCATCACGAAGCGGGGCACGTCCCTCGCCGCCCGCAACTACAGCTCTGTGAGGCCCACAGACTGCCGCCGTGCCCCATTTGCGCGCGCACACAACGGGGGGTAAGGCACTGTTGTGCAAGGGGGCATCACAAAGTGTGCACCCCAGTCCAGCCATCCACGAAGCGTTGCTCCTCTCAACAGCCGAAGCGTTCATATAAACGCCCACGAGTTGGGCCTTCACAGACAAGTCAAGCCTCTTTGAGGTCTCCACACCAACCCCCAACGCCTCCCGCCCCCAAGCGGCGGAGGCCCAAAACGCCATCCCCGCCCTCCCCACCAACCCCTGTTCCACAGGGGCTGGTAGAGACGCCGGATACGGAAGCAATCTGCCGCCAGCTCTTTCTGGGGGCACACGGAAGGGCCAGCTCCGAGGTTACCTAACCGTACACACACAGAGGTTCTGATTCCGCAGAAGGGATGGATCACAGGCGCAAAGAGGCAACAGCAGACTGGGCCGAATACACCTGCCATCTCATGGCTGCATAAGGATCTACCTCGTAAAAAGTACACCTGCTTTGTTTGGCCCCTGCCACGTGGTAGCAGGGCAACCCCACTGAGAGCCAAGCTCCGGTGGTTCATCGCGCGGGGATCTGGGCTTCACGCCTTGCCCCACATACACGCGTCAGCGCGCGGCACACGCTGTGCTCGCTCGTCGCCGTGCGCCGCACCGTCCTCATACGGCTGTGCGCACGCGCGTTACTGCGCTCGCGTCTGCGGCCCCTCCGCCGCACCCCGGCAGCCGGCGACAGGCCTGTCCGGCTGGCTGCCCATTTCAGGGCGCGCCTGGGGCTGCCCACAGCCCGAAGCGCGCACCTCTCAGCCCGTATACGCGTAACTGCGCGCGCCAGAGCACTGCGCTCCGCGGCCGTGGGCTTGCGTCTTCGCGGCAGTGCAACGCCAGCACCCCTTCGACATGGACAACGACATGGTGACAGCCCTGGGGGCCGCGATCGCGGCCGCCATGGCGCCCTATTTCGCCAACATGCGCAACGAGAACCCGAACGTCAACGTCAACAACGTCAACAACAACGACAACAGCAACCTACAGGCGCCAGCCCGTGGCGCACACGCCGGAGCTGGCATCGCGGCCGCGGCAGCGGGCGGCGCCCAGCTGCAGCCGCCGGCGCGCCACCCGCGGGGCGCATCCCGTGGACGTGGGCCCGCTGCGCCACCTCCTGCCCCGCCGTCACCGGAGGCGCAGCTCATCGCCCAGCTGCAGCGGCAGGTGGAGGGGCTCCAGGCGGAGCTCCAACGGTTGCGGGACGAGAACCGCGCCCAGCGGCAGCAGCCACAGGGGCAGGCCCCTGCCCAGCCCAGGGGCAGTGGGCGTGCGCCGGGGGGCGCCGCGGCTGCGCCGACATCGACGACATCATCTCCACCGAGGGCGCAAGCTGCAGCTCGCGCGGCGGGCGCGGCGGCCGGGTGCGGCTGGATGTCGTGGACCAACCGCCACGACGAGACGGTCCACAGGTATGTGCACGCGCTGCCCTGCACCTGCGGGGGGAACATCCCCAAGGGGCCACCGAATCCCTACCGCGGCGGCCGGCCATGGGACCCCAGCGTGGCCGCTTCGACCGATACGCGGCAGGTGCCCTGCTACTGGACGCAGGACACGTACGGGGTCGCCTGGCAGCATGCGGGGCAGTGCAGGGGCAGGGTCAACTGCGAGACCAGCCGCCCCCCGCCGCCGCGGAGCCTCCCGCCCCCCACGTACACTCGGGAGGTGTGGGATGCGGTCCCTCACGCGGATCGTGCCTTGGCGGCCACGGCAGCGCGCTGGTCTGTGGGCCTGCCGGAGGAGTACTGCCCCCTGACGAGTGGGGCCTCGCCGGCTGCCGCCGCCTCGGCCGCACCTGCTGGCGGCTCCTCTGCGACGGGCTACGCCGCTGCGGCCGCATCGCGGGCGCGTGGGGCAGCACAGAGTGGGCCCCAGGTTGTCGTGGCGCCGAGGGGGGGGCAGGCCCAGCCATCAGCGCGCCGGGCCCGAGTTGTGGTGCGGCCGGCGCCGCAACGCCCTGGAGGCCTCAGCGCCCCCCTGCAGCCCACCCCGCAGCACTTGCTGCGGCTCTTGGAGGGCGCGCCACGCATCACGGGCGTTATGTCGCTGTCGCGGCCCTTCACGGAGCGCGACTACGCCCCCCTGCGGGCGGAAGGGGCGCAGCAGATCAAGCCCCGCGGCCGCGTCTCCGAGTGGCCCGTCGAGGACAAGGGGGCCGCGTTCAAGGAGCTCCTCGTTCTGGGCGCGACCGCGGAGGAGGTGCGGGACATTGCCGGCGCCGCACTGCAGCAGTGGGAGGCGGTGCAGGCCGTCTCCACCGTCATCCTGGTGCAGTCCGCGGCGAAGGCGCATTGCTCTGTGGAGCGCCTGCTGCGGGCCCTGAATCTGTCCAGGGCCGATCTGGAGGTGCAGGGGGGCGCCCTGCACTGCCAGCCCCTCACCCACAGGGGGCCCTGGGAGTGCGCCGCGGAGGGGGAGGTCGACCCGGCCCCGCCGGGCCACACACTCCGTATCCGGTGGCGCCGCGCCGCAGACGAGGGGGGGGACCAGGAGGACCAAGACATGCTGGACGGCGGTGGGGAGGGGGGGCATGGGCAGCTCGACGGCGCAGAGCCCCCCCCCCTGCAAGACCCCCAACCCCTCGGGGGGGGGACTCAGGTGCGGGTGGCCATCACCCTCGACCCCCAGGTCCTGCTGGGGCAGGGGGAGAAGAGGAGGGCGCGGGGCTGGACCCGGGCCACGGTCCAGAATTTTTTGCGCGAGTTCGTGGCCCCCTGCGACCCCTCCTCGTACCCGATGCAGGAAGCAGGGGACGCGCAGGGGAAGCGCTGCGAGGCGTCAGTGGTGCTCCCCCTCGTGCAGGCCCAGGCCGTGATCAGGGCCAGTGGCAAGCACAAGGGGATCACCTGCAGGCCTTGGATGCAAGGGGGGGATTCGCCGGTGCCGGGGGGCATGCTCTGGGTGCGCCTTCCAGCCTCGGCCAGGGCCCCCCTCCCCGATCTGTGGGTCAAGCTTTCCTCCGACCCCCAGATCTGCGGCTATTTCGGGGGGCTGATCCAAGGGGATCAAGAGGGGAGAGTGGGGATCCGTTTTTTCGGTGCACAGCAGGTGCCTCAGGGTGTGGCGCAGGCGGTGGGGGACCTCCTGGGGGCGCAGGTATCTCCGCGAAAGGTGGTGGTGCGGGTGGGGGGCTACCCCCTCCACTACGGGCTGCCCGAGGATGGCTGGGCGGCCTTTCGGCAGGAGCTTCCGGAGGTATTCGGGGGGGAAGCGGGGGACGTTCGCATAGTCCGATGCGAGCACCTCCCGCACTCGGGGTTTGCTCGCCCGCGCTGGGACCTCACTCTGACAGGGGTCCCAGAGGGCTGGCCAGGGGTCTGGATACCCTCGTCGGACTCCAGGGGCCGCGACCGGGTGTGGGAGGTCAGGGGGATGCAGCGCCCCCCCCAGCGAGTTCAGCGCCTCGGGAAGTTCCACAGGGTGCAGGGTCCCCCGCCCCCCTCAGAGCAGACGGGACAGGAGGGGGGTGGCGAGGAAGACGCCGCTGCGGCGGGGGCAGCACCTATGGAGGGAGTCAGCGACGCCGCCCTCGCACAGCGCCCGGACCTCCTGTAGCCCTGCTCGAGCTGCGCGGGGGGGGGAGGTGGGCGCCGCGGGCCTGGGTCCCGTGGCCCCTTCGGTCGCGGGGGCGGCTGCCAGACTGTGGGGTGCGCAGGGTGCGCATCGGCGGGCCGTCGCTCGCCCAAGGGGGCTCGGGCAAGGCCCTGTTGGAGTGCGGGGACGTGGAGCCTAACCCGGGGCCCAACTTGGGGAGGGTGCCGCCACTGACCACGGCCACGCTGACCCTTCTGGCCCTCCTGATGGTGGGTCTAGGTGACCTGTTGCTGTGGGCTGCACGGCCAGCCTCTGTGTGGACGCTGGCGGTGGCAGAGGCCCCACTCTTGGGCGACAGGGTCCAGTTTTGTCAGGCCCTGCTGGCGCTCCAATTTGCGCACGCCTGCAGGGGGGTGCAGCCTGCTCGGGCCCCGGTTCTAACCTATTCAGGGGTCCAGACATGTCAGGCCCCAGCATTGAATCACACCAGGGCCCAGTCTTGCCAGGCCCTGGTGGCGCATCAACGTGCACGCGTCAGTAGGGGGGTCCAGCCGGGACAGGGACTGGGACTGATCACGACAGGGGCCCAGTCTTGTCAGGCCCCAGCGCTGGCCAGCGCCAGGGCCCAGTCCTGCCAGGCCCTGATGGCGCGGCACTGTGTGCACGACAGAACAGGGGTCCAGCCTGGGCAAGTTGTGGCCCAGGACGATACAGGGGTCCAGTCCTGTCAGGCCCTGGCAGGGACCAGCCCCAGGTCCCGGTCTCAGGCCCTGACGCTGACCTGGAGGGGGGGGGGGGGGCAGCACCAGCTCCAGCTCCGCCCGGCCCTCGCAGTGCACTGTACCGGGGCCCAGTCTTGGCAGGCCCCGACCCTGGCCAGGGCAGGTGCCCAGTCTTGGCAGACCCCAGCCCTGACCGTTGCGGGGGTACGGTCTGGGCAGGCCCCTGCCCCGACCTGCACAGGGGGGTGTGGGGCGGACAGGGTATGCCTTGCGCGTGACGCCGCGGGGCTGAAAACGCTGCTGAGCGGCGACGTCCACCCCCACCCGGGGCCGCTGCGGACGGCCATCGTCAACACGACGTCGCTGCGTCTACACATGGATGAGGTGACGTCGTGGGACGTGGACGTCATTTTGGTCCAGGAGACCAAGCTGTCTGCATCAGGGCAGCGGGTGCTCCGGGGGGCGCTGCGCCAGCGGGGGTGGGTTGTGTTCTGGGGGGCGCCCCTGGAGACGCGGGGACGGGGGATCTGGGACGTTCCGGAGGGGGGCGTCGCGGTGCTCGTGCGCGACGGGCACGCGGCGGAGGCAGCAAAGCTGCCGAAAACCAGGCAGGCGGACCCGTTGGCGTGGGACCTGTGGCTGTCAGCGAGGTTCCTGCATGTGCGCGTCGCCGTGCGAACGGGCAGCACCGTGCTGCATGTGCTCTGTGTATATGGAGTGCCGGGCGACCCGGAGCTCAATGCGGGGCTGTGGGACTCCGTACTCCAGTACGCGGCAAGGCTGGGGAATGCCCCGTTCGTCGTCGGGGGGGATTTCAATTTCCCCCTGGGGGAGCTGGGGGCGTTGCCGCCAGTGGTCCTGGGGCACCTGCTGACGCAGCGGCTCGTGGACGTGGACGCCGCCTTTGCCACAGGCGCAGGGCGTCCCCTGCAGTGCTCCTACCACAGGCAGGGGGTGCACCCGGGCACCCGCATTGACGGGGTCCTTGCAGACCCGCGCGTGGCGGCCATGGTCACGGACGTCGCGGCGCTGCCCGGCACGGGTATCCCGGGACACCTCCCGGTGGTGTTCACCTTGGCCATGGAGCGGGCCGCGCAGCGCTTGGTCCGAGCGGTGCGCCCCCGGCCAGTGGAGGTGCCCAAGAGGGAATCAGTCTTGCGGATGGAGCTGGAGGAGCGGCTGACGGCGCCGCTGCAACCGGACTGGGACCGGTTGCTAGCGTTGCAGGAGGTGGACGCGTTGTGGTCCTACTGGACGTGGGCGGCAGAGGAGTCCCTCCTGGCGCTGTCGGTGCCCACCCTGCAGCCCGAGGACGTCGACCAGGCGCACCCACTGCCGGTGGCACCGATGGCCCTGCCACGGGGGCGGGGCACGGCGGCCTTGATCCGCGAGGTGCGGCAATGCCCCAAGCAGATGCGGGCAGGCGGAGGGCCGAAGACGTCGGTACTGGCCCGCATACATGCCGCGCAGGGGGCAGCGCGCTCGTTGCGGCGGCAAGCGCACCCCCCACAACGGCCGGCCGACAGGGTGCGGGGGAGGGGGGAAAGCACGTCCCACTCCTGGTGCGCGCTGCGCCGGCGGGTGCAGCGGTTGCACGAGTTGCAGATGCCGGAACTGGCCCGATTTCCGCTGACGCCGCAGGCGGTAGCCAACGCCGGGGCGCCCGTGCCGTCCGCGGCGGCACTGGACGAGTGCATAGAGCAGCTCAAGAGGCTGGCAGCCACACAGGTGCAGCGGGAGGACCGGGAGCGAGTGCAGGCGTGGCGATCCTGGCTGCAGGCCGAGTGGGGAACCAAGCCAGGTGCAGTGTACCGATGGCTCAAGGAGGAGGGGTTCTCACCGCCGGTGGTGTTTATTGCGCGGCCGGATGGTACCCCCACGGCCAACGTCCAGGAGATGGACGAGCTGGTCCGGGCGGCGTGGGGGCCCATCAACCGCAAGTACGCGGAAGGGCCGGAGCCCTGCCCAGATGCCTTCGTAGCGAAGTACGGGCACCTGCTGTATCGCGTACCCATGTTGGCCAAGCAGCTGACAGGGCCGTACCTCAGGCGCCGCCTCATGGCCATGCGCCCATCGGCCATGGGCCTGGACGGGTGGAGCCTGCAGGACCTGCGGGCGCTCCCGGACAGGGTGCTGAATTGGCTGGCCCAGCTCCTCACGCTGATTGAGGAGGTGGGCCGGTGGCCCACCTTATTGGCCCAGGGATACACCTCCCTCATCCCCAAGCCAGGGGAGGAGGGGCCATTGGGCACGCGCCCGCTGACGGTCCTGTCCATGGTCTACAGACTGTGGGCGGGGACCCGTCTGTGGGAAGTAATGCGGTGGCAGGAGTCCTGGGTCCATCCGCAGGCCTTCGGGTTCCGCCTGGCGCGGGGGGCCGTAGATGCGGCCACGGTCACGCAGGCCCTCCTAGAGCTGGCCCGGCTCAAGGGATGGCGGCTGGAGGGGCTGAGCCTAGATTATGTCAAGTGCTTTGACCTCATCCCGCAAGCGGTAGTGCTGCGGATCGCCCGCGAGTTGGGCATGGACGACGGGGTGCTGCGCGCCCTGGCGGCCATGTATCGGCAGCTACGGCGGGCGTTCCGCCTGGCAGGGGCGCTGGGGGCGTGGTGGCAAGCCACCAACGGCATCCTGCAGGGGTGCCCGCTCAGCGTCATTTTGATCAATATCCTCACCACGGTGTGGAAGATGGAAATTGACACAATGCGACGCCACGTCGTGGTGGCGACCGCCGCACTCCCGCCGCTGCTCGAACAGCCACGGGCAGCCCCGGGGCAGCCGCTGCCTTCACCGCGCCTGCGGACGCAGGGCCCGGGGCGCGCGGACTTATGCCCCCTGGGATATGCGGACGACACCCAGGCCATCACGCTCGAGCCCCGGCCCGGCGCGCCAGGGGTCCCCGACTCGCAGGCGGTCGTGGACCGCACGGCCGTTTGGCTGGCGGACACCGGGCAGAGCGCCAACGCCGCGAAGTCAAGCTCATGGCGGATGAGCGACCAGCAGGCGCAGCCGGTCACCCTGCACGGGGTGCCGGTCCCGCTGGCACGGGAGTTTAAGCAGCTCGGGATCGGAGTGCGCCTGGATCCAGAGAAGGGCACCGGACCGGTGCTCCAGGAGCGGTTCGCGCGCGGGACCACCATTTTGCGGCGGGTGGGGTGCCTGCCTACGTTCCGCATGCGGGAAGTAGCCATTGGGACGCTGGCCCTCGCCAAGGCGATGTACGGGGTGGAGCTAGCAGATGTCGGCTCACGGGACGTGGCGCGGCTGGAGTTGGCCGCGGTCCGCGCACTGTGGGGACCCACACGCACCTCGCGGGCAAAGGAGGTGCTATGGGCGGTCTTGGTGCCGGGGCACCGGGTCTCCCCCATGTGGCGCCTCCAGTACTCGAGAGTACTATGGCTAGCCCGCCAGGCACGCACGCCAGGGGCCGGGCAAGTGCTAGTCCAGGCAATATTGGAGGAAACGGACCGCCCGCCGGACGCGGGACCAGTGGGCAGGGCCTTGCAGTCGGTCCGGCAGCTGCGCTGGGAGGCGGTGCACGGCTGGTGGGTGTGGCGCGTGCCAGGGCAGCGCGAACAGCTACACCTGGTCTTGGGGGACTGGGGCGAAGTATGCCACCGGGTGCGGGAGTCGCAGCGATACACCGCGTTGGCGGCGCTGGAACGGCGCAGACCAGCCACCTTTGGGGGGCTGGGGGCGGAGGTATGCAGGCCCGCCTGCTCCCAGGGCATGACGGTGGCCGGCTCGGAGACGGAGCGCTCACTGCTGCGAGCACTGCAAGCCGGGGCGACATGGACCGGGGCGCGGGTCCAGAAGCATCAAATTTCGGATTTAGCTACCTGCCCCTATTGCGGGGGCCCACCGGAGACGGAGGTCCACCTCCTGTGGGACTGCCCGCAGTGGCAAGCGCAACGGGCCGCCTGGCTCCCGCTGGTGCAGGCCGAGGCAGCGCCGCTACCGGCACTGGCCCTCCCGCAGGCGTGGCCGGTGTGCCTGCGCGCGACGGGCCTGTTGCCGGCGGCATTGGTCCAGCCAGAGGGGGTGGAGCAGGCGGGGCGGCTCATGTACCGTCTCTATGGCATGTATCTGGCGGTGCTATCGGCGCGCATGGGAGCGGAAGTCGCGGCTCGCCGAGACGCGGGCGCGGGCCCCTCGGTCTTTGCGATCGCGCGCAGACGCCCTCCCGATGCGCGCCGGGGCTACCCATGGGGGCAACTGGGCGCGGGCCCACATCGCCCGGCGCCACCAGCGGCGCCGCTGGCGTTGCGCGCCGGCCCGCCGCCGGGATGGCCATGGGAGGCATCCTTCGCGGTGGCGCTCCTGCAGTGGGCAGGCCAGCTGCGGTGGCTACCAGGGCCGGGCCATGTGACATACGTGGAGCTGGCCCTGGACTTCGAGGCACACGCGGAACGGGCCCTCCCGGCCCCCAGCGACCACCGGCTGCGGGGGGTCACCCTGCCGCTACGCACCAGGGGCCAAGTGCTGAAGATGGCCCTGGATGCATTGCAGCCACATCTACAGGCAGGGGACCTCATGCATGGCAAGGAGGTATGGATGGCGAAGTCCCTGCTGCCGCTAGGGGGCTTCAGGTGTGTGGGGCGGTCGGCGCGCCCACTGTTCGCGCGCCCGGAAGCCATGCTGTTCCAGATGCGCCAGCTGGAGGCACACTGCCGAGCGCTGTGGGCGCGCCGCCTGGCGCGGCCGGGAGCGGGGCGGCAGGACGTGTTCCTCTTGGATTACCTCCCCCCGGCAGGACCAGGACAGCAGCCCCTGCGGCCCTTTCAACGCTTGCCGCGCCGGCGGGTGCAGCGCGACCGGCGCGGGGCCGGAGGCGGGGACGCGGACCGCGTAGCACCGCCGCCGCAGGTGGCCCTGTGTGCGCGACACCGGGCCCCGCCCTGTGCCGCCTGCGTGCAGCGGGGCGCCGAGCACTGCTGCCAGCGGGCGCACGAAGGGCACCGCATGGACGCGGCACAAGCACGCGTGGCGGCGCGAGCACTGCGGGCGTGGCTGCAGCCCGCGCGGCCGGCCGGGGCCGGCCCCGTGGCGGCGTCCCAGGCCGCACGGGGCTCGCCCAGCGCTCGCAAACGACCCCGCCCGCAATCATCCTCGCCAGAGCGCGAGACGCGACGAGCACGCCCGGAGCACGAGCACGCGCGACGCCAGGAGGAGTTCCCGCCCCCCCCCCCCAAGCGTCTCCAGGGGGGGGGCACACAGCTTAAGCGGCTCCGGTATGTTAAACCAGCAGGGAGAGCTCAGGAGGCCCTTCCCGCTCTCCCCGCCCCTCCCAGCGGGAGCCACCGGGCACGGGGGGGCACGCGGAGTCCAAGCGCCACGCGGGCCAGCCGGACGCCCGGGCGGACACGCACGGGTGGGGGGGGTTCAGCCGCGTCCCCACCCCCCCTCCCTCCCCTCCCGGGGGCTGGCGGACATTTTCGGGGACATCTCACGCCGGCTGACGGCGGCTCGGGCGGGGTCATCAGCCAAAGGGGAGGGCGCCGACCCCCCCCCGGGGGCCGCGAACCCCCCCCGAGGGGGGGGGCAGGACCAGGGGGCTTCGGTCGAACCACACCCAAGCCTTTCGGGGGGCGGCGCGCCGGGGGCGGAGGCGGCGGAGGGGGACCCCTCAGGGGGGGGACAGGAGATGTCGATTGACTGCCATCCCCCAGGGGACAGCTCCGGGGGGGCGGCGGCGGCGGCATCCGCTACACGGGCGGAGCAGGAACCCCCCCCAGGGGCAGTCACAGGACAGCAGGCAGAGTCCCTTCCCCCCTCCCCCCCACAGAAGAGGGCGCAGCGGGCGGGGGGCAAAAGAGTGGGGCAGCCGCGGCGCCCCATGCAGACCTTGTGCGATGAGCACAGGGCCCCAGCGTGCAAGTCATGCAAAGGGCACAGGGGGGTGCGGCATTGCTGCAGCCGCCACCACGAAGGGCATCCCAGGGTGTTGGGGGGGGGACAACGGTGTCTGCCGGTCCAGAGGGGGGGGCTGCAGCTGCAGCAACAAGCGGGCGTCTTGCCCTCCGGAGGGTCGGCGGTCGTGCCAGCCCCCATGATCAGGGGGGAGGGGGGAGGCCCAGCAGGGCAGCGGACGGCGGCGTCGCCCCGGGGCGGCACACAGGGCCCAGGTCAGGGCCACGGGAGGGCCTCCGAGGAGGGCACATAGCCTCAGGACGGCGTCCTTCCGCCGCGCCGCGACATACCGGGGGGCCGGGGGTGGGATAGGGCAGGCTTCAGGCAGGCTCTAACCCGCTAACCCCTAACCCTCCCGTCGCAAGAGCGGCCAGGACATTAAAAGCCATCAACCTCGTAAAAAGTACAGATCACACACACACACACACACACACACACACACACACACACACACACACACACACACGCTACACAGTTTACATCCCTGTCCGAGATGCACCCTCAAACAGAGAGGAGTGCGCCATTGCTGCCAAAGGGGGGCACCACAAAGTGTGCACTCCAGTGCCTACACACCGGAAACTTGCTCTTCCTACGCAATCGCTTCTGCACAACAAAACACCATGCCTGCAAAGGCCCTACACGGCATTCACCAGGTCTGCTGAGGTCCCCGCACCAACCAACCACCCCTCCAGCCCCCAAACGCAGGAGGCCAAAAACACCACCGCCCCGGTCCCCCCCAGTGCCTGTCCCACAGGACCTGGAGGAGACTGCAGCCGAGGACACCGTAGCCCGCCCGCTTTTTCTGACGAGGCAGGGGAGAGCCAACACTCTGGTTACTTAACCAACAAACCACTGAGGTTCTGATTCCGCAGAAGGGAGGGGACCAACGTTCCACAGAGGCCTCAGCAGACCTAAGCCAAATGGGGCGTCCAGACCAACGCTGCACAAGGATCCACCTCTAAAAGTATAGATCACACACACACACACACACACACCCACACCCACACCCACCCACACACCCACACACCCACACCCACACCCACACCCACCCACACACACGCACCAACCGGCGGCGGCGCCACGGGGAATTTCTTGTGAAAGGCACCACCCCTTTGTAATGCGGGTCCATGTCAAGCGCTTGGTTAAGGGGCTAGCAGTCGTTTGGGGTACAGGTACACCGTGGCCGACCACCCACCCACACACACACACCCACACACACCAGACAATGTTTCCTAGTAATGAAATGACATTTGTGACAGTGGCCGAAATTGGAGGTTAATACTGCTCCTTGAGGCTTCAAGGAGGTTTGGTTACGGTTAACTGCAATTTTTCTGCAATTTCTCTTCAAATTCCCGCATTTTTTTTTGCAGCTGGATTTGACGTTCCCTGACCCCCCCCCCAAGCCTCCACCTACTCTCCACAGTGTTTGCTGTACCTGCGGCGGGGGGGGGGGGCTAGGCCGGGTTCTTGTATGCGACCCTAAAAAGGGTTCCGTCACCCGATTTTGGCAAAATCACCTCGAAGAGAGGTTGTTAGATCAAGCGCAGGCGCGGGCGTCATATACCCCCCTTTTTTGGGGTCATTCGCGTAGCATACCCCAAGGCATGATATTGGATGTCCAACCCCTTGTAAAATCATTATTTTGCCCAGTAAGACCATCCCCCAATGGATTTTTTGATTTTGAGGCCTCTACCCCCTAGAACTGGATATCACTTTTTTGGGGGCTGGGGGGGGTGGGGGTGTTGGGGGGGGGGGGTCAAAAGTTTTCGCTTAATAGGCTACAAGCAGTGGGGACGCACAGTGCTGTTAACACGACCAGCGGTCCAGAGGTAACGCAGCTGATTCCTGATTTGCAGGCATCGGTTCGAATCCTGGTCTGCCAAATTTTAGCGCCGCCGCCGGCGGCGGCGCCAAAGTGGCCGGATTGGGGTTCGAACCGCCGACCAGCCGGTACTGGTCGGCCGCTTTGCCACTCGGTCAGGCTTGGGTTGCAATGCATGGCCTCCCTGCTGCTTGGGGCCGCATCTGCCACTGACAAAAAACCCAAACTGTGTGTATCTGACTGACTGCCTGCTTGCTGGCTCAGGGACTGATTGGCTGACTGTCAACCTCTCTTCGAGGTGCACTGCCGAAGGCAATAGAATTTTGGACCTGCAACATACATGACTCAAAATGATACCCAGCCCGGGCTCATCATGTATGTTGGGGTCCGCCCCCCACCCCCGAGTTTTTGACAAATAGTTGGGGGGTGGGTTGCAGTGGGACCGGGTCCAGCCACCCCCTCATGGTGTGTTGTACACAACACATTTGCATGCTGCTTGTTGCGTCCTAGTCCCCCATCCAGCTTTGGGATGTCCCGCTCTCATTGGCAACCCTACCCCCCCTCCCCCTCCTCCCAACCCTTTGCACACACCCCAACAAATGACCAATGACCAACAAGCACGTCACATGGCGCTGGATACCAAGTGTGCTGCACCGCAATTCTCTTCATGGGTGTTGTTGCACCACCCTACAACACAGAGTAAACTAGCATACACAAGCCAAAACGCAGTAATGCACACCCAATCATGAATGCAGGCGGCCACTGCTTCCAAAGCTGCCAATGCTCCCAAAAGAGAAATTACACAATCGGCACCATAACTTGCACATTGAATGACCACCTGGTTGTATCCCTGACACCCATGCCCCACCAATGCTAGCATTTTGCCAAACGCTCTTTTCCTAGCTGACCTTCAATTGGTTGGCAGTGCCCATGCTGGGGGATTGACCCCCCCCCCCCAAAAGAAGCAACCCCCATGTTTGAGCAACACTAGGGGTTGGTTCCGTCCATTTTTGCACCATAGAGATGTGGAGGTGCCTCTTTTTATGGTTCAAGTCACTATGTGCTTGTATGCGAACCTCCTGGCCCCTATTCTTCGCTTCTTCCCCTTCTGGTACCCTTGGGGAGGGTTGTAAGGCAGACTGGGAGATCGTGTAATTAGACATTTCATCGGAAGACCACCCGGTGGCAGGGCGGGTGGGCAGCTGGGGGTCTACTTTACAGACTCCAGAGATGTCGCAGAACCTCTCCCAACCTCAGAGAGCACCAGATAAACAACATGGGGGAATCGCGCGCAGTGTTATATGCTGTTGTGCACAAAAAACGACACAAGCGCACGCTCATCTGCTTTGACTCCATGCTAGTCATCAGTGGTGCCAAAAGTGGAGAAGGCACGATTGGCACGAGTCGGAAGGACCGGCCAGCCATGGTGACCCCTAGACATAGCCGCTAGCTCCAATCGAGGCACCAGGATCCCCCATACACTGGCTCCACATCCCATCACACATCGGGATCATAGGCAACAACAAGGCGGACCTCCCGGCAGACATGGGCCGCCGACGGTCGCCACTACTAAAGGGTCACATCACAATCTCACATGCAATCAACGACCGAAGACACGAGGGCCCGGAGTCAGACTTAGAGTTAGACGTCGAGTCCCCCTCACTTTGGAGAAAGTGTAGGGCTGCACAACACCCCACCGCAAGCACAATCACTAGCGATACACAACCAGCAACCTCTCCTATGTATTCCTAGGGTCCTAGACATGGGCACCCCACAGCGGCCGGCTAAGGACACCCCCCGAGCGACATTGCAGCGAGAGGTGGGAGTTGCAAATGTGTGCCACGCCACTGCAAGACATCAAGGTATGCACACCACCATCCCACAGACACCCACCATCCACAGGTGGAAAGCCTCCCCCATCGCAGTGGAGGTCTAGGGCAATCTCAAGATCACCACACCAGGACATTGAGGTTTGCACACCGCCGTTCCGCAGACCCCCTCCATCCATACTAGATAGTTCTCCCCCCTCACAATGGAGATCGAGGGTAGTCGCACGACCATCACCCAGAGGCTCCCCCAAAATTGGTGGCTGCAGCCCATTCTCTTTCTATCTCCCACGTCCCCCACGAGTGAAACAACAACAACCTATAGCACCTAGGTCTAGGGTGCTCCACCCTTGAAAGAGTGCTCTTCCCTTAATCAGGCTCCTCACCCACCCCCTTGTATGTTGTATGTCGCTGACTCCGAACAACCAGTACCCACTGGGGTTTTTCAATCCCAACGACCGACACACTTTCCAGGGGTCGTGACAGCAACCAGACCGGCTGACTTCTGACCTCTCGAACCCCGAGCCCACTAAGCCCACACAGCAGAGCGTAAGGAATGTGCCCAAGTGGGGCCAGCGTTGGCAAGCATTGCCCAAGAATGCGAACCCTACATGGAACACCAAATTTACGCCACACCCCAACTCAGCAGTGAAAGGTGGTTTGACCTGGCGCTAATGCCCAGAAGTCAGGCACCATCTCTGACCTCCTGTCAGGGAGGAAGGGAGCAGAACATTGCCCATGGATATTACACTTGCCGAAAAGGCACTTCAAGCACCGAGATGGCGATGAAGGTGGTGGAAGGCAGGCGCGACTGGTGCATAGGTGGCGGGTTTAAACCTAACCACTCACTTCTGTCCTGAAGCCCCATGGACAGCAGAAGTATGGCGATCCTATTGACTGTCTGTTTGCCATTGTGTGTGCTGATGCCAACGGGAGTGGGGGACACTTCACATGCTCTTGAGCACTTTGACAATATGTACTGCTTCACCGGGTAGTACGCGTCTTAGTACTGTGCTATGGGTGTTGTGGTAGCGCACTTCTGGGAGCCTCTCACATAGTTGCTAGACTGTCCGTGCAAGGTGTTGCTGCTGGTTGGCACAACACATCACGCCGACGATACCAATTCGCTTTCCTAATGCATTCTTATTTGCTGTGGCCGAACGTGAGTGCAATACAGCAGCTGCGTGTCACAAAACAAGATGAGCAACATAATTTCGAGGAGAAGAAGCTAAGTGTACGTGTCTGACTCCCTAGAAGTTTCCCACTGTGTGCGCTCAGGGATGCCGCACAAGCAGATATTGTGATCCTCGATCAGAACCTTGATTTTGAGGGCCAAGCAACCATCGAGGGCACCAACATCGTATCACAGCTTTTGAAGAATAACTATGCAGGGCTCATCTGCATTCGATCCGGGAGCGTCGCAGAGCAGGACCTGATGAAGTATGCAAACGCAGGAGCCCACTGTGTGTTCGGAAAGGATATGCCGGTGAAAGAGATGATACTTGAACTGAAGGCTGCATACGTGCGCCACAACCACAACGGTGTGATGTTTGGGGCTGCAATGCGCTGTGCATGCGTACTTGTGTGTTTCGTGTTTTTGTGTGTCCGTGTGTGTTGTGTGTGCGCACGGAGGAAACCAAACCAGTGGGCTGAACCTCACCGAGATAGATAGCAATGGGCTGAAAGGAGTCACAAGCAGAGGAACTGGTGCACATGCTCATGCTCATGTGTGTGTGTGTGTGTGTGTGTGTGTGTGTGTGTGTGTGTGTGTGTGTGTGTGTGTGTGTGTGTGCGCGAGTGTGTTTTTGCCCAGCCGACACATGCCTTTTTCTTTCACTCCTTCCTCTGCTTTACACCTTCGGCCTGACGAGATTGTGTAGCGGATGGTGCCGTGCTTCGCATTGCCTGCCTGTTCATCTCGAGTCAATCGTGTTTGTGTGTATGTTCCTCCCTCTCCGTGTATTTTGTGTTTTGTATTTTGGCGACTCACCTACCCCCCCATGCAAGTGCATAATGTTATCGGCTGAACCATCTTCAACTGCACATTGCCTTATGGCAACCACCTCTTCTGGTTGCTTGCAAAAGGCTGGGGTGGAAAAAATTGCATAACATTGCCAAGTCAGCAAAAAAAGCTTGCATGACAATTTGTTAGTACTCACACTACATCCTCCTCCTACTGGATGAATTGAAGCGTAAGGCCCCACAGACATTTTGGGGACCTTTTGGGTACCTACAAAATGGGCAGAGCAATGGAGGCGTGGCATGAAGGGCGAGCTAAAGGTGGCATGGAGCCAATTATAGGGATACAGCTAACAGCCTACATCAATACAAGAAGTTGTACACGTCACCACCTTTGTCACCAAGAAGAGGTGCGTGCTTGGAGACGACGTACCTGCTGTATTAGGGCCATTCCCCAAGAAACAGGGGACATTGTATCTATGCATCCCTTGACATACCGTGACAACGTTCCAAAAAGAGCATAGAGCATGTGGCTGCACCCCCAAAAGGGGTGAGTCGCAGCCATATGTCTTGTGCTGTGCAAAGGATGGCAATCGGAGTGTCCTTTTTGGACGAATCCCCCCGCTACAACAAAAGCATCACGCAACTGCCTCTTGTTTTTCTCAAGTGTTACATTTTTTCGTTGTATTTCTGAGTGCCAAGAAGAATGTAAAACTAAGTATTGTTTTTGTTGCCATCCCTTGGAGCAGTAAGGAACACGTAATGCAGGCATTTTTTCCGAATTGCCTGAGTAGAATCATTTTTTTGTTGTAAGTATGAGTGCCAATCAAACATGCATCCTGAGTGAATTGTTGTGTTGTTCCCCTGATTACATAAAATTACCATACTTTTGGGTACAATATTGGCGGAGCAATCAAGAGGATAATCACTTGGGTTATGACAGACACCTCCAATTTCCACCGCAACCTCCAGTAAACACTCTCACCCACGATGCACAAGTGACCACTCACGCACTTCCCATCCCTACAGCCCCCAGAAATGGCCTCATAAAAGACATGGCATGGGGCACCGGTTGTTCTGCACAGCAAACTACCAGCCTTTATGGAAGCCCCCCGCCCCCTGGGACAAATGCATGGCCATGGCAGACAGAACATGCGCAATGAAGTAAGTGGGTGCGGAGGATCAGACAAAACACATGCGCACCACACCACACCAGACCGCAGCGCAACGCAGCACAGCACAGCACAGCACAGCGCAACGCAGCACAGAGCACCGCACCGCACCACACCACACCACACCACACCACACTACACCACACCACACCCCGCTACACGACGCCACAGTGGAGGTTGGTGGAGGTTATGCTGGGGCATAGAGGAATGTGTGTCCCACTGCTTACGGCTGCTACCTGTCTCCTTCAGTCTCTTGTTTCCAAGTGCAGCCTGGGCTGGAAACCTTTTTTATTTGATCGTTGTATGCCCCCCCCCACTACTGCCATTGATCTCTGCGCACTCCTGGGGGGTCTGTACTGCACTAGTCCGGGATGCAAAGACCTACAGATTGAGAGCAAAATGCATAAACTGAGCAACAAAAATTGCAGGCAAGGGCACAGAAGGTTATAACAGGTACTCATTTGATGACGTGCTGCACACCCTTCGCTGTCTCCTATTGAGACAAGAAGTAAGCGATGCACTGTATAGGAGGGCACTGTGAAGGCTGCTATGCAACACAAATGGGAGCTATTGACCACTCGTTGTCCTCAGGGAAGGAGATGCCGAGCTCCAGTGCTCCAGATGTGACCCACCTGCCAGCCGCCACCTCATCAACCATCTCCAGAACCCCTCCAGCAGTCGAGCCACCTGGCGACCCCGTTATTGTCTGGAAGGAGCAGCAGGCGCTCCCCTCAAAAGATACAATCTCCTCAAAGCGCATCCGAGTCCGTACATGGCAAGCTGTGGATGACCCCGCAGATCAGGCCCTTGCTGATGTAGCTTCTATGCCGCTCAATGGCCATGCTCTTCCCTCCATCCTGCACAACGCCACCCCTTCACACGAGCTGCCAAAAGTCATCATTGACCACGCCTCGCTGCGTTCCCGTTCATGTTCCGCGAGTGGCTCTTTATCTGCAGAGGAAACTCAGAAACGGAGCGTCGGACAATTGGCTTCGGGTCCTAGCTCAAGAGCCCCAGTTCCAGCCGCTTCTGGCGAACCACACAACCATGCAGGGTCACCAAGGGCCAGTGTCGAGAGTCTCATCCTGCCCAGTGCTGGCCGTAGCCTAATTGCCATCCAGCGAAAGGTCACCGAGTCAGCGAGCAGCACCTCCGTGAGCGCCAGCAGTGACCAGCCAGCAGACTGCACTCCACAGACACAAGACGCTCGCCACACACAGCATGTCTGGGCCAGGCATCTGCTGCAGGTGGCCCCAGGGGACTAGACAGGGACAACTTGCTGCAGAATGTCCTTTCGTTGCTTTGTGAGCTCTCGTCTTTCTACCTGTTACTAAGGAACACCCCTTAACAGAGATCCTATGTGACATACAGGGGCCTGTACAGGCAGGGCTGTCGTTTGAGAATGAGATATCCATTTTTTTTTCCCAAGGACGGCCTAAGATTAGCGGTGGTAGGATTCGGCTACAGCAACGCTTAAACGAGGGTAGTTTGATGGTCAACCGATGGGCAGGCGCTCTGCTGATGTTCGAGGGTACCGGAGGTTGGCAGTTTGTATTTGTTTTTTTGGGCATTTAGGACAGTCCTGCATACAGCCGGCAGTGCTCAAGCTGGCAAGGAAGCCCCTCCCTGCCACCTCCGTGGGTGGGGAGAGTGTAGATGGGGAGGGAATGGAGGCGCTGTGGATCTGGAGATGCCAGTAAAAAATCAACAGGGGACCTCGGGCACATTAGTGTCTGAAAACGTTTTGTGCATGTGGATGGGCCACCAAGTGGTTTCACAGCGGGCTACCCGTTTCTGAAACGTTGTGGTTCTGCAGGTCAACACAACCAACAATTGCCGAGTCCACGGGTTACACTGCAAACCCGTGGACTCGGCAATTGTTGGTTGTGTTGACCTGCAGAACCACAACGTTTCAGAAACGGGTAGCCCGCTGTGAAACCACTTGGTGGCCCAGCCACATGCACAAAACTTTTTCAGACACTAATGTGCCCGAGGTCCCCTGTTGATTTTTTACTGGCATCTTTATGAGCATGCAATGCGAGTTGTTTGCCCCAACCCTTCGGAACCCCCCCTCCCCCTGCAATGGCAAGTGTACCTACCATGGAGGTTTACAGCAAAATGCACACACAGTGTTTCGCCTCAGGTCAGCACCTCAAACCCATGCCTCCCGAGGGAGAGCCAGCTAGAGTTTGGCGTCTATCTCTGTGTTGAACCACTGGACATTATATATTGGCCTATTGGCTCATAGTGGGGCGTATGCTTGCTCATGCCCACTCTTGTCTGTTTATGATGATTTCCTATTCTGGAAGCTATGTCTGTGGGCTAATGCCAGCCCCCTGCCCCCTTCTCCCCCCCCAGCCCTGACAGCGCAAGGGACGCATGGGGCTGGGATGACGGGAGCGGTAGGGCACACGCACATTCAATGTGTGTGCTGTTGCGCCGTGTTGCAGTATGGTAGGATCACATAGGTGTCGAACCATGAGGGTTGAGCATGATTGGAACTGCTACCTTGGCACACACAGTGCAATTGGGCCGCGCATTTGAGCATTTGGGAATGAGATGTGTAAACCTCAAATAATCAGTGCATTGTGGCGATCATTTTGAGCCCCCCCCCCCCCCCCTGCAATGCCCGCCCCCCCCGATATCGGGCGGACCGCCACTTTGACAAAAAAGCATAGGAAATACTAGGCGCCGAAGAAAAATTTTCTTTAGGTTATTGGAACTGCTACAGTTTTAGTGCTACCATTGTGTGGAGCAATCCCCCTCCCCCCCATGGGGGGGACCTGCCTGACATTAGGGGGACTATGGTTGTGGGAGTCACAGCTCTCCACAAGCGGAGTCTCTTTTACGGTAGGTTGGCGGGTTCTCCCCCGGCGGCAGTTGCACGTCAGCTGGTGGTTGACTGCTGGTGGTTGGCAGTTAACAAACAGTAGTGGCAGGTAGCCGACGCCTGCTGCTGGTACCTTGCTGCTTGACAAGTCTCAACGTGATGCCAGTTGCCCCCATTGTTGATGACACCGTGGCAAACGGCATTCCCATGGTTTTGCATCCCGGGTGTCTGCGTGTGCCAGACTGAATTTTGATGACGCATGAAGCCTGTGCACCTGTGTCTTGTGGTGAGTGGGAGGGAAGTAAAGTCCAATTGGCAGGGAACTGGGATTCACCCAGATGAGACAATGCTTGGCCAAGAGGGGGAGGGGGCCGTTTTGGCGCGCTGGCTGACCCAGTTGGGCTCACCCACCCATCGGTCTGTGGAGCGTTGCCCGCAACGATCCACATCCCATTCTGCAGTGCATATGGATAACCCCCTCCCAGTGTGCTGCACCAGAAGGAAACTCCCCTGGGATGCAGAAGTGTCTAGCCTTTTGTGTAACAATGAACCCTGGGTCAAACGGCGCTTTTTTTGCCTGCAGGTCAAACGGTGAGACAATGCTGGTTGTTGCGCAAAGAGGGCGAGGGGATAAATCTGTATGAAAGTAAGAAAATGCTGTTCAATGAAAACCGGGAAATGAAATTGATAAAAGGTTGAATATCAATTAAACATTAAGCTCACCCCCCCCTCCCTTGTACAAGAAACGCCCTTGCATGGTAAGCGGGTTAGGGTAAGGGAGCGAGGGAACCGTCACTTTCGCTTTCCCAGATTTACAGAGCCTGTGCCTCAATAGACCTGAACATGCATCTCAAACAGCAGTTTTGAGGTGTTTCAGTAGTTCAGGTGGTCCCTGTTGAGCATGTACAGCTCTTCAAAGTCGATTACTCCTGCCAGAAAAAGTGCACACAGAGCATGTGTCTCAGTGGACCGAAGCATGCATGTCAACAGGCCTTTTCAGGTCGTTCAGTGGTTCATATGCCCTGTTATTCGCTGTCTTGCTTGCCGTCGCGGTTCCCTTGCATAGCAAGTGGGGAGGCGAGGGAACCGTCACTTGGGGTACATTCCCTCGGGGGTGTGAGGGAACCGTTGCACGGAGGTGTTTCTTGTACAAAGGGGGGGGGGTAAAACTTAGAAAAGATTTTTAAAAAAAATAAGGTAATGTTTTTGGAAACAATGGACAGTTTCTTATGGTTGATGCACAGTTTTTGTGAATTTGGTGTCTGCATGGAAGTATTTAATCACGGGTTCCCCCCGCTTGTTGATTGTACCACTCCCTCCCTGTACATTATCTAGGCGGGAGTCGCCCTGGTGGTCGTACGACCGGGGCGCCAGGGCGAAAAACAGGTCGCAAGGCTCAGCGACACCGCGGTGCCCCGTGCGGGGCAGGCCGCACTGGAGGAGCACCGTGCGGTGGCATCCAGCAAGGGGGGGAGGGAAAACAGTGCGCGACACAAGGACTTCCGGGGAGGATCAGGGCCCACCTCCTACCTCCTGGCCATGAAGCGACATGGCTCCATTTCGTCCCCAGGTCACGTGCGTGACCATGCGATTTTTTTTTTATTCACTGGGATCGTGCGATCCCCCAGCCTGCATACCCCCACCCGTGACGCCGTGCGGCTATGGACGGCTCTGGGGCCCGCAGCAACCAGACACCAGGTGTGTGCCGTGGGGGTCCGGGATAGTGCAGCGCTGGGCTTCGGTGGTAGCGAAGCCCAAGGGCATTGTGTCTCGCCGTGGACGAGCAGACGGCCAGACTGGGTCGTCGGGAACGAGACCACCGCCAGCAGCGATGGCCAGCGCGAACTGGGATGCCGCATTGACTGGAGACTGGCCGCAGCAGCACTCACTGAACCTGGCGTAGGACGCCACCGGCACTGCTTTTGGCAGAACTGAAGGCATCGGGCATGTGCCCATGCAGAATTTATTACTTTTGGCAGAACTGAAGGCATTGGGCGTGTGCCCATGCAGAATTTATTGCTTTTGGCAGAACTGAAGGCATTGGGCATGTGCCCATGCAGAATTTGTTACTTTTGGCAGAACTGAAAGCATTGGGTGTGTGCCCATGCAGAATTTATTGCTTTTGGCAGAACTGGGGGCATTGGGCGTGTGCCCATGCAGAATTTATTACTTTTGGCAGAACTGGGGGCATTGGGCGTGTGCCCATGCAGAATTTATTACTTTTAGCAGAATTGGGGGCATTGGGCGTGTGCCCATGCAGAATTTATTGCTTTTGGCAGAACTGAAGGCATTGGGCGTGTGCCCATGCAGAATTTATTGCTTTCGGCAGAACTGAAAGCATTGGGCGTGTGCCCATGCAGAATTTATTGCTTTTGGCAGAACTGAAAGCATTGGGCGTGTGCCCATGCAGAATTTATTGCTTTTGGCAGAATCGAAAGCATTGGGCGTGTGCCCATGCAGAATTTATTGCTTTTGGCAGAACTGGGGGCATTGGGCGTGTGCCCATGCAGAATTTATTACTTTTGGCAGAACTGGGGGCATTGGGCGTGTGCCCATGCAGAATTTATTACTTTTGGCAGAATTGGGGGCATTGGGCGTGTGCCCATGCAGAATTTATTGCTTTTGGCAGAACTGAAGGCATTGGGCGTGTGCCCATGCAGAATTTATTGCTTTCGGCAGAACTGAAAGCATTGGGCGTGTGCCCATGCAGAATTTATTGCTTTTGGCAGAACTGAAAGCATTGGGCGTGTGCCCATGCAGAATTTATTGCTTTTGGCAGAATCGAAAGCATTGGGCGTGTGCCCATGCAGAATTTATTGCTTTTGGCAGAACTGAAAGCATTGGGCGTGTGCCCATGCAGAATTTATTACTTTTGGCAGAACTGGGGGCATTGGGCGTGTGCCCATGCAGAATTTATTACTTTTGGCAGAACTGAAAGCATTGGGCGTGTGCCCATGCAGAATTTATTGCTTTTGGCAGAACTGAAAGCATTGGGCGTGTGCCCATGCAGAATTTATTACTTTTGGCAGAACTGAAGGCATTGGGCGTGTGCCCATGCAGAATTTATTGCTTTTGGCAGAACTGAAGGCATTGGGCGTGTGCCCATGCAGAATTTATTACTTTTGGCAGAACTGAAAGCATTGGGCGTGTGCCCATGCAGAATTTATTGCTTTTGGCAGAACTGAAAGCATTGGGCGTGTGCCCATGCAGAATTTATTACTTTTGGCAGAACTGAAAGCATTGGGCGTGTGCCCATGCAGAATTTATTGCTTTTGGCAGAACTGAAGGCATTGGGCGTGTGCCCATGCAGAATTTATTACTTTTGGCAGAACTGAAGGCATTCGGCATGTGCCCATGCAGAATTTATTACTTTTGGCAGAACTGAAGGCATTGGGCGTGTGCCCATGCGGAATGTATCAGCGGGGACCCAGGGCAAGGCGGGGGGGAGCGTGGGGGAGACGAGAGCGTGGGGGACGCGATGGACGCTGCGCCCGCTGCGGTGTGGCGATGTCCAGCCCAGCCTGGCCGGGGGGGCCGTATCCGGTGCGTCCGGTGGAATCGGCTCCAGGCACTCAGACACCAGACACCAGACACCTGTGCGTTATCTCCCATCCCAACTGATGTATTGCATGTTTGGTTCTTTGTCGGATGCATTTTCCGACAATATCAGCTTCCGCACCACAGCTGGAAACTTGTCCCGTCTTCCTCCTGTATTTATTGGGAAGCGGGTCATTTTGCCCGTTGGTGTTGCTGTGCACCTCCATATGTACCCCCCCTCCCCCTTGCGCAAGCACGGCCTTGTCTAAGCACGAAGACCCCGTGTGACCGTTGTTTTGATGGGTTTTTCTGACCACGGTTTTTATGGTCAGAAATTGCTTGATTTTGCCTACACGTTGTGTTCTAGTGCCATGTTTGTGAGTGATGTGCTTGGTGTGGGGTACGGGCAGGTTTTCTGTGTGCAGTGTCTCTTTGTGTTGCGCGTCACGCGCAAGCACGGGCTTGTCTAAGCACGGGGACCCCGTGTGACCGTTGTTTTTCTGACCTTGGCCGTGCTTGCGCAAGGGGGGGGGAGGGTATCTTCCCTCGCCCCCTCAAGCGCAAGCTCAACAAGGAAGCGTTGCACCCCGCTTAGACACACCCCGCTTTGTCTAAGCCCTGCCTCCCATTCAGACCGTTTTGCTTGGGACCCAATAAACACAGTACCAAGCGCCCTGAATCTGTCTCCTTTTGCATTCCCTTTTGTGCTCCTTGGACTGCCATAGTCTTGCCTGCTGACTGTTTTTGCCTCTCCTTTTCTCAGTTTCAAGATTCAGACCGTTTTGCCTGGGACCCAATAGACACAGTACCAAGCGCCCTGAATCTGTCTCCTTTTGCATTCCCTTTTGTGCTCCTTGAACTGCCATAGTCCTGCCTGCTGAATGCTTTTGCCTCTCCTTTTCTCAGTTTCAAGCCCGGAGTTAGAGCACCAAGCACCGTCATCAAGGGAACACCAAGAGCAGATTTTCACAAATGGGTGTTGTATACAGTTACTCCCCGTTTTTGGGGACCCGGTTTCTCCAAATCCGTCCAAATCCTTCGCCCAAATCAGTGGATTTCTGGTGACACTGCTACTGAAGCTTCCTGTGTGGTGAGAAATACCTCTGTGCAACTGTGTTAATTTTTGTTAACAGACAATTCTCCTGGAAAAGTATTCTGTTTGTGGCAGCAAGGGGTCAACATTGATTTCAACCAATGACCTTGATGCAACTCAACAAGCCTGGTTTGAGCAACAGCATCCGGATGTTGCAACAGGGCTCCTGCCAAGAAGACCAAACTTGATCAGCCCAAGCAGCCCGGTGACAGGAAGCCTGTTACGAAGCATGTGACAGTTGATCAACGTGTTGACAATTGTACTCCCAGTTGGGCATTGTAGTTACAAGCACCACCTCCACCTTTGTGTTGCTCACCCTACCTCATCTATCTCAAGGATGATATGCAGACCAATAACGGTTTCCCCATTAGTGCCAAAAGTGTGCTGGACCCCGTCCAGAGGCTTTCTTTCCTGGGGAAGTCACTGTACTTGGTGTCCCATAGCGTGTCAAGCCATCCCCAGGCTTTGCTCCAGTTGTGGGTGCAGTGGATACGGATGGCGGTCATGACTCACCAGCCCAGGTACCTCAGAAGCTTTTTAGGGTAAGTCAACTGGCACGTCCGCCCACGAGGCTCGGCTGCCCTTTTGCAGCTGTGCCACGGTGCTGGCTGAGGTGGGATAGGACTGCGGAGGGGAGTTGCACAGCTATTCAAGGGGCCCCTTTGAAGGTCCTCCACAACCTAGCTACCCTCCTGACCTTTGCCTGCCGGTCAGTGGAAAGCGCCACAGGGGCACCAATGGCTTCATCTTTCGTGCTTCTCCTTGGGCGCCTCGCCTGAGCTTACATTGGCAAATTTCTGGGCTTGGAATTTCCATATTTGTGTTGATAGGGCGTGTGACTGCAGGGAGGGGCAGATCAGTGCTTGGCGCCTCTCCTTTCGTTCCCCCAAAGCACCGGTATGTGTCCCAGCAAACGGAACTACATGCTGTGGCCTGGGTCATCCGTCTGGCGGTGAGGTCAGGCAGAAAGTCGGTCACCATTTTCAGTGATAGTGAGCGAGCGCTGCTGCAGGCCCTTAGTCTGAGGGCCAAAAGTATGCTAGAGCACCAGCAACGGGTCTTGAGGTCACTCGCAGGGATGCTTTGGAATTCTGGGCATGGTGGTCAGACTGCTGTGGGTTCCCCCTTCCCCCCCGGGCGACTCTCTTTCTAGGCTTTATGAAGGTTCCTTGGCGATGGCTGAGGTTTGTGCCTGGGCAATCCCGGGCCCACCCCAGTCTTGGGCCTCTGCACTGTGAAAGGGGTGTTGTGCTTGTGCGCGCTTCAACAGCCTCTCCCCACCCTTGCATCTTCAATGCGTCTGGTTTTGTTTGGTGCTAGCGCTGACACAGGTGTGCTTTCCTGCCCTTTTGTGCCTTTCGATCTCAGTTCTTTTCCCACGTGTGCGCAGTTCTTGCCGGGGGGGAAGGGGATAGCCAGCAGTGGGTGGCACCATACAGCAGCTGCGAGGAAAGTATTCCCAAATTCGGAAGCATTTCTTTGGTGCTTTCGCAAACACTAGTTGAAGCTCAGTCTAATTTTTGTTTGCATTTCCCTTTCTCAGGCAGGTTTCTGTCCTGCCCACCCACCCACCCCTTACGGGGACAGTTGGAGTAGAGGCCCGTGGACAGGAGGATATCCGTGCTAATGGGCAGGGCGGAGATAGCCACAGAGAGCAGCTCAAACCATCAGCCGAGAGCAGCCCACCCTGGGTGCAGCCCTTATCCAGGGCATCTATCCTTTTGTAGCCACCCAACGTGCCTGTCACTAAAGTGGTTTGGCCTTAAGCAGTCGAAGCTGCTCTTTGTTTCGCGTCAGTCAGGCACGACGGTGCAGTCCTGGGCTTGTCATTCGTTCTTTTTGGTCCACACCAAAACCAGCAGCAAGATGGCATAGCCTGCTCACTGTATGGTACCCGAGACAACCTCTGGGGTGGGTGGCGGGCCGAAGCAGATCATGGGATCCGGCGGTTGGCCCGCTGCGTCATCAGAAGGAGGTGGGTCCTACTGAGTCGAACAAGGGACGCAGCTGGTTCCTACTGAGTTCCGGGTGTGACAGCAGCGGATGGTACTGAGCGGCACATGGGACTGCGCTGATTACCAACGAGACCCAGTTCCCCTGCCGGACACTGGCGGCACGTTTGATCGGGGCCCCACACCTGCAAAAAAATGTTATACAGGACCTGGTGGCAGGATAATGCCTTGGGGCACCTGAAAGGCACCGTACGTACCTCAGCGCATGTACAAATGCCGAGCTCGCTCCTGCAGAAAGAGGAGAGGCAGGACCCCTTGTCAATGTCCTGAACGAACCAGCAACAGGAGCCCCAGGCGTTGACACAAAGCACTGTGCACTGGTATCAATCGATTGCGGTTATGAGCAGTACTGTGGTTGTAATTTTTTTGGTCACATGCCACATGCCACATGCCACTGGGTTGTTGCACAAGGCTGCATTGTCCCTGTGCTCAATATGTAATGTCCAGAGTCGGCAGCTCTTGGTGACTGTCTCTTACTAGCAAGCAAGGAGGCCGAAAAGTGGAAGCCTTGGAAGCTTGGGAAAGGCCAAGGTTTGTGAGGTAAAATACAGCACACACATCATTCCTGAGCGGCAGGAACAGTTTCCAGAGGAATTACCGCGTGAAGTTTGACTGATTCTGGGGAGCCTACGTGCGTGGCTGTCTCGCACTACATATGTTGGTTTCAGACTCAGCCAATCCTCAAGGTGGGATCAATGCAGAACTGGACAGATCTGAACTTTGATTCCCAGAGGTTGTGTCGAGTACCATACGGTGAGCTGGCTATGCCATCTTGCACTCATGGTGGTCTGGCCTAAAAAAAAAAGACTGATTCTGGGGAGTCATTTTGGTGTCAATGAGGGTGCCGCCCGCGCGGTGCGCGCGGTGCACAGAGTGCACCAGGGCATGTGCGGTTGGCTGCATCCATGAACCCTGATGTGCATGTGCGCCGCAAGTCACGTTGCTCCTGTTTAATTTTTGGGGCTATGCTCTGCAGAGCATCGTGAAACCCAGAGCACTTCAATGATGCAGTGTGCGCGGTGCACAGGACGTACCCTCATGGCATGAAATCCACGTGGGATGCTCTGTCCTCAGGGTTTCTCCTGCAACAAGCATCCTGGTTCTCACGTCTCCTCAAGGTCCTCTGTCATCTGCATCCAGGAACATTCAACCTTCCCTGGTCCCCCAGCAGCGTTTTAGAGTTGCCCCAGGCAGCGGCTGGCTTTGGTTCCCCCATTCTCGTGCATTGCCTTTGGAGTGTCCTGTCGGCTGCCATACATTGCTTGGAGTGCAAGGCCCTTTCTCTTGCCCGCCAATGCGTCCATACCAAAAACCCCCTGGCACCGTACCAACAGTTCATGTTTGCAGTTGAAAAACTTGGCCCCCCAAGAGGAGACTCTCCTACCCCACTGCCGGTGGTATGGCAGGCCAGAAAGACCATCAGCGCCGCCATTGAAGTGGTCTCTGTGGCAGGACTGCAAGTCTACGTCCTACCAACCACACATGCCCCAGAGGCGGTATACACCGACGGTAGCAAACTAGGAGACCCCCCCTCCTCTGGCGCGGCAGCTGTCCTTCGGGATGGCCGGGTGGCAGTCTGCAGGGTACCCGGGGCGCCAAATTCTTACAAGGCGGAGCTAGTTGGCATCCTCCTGGGATCGCACTTCTCTGCGGAGAGGGAGAAACTGTGTCTTGACTGCCAGGGTGCTATCCTCTCGTCACAGGGCAATAAACCGCCGCTGCGCCAAGCCCACTGGGTCAGGCAAGTGCGGTCCTCCCTCCAACAAAAAGGACAATCTCTGGAATGGGTAGAGGGACATGTAGGGCACCAGTACAACGAACTGTCTGACCACTACGCTAAGGTGGGCACACTGCCCCCCCCCCCCCCCCGCCCCCCACACCTCACCGTGGGATGTCATCCGTCAGGGAGAAATCACCCTCCCCCCCCACAAGGTATGGACGCACGACCTGACTCCCTCCCACCTACACGAACACTTCCACCCGGTCTCGTGGAGGCCTCTCACACGACACCGCCTCACATGGCACAAGTGGCTGTTTGGTTTGCAATCGAGGGAAGGGTTCAGCCACTATGCCACATATTGGCGCGACGAGTCGTCCCATGTGCCCTGCAGCACTGTGGAGCCAGGCACAACGACAGTGTCCATGGTGTCTTGGCACATTGCTCACCCACAAACCCCCTAGTGGCGGCTTGGCTGTCTGCTTGGCCGACACCCTCTTTGCTGGCCAATTGGCGCTCTACCGCCACGCGCCGTGACCTCCGGATCATTGGCTGCCTGGCCATACCACGTACACTGTACCGATACCTCGCCCTACATCATGGTGGCCTGCGTGCAGCCAGAGTGGCAGTGGGTAAATTCCAGCACAATGCACTTAATGCTGTCAATGCCTCGCTCGAGAGCGCTGTGCCGCGCCCGTCCAACAGACCATGCCCCTTCCGCCCCGAAGACTGGCGCTAGCCCCTGTCACCGTCGCTCCCCCCCTCCCCACACCCCTGTGTGCCATCGTGGCCCCTTGCACCTCTACGCCTTCGTCTACACAGGTGTGACCATCAACGACGGCGACCCACACGGCCCGTTATCGATGCGTGCACTCTAATCTAAGTGGCAGATGCCAGCAGGGCCTCTACATACAGATCCAGGAAGCACTACAGTCCCCATGTCTGACGCTTTTACTTTCACAGTGTTCTGTTGCTGCGTGTCCCCTCGATATGGACTGGTGCCCCTTCCCTTCGGCAGAAACTGGAGCCTGTCCCCTACCCCCCCCCCCCCCGTGAAACATGAAGCCCTGTGCCACGGCCCCAGCAGTCGAATGATACTCAAAGCAGAAATATACCTTGGTGCTGCATGTGAGCGATGCACACACGCCTCGACCCTGTCCCGCCCTGGTGCAGTGCGCGAAAGGGGCCAGGGCTCGGCCTGCAGTCCTGTACCGGGTACCTGCCACCTGTGCGACCCCCCCCCCCCATGCAACATGAAACCCTGAGCCGCAACCAGCACTCATGGCGGCCATGCACCATGATACAGCACACGTGAGACGCACACACGCCTCGGCCCTCTTGCGCCCTGGTGCAGTGCGTGGAAGGGACCAGTGCTCGACCTGAGTTCCTGTACCTGATACCCGCATCCAGTGCAGTTCGCCTCACTGAGTCCCCCCACCCACCTCTACATGTTTTAATGCTTTTGCAGGCTGCCTGCCCCACTACGACTGAAGTGAGTGGGCATGCACCAGCGGCCCACCTTGCGTATGACTGGCCCCCGTACCCGGCAGTTGCCAGCCCACCCAGTACCTCTATTTCCCCTCACCCCCGGGTGCTCGGAAGGAGCGAATACTCGTGGAGATGCTGCCTATGTACATCCATCTACCGAAATTGCTTTGTTCCATGACTGCAGACCCTTAGGCGCCTGACCCCTGACCCCTAACCTGGGGTTGTGGGTGACCATTGTATGATGGGCTGGCCTCCTGAGAACAATCAGTTGTGACACCGAACATTGTTTGCCCCCCCAAAAAAAAACATTCAAGAACATTCAACCTTCCCTGGTCCCCCAGCAGCGTTTTAGAGTTGCCCCAGGCAGCGGCTGGCTTTGGCTCCCCCATTCTCGTGCATTGCCTTTGGAGTGTCCTGTCGGCTGCCATACATTGCTTGGAGTGCAAGGCCCTTTCTCTTGCCCGCCAATGGCAGCATGACACCGGATTTGGCACTATTCATCTTTGTGAATGCAAGCGCCCCAGGAAGTGGTCTTCCCAACAAGGGAGCCCCGGACAGCAGCAACACCAACCCAGAGTACCAGACGGAGCCAGAGTACCCAACAGGCCTATTTCGCCAATTGACATCAGCCCCGACAGCCACCCAACACCCTGGGCCACAACCGCGAATCCCTGACAGCCCCTCCTACTGCCCTGTTTTCTTTTGCCTGGATTGACACCAGTCCTGCTTTGCATTCGATGCGCACGTGCAGATCTGAGTTGTTTTTCATACTCTCCGTGTTTCTAATTTTCCCCCTTATCCCTTTGCACTTGAATATGAACGACCTCAGCAACAAGCAGTGGTATTTCCGGGCTTGAAACAGGCCTATGGCAGCCTGATTAGCCTGCAAATGCCTGCAGCTGTCCTTTGCTGAGTTTCAGATCGACTTGGGAGCTTGTTGGCCTTGGTGCATTGTTTCCAGTCAACACATGTCATATTCTTTGTGCAAAGGGATTTCACAGATTTTGTCTTATGTTGTGTGCTCTTAAGGGAAGGGTTTGGAGTTGATTCCGGTTTGCTTGGGGGCCTTCTCTCAGGAAGGGGCAAAAGTCAGGATACATGGCACAAAGATAGCGTGCGAACCCCCCCCCCCTGGGGTACAGGTTTGTGCGGGGTGGGGTGTGTGGGGTTGTTTGAGCCCCCTTATCCCGGCGGAGGGGGGTCAGGGAAAGGGGATTTCGTGATAGACCGTTTATAAAGTGGCAGTCTAAGGACCATACTTGGCTCAGAAATCAGCCCAAACGAAAAAATAATCTTTCAAAACATGATATCAACCTCAAATAATCAGCGCATTGTGGCAGAGACTGGACTGTTACTGGAGGCTGAGCGCAGGCACTGCCAAGCTACTTGACCGGCACCATCAACAAGCGACCTACATGTGGCAGCAGCAGACACACCTGACTGCCATGGCACAGTACTACCAAGACGCCTGCAAACACAAGACAACACAATACTGGCAAACAACCCGACCAGCCCGACAGACGATATACCTGATACGGAAGCGGCCGCGGGAGCACTGGGACCCCACCTTGTGGGAAGTCCCGTTACAACCGCTACCGAAACGCCACAAAACGCACTGGGACCCAAATGAGTGGGAAGTACCACTGACATGACTACACCAACCTCGATGGGAAACCATGGGGGCACAGTCACGAGCTGCAGCCCGTATGCATACCCTGGCTTCGCCGAAATCTGTATCTTACTTCGAACTTGGTCCACTGTGGCCCCTGGCACTTATGAACTGGCCTTTTTGATCAAAAAAAAAAATCAGCGCATTGTGGCGATCACTTTGAGGCAAGCCCCCCCTCCCCCCTCGCAATCCCTGGTGTGGTACAGAACTGGTCTACGCTGCAGTGCAGCAAGCAAAACACTGAACAATGTGGTTATGACCATGCGCCTGTGACACGGGGGCGTATGCGAGCTCAGTTTCCGTTGCCTCATGGCCCCTCGCAATCCCGCCAGGGGACTGTCACTTTGACAAAAAAGCATCGGAAATACCGGGCGCCAAAGGTGCTGAAGAAAATCACCTCGAAGAGAGGTGATTGGAGCAGGCGCAGGCGCAGGCGTCGTATACCCCTTTTTTGGGGGGTCGTTTGCGTAGCATACCTGAACGTTTAGTTTCTGACGTCTAATCCCTTGTAAAATCATCATTTTAGGACCAAAATTGATCCTCAATAATATTTTGGATTTTGACCCCCGTTCCCCTCCATACCCAGGTACCCCTTTTTTGCGGAGGGGGGGGGTTCTCTTTCCTTGTAACCCCCCCCCCTGTCTAACTACGGCCTTGTCTAAGCTACAGCGGGCGTTAATTCCATACCTACCCCCCCCCCCCTTGCAAAGTCCCCCCCCTTGCAAAGCCCCCCCCCCCCCGGGACACCGTCACTTCCATGTTTTTCTAGTTAACATGAATTGTGCTGGTTTGTGTTGCCCATCTGCTTTACGCATGGCCTTGCATTGCTTTCCCAGTACTACAAATCAAGCACCTGTGTATGTTCTGTGATATTCTCTCTCCAAAGGCGTTGTATGGGTGTGTTGTGTTGCTACTTCAGACCCGTGATATATGTGAGGAAAAGTGGATCCCTAAGGATTTGGTGCCTCCGAAGAAGTCGGTGGCTGCCCCCAAGGCAAGAGGAAAGGCTGCCCCCCAGCCAAGAGGAAAGCCAGCTGGTTTGGCTGTGCAAGCGGGCGCTAAAGCGGCTGCCAAACCAGCCCCGCGCGCCATTGCCTCCTCCTCCTCGTCCAGTGCAACACACCCCGTGCCTGTCATGCAAACCGAGCATGTGCAACAGTTCAAAGTGTGTTATTCTCGTACCCAGAAGTTCTTTACCGTTCCTTTGGATCCTCAATAACATTTGTGTTGGATGAAACACATTGGCACCGCATCAACGTGAAAGTCGCTTCACACGTGTTCTCTTTGCTTGCGTCAGTGGAGGGTACCACAGTTTGCCTTGAGATACCCTTGCAATGCCCCCCCCCCCCCCCCGGGACACCGTCACTTGGTGACCGTCTCCCCCCCCCACCCGGGAGACCGTCGCGCGCTACCCCGGGACTTTGCAAGGGGGGGGAGGGTAGTTTAATTTGGTATCAATTGTAGTGCAACCGCATAAGGCATGATTTTGGTGACAAATGAACCCACAGAGCTCTGATTTTGGGGATAGTTGTGTATTATCTTCTCCTTTCTCTGGTGGTAGTGTGTGTGCCGGTAGTTGTATGTGTTGCGTGCAAGCTACGGCCTTGTCTAAGCTAGGAGGTATACATACGGCATATGTAGCGTGCCATGGCCCCCCCAAAAGCCCCAAAATTGCACACGTGGAGCCTGCAGCACAGGAGCCTGCATGCACGGAGGCTGCACACCTGCAGCCTGCAGCAGTGGCGCCTGCAGCACAGGTGCCTGCGGGCATGATGACTGCAGACGTGGAGCCTGCATACATGGAGGCTGCAGGCCTACAGTCTGCAGCAGCGACATCTGCGGCACAGGTGCCTGCCAACATGGAGACTGTAGACATAGAGCCTGCAGCACAGGAGCCTGCAAGCATGGAGGCTGCAGACCTGCAGTCTGCAGCAGCAACGCCTGCTGTGCAGGAGCTCGTTTCACGGAGGGGGGCCAGGGAATACTCGGGGCTCCGGGAGCTGGTGCGGGAGGAGTCCACACGCAACTGCATTGTGGGACACAGCCTACAGGCCTACGTTGAGCTGCAGCTGGCGAGATTACGGGAGGCGGGGCTGTGCCTGGCACCACCCCCCTCCCCTGCATCAGCGCTGCGTCAGCGCTGAAGTCTGCTTACCCAGCCCCCAAGCTCTCTCTCCCCATATCCTAACCGTGTCCCCCTACTCCGCAACCACAAGGGCAAGGGAGTGGGGGCAACAGTGTCTCGCTGCCGTCGCTGCGGGTGCCAATGCCGGCCTACAGAGCCGCCAGCCCACAATGCGTATGGGGGATGGGTGGGGAACAACCAACCCCAACAGCCGCCGCCCCAGCAGTATATCAGGTGTGGGGGGGGGAAAGGGATCAGGATCACCTCCACCCCCATGCTGTGGTGGCCGCCGGCCCGTCGCCAGCACAGGTGTTGCGCCCGCCCTTTGGGGTGATCATGTTGGGGGAGGGGGGCCACAACCACCCGCTCGCCCTACCAGGGCAGCGGCAGCACCGTGCCCCCAATGGCAATGCAGGGGTGCTGGTGCCCACTGCAACGGGTACCGGAGAAGACCATAGTTTCCCCCTTCCCCAACAGGGGGAGAGGGAAGTGCTGCAGGGTCTCGGCCTATGGCCGGCCCCGGAGGGGCATAGGGCGATGGGAGATGAGGGGGTGACAGAATCACCATAGGCAAGGTCCAAGGGGGTGGCAAACCAACCCAAGGCGGGGTCCATGGGTGTGCAGAGACTTTGGCCCAAGGTGGATTATGGCGGTTTTTTCAGGGCGCGGGAAGCGGGGGGTTGCCACACCCCCGTCCAATGTGCTGGAGGGCGCAACCGAGGAGGTCTTCCAGTGGGGGGGCGGGGGGTCACTACCACCCGGCTTCGGAGTGGGGGGCATCGCAGCCGGCTGGTGAGAGAAGGATGGAGAGCGCCCGAGTTTGTAAGACACCCAGTGCACCGATGATGATGCACCCATCTGCCCCGGGCTAATGGCACTCGATGAATGGGAGATGATGCTCAACGTGTCGCAAGCTGAATGGAAGCAGATGTTCAATGTGCTCGGTGCATTGCCAATGTTGTGTTGATAGCTGCAGGACGTGGGCACTATGTGCGCATAGTGACCGACTAGCCAGTGTATAGGAGGCCGCCACCTTCCCCCGCCCCCCCCTATCGGGACACTGGATGGGATCGGATGGCCTAGACTAGCTCATCACAATATCATGGGCATGCCCGTGATGACAGATGAATTTCAGGGGTGTTGCGGGAACCATGGACGGTGGAGCTTTGCGGCGCAAGCAGTCGGGCCCTTGAGGACCGCTGCCATGCGGGCTAGACCATGTCAAGACCGCAAGTGTAACTCCTCCCTGCCGCGGGTCCCTGTTTCAGCCCGTCTTCACATGCTGTTGCATCCTCCCATGACTAACCTAGAGCACGCCATGCTTGTTGTCAGCATCCTCGGATCACGGGATGGGGGTTGTTAATTGATAGAAGAACCCATTTTCTTGGGATTTGCGTGGCACAAGAAAAGCTCCAGGAGATCCCGTGCTTCGGCTCCACAAATGATCGACTTCTGTAGTGTTGCCGGCTAAGGGAGTGCCATCGAAGGTGATCAAACCTACAACTAGAAACGTGAGGAACTATGTTAGGGGAAGAGCGTGTTGCTCACACCGCAAAAACATCAAAGACCACAAATCCAGAACGCGGACAACTTGTTTATGAGAAGGGGCAATCACTAGGATGCCACCATTTGGACATAGAGGAGAAGGTCTACCCTGCGCGTGGGGATCAGCATGATGATGACTTGTGCAAAGCACAGCACCGGAAAGAGAACATTTCTTTCCTCAAAAATGGAAATGTGGGGTACACGGCAGGGGAACAAAGGTAGCGGGAGGGAGGAGGGACCAGGCCCATTTTCCGAACCCGTGCCCCCCCCCCCAGGGTGGTTCCCGTGACAGAAGGCCTAGACGGGCCCACAGGGGATGGGGTGGGGTAGGGGTAATAAGGCACTAGTTAGATCACTCGGCGTTCGCTACAAGGGTGTGTGCACGACAACCCACTACGCCAGCGCCCCCTATTATCCTCCCAGACTATTTTCACACGCGTGGCATGGTGAAACCGGGAAAACACCACCAACCCCGGCCGGGGGATTGGGTGTGCACGCGGTGCACATATTACAATTACGCCCGTCACACCCGGTGCCATGCGTGCCGAGTGGCTAGCACTGCGACAATGGCCCGTGGAGAGTGGCTATGCCCATACTGCGGCAATAGTCAGTGGAGCCGACGTACGAAATGCACCAAGTGTCACATTCCCCACCCGGTGCAGGGCGGTGAGCCCGGACGCCCGCGGCGGGTGGTACCAGGGGAACCGGTAGCGGATGATGCCCCGGAACTTGCCACGACTGAACAACGGGTGCTGCCCGTACCGAGACGGACGACACCGCGACACTGCGCGCGATGTGAGGAACCCGGGAGGCCGCAGAAGAGCCCGAAGATAGCACATCACTTAGTGCCACAGGACAAGATCATCCCGTACCCCCGGTCGCAAGCCAACAAGGTGGAGCAGTAGCAACCGCCCCGAGCGACGACCGGGCAGCCGGAGGTATTACCACGAGAACGTGATATCCTAGCGGAGCGGCTGAAGCGTGTCCAGTCTAGGCCAGAGGAAGTACCAGGCGAATGCCATGCTCTGGCGGAGAAGCTGAAGCGTGCCCAGTTCTGTCCGGCGAAGGTGGGCACTTACCAGGGGAAGATGAGGAGCATGGCTGTGCAAGTCGACTAGCCTGGGCTAGACGAACGGGCAGTGACACCGCCGATGCACAGAGAGGCGAACAATATTGTGCCGCCAGCAACCGTGGCGCTGGTAGGTCATAGCTGGCGTGGGGGATCCTACAGTGCGACCACGGTGAGAGCGTTGGGCCCACGAGGGTCGCCGCCCGCCGGCCCGTCATTAACGGGCCGCCACCGGATTGCCGCGGGATGTGAGACCCAGCGATGGAGTCTGTGCATCGGGTCACAACCAGGCAGAGGAATGGGTGATGGGTGGGGAGCACATGCATAGTCACGCCTGAGGGATGGGATACACAGCGTAGGTCTCACATGGCCGGGTAGTTGAGGGAGGGAAGCAGGTGACAGGGGCGAATCACGCCACACGTAGGGAAGGGGAACATGTACACGCCGGACAGAGCTCAGAACAAATGTGGGGAAGGGAGGCGCACACACGTCACTTGGGCTGGAGAAGTGAGGTGGTACCACAGGAGACACAAAGGGAAGGCCGGCGTTGGCACGGGAGGGTATCCGTGAATCCTTGAAACAGAAAAGTTGGTGGTATAGGGTATCAGGCGCGCCACACTGTGTACAGGGTGATAGGGAAGAGTGAGGACATGTGTAATGCCTGCTATGTGGTTGCCTGTACATACTCTCATCATCATTGTTCCTTTATTTTGTCTTCAATTTGAAGGCGTGGCCGTAACGTAGGTGGCATACTCTGTAGTGTTGACAAGAGAAAGCAGTGCCCCCTCTCTTTGCGAGGGGGAGGCCTGCTTTAAAGATACTATATGAACCGTGCGGAGCACCCGCAGTGTAGCATAGCACCCGTGAACTCGCCCTTGTAGCTTCTGGACTATGTTTACTGGAGCAAAAGAAAAACACAATCAATAGCCGTTATCGGTACCGTTGCAAGTCTCTTTTTACCTCTACTGGTATTGGGGACCTAGCTAACGCACTATGCATGGGATGAGCTAGTAGGTTCCCTAGCCAAATCCTCCTCGGTGTGCCACATGAATTCACCATAGTCTCCTAGTGGAGTATGCTTCATCTAATCCAATGGCTATTGATCCATGGCGTATTGGCGTATCACAGCTAGCCCTACTCCAATAGTAGCTTAGAAATCGGCATGAGAGCTCGACACATGAGATGGGCATGATGAGTTGACGTGCGACCAAGAGGCATGCCCAAATGCTTTAATGTACCACTACTGGAAATCCCCTGTTTGTACTCAAACAATTGTTTGCCTTCTCTTTTTTAGGCAGTTTTCTATCCGTTTTTTGTTTTTTGTTGCATGTACTACGTGTGAGCACCAATCAGGATGGGAGATGTAGATGATGGGGTAGCATCGGACGATCAGAGCGTGGCTGCGGCCATGAAGGCACAAGCCCAGGAGATGGAGAGGCTGCGCATGGAATTGCAGCATACCAGCATCAAGCAAAAGGAGGACATTTTGGGGCTTACGTCGGGTGCCCTGGAGGAGTTTGTCCAGGAAGAGAGAGTCGCCCAGTGGATGCGCTTGTGTGTGGGCCTCCTGAAGGAGTTCCTCGACAAGGCAGGAGGACCACTGCAGCGTCCGCTGGATCATGTAGGGGCCAATGACCAGCCCCCCCCCCTCATCATGCAGCAAAACACTGAACAATGTGGTTATGACCATGCGCCTGTGACACGGGGGCGTATGCGAACCCCGTTTCCGTTGCCTCATGGCCCTCATCATGTGCTCGCATACCGCATCTGGGAAGTGCTCTGCAAATCACACACGGCGTACATGACGCGGTATACAGCCAGGGCAGGCCAGGAGCCTAAAGGACGTTCACCATATGGGTCGCAGGAGGAACCCAAGGGTGCCCTAGGCAGTGACTTTCATTGGAAGAACGTGCACTGCAGGGACGTAGGTGGGGTCCTCAGGTGGCAAACCCGAGCAGGAGAATGGATCCCCGTGGAATCCGAGCCCTTTACCAATTGCAGGAGATGTGTTCCGAAAGGGACGGCGCTGCCAGCCAAACACTGGCACTTCCAGTGTCCCCATTGGAGCTGAACACCGAGAGTGGGGGCTGGGGTACCCGGTGCCCTGCCCCATGCAACCACGAGAGCCGGTGGTGGAAACCAGATCGAGTCCGTGGAGGGGTGTGAATGCTCCTTTCACTGGATCAAGTCGCGCTAGTGCATGTTGTGAAACGAGGACGAGCCCAGCGGTCCTGATGCTTGGGCCGCCCGATCGTGGAGGGCCGGGACCCGCAGAGCGTATGCGCAGAAACTGGCCAAGATCACGGAATTCTAGGAGGCCTCTGCAGAGACGCCGATGGCTAGGGTACTGGCGGAGTTCCTGGCAGCCAGGGCGGTGGCGGGAGAGAGACACTCCACACTGCATGGATACAATGCGGCAGTGCGAGCCGCTGAGGATCTTGGGTGGATCGGGCCCGTCGTCCAACAATTGCACAAGTGCATTGCACAGGCTGCGTCTAAGGTGGGCTTCCAGCCCTATTCGCCCCCTGAGGGTTTGTGCATCCTCGTGGAGAGCGCGGAGCTCCAAGCTGGTGCGCTGCCTATGGCTTGCGTGGCAGTTCTTTGTTGGGTTCTTTGGCTCGGGGTTGGCAGAGTGTCTGGCCTCCGTATGGGGGATGTATCATTGCCTCTGTGCCTCCGTTTCTTGAATTCCAATACCGGTGAGGAAGGGTCGCAGCCTCGGCCACTCTCCCCATGGGGGCCGGGATCATTTCGGGTTACCTCCGCTCCTTGGAGTGGTAGGGGTGAACTTCATGTAGGGTTAAAGTGACTGCCACCCAGATCATAGTTACTTCAGTGTCAATTAGGGTTATGTGTCATATAACCCTAATGTTTAAAAAGAATGTGCTTAAATGAAACAAAAGGAATGAATAGAAGTTTAAAATGTTAGTTAGGGTTCACCCAAGGGAATGGAGGGGTTCAACCTAGATTAAGCCCTCCACAAAAGACGTGGTTGTTGACTTTTTCTTACTCCCCCCTGGAGCACTAGTTGATCAAGCTAGTGGGACCCAAGGAAAAAGGCTCAAAAACCCAGGATATTCACTTCAAATGTACCCATTACCTTCAAATGTTACTCCATCCATCTCATAGCATCATATTACACTGTTGGTACCCAGTGAGACAGCGTAATGCACCGTGTATGGTGTCCTAAATTTAGGGCACTCCTCCAAAAGTTAAAATTTTGGGCAAAAATTTTCGTCAAAGGTGGGGTTTGAACTCAGGATCCCTACCAATTGACCTAGTTAGGGCCTAGTACATAGACCACTGTACTGCTGGCGGTCGCTTGACGATCGGCAGCGATCGTTGTATAAACAACATTTCTCATAACAGTCCTGCCCAAAGGGCAGGGCCTAGCAATACCTCCTTAAGAAGGTAACAAACCTTCAGAGGCTGAAAAAAATAGAAAGGGTGTATGCAGGTTGTTAGATCTGCACTACATAACGAGAACTAACGATTTGCCAAAGCAAATCGCTAAACTGATATCTTTTCTCAACCGAAATGACGTTTCCAGAAATGGAAACTAAAGCGCAAACAAAAGCGCATAACACAAGGCGCGCGCAAACTGCGCCGAAGTTTAAAACAAAGGTATTCCAACCTTTTATGAAAGATTTTAGTAACATCTTTTTGACTCAACAACAGAAAACAACTTTTTCTGTAGGAAATCAACGACAACGAAGAAAACAGTACAACAGAACAACACACCGTCAAAAACGGCCAGCTCTCCAAATGCTGGCCAAGGTATGTAGCCATGTGCCTGTGCATTTCACACAGGGTCTGTAGTGAAACCTAGTAAAAAAAAATTTTTTTTTAAAAAATTTTTTTTACTAGGTAACAGTTTACTAGGTAACAGGTTTTTTACTAGGTATTGGGAACCTAGTAAAAAAAAAGTTTTTTTTTACTAGGTTTCAAAACCTAGTAAAAAAAAAGTTTTTGTTTTTACTAGGTTTTCAGAACCTAGTAGAAAAAAAGTTTTTGTTTTTACTAGGTTTCAGAACCTAGTAAAAACAAAAAAAAATTACTAGGTTACTGGGTAGCCACCTTGCCCACTTGTGGGCCACTTCTGATTCTGCCCCCCGCTCTGCAGCGGTGGGGCTCCCCGATACGGCAGGGGTGAGGTAGCCAGTTTGCCCACAAGTGGGCCACTTCTGATTTTGCCCCCCGCTCTGAAGCGGTGGGGCTCCCCGATACGGCAGGGGTGAGGTAGCCAATTTGCCCACTTGTGGGCCACTTCTGATTTTGCCCCCCGCTCTGAAGCGGTGGGGCTCCCCGATACGGCAGGGGTGAGGTAGCCACTTTGCCCACTTGTGGGCCACTTCTGATTTTGCCCCCCGCTCTGAAGCGGTGGGGCTCCCCGATACGGCAGGGGTGAGGTAGCCAATTTGCCCACAAGTGGGCCACTTCTGATTCTGCCCCCCGCTCTGAAGCGGTGGGGCTCTCCGATACGGCAGGGGTGAGGTAGCCAGTTTGCCGACAAGTGGACCACTTCTGATTGTGCCCCCCGCTCTGCAGCGGTGGGGCTCCCCGATACGGCAGGGGTGAGGTAGCCAATTTGCCCACAAGTGGGCCACTTCTGATTATGCCCCCCGCTCTGCAGCGGTGGGGCTCCCCGATAGGGCAGGGGTGAGGTAGCCAATTTGCCCACAAGTGGGCCACTTCTTATTTTGCCCCCCGCTCTGAAGCGGTGGGGCGCCCCGATACGGCATGGGTGAGGTAGCCAATTTGCCCACAAGTGGGCCACTTCTGATTTTGCCCCCCGCTCTGCAGCGGTGGGGCTCCCCGATACGGCAGGGGTGAGGTAGCCAATTTGCCCACAAGTGGGCCACTTCTGATTTTGCCCCCCGCTCTGAAGCGGTGGGGCTCCCCGATACGGCAGGGGTGAGGTAGCCCATTTGCCCACTTCTGGGCCACTTCTGATTTTGCCCCCCGCTCTGAAGCGGTGGGGCTCCCCGATACGGCATGGGTGAGGTAGCCAATTTGCCCACAAGTGGGCCACTTCTGATTTTGCCCCCCGCTCTGAAGCGGTGGGGCTCCCCGATACGGCAGGGGTGAGGTAGCCAATTTGCCCACAAGTGGGCCACTTCTGATTTTGCCCCCCGCTCTGAAGCGGTGGGGATCCCCGATACGGCAGGGGTGAGGTCGCCCATTTGCCCACAAGTGGGCCACTTCTGATTTTGCCCCCCGCTCTGAAGCGGAGGGGATCCCCGATACGGCAGGGGTGAGGTAGCCAATTTGCCCACAAGTGGGCCACTTCTGATTCTGCCCCCCGCTCTGCAGCGGTGGGGCTCCCCGATACGGCAGGGGTGAGGTAGCCACTTTGCCCACTTGTGGGCCACTTCTGATTTTGCCCCCCGCTCTGAAGCGGTGGGGCTCCCTGATACGGCAGGGGTGAGGTACCCAATTTGCCCACTTGTGGGCCACTTCTGATTTTGCCCCCCGCTCTGAAGCGGTGGGGCTCCCCGATACGGCAGGGGTGAGGTAGCCACTTTCCCCACTTCTGGGCCACTTCTGATCTTGCCCCCCGCTCTGAAGCGGTGGGGCTCCCCGATACGGCAGGGGTGAGGTAGCCAATTTGCCCACAAGTGGGCCACTTCTGATTTTGCCCCCCGCTCTGAAGCGGTGGGGCTCCCCGATACGGCAGGGGTGAGGTAGCCAATTTGCCCACAAGTGGGCCACTTCTGATTTTGCCCCCCGCTCTGCAGCGGTGGGGCTCCCCGATATGGCAGGGGTGAGGTAGCCAATTTGCCCACTTGTGGGCCACTTCTGATTTTGCCCCCCGCTCTGCAGCGGTGGGGCTCCCCGATACGGCAGGGGTGAGGTAGCCACTTTGCCCACTTGTGGGCCACTTCTTATTTTGCCCCCCGCTCTGCAGCGGTGGGGATCCCCGATACGGCAGGGGTGAGGTAGCCAATTTGCCCACTTGTGGGCCACCTCTGACTTTGCCCCCCGCTCTGAAGCGGAGGGGATCCCCGATACGGCAGGGGTGAGGTAGTCAATTTGCGCACAAGTGGGCCACTTCTGATTTTGCCCCCCGCTCTGAAGCGGTGGGGCTCCCCGATACGGCAGGGGTGAGGTAGCCAATTTGCCCACTTGTGGGCCACTTCTGATTTTGCCCCCCGCTCTGAAGCGGTGGGGCTCCCCGATACGGCAGGGGTGAGGTAGCCAATTTGCCCACTTGTGGGCCACTTCTGATTTTGCCCCCCGCTCTAAAGTGGGAGGAGGAGGTTGAGGTTGGGACGATCTTGCATCCCACGCAATCCTATGCGGAAACTACCCCCTCCTCCCTTTGTGCTTTCACGCCCCCCTCCACACACCCGGATGGTGACAACAGCCTCCCCGCAATTACCCCCGCAAATGCGTCTCCTACCAGCCCGCCTCTAGCCATGGAGGAATTGGCCGACCATCCCAATGCTGGGACGGAGACTGTCCCCCCACCCCCATGCTCTAATACCACCCCGCCGTCACAGACGGGAATGGTTATTGCGAGGCCTGTTTGTGGAGATGACGTCTTGGCCGCAGTGTGCAATGCCCTGACTAATGGCCCAGGCGGCCCTACTGCCCAATTGCAGCATGTTGAGTCATTGCTCCATGACGAATGGGAACGACCACTTGACGTGACCATTCCAAGTTCTTGGTCTCAACAATATAAGCTGGAGGCACGCCATTTGAGGGATGTTTACTCAGAATCTTACGTCACAGATACCGCCGAGATTGTTGTGTATTACTGGTGGTTCGCTCGGACAGCTTTGAGTGCGGACTGGGATGTTATGGGTGTGGCGTGGGTTGTGCGTGACTCATTGTGGAATGTGTCAGCTTTACCGTTGGGTCGTAGGGAGGTGTTGGCTGAGTCATGGGTGCTTGCGTACTTTGAACGCGGCGTCCATTGATATGATCTATGCGCCCCCCTTGCTCGTGGCGCAGATTTATAATAAGCGCAATTCACATTGGGTGCTGCGCTTGTTGTTGGTTTCCCCAACACGTACTTTCTTGTGCCTGGTGTTCGATCCGCTGTGTTACAAGCCCTACATAGCGGGTGCAAACACCGAGGAGTTGGCAATAGTGAACCTCATTGCCGAACAAGAAGGCATTAAGGCAAGGGCGCAGAAGAGGTTGGACAAGTTTTGGGGTGAGTTCGGCAGTGTAGCTTTTGCTATGGCCCCCTCTACTCCACCTTCCTACATCAGGACGACTTTGTGAGCTGCCATCCTGCCTGCCTTCTGATGCTACATTGCCTTTTGTCTAGGCGTGTTGTCAACGGTAGCATCCAACTTCCACAAGACAGGTTGTGGTTGTTGCGTGAGATTGCACAGGCAGCTTTGCACTATCGCAGTTCTCCGCATGCCCCCCCTATTGAGACCACACCCAGTTGGGCCTTGGCACGGATGTATGCTACGCCCTATTGTTCACCCAGCCGTTCGTCGTGCTTTTTTTGCGATGACACAGCCCACATCACGTGCCCTGAATGTGGAGTTTATCAGTGTGCCCTGCATGCTTCCGGTTTCTGTTCCACGGAGATATGTGTGGCATTGCGCAAATGGAGAGTGCAATTTACTGCCACACTGGCATGCATTGTGTTGGCATTCGCCTTGGGTGACCGGCTTGTGGTTGACAAGCCGCCTTCTGTAGATGAGGTCCGTCCAAAGGTGGTGATCCGTGGTGAAGAATTTTTTGTTCCAGAGCATTACCCCAAAGATGCCTCTGGGAAATTGGAGTATGACAAAAATCTAATCAAAGAGTTGGAAGAAAAGACCACGGGCGTGCTTCGCAACATGTGCAAGCACAACCCTCCCTCTGCACAACCCACCTACAAAGACGAGAAGTCGGACCTCATCTACAAGCGCGTGTTTTGCGACTTCATATAAAGCACACGTGTGTGCACCTCATATATGTATATATATATATATTTATGATATAAAAGCTCCTTCTTTTCTTGAGCCTCATTTTATTTTTGCTGACCTTGCAATACACGGTTTGGCCCGGGTGGGGCGCCACTTACACAAGTGGCCTGGAATAGACCAGGGGGCACCATGCCCTTAAACATAAATACCACCTACCATTGACCCCCCCCCCCATAAACTTGGTGTTTTTTGTTCAAATTCAAGTCCAAATTTGTCGCTACCTAGTAACCTAGCAAGGGAAATTTTTTTAAAATTTTTGCTTTTTTTACCTAGTAAAAAAAATTTTTTTAAAAAAAAATTTCAAAAAAAAATGTTTTTACTAGGTTTTGCTACATTTTACTAGGTTTTGCTACATTTTACTAGGTTTTGCTACGTGCATACTAGGTTTCACCAAATGCCCTTTCACACACGTGTATGCATTCGTAGTGACGGTGTTTGTGGCTTCGTTGTTGCTTTGTGACGGTGATTTGCATGTTTGTAGCTCCACTGTGGTAAGATTACGTGTTGCACTCGTGAACGGTAGCTTAAATTCGTGTTGCTTTGCGTTCGGTTGCATGCATTCACACTGTGTGCATACCTCATGTCCTGCCCCCCTTTTGTCTTCTGTGCAGGTTAACAAGAGGAATGGGCGCAGTGCCACGCCCCAGTGCAAGTGCACACGTTAGCGCGCGTTAAAACTTTTGAAATCTTTTCAACCCTAGAAGATGGTAGCGCAAACAGCGAAGTGCACACGGTACGACTGGCGCACGAGTGCAGTGAGATTGAGATGTTGCACGGCATAATGCATGGTGAGTAAGGTGAGTAAGCCCGAGGGCTTTGGCCCCGGTTGAGTTTTATACGGGCGCCTCAGTTGTATCATTCTTGGAAACGAGTCCAGAGGGGGGGGGGGATGCAGGTGGTGGGGGGGGGCCTTCTTGCTGACTATGAAATTCTCACTGAGCCTCTCCCACTGACGAGTTCTGTTGTGTCATCGCCTTTCTGCAGAGCAGTGCCATCTCAGAATGCTCTCAAAACTGGCTCTTTTGTTCTTGCAGCTCCCTTGCTGCCTGCCCTATCTGTTAGGCTCCTCCCACCTGGGCGTGGCCGTGGGTGCCCAAGGAACAGCAGCTGACATGCAAGCGTGGCTTGACCTGATCCCCATGTGGTTTGCCGATGGCTTTCCCCTCAATGCTTTTATGCTCACGTTCGACAAGCCATTGATCGACCGCAGGTGCGACGTAAGACATGTCGTCTGCATTTATGCGCCGAACTCCACCTGGACAGAGGGACGAAACATGATTGCCGCGGCCGTCCTCCGACATGAGCAGTCTTCAGGGAAAGCCCACAAGTATTGGGTTTTGGCCGACGGTGATATTGCGCAACTCCGCTGCGGATGGTTGGATGATTTTTGGTCATCAGAAGTGCAGCGTCACTCTCCAACTGCAAGTCTCTCTGAGGGACAATACTGCATGGCTCGCGTTGTGTCGTATTTGCTCAGAGACGAAGTGCAATGGGCACAAATTTACCTCAAGTGTTCGGGCCCACCAGGGCTCAGCCGGTTTCAGTTTTGGTATTGTGATTGCATGGATGCTGACTTCGTCGCATTACACAGGGCAGCGGTACCTGTTCTGCTTCCATACGCAGAGGTGCTGGAAGAGTTTTCTTGGTGGGAGTCTCAAGCAATCTTGTTCAGGGTGGCCATGGCCTGCTTGCCACACGGAGGTGTGGCGGTACCAATCCTGCCGCCGGGTACTCAGGAACCCAACACCGCTCATTCCACGTATCCAAAGGCAACGGATGACTTTCGAAGGCTGGTGGCCCTGAAACGGATCTTCACGCGGTGGGGCCTGTACCCTGAGCCCCTACGCCCAGTCGAACTGCCAGTCACTCAGGGCGATTGTGTTAGCCATCACAAGGCGGTGTTGAGAGCCTCGAATCATAGTCACGCCGTGCCTTTTGAGATGCGCGTTTTTGAATTTGAGTCCGCTCTGTTCAAGTTCTTTGGCAACTATCAGCATCAGCATGAGGTGTGGCATGAGGTCAGGCAGTCCGTGCAGTCCCAGGGCGGAGATGACCACATCCTCTCCGCCTCATCCACGTGGCTCAGAAGTAAGCAGTATCAGAGGTGTCTGCCTGCACTGAAAGAGCGGTTTGATAATTTCCGGAGAGGAGTGCCCCTTGACAGTCTGGATGGCCCTAGGTTGAGCCGGGTCCCCTAATGCTTCCTGGGATCTTTTGTAAGGAGAGTGCTGTGCGCAAGCTGCCGCTGGGGGTTTGCATGGAGCGGCTGGGGGAAAGTTGTGCCCATTGGACGGGAGGGTGAAAGATCATGCGCATGTATTGAAGAACTGTTGTTTTTCAGCTACATTTGTTTACTTTTGACACAATGTGCCAGGCATTTCGGGTAGTGTAGTGGGAGGGGCGCAAAATCAAACCAAGTCGTTTGCTGTTGGATAAATCAGAGGTATCTTTGCAGTGCACCCAAGGGCTGGTCCTGTGGGCGGCACTGAAAGCGCAGTGAAAAATCCGCTGTGCGGTCAAGTATCACTGGCAGAAGGCCTCACTGCAGGATTTTGTGGCACTATGGGCGGGAATATTGGAGAGTTGGCAAGGGGAGAGAAACATGTCCTGCAGCTGGGTGGATATTCACAACCTAATCATGCAGCTGTAGGGGTGGTTTGAATCCCGTGCGATGTTTCAGTGGGCTCCCGCGGATTAAATCACCGACCAAACAGAATGTTACTGCGCGGCGGGTCTGTCCATCTACCAACAACTGGTAGAGTTCGGATGATATCCGACAGATTGTCAGAACTCAGTGATCCGATGTGTCTTCTAATCAATGCTGGTATGGGAGGCGCATTGCTTGCTTTGCTGGCATGTATAAAACGGATTATCTCACACACAAAGCGCTGACCCCACAAATGAGGAAGGGTGATTGAAGCAACATATGGCAAAAGGCTTTGAGCAGCATGTATCGCATTTCCAACCTGTATGCGCGATAGCTTGCCAGTACTTTCATCGTGCAGGCTAACTATGTACCCACCACTACCAGGTCTCCTCACTGGAGCCAGTGATACAACAGTAGTATGCCTGTTAAACACACCACCACCGCCCTCAACCAATTGCCAAAAATTGACCATTGCGTCCGAAAATTGCGTTCCGCCGTTGAGACTGCTGGGATTGCGGCGCAGCAAGCCAACGGCTGTCTCCTCTTGATAAAAACGCCTCGCCATGTGTAGAATTGTTTGCACAGCGTATCTGTCTGCATTGGATAACGAGGAATCCAACTTGCAGAGTGTCCGGTAGTGTTGCTGATATTGAACTATGTGTCTTTTCTTCGTTGCAAGATTGAATCCAAAATGTCTGTGTATTGGCCACGTGTACTGCCCGCACGTGTATAGTCCATACTTTTGTTCCATTTGCAAATGTGCTTTTTTTTATGTGTAGATCTGGCCACCACGAGCTATACAAAATGCTATTCGTCGGGGGAGACAGCATGGCATGCTGCAACCGAATACAACATAATCACTTGAGGCGTGGGAAATGTACACACAAGGCGGTCTGTAGCAGTGCAGGAGTCTTGATGTATCTTATCCTGTCATCTGTGTGTGAAGCATGTGAAGCATCATGATGCCATTTGCTGCATACTTAGTTGTCAGAAATTTGAATTGCATTGGGTGGTTCGTGGACGTGCATTAGGCGCGTCAGTGGAATTTCGACTTGCAAAATTGATCGATTTTGTTGCCTGTTTTTTGCGAATGCATAACATGAACGGTCAAATTTCCTCCGGTGGTTTCAAGCTGAGAAGGACCTGTACGGTGGTGGGGGTACAACCGCTGTCTCGTGTTTGAACTCCAATCTGTAGCTCCGGTATCCTGCGCCACGGTCGTCCCTGTATGCCTGTTAAACACACCACCACCGCCCTCAACCAATTGCCAAAAATTGACCATTGCGTCCGAAAATTGCGTTCCGCCATTGAGACTGCTGGGATTGCGGCGGAGCAAGCCAACGGCTGTCTCCTCTTGATAAAAACGCCTCGCCATGTGTAGAATTGTTTGCACAGCGTATCTGTCTGCATTGGATAACGAGGAATCCAACTTGCAGAGTGTCCGGTAGTGTTGCTGATATTGAACTATGTGTCTTTTCTTCGTTGCAAGATTGAATCCAAAATGTCTGTGTATTGGCCACGTGTACTGCCCGCACGTGTATAGTCCATACTTTTGTTCCATTTGCAAATGTGCTTTTTTTTATGTGTAGATCTGGCCACCACGAGCTATACAAAATGCTATTCGTCGGGGGAGACAGCATGGCATGCTGCAACCGAATACAACATAATCACTTGAGGCGTGGGAAATGTACACACAAGGCGGTCTGTAGCAGTGCAGGAGTCTTGATGTATCTTATCCTGTCATCTGTGTGTGAAGCATGTGAAGCATCATGATGCCATTTGCTGCATACTTAGTTGTCAGAAATTTGAATTGCATTGGGTGGTTCGTGGACGTGCATTAGGCGCGTCAGTGGAATTTCGACTTGCAAAATTGATCGATTTTGTTGCCTGTTTTTTGCGAATGCATAACATGAACGGTCAAATTTCCTCCGGTGGTTTCAAGCTGAGAAGGACCTGTACGGTGGTGGGGGTAAGTTTAGTTTCTTTGATGTCCCAACAAGGCCTCAGGGTAGCATTGTCAGCCATCACACGACAAACATCATCCATAAATTCGAGCTGTCCGTTGCCCTCAATGCGAATCACGAAATGTAGATCCGATCCTTCCCAACCGTGTTGTTGTTGTTGTCGATTGAAATACCGCCCGAAAAGTCGAATTGCAGTTTGCGTCTTTTCCTGTAGATGTATGTGATTTCTGGTATTGTTTTTTGTGATCTTTATTATTTTTGACTCCCAACCGCTGTCTCGTGTTTGAACTCCAATCTGTAGCTCCGGTATCCTGCGCCACGGTCGTCCCTGTAGTGCCCTGTACCAAAAAAATTCCATTGCGTATTTAAACCAACACTGTGCGACGGGCTCACCATCTAGTCTCCGTATTTGGAGTGAGACATCCAACCTCTCCGATCTTGCCACTACAGAGGGGGGCGGGGTTGGCACAATGTGACTCTGATTACCAGGACCACGCACATTGTCCCACCTGTTGCATGGGCCCTGCCGCAGGCACCTAAACCTACGGCCCGCAACATTTGGAACCACGTGAGAGGCGTACTGTCGATCCCGCCGCCATCAGAGCCACGTTTCACAGATACTGCGCCCACGGTGGAGGAACTTCGGTGGCAATTGACACAAGCGGTCACCACTGCCGAGCGCACGTGGGTCTTGGAGGCCATGGCCCGGCACCACCATGTAGCACCGCCGCGCAAACGGCCCAGAGAACCGTCGCCGCCACCGGCACAGGCTCCGGTCTCACCGCCGCGCGAGTCTCGTGAAATTCATGCCGGACCCTTCCTGGAACAGGCTAGGCGTCTCATGCTACACGCCCAAATGCAGGCCGCACGACTCTGCCTGGAAGAGGTGGCGCAGGCACTCGCCCGGCAAGCCGTCACACAGAAGTCCCTCTTCTTGGCACACCACCACGAGCACTTGTGCCGGCAAGCGTACTTCCTCTACAAGGAACATACGACGCGGTGGTATGTAGAAGCGCAACAGGCGGTCTACCACTTGTCCTGGATGGCGGATTCTCGCCGACTACGCTTCCGCCAGCGGCGAACAGCTGTCCTCCCCGAGGCGCGGTCCACGGTGTCGCGCAAGCTCGCCGTGGCATCCTCGTGTTGGGAGCAGGCACATGTTTCGCTGTCCACCGGCATCCAAGCGGAAGAAGCATCCGAATGGCGGCATATGTCCCAAGTGCACGCGGTGACCCTTACGGCCTTACGGCGGACGACTTTGTCGGACCCCCGATGGGACATCCGGGGGGCCACCGCACAGCGCATGAAGCGCTTGCGGGACGAGAACCCACCCGAGACACACAAGAAACGGAGGACAGAGGCGCCGGAGGTTCCTAGTGATCTCCAGGATATGGAAATCCCGCTGGAGGACATGGGCGATGTCATAGTCTTGACTGGATTGTAACACCCCGAGAGGCCCGGGAGGACGCGCATACCCGTGCAAACGGGGCGACAGGGGTGGGGCAAGGCGCAGGACTCGTTCCTCCCGCCACCCCGCCGCAGCCGTCTTGGTGAGGGTAGGTCATACCAAACCCATACCCAAAGTCGGCCCTGTCACTGACCCATGACCTGCTATGTGTACTCTCAATGGACACTTGGTGGAACTTCGGTCACGAGTTAAAAAAAAAAAATTACCAGGACCAGGGTGAGCAGACGCCTTCGATATCAACATCTGTGCCAGTGCCCAGATAAGGTTACAGACAGCTTGTTGGATGTGCGAACGAGATGTGTGTGTGAAACACTGTGATGCATCTGGAGGCCATTGCAGGCCATAATATATGGTATCGTGTCGTTGAATAGGCATTAGGCACTGGTTTCTGTTTTTGATCGAAAGGTATTTGTCTTTTATAACCAATACACTACCAAAATACCAAACTAAACTAACACTTTGCAGAAAGGTAAACAGCTAATGCTTGACGTTGGTGGTGTGTGCTTCCATATCAGTCGACAACGGTGGTGGCGCCGGCGGCGGTCTACGTATGTTCTTTGACTCTGAAAGGTTGGAAGGGGTGTATTTAGGTGCTCACTGTGCGCAATATTGCACACTATGGGAACCTTTTGACACTGTGTATATTTTTTCAGTCGAAAAATTAGAGCTATAGGTATCACTCACTGTTGTCTGTTGGTCCTAATTTAGACATTTAGACGTGGGGTCAACTCAAGAAAAAGCCTTTCTGTAGATCATCTACTACAGCCGCTGGCAAATGAGGCGATGGCTCGCTGGCTTGGTTATCCAACTGGGGTTAGTGTTGATACCGCTGCTGCTGTCATTGCCCTGGTCGCCCAAGAGGAGTCAACAACAGAGAGTCCAGGCGCGGCTCGACGCAAAAGGCAGAAGTGCTCATCAGTGAACAACAGGAAGCGGAAGAGGTCAAATATTAGACATGTTGGACCCCTTTGTGCCTACAACAAGCAATTGTGCCCGCAGATTTGATGCATCGCTATTCAAAGTTGTTTGTCAATGGCGCATTTGAGTCACCTTTTTTTTTTCTTAGCTTTGTTTGAGGCATCAGGTAAAAACACCAAGGAAACTACGGAGATGGATGGATTTTGCATGGTTGGTGGGGTAGAGATCAGCGATGACAGATCACAGGGTGTCTGTCGCGAATGCTCAGAAAAAACAAATGTCTGATTGGCAAGCTGACCAATGGTTTCTCTGTAAACCGAGCACCATGTAGGGGCGATTTGGTGCGGGTAGGAATCGTCTTCGAGTAGTTGTCCCACTGTTAGTACGCCGTCCCCAATGAGCGATGGCGACAAGTATGTGTGGAAGTGGGTGTTTTTGAACAGGACATTGTGCCACAGGGGCATATCGTAGCTCAGGGCATCTGGGGGGTTAACATTCAGACCTTGACGTAGGAGAGAGAAAGACTTTGCACTAAAGGCCAAATACGAACCCCGGTGGGGATAGAGATCACCGAACGGCCGGTCCCCGAGCCGTTTCTTTTTTTTCCGTTAGAGCTAAGATCCTAGGAAAGGAACTCCCCACATATATGGCGACACAAGCATACCTGAAAGTGCACGGGGGCCCGGCCCCGCAGTGCGCTCCGTCCTCGCGGGCCGTCGCGAACCGTGGAGGCGACGGCGCAGGCCGGCTGCCTCATAAACAGTTGTTGTTCTTGGTGTAGAGGTAGAGGGTAGATCTTGCCCTTGATAGTGTTTCGTGCTACTTTCAGCTGGTGGTCTTGATAACGGGTTCATAAGCCACATCGGTAGCATAGCTTAATGGAAGTGCACGGGGGCTTCGTCACGGAGGGCGTAGGTTCAATGCCCGCCGTGGAGGGGACGGCGCCAGCGGCCCGCCTCTTTTCTGGTGGGTGGCAGGTCGGACAGTAGTAGGGCAGGCAGATGGGCCCATTTATCAGCTATCGTCGTGGCACTATAGTGGACAGTCACCCCGGCCCGAGTTCCTTGGGGTAGGTTCGAATCTTGGGGCTCGTAGCTGGTGGGGTTGGCAACATGGTCCATGGATATCTCCCTCCCGTCGGCCACTTTTTTCCTGTCCCTTATTGTCTTGACAAGACGGATGCTCAAGGGGAATGGCTCTGGTTCAAGCAGGTTATACTATCAGGCTTGGCGGCTGCTGCCTATGCACAATGCCTACCTGCTATCAGGGGGCGGTATGTCAGGTGCTCATGTACCATTCAGATCACGTTTGTACATTTCAGGCTGTATCATGACGACTAGATGTAGCATAGCAGTTATTGTTGATAGACACTTGGAACATCGGCTGGAATTGCCTGGGCGGGGGCATCCAGTATCTGTGACCGACCATGGTTGAGCCTTGGAGGTTTGGGCTCCCAATAGGTACCTTACGTAGGCCGAGCCACTACCTCCAGCCGCGTTCCGCAACCCTGTTTGGCCTGAGGACTTGTCCCCCCCCCCCCCCCCCAGACCTAAAATTTGGGAAATGTCGCTCCATGAAATGGAGAAGCTAGGCAGAAACGTTAGATGGGAACACGTCCCAGCACATGCCAATGTGCAGGGGAATGAGGTGGCGAATGGATTGGCGATGGAAGGCATGTGCTCCAGTCCAATGTGGTCCAAACAAGTCCAATAGGACTCGTCCGATTCGGAATCCACAGTGGGGTTAAGGGGAGGGTCTAGATCAGAATCAGAGGACACCAAAACGCTGTGGACATCCCCGGGTATGGTGCCCATGGACAGTGATGAAATGACAGGGGAAGCATCCGGGGAACCAACACCACAAGGAACAGAGTCGTGCGATTCTTGCAGTTCGGGTAGTGAGGAGTTAGGGGTAGGGTACATGCAAACGGGATGGCGGGGGGAGGAGATGTCACGGCAGACAGAGTCAGAATCCCAATCCTTCAGCACGGACGTGAGTGACACAAGGCAACAGCGCAAGAGGCGAATATTCAGGAAAAGCGAAAAATTAGGAAAAAGCCGCTAACCACTGTGAAGGGCACAGGGAGTCGAACCGGGCTGAGACTACGAGACAGAGTCACAGCAACCCTGATGCGCAAAAAGATCCCCGCGTCTTGACTACGGTATCTCTACAGTTTTTCATAACTGCAAATGCATGAACGCCCAAATCTTGCGTCTTGGCGTAGAGGAAATTGTTGACGTCAGCCCCGCGTTCTGTCGCGAAACACGGCAACAGCACAATCCAAGCAGCAGCTGTGTACAGTCTCAAACTCCGCGTCCTGTCGCCGAGGAGCTCTTTGGCGTGATGCCGCCACGAAAGCCATGGGAGACACGGGAGAGGTGGTAGAAGCCGCAGTATCGACACGGCCCATACACACAAGTCAACCCAGGCCTTTAGAAATTAAAGCCCCAACAAGCACGTCAGCGTCTCAAAGTACAAGCACTGAACCAGATGGACGCCATAGCGGAGGAAGGTTTGAGGATCATCAACTGGGAGCTGGACATCATGGCCTGGGCACGGAACCAACAAATCTGGCTTTGACTGGATCAACCTCACAGCACAAGGATGCACTATGAAATTTTGCACAATCACGGGTATGCGTCAATTATTTTGGGGGTCCACCCCCCCCCCAATAATTGACGCATGGGCGTGCGTCAAATAATTGACGCATGGGCATGCGTCAATTATTTGGGGGGTCTACACCCCCTAAATGATCTTTTCTTTATCCTTTTTCTTCTGAAAGGCCTTTTCCATTGCATTGCTGCGGCGCCCAATGGAACCCGGCGATTCCACCCGCAAGAGGAAGCGGGGAAGCAGGTCGTCTGATCCTGGACGGACCGAGAAAAAACGAAGAAGGCAGGACCGCAATCTGATTGACAATGTGACCGTCACTGAGCATCTGGCAGCAGCGTTAGCAGCTACAGAACATGGACGCTTGTCCCAGCCATACCGGAACAACAGCAATACAGTCTCCTTGTCGCACTGGCTCACGGGCTGGAACGGCGCGTCCCGCGCCCTGTGTGGCGCCAGCCTGAGTCGAAAACACACAGCGGAGTCCATTCCATGGACCATTCGGTTGTCATCACGGAGGTCGACACTGACAGGTCGCTGAAAACTGGCATCACAACACAACGCATTGCTAGAGTGCCCAAGGATACAATGCGGCTGTGGTGCATGGGGCTGCCCCGTTTGGTCCTAGCCTACCAGCAGGTACTGCAGGCCTTTGTTGATGCGGACCCTGACCAGGACGACTGAGACACAGCCGATCGGGCCTCGGGTCGCCCTGCTGCTACCACTGTCTAACGCTTGGTTTCTCTTCTAATCACTTTGATGAAGCACTGTATTTCTGCGCACTAAGCAACTTTTTGCACTCCCTGAAAATGAACTTGATGCTAACGACTCAGGAGCCCCCTCCCCGCTACCAGGAAGCTCCCAGGGCAGCAGGGGTATAGACTCCGGCAGTGGCACATCTACACGGGATCACACACAAATATCAAGCTGCAGTACGGATGGTGGGCGATCCTACTCGACTGATGGCAATCGCAACTGGCCGATCGCCACGAGCATGCCTCTTCTCAATCCTGTCTTCTCCCCCCCTAGGCCAGCAGCGCTTTTTTGGCTCTGGCCCCCTCTGTTTACTGAATACCTGTCTCTCTCAACTCCACCACCAGTGTTTACCCTGTGTAACCGTAATCTTCCATGGACCAAGGGTAAGGCCGAGTGAGTGCCATGCATCAGCAGCCTGAGGAACATGGGTAGTGGTAGAATGCAGTCGATCCTTGATGGACGCCTTATTCTCTTGGCGGGCTGAGTATTGGGTTTGAATGCAGCAACTAACCTGCCCTGGGTGGCGCCCACTGAACAGTCATCAACGCAAGCTGACCTCGGCTATGTACATAGATAGTGAAGCACCCCAACCAAGAAGGGGACACTTTGCATTTGCAATTGCCCGCAACACATGAACACTCAACTTAACGGCTGAAAGTGTCTATGGCGGGGACATTCAGTCAATCAGTACCGACCATTGAGCCCCCTAAATGATTGAAGCATGGGCATGCGTCAATTATTTCGGGGGTCTACATCCCCCAAATAATTGACGCATGGGCATGCGTCAAATAATTGACGCATGGGCATGCGTCAATTATTTGAGGTGTCTAAACCCCCCTAGGAATTGGCGCACGGTCATGCATCAATTATTTTGGGGGTCTACACCCGCCCAATAGTGGAAGCATGGGCATGCGTCAATTATTTTGGGGGTCTACACCCCCCCAAATAATTGACCCATGGGCATGCGTCAAATAATTGACGCATGGGCACGCGTCAATTATTTTGGGGGTCTACACCCCCCAAATAATTGACGCACGGGCATGCGTCAATTATTTGGGGGTCTACAACCCCCAAATAATTGACGCGTGCGCATGCGTCAATTATTTCGGGGGTCTACACCCCCCAAATAGTTCACGCATGGGCATGCGTCAAATAATTGACGCACGGGCATGCGTCAATTATTTGAGGGGTCTAGACCCCCCTAGGAATTGGCGCATGGGCATGCGTCAATTATTTTGGGGGTCTACCCCCCCCCAAATAATTGACGCATCGGCATGCGTCACTTATTTGGGGGGTCTACACCCCCCAAATAATTGACGCCTGGGCATGCGTGAATTTTTTTGGGGGTCTACACCCCCCAAATAATTGACGCATGGGCATGCGGCAATGATTTGGGGGGTCTATACCCCCCTAATAATTGACGCATGGGCATGCGTCAATTCTTTCGGGGGTCCACACCCCCTAAACAATTGAAGCATGGGCATGCCTCAATGATTTTGGGGGTCTACACCCCCGAAATGGTTGACGCATGCGCATGCGTCAATTATTTTGGGGGTCTACACCCCACAAATAATTCACGCATTGGCATGCGTCAATTATTTTGGGGGTCTACACCCCCCAAATAGTTGACGCATGGCATGCGTCAAATAATTGACGCATGGGCATGCGTCAAAGAATTGACGCATGGGCATGCGTCAATTATTTGGGGGGTCTACACCCCCCAAATAGTTGAGGCGTGAGCATGCGTCAATGATTTGGGGGGTCTACACCCCCCAAATCATTGAGGCGTGAGCATGCGTCAAATATTTCGGGGGTCTAGACCCCCCAAATAATTGACGCATGCCCATGCGTGATTTTTTTTGCGGATCTACCCCCCCCCCCCAAATAATTGATTCGGTTGCGATAAGCTGCAAATGGCGGACAGGTCCCTCATGCACATACGCACACATGATCGATTTGATGTCTGGATTGCAAGCGGCACAAGAGATTCCAGGAACCTATCTCCGCCCCCAACGTATAGGCTCCTGCGGCTTATGACACATGGGGCAGAAGTTGACAAGGTGGTGTTCCACGAGCCAGATGTGCGGGATAACCAGTATGCCGTGCAGGTCCACAATGACCTAATCAACGGGCTGCTGGGGTCTATTGGTTTGAACGGTGATGAAGTCCATCTCCTTCCGGGAACAGACCCACGGAACTCGAAGCTGTTCTTCAGAGCTAAATGAGGAACAGGTGAATACCGTGGTATCACAGTTCGGGTCCAAGCCAAGGTTCCAGATCCAGCAAGTGGAATGGTATCGTGGGGCCAACTTGACCAACATGTCTGCTGTCTATGAGGTATGGATAAAGAAGACACACAAGGAAACATGGTCTCCCATGCTGTATGCCTCAGTTCTCGCGATGTTTTGGACAATCCCGGGCGTCTTGCAAGCGCAATCGCCAGTGAAAATCCACGTGCTGGGACCCAGTAAATTTGCTGCTGGGTCTTACAGAAATTGGGCACTTGCTGTTGAAGACAAGGTACCGTGAACTGGTGGCTGCCATCGGGGCCGTCTTCAAGGACCTGGGGACAGGACAGTTCCTCGACAGGGAAATCATCTCCAAGCCCACAGTTCCCTCGACATGGAAGAAGGAACTGGTAGGCACAGTGTGCATCCTGGATGTGGCACCGTGGTGGTATCTTTCGTATCTGCTTGAGGCCCTTGCTCCTTCGGTTCATTGCCGTTACATCGCGGACCGCGTCAGATGGAGTGTTGGGCAGATGCGCACAGCTACATGGCGATTGACCGGGGAAAGTGTGACGCAGCTGATTGGAAAAGTCTACTTGTCAGATTCTGGGATGCCTCCGATGTTTGTGATCTCCGAGGCGGATTATGAGGCGCGGAAAAGGCGTATCACAGATCGGCCCAGAAACACAGATGATGCAAAGACACGCAGGCAAGGCCTAATCACGGCAGGTGAAAGGGCCAGGGCCATGGTGTTGGATGACCAAGTCGACAAGGTCATCAGCTCCCTCAAACGCAAGCGGGACTTGAAGGAAGATGAGGCTTTGTCGTCCAATGGAGCAGCGCGATGACGTCAGCATCAAGCATCCCTCTGAGCAGCACGCTCAGAGTACTGTCCCAAAATATCAATGGGTTTCAAACGAAAATAACCATGAGAAAGCGTAAGCAAAAGCGCATAGTGGCCCTAGGGTCACTGCTGCGGTCCCTGGAGGTGGACTTCTTCGCCATCCAAGAGCCCCACTTCGTCACGGTGGAGGATCGTCAAGCGGGCATGCAGTGCTTATCAAAGTACGGGTATGGCCTGGACGGACCACTTCATGAAGAAGGACGGGGAGGAGTGGCACTGGCGTGGAAAACATCCAAGTGGACACTACAATCAATGAAGTTCTTGTCTCCCAGGGCGCCGAAAGCCTCACTGTCGAGTGGTCCACTCGAGATCACCATAGTTGTGGCCCACTTCCATCACAAGCACACGCGTCGACAATCGCAGTGGAAAGACATCGCCAAGGAGTTACATGGACCGAACCTGATTTCATGTGCTGATCACAATAGTTTAGTTGTAAAACACAGGGACGCCTTTGCGCCCCCAGAGTTTGAGCATGACACGTCCTTACGTGCCAGAGAATAGGTGGTGACAACCCTGGCTAAAGCGGGTCTGCAGGACGCCTGGGTGGACATCCACTGTCCAACTCTGACGGACATCAAGGACAAGGAATCATCATGCCCGACGGGCTTCACATACGGCTACCCTCGAGAAGGAGAGCGGCTCGATCCGCAGAGATTACGCCGTATTGACCGTATACACACGACGCCCGACTTGTTGAGCCTGGCGACCAGCGTGTACCCCATGTTTGCTGCCAACTCGGATCACAAGGCAATCCTGGTTGAATTCACACCCCCGTCCTTCGAAACAGAGGACACAGTTCCCAGATTCTACTGCCCAGAGACCATCCTCCAAGACTCAGAGGCAATGGAAGATCTGAAAACCTCTCTCAAGTCTATCAACTCAACGGGAGACCAATGGTAGGAAGAGGCACTGGGCTGCATCCAAAAGAAGGCGGTCAGCTACCAAAGGGAACATAAAAACAAAAAGCAGTCGGTTGAGCTACAAGCCCTACGGTTCCTGCGTGGTTCCACAAGAGACTCTGTCACACTAGCGGTCTACCAATTTCTTTCTCACTGGGGATTGCAGCGACAGATGCGGCAACAGCCTACACCCTCCTGGTGGGGGTGTATGAAAAGGCACCACGTGACAGAACGGGCATGGAAACACTCTCCAAGCTCAAGGGGGTGATCACGACGGGGGAAACCTGAGGGGATCTGAGAACGCGAAGAAACGACTTGTATCGGCTAATGCGGGAGCTGCAAGAGCGAAAGAAACTTCAGCAGCTAGTATCCAGGACAGGCTCGGCAATACGCGGAGCAAAGGCGGTGGCAAAAGAGCTGGTGGACCATTGGGATAAAGTGTCCACCCCAACGGGAACCACAGAAGAAGATTGTGTGGCCTATCTGAAAGCGTTAGGAGTGGAGCAGCGGTTGCGCAAGGCAGGTCGACTCCTTTTCAAGCAGCTATCCTTGGACATCGTTCATGAAGGCCTTAAGAGGCTGAACAGCAACAGCTCCCCTGGATTGGATGGTTTCTCGGCACAATTCTTCAAGAGGTTCTCGGACATCTTCGAACCGCAAATGTATGAATCACTGAAACGCTTCCTCGATGTGGGTAAAATGCCGGAGACATGGACCTCGGGAGTGGTGACAATTATCCCCAAGACTAAGGCAATGCAGACGCCAGACTCACTCCGACCAATTGCACTGCAAACGACAAGGCAGAAGTGGCTCACCAACATTCTCCTGATCCAGTTAGAGGATGTACTTCTTCACTGCATTCCGTCACAACAAACGGGTTTCCTTCGCCACAGAGCATCCTCCAGCATGTCTACGGATCACGGGCACTCTGGGATGGCTTACGTGAAGGAGCGGCGTTGTCAGTAGACTTCAGAAATGCTTTCCCCACATTGTCTCACGAGATGGTGTCGGCGGCACTGGGTCTAATTTGCATACCATTCCTGTACATCCGGCTGATACTACATCTTTTGCGTGCACCGTATCTGTATTCGGTTGGAAAAGGATATGTCCCAGGTGTCTACCACCACCCGCGGGCAGGCACGCGCCAGGGGGATCCTCTCTCCCCGGCACTGTTCTCCCTGGTGGCATCCTTTGTGATTTTCCCACTACAAGACCTGGGTCCAGGGCTGACTATCATGATGTATGCGGACGACCTCATCATCTTCTTGGATGGACAAGCCAACCCACAGCTGCTGAGGAGGGTATGGGAAGTGGTGTCTTGTTTTGGACAATTTTCTGGGCTCAAGGTCAACCTGAGCAAAACGGCGGCGATAGTTCGCAACTGTGGGGGAATGGAGTGGGTGAGGTGCTTTCGGGACATTGGAGTGGACGTCAAAAACTTTGTCAAGTATCTGGGTGTACGCTTGGGGAATGTTCGGCATCAACAGGATGACCAAGGATGGGGGCTGACGATAGAGCAGGCTTTCGCACCAGCGCTGCAAGAGGCCTTTCGTCGCGCACGGGTAGTATCCACGCTGCAGCTGTCAATGGACGAACGTGCATTCATGCTGACATCATTGATCCTGCCGGTTGTGGCCTGGGTATCCAAGGCATACTACGCCCCAGTCTCGGTGATCAGACAGCTGAAGTTGTTGTACCACGTGACCATGGGTACCAACAACTGGGGAATCACTCTGCCAATCCTTTCACGACCAAGAACGCAAGGGGGACTGGCACTACCAGAACCAGAGCTGCTTCTCATGCACCAGGCAGCGGCTCCGTTCGTCAGCCTTTTGGGGGAGCCTCACAAGTATCCTGACAAGGCAGTGGAGACCTTCTATGCATGGGCAACAACCATCGGGTTCACACCATCCAAAGACAACCTCCCATATATCCAGCTGGGCATGGTCCGAACAGCAGAACCGACGTTCCTGGCATGGTCGGCAAAGGCACACTCCAATATCCAACGGGTGGCCCTGCAGGTGGCCCCCCCGGCAAACCGGGACCATCTGCCATTATGGCACCCTGTGTACTTCCGAAATGAGTTCAACTGCTCCTACTACAACACGAAAATGATCCGGCAGGGGGTGCTGATGTGGGGTCAATTGCAATCCTTGGAGGACGCAAGATTGTTCAATGCACTGCCTCGGACATGGAAAGGGGTCTACAATCATGGCGGACGACTCCTCAACAAAGTCCCGTCACAAGGGGGGTTTGATACCCCCGCAGTCCACGCCCAAAACTGGACCAGGGCATGGCTGCTACAGTTCTACGCCTCTCAGCCAGGGGTCCACGACCCGCAAACACCGGAGGTATGGGAACAATGGGCATAGGCACAACTACCGCCGAGGGTTCGGGACTTTGCGCAAAAGGCGCTGTGGAACAAATTGACTGTACATGCGAGAGTCTACAAGAGGTCGGGCACGGACAAGTGCCCGGTGTGCTCACAAAAGGAGACGGTCAAGCACGCGATGGTCGAGTGCCCCATGTTCAAAGCGGCGGCGGCGGTTATACAGCACTACTATGGCCCGGTGGAAACAGGTAACGGGAAGTCAGCAGTCTGAGACATGATGGAGTCCGAGCACCAGGAGTGGTTGCTGAACACGAACCAAGGCTGGGCGATGTGGTCAGCAAGAAGTGCCCACTGGCGATACCGATGCGAAGTCAAAGCAGGAGCATCACCGGTTTTCACATCATACCTGACAACATGGCTAAGGGAGCTGTGTGAGTGGGTGGGATTTTACTCAGGAGAGCGCAGGGAACAGTGGAGAGGCTTTCAAAAGTCACTGGAGCAGCTTCGAGATACCGGAGTGCAGCCGCGACAAGGGGAAGTACAAGTTCATGGGGGATTGAATGCATGGTGGCAAACACACACGGAGTGCTTCACTCAAGAGAGATCAGCCAACAACCACAGTTGGCATAGGGACACGGAATCACGCCCGAAGTGCCCGAGGCACGCAGGCCCGGGAGTGCTACAAGGAGTGCAAGATCTGATTGCAGAACTGGTGGCAAAGGGCTACAGGATTGTGTACACGGACGGGTCGTCAAAAAGACTGGGCCACAAGGACATGCGCAGGGCCGGGGGTTTTGGCGTGTTCGCAGCGGAAGATGAGCAAGGACCAGAGGTACGCTTCTGCGGCTACGTACCAACAGGCCACAGGCAAACAAATAACGGAGCGGAGCTTTGGGCAGCCGTAGAAGCCTTACAGGGGTTCTGGGTGCCAAAACTGGCGATCCTCACCGACTCGCAATACCTGCAGCCGGGAGCGACTGGCAGAGCCCAGCACTGGAAGTCAAAGGGATGGACAACCACATCTGGAAAGCTGCAAGTCCACGTCCTAGCCTGGGAAATGCTGCTCCAAGAAATGGCGACGCCGGGAAGAGAAGTCAGGTGGGAACATGTCCCAGCTCATCTCAACGTGCAGGGGAATGAGGTGGCGAATGGATTGGCGATGGAAGGCATGTGTTCGAGCCTGCTGTGGTCTCAACATGTTGCACCAGACTCATCATCAGGGTCGGAATCTACGGTAGGCTTGAGAGGAGGATCGGGATCAAAGTCAGAGGACACCAAGGCACTCTGGTCATCCTTGGGTATGGTACCCGTGGATAGTGATGAGCTGACAGGGGAAGCATCCGGGGAGCCAGCGCCACGTGAAATGGGATCATACGCCTCAAGCAGTAAAGAAAGTGAGGACATGAGGACAGGACACACACACCAGGGAGGTTTGTTGAATGAACTGTCAGCTGCGGACACACTGTCCTTCAGCACAGATGTGAGCGACACAAGGCGGCAGCGCAAGAAGCGAAGGCTCAGGAAAAGCAGGAACCCAGGACAGGGTCGATAATGACAGAACTTGTAGCCCCTGCATACTGGTGCGGACACTTCACAGGTTTCAAGCACAACAATGCATGCATGTCTGAAATCCGCGTTCTGACGCAGAGCTTTTCGTCACTCGAGCCGCGTCTTGTCGCGGCGAGCAGCAACACACAGAAGAGACCACCAAGCGGCTGAACTCCGCGTCCTGTCGCGGACAGGCACCCAGGCGTAATGCCGCCTGGAAGGACACTGCAGGAGAAGGGATCATGTCAGCAGCGACATGGCCCATACACACACATCCAGCCAGCCCCAAAGAAGGTCAAGCCTCAGCAAGAACGCCAGCGTTTCAAAGTGCAAGCACTGAGCCAGCTAGACGCCATTGCGAATGAAGGACTGCAAGCAGTTGAAGCAGAGCTGACCACAATGGCCTGGGCCCGCAATCAGCAGATCTGGCTCTGACTGGACCAACCACATGATACCAGGATGCACTGCGAGATTGTGGACAACCATGAGGAACCATTGCTGATGAGCAATCAGGAGCTCTACTCGGTGATGGTCCACAGATCAACTGGACCCTGAAGTCTCAGGCTCTGGCGAACATGCAGGTCCCGTGGCGACCCAAAAGTGCAGGCAAGTGGCACCCGTTCCAGTGGGAGGCGATCCTCCACTGTCCGACGGCAGAGGGACACAGAGCGGTGCCCTCCTCAGTGAGCAGAACTGGAGATTGCATGCATGTGTGGCTGGCAGGCCGAGCGGACCTCTTGCGGTTGTTCCAAAGAACACTCTTCACGCAGGCGGACCCGGTACCCGGGGACGCTGTGCGGTTCCTCTACACGCTGCTGAGCACACCCCCATGCGAAAGAAGATACGCATGACAGGGGATGACACACAGGGGGGGATAGGAAAGAAAGATTGGAGCACGTGGTGCAGATACCCCATCGTCGTGGCCCAGTGGATACACCACACCTCTTCTGTCCTGTAGAGGATGGTTCGAACCCCGGTGGGGATAGAGATACACCGAACGACCCGAACCCCCCTTTTTTTGGGCGAGAGGGAGAGAGAGAGAGAGAGAGAGAGAATGAGAGTAGGACGCAGTGGGAAAGGAACTGAGAGGAACAACAGAGAGGAGAGAGAGAGAGAGTGGGGCGCAGGAGAGAGAGCAGGAGAGAATGGGAGGGAGAGAGTGGGAGAGAGACCCACGGAGCAAGAGTCGGGGGCTAACCGGCGCAAAGGGAGGGTGGTGGGTTTGAGCTGACCGGGGTGTATGGGATGCCAAGACAGCACAGAACAGTCAAATGGTGAATCAACAGGGCGCCATTGCGCCTCTGAGCCACAGGCTCGACACGTCGTTACGTGTTGAAAGGCCGAAGCATGACTGGGGCTGCGAGAGTGCGGCCCATGTGAGGAAGACGGAAGCAAGTAGGCATGAATATGTGGGCAGCATGCGCATGCATGGTGTGGAGCTGAAATGGTATGCGCCACACACAGTACAACAACGATCTGGTGAGTTGCCTGACAGCCGGAGCACTCGCTGAAATGTTGAGACGCCTTTGCGCCACCAAAGGCGCCTTTGCGCCCCCGAGGCTCGAGTACGACACGTCCTCACGTGCCAGGGAGTAAGTGCATGACAGGGGCACGACCTGCAGAGCAAGGGTTAGAGACTAACCGGCACTGTGGGTGGGTGGTGGGTGCGAGCTGACCTCAGTGTCCAGAGGACCAGAGCCAATGCACAATCAGCAGCCACGTGGCGTGGTACAGAACTGGTCTACGCCGCAATGCAGCAAGCAAAACACTGAACAATGTGGTTATGACCATGTGCCTGTGACACGGGGGCGTATGCGAGCCCAGTTTCCGTTGCCTCATGGCCAAATAATTGACCCACGGGCATGCGTCAATTATTTGGGGGGTCTACACCCCCCAAATAATTGAGGCGTGAGCATGCGTCAATTATTTCGGGGGTCTAGACCCCGCAAATAATTGACGCCTGGGCATGCGTCAATTCTTTCGGGGGTCCACACCCCCTAAATCACCTCGAAGAGAGGTTGTTAGATCAAGCGCAGGCGCGAGCGTCGTATACCCCCCTTTTTTGGGGTCGTTCGCGTAGCATACCCCAATGTATGGCTTCTAACGTCTAACCCCTTGTAAAATCATCATTTTAGGACCAAAAATGATCCCCCGATGATTTTTTGGATTTTGACCCCCGTACCCCCCCCGCACTGTGGTACCCTTTTTTGAGGGGGGGGTGGGGGGGGCAAAACTTCTTTGTTTATTGTGGCCGCTGTGTGTGTATTTGGACCTCGGTCCTGAAGTATTTGGACCTGGGTCCCGAAGAACTTTTTTCTTGTATATGGACCCTCTAACTCATGGCGGGGGTACCGGGTCCCAACTCCAGGTACCCCCAGTCATCCCCCCCTATATGGCCCCTCGCCAATGAGGACTTAGCCATTTTCACACTGGATAGGCTGTTAAGTGGCACGTGAAGGTTTTTTGAAATTCGATTTTTTATAACTACTTTCCGTTGCCCCTAGGATTGGTTTGGGTGATCATTTGGTGACAATACGGGTACTTGAGCACCCATGGGGACCCACGTAGTGGCTGCTAGGCCTATGTAGCCCGTGCCATGGGCCCTCCGAAAGCCCCAAAATTGCTGTTGCGTGGGCTATTTAGTGACATTTGAAAGTTTTTCACATTTCCACTTTTTCCGAAACCCTTCTGTTGCCCCTAGGATGGGTTTGGGGGATCATTTGGTGACAATGTGGGTACTTGAGCACCCATGGGGGCCCACGTAGTGGCCACTGCGCCCATCTAGCCCGAGCCATGGGCCCCCCAAAAGCCCCAAAATTGCTGTTTGTAGGTGGTTTAATGGCATTTGGGGTGTGCACAAACTGCTCAAGCAGTTTTCCACCCTCTACAGGTCAAAAATGGAATTTTTTGCAAAAACAATTTTTGATATTGTGACCACTCACAATGATGAAATATGCTATGTAAAGCATGTTTTAGACCCTCTTTGTGTGTTTTTCACCCTATTTGGGTGTGTGGGGGGGGGGGGTACCAAGGGGTCTAGGGCACACAACCTGCTTATGCAGTTTTGCGGCCTCGGCAGCGCAAAAATGGAAATCACCTCGCAGAGGTTGTTAGATCAAAGCCAGGCAGGCGTATAAAGGGGAAAACGCCACATACCCCCCCATTTTGGCCTTTTTGGGCCTATTCGCGTACCCTACCCCAAGGGGTTGAATTGTTAGTTTAACCCCTTGTAAAATCATTATTTTGTCCAATAAATGCATCCCCCAATGAGTTTTTGGTCCGGACCCCCCCAGACCCCCCCCACTTGAAACCCACTTTTTGGGGCCTTTGAGGGGGGGGTGGGGGGGGGTGGGGGGGGGGTCAAAAATGTCGAAAAAAATGACCCCCCCTTTTTTTGGGTCGAAAATCATGAATCTTTTGGTTTTTTTCGATTTTCAGCCGAAAAAGTGTTTCCGGGTCCCGACTCCATAGGGTTTGTATGGGGCGGAGTGGGACGAGCGCTGATGCAGTTTATTTTCAGCCATTTTTGCTATGTTGGCGGTTTTGGCGACCTCGGTGACCCTGTGGTACCCACTCTGAGGGGTGTGAGTGGGGATGTTGTGACAGTATATGCCTACTAGGATATGGAAGGACGTTTTTTGCAGTCTCTAGCCTTGCCTAGGGCCGTTCACAACCCGTGCCAAAGACGCGAAATGACTGTTTCCACCAATAATGGCCTAGTGAATGGGCCGGTACACAACCTGCAGTTTTTACCCTGCGCAGCTCAAAAATCGAAGTTTTTGAAACTTGTTTTTTTGATGTTGTGACCACCTAAAATGACCATCCAAGGTATGTAAAGCATGTTTTAGGCTGTATTTGTGTGTTTTTCATTCTATTTGGGTATTAGGTCCGGGGGGGGGGGGGGGGGGGGGGCTCCCAAGGGATTGGTACACAACCTGCTTATGCAGTTTTTCAACCTGGGCAGCTCAAAAATGGAAGTGTTCAAAACTGGTTTTTTTGATATTGTCACAACTTAAAATGACCATCCAAGGTATGTAAAGCATGTTTTAGGCCGTATTTACATGTTTTTCACCCTATTTGGGTATTAGGTCGGGGGGGGGGGCGGGGGGGGGGGGGGGGCTCCTAGGGGATTGGTACACAACCTGCTAATGCAGTTTTTCACCCCGGACAGCTCAAAAATGGAAGTTTTTCAAACTTGTTTTTTTGATTCCATGACCACTTAAAATGACCATCCAAGGTATGTAAAGCATGTCTTAGGCCGTATTTGCATGGTTTTCACCTTATTTGGGTATTAGGTCCGGGGGGGGGGGGGGGGGAGGGGTCTCCCAAGGGATTGGTACACAACCTGCTTATGCAGTTTTTCACCCTGGACAGCTCAAAAATTGAAGTTTTTTAAACTTGTTTTTTTGATACCGTGACCACCCAAAATGACCATCCAAGCTATGTAAAGCATGTTTCAGGCCGTATTTACGTATTTCTCACCCCATTTGGGTATCAGGTCCGGGGGGGGGGGGGGGGCTCCCAAGGGATTGGTACACAACCTGTTTATGCAGTTTTTCACCCTTGACAGCTCAAAAATGGAAGTTTTTGAAACTTGTTTTTTTAATATTGTGACCACCTAAAATGACCATCCAAGGTATGTAAAGCATGCTTTAGGCCGTACGTACATGTTTTTCACCCTATTCGGGTATTAGCTCCGGGGGGGTGGGGGGGCTCCCAAGGGATTGATACACAACCTGCTTATGCAGTCTTTCACCCTAGGCAGCTCAAAAATCGAAGTTTTCGAAACTTGTTTCTTTGATACCGTGATCACCTAAAATGATCATCCAAGGTATGCAAAGCATGTTTTAGCCCGTATTTATGTAGTTTCCACCCTATTTTGGGTGTGTGTTGCTCGGGGTAGATTCTCTGCGAGGTGGACTTGCCGAAGGCAATGGAATTTCCGAAACTGATTTTTTTCATACTTTGACCATCCAAAATGATCAAATATCCTATGCAAAGCATGGTTTAGCCCCTGTTCATGTGTTTTTCACCCTATTTGGGTGTGGGGGGGGGTGTACCAAGGGGTCTAGGGCACACAACCTGCTTATGCAGCTTTCCGGCCTCGGCAGCTCAAAAATGGGAATTTCCGAAACTGATTTTTTTCATACCTTGACAATCCAAAATGATCAAATGTCCCATGTAAAGCATGTTTTGGCCCCTCCTCATGTGTTTTTGACACTATTTGGGTGTTGGGGGGGGGGTGTTCCAAGGGGTTTGGGGCACAACCTGCTTATGAAGTTTTCGCCTCTCGCACCTCTCCCCTCTTCGAGGTGCCTTGCCGAAGGCAATAGAATTATTGAAGCATGGGCATGCGTCAATGATTTTGGGGGTCTACACCCCCCAAATAATTGACGCATGCGCATGCGTCAATTATTTTGGGGGTCTACACCCCACAAATAATTCACGCATAGGCATGCGTCAATTATTTTGGGGGTCTACATCCCCCAAATAGTTGACGCATGGGCACACGTCAAATAATTGACGCATGAGCATGCGTCAATTATTTCGGGGGTCTAGACCCCCCAAAAAATTGGCGCATGGGCATGCGTCAATTGTTTAGGGGGTCTAGACCCCCCCAAATAATAGACCCATGGGCATGCGTCAATTGTTTTGGGGGTCTACACCCCCCTAGGAATTGGCGCATGGGCATGCGTCAATTATTTCGGGGGTCTACCCCCCCCAAATAATTGACGCATGGGCATGCGTCAAATAATTGACGCATGGGAATGCGTCAAGTATTTTGGGGGTCTGCCCCCCCTCAAATAATTGACCCATGGGCATGCGTCAATTATTTTGGGGGTCTACACCCCCCTAGGAATTGGCGCATGGGCATGCGTCAATTATTTCGGGGGTCTACCCCCCCCAAATAATTGACGCATGGGCATGCGTCAAGTATTTTGGGGGTCTACACCCCCCTAGGAATTGGCGCATGGGCATGCGTCAATTATTTTGGGGGTCTACACCCCAAATAATTGACGCATGGGCACGCGTCAATTATTTGAGGGGTCTAGACCCCCCTAGGAATTGGACGAGTCACCTCTTCGGGCAACCTCTGCGGAAGGGCATCACCTACTCATAGCTCTTAACCTCACACTTCTGTCTGACGGGGGTGTGAGCACCTCTTCCAACAGTGACAGTGACACGGACACATGGAACACCTCTGGGGGAGCGTCCAGCCAGCCAAGCGTGCGGTCGTGCTCCATGGAGGCCAGCCGCTAAGCCCGGCTGGATCCACCGGGTGCCCCCCTCCAAAACGCCGGGAGACCTCCACAGCGGCCGCAAGGGCTACGCGTGGATGTCACCCGGCCCTCGAGGTAGACACGCGGTTCCCCGCCCTACCCCCCCGAGCCCTCTCCCCATTTTCTGATTAGCCTACCTCTGCATTGCTGCGTCCACAATGGAACCCGGCGATTCCTCCCGCAAGAGGAAGCGGGGACGCAGGTCGTCTGATCCTGAACGGACAGAACAAAAGCGGAGAAGGCAGGACCACAATCTGATCCAAGATGTGACCGTCACGGAGCATCTACCAGCAGCATCCAGCAGTTACCGAACATGGACGCTTGTCCCATCCCTACCAGAACAAAAGCAATTCAGTCTTCTTGCCGCATTAGCTCACAGGCTCGAACGGCACGTCCCGCACCCTGTGAGTCGCCAGCCTGAGTCGAAACGACACGCCGGAGTACATTCCATGGAACGAACGGTTGTCATCACGGACGTGGACACCAATAGGTCGCTGAAAACCGGCATCACAACACAACGCATTTCCGGTGTTCCCAAGGGTACAATGCGGCTGTGGTGCATGGGGCTGCCCCGCCTGGTCTCTGCTTACCAGCATGTGGTGCAGGCCTTTGTGGACGAGGACTCTAACACATGAAGCCACACCCTCCTTACAGTACAAATTGCACACGGCTTACACGTCACACCTGCTCCTATACTTTATCCTCTGTATCTTATACTCTCACTTCTGTATGTACCCCCCCCCCCCCCGCTGAATCTGTATGTTACCCCCTGCTCTTCTTGAAACTAAACAGCAACTGACGGGGAAAGGCCGAGTGAGTGCCATGCTTTGCAGCCCAGTCAGTTCGCACGTAAACAAGTGAATGCAGTCCACACCTTAAGGACGACTGCTTTTTATTGATCCTGGTTGTTCACTAGAGTCGGCAGACAGGACAAGCACACAAGTGACCCACAAAGCTAACCGCAAGAAACGCCTCACTGTACCTTACATAGTGGAGCACCCCAACCAAAAAGGGGACACGTGCATTGATTGAGCTACACAGTACTGCTGGACTAATGGCTGGAATTGTCTATGGCGGGGACATTCAGTCTATCGGAACCGACCATTGATCCCCCTAGGAATTGGCGCATGGGCATGCGTCAATTATTTTGGGGGTCTACCCCCCCAAATGATTGACGCACGGGCATGCGTCAATTATTTTGGGGGGTCTACACCCCCCAAATAATTGACGCATTGGCATGTGTCAATTATTTGGGGGGTCTACATCCCCCAAATAATTGACGCATGGGCATGCGTCAAATAATTGACGCATCGGCATGCGTCAATTATTTGAGGGGTCGAGACCCCCTTAGGAATTGGGGAATGGGCATGCGTCAATTATTTTGGGGGTCTACACCCCCCAAAAAATTGACCCATGGGCATGCGTCAATTATTTCGGGGGTCTAGACCCCCCAAATACTTGCCGCATGGGCATGCGTCAAATATTTGGGGTGTCTACTCCCCCAAATAATTGACGCATGGGCATGCGTCAATTATTTGAGGGGTCTAGACCCCCCTAGGACTTGGCGCATGGGCATGCGTCAATTATTTTAGGGGTCTACACCCCCCAAATAATTGACGCATGGGCGTGCGTCAATTATTTTGGGGGGTCTACACCCCCCAAACAATTGACGCATGGGCATGCGTCAATTATTTGGGGGGTCTACACCCCCCAAATAATTGACGCACGGGCATGCGTCAAGTATTTGGGGGGTCTACACCCCCCAAATAATTGACGCATTGGCATGTGTCAATTATTTGGGGGGTCTACATCCCCCAAATAATTGACGCATGGGCATGCGTCAAATAATTGACGCATCGGCATGCGTCAATTATTTGAGGGGTCGAGACCCCCTTAGGAATTGGGGAATGGGCATGCGTCAATTATTTTGGGGGTCTACACCCCCCAAAAAATTGACCCATGGGCATGCGTCAATTATTTCGGGGGTCTAGACCCCCCAAATACTTGCCGCATGGGCATGCGTCAAATATTTGGGGTGTCTACTCCCCCAAATAATTGACGCATGGGCATGCGTCAATTATTTGAGGGGTCTAGACCCCCCTAGGACTTGGCGCATGGGCATGCGTCAATTATTTTAGGGGTCTACACCCCCCAAATAATTGACGCATGGGCATGCGTCAATTATTTTGGGGGGTCTACACCCCCCAAACAATTGACGCATGGGCATGCGTCAATTATTTGGGGGGTCTACACCCCCCAAATGATTGACGCACGGGCATGCGTCAATTTTTTTGGGGGTTTACACCCCCCAAATAATTGACGCAAGGTTTCTTTAATACTCAGCTGTGTTAAACAAAACGGTTTGGACGGGTGTAGCCCCCCCCCCCCCCGCCCGAGATTCTCGCTACGGTCATAGGAGCAGTTAAGTAAACTGCTTGTCACGTTCTACCCGGGGGTGCCGTTGTATGGCACGCACATTGACTTGAAGAATGCCTTTTGGAGCTTTGTGCTCCGTGAATCGGCACACACCGTATTTCGCTTGCGTTCCGGACCAAGTGGGCGGGTGGTGGGATTGGGTAGATTACCATTCGGATGGAAGTATAGTCCCTTTATTTGCCATCAGACGTTGGCACGGATCGTCGAGCAGGTACTACCACCCGATGTTTTGTTGGTGCATTACTTGGATGATTTTCTTTTAATTCATCATGACAAGGGGTACCTGAGGAGTAATACGGGGAACACCGTCGATGCACTGGGGAGGGAGGGATTCATTGTGAGGCCCAAGAGCGTCCTTGAGCCTGCCACTCAGTTAGTTTTCTTGGGTAAATGGCTGGATCTGTTGGAGAGGATGGTGTGGTCGCATGAGGTGACCCACCTGCAAATGTTGGTGGCCAAGCTCACGTTGGCGGTCTAGCGGTCGCAAAAGAGGCTTATGCAATCTTTTTTGGGCTTCCTTAACTGGTAGGTGCGGCCACGAGGCGTGGCGTGCCCTTTTGCTGCAAGGGCCTATTGTTGGATCAACGGGGAGCAGACTGGGCATACTCCCATAGCAATCCTGGAGTCCCTTGTTGTTCTACAGACCGTGGCTGCTGAGCCGTGGCATGCGCCTGTGGCAAGCGTCCAGACCCTGTGTCTTGAGCTGGGACTGCACAGATCTGACCCGCGCCTATTGGGGCGGTGGTGGGAAGGGCCTGGGTTGGTGCTTTTCGTCGATGGGGCCGATGACGGTCCATAATGGAGAATGGGAGGTTTTTCGGAGTTCTTGGACATTCGTTCTATGGTGGCTCGTCGATTGCGTGCCCAGAGCCAGCAGCTTGTAGAGCTACAGTCCCTTGTCTGGGGAGTGCGACTGGCGGCGCGCCTGGGTTACACCATAGTCACTCTCGTGCGTGACTGGGAGGTGGCTATTGCCCAGCTCCTGAAGGTGCGTGCCAAGAGTGTGCAGAGTGCTCAGCGGTCAATTCTGAGGGGGCTGGCTAGGCGCCTGGTGTGTTCCGGCTTGGTGGTGAGGGTCCTCGGGGTGCCTTCCGGTTTCCAGCCCGCGGATCCCATGTCTCGTTTGCAGGGTGACCTTCAGGGCGATAGGTTTAAGGCTGAGCGCATGGCCTGGCTCATTTATGAGCAGTTGTTGCGTAGGCATGATATGGTACAGTACCGTGGGGTGTTATGCCTAGGTAAGGGCACGGACTCCTGACTGTGTAGTGGGAGTGCAGGGCACGTCCGTCCCCCGGGCGGGGGGGTTCGAGCCCCGATGGGGGAGCTTTACATTGTCTTCCGCGCGGGATGAGGGGAACCTATGCTGTGGGAGGAGCAACCCTGACCTCGTCGGCATAGCTTATCTGTAGCGCCCTTGACCCTTGCGGCGGGGGGCGCTGGTTCGAGTCCCGGGGCGGCCCGACATGCGTTGTACTTGTGGTATGGTCATTGAATACTTCGGTATCATCTGGGATATATTTTTGCTTCACCGGGCAGTTTACCGTGTCACACATGAGTAGCAAGGTGCGAGCATACCTGAAAGTGCACCGGGGCCCGGCCCCACAGTGCGCTCCGGATTCGCGGCCCGTCGCGAACCGTGGAGGCGACGGTGCCGGCCAGCTCATGAAGAGCTCCTGCTCATCGTATACCGACAGAGCACGGCCACAAACGCCGGAGATGGGATCTTCCATTATAAGATGGTGGTCTGGGTTTCGGTTATTCTGCCACATCGGTAGCGTAGCATACTGGACGTGCACGGGGGCTTCGTCCCGGAGGGCGTAGGTTCGATGCCCGGTGTGGAGACAATTGCGCCGGCGGCTCTCTTCTTTTTCGAGTCCTGGGGGCGTGGACGCTGGCGCAGCCGGGGGGTCCGTTTTGTCCTGCGCTCTGGCTTGCCAGTTTGTGTGGCGCTCGATGGGGGGTCGGGATCTGTTCTGGCCCTCCATTCTTGTTCCGCGCTTCGCTTGGGCGCCTTCCTCACGAGATCAAGTGTGCCGTCTGCTGTATGTTGTTTTCTTTGCTCTCCTCCTCTGTGTGGCGGCACTTTTGTTTTGCCCTGCCTAGAGGGTATTACACCCAGTCTGAGTTACATGAATTGTCATGAATTGGAGTGTGTTCCTCCCCCCCTTGGCAAACCCTTGTTTGTACTCAAACAATTGTTTGCCTTCTCTTTTTCAGGCAGTTTTCTGTCCGCCCACCCACCCCCCACGGGGGGGGGGGGGGCTGCTAGGATTGGATGGGGTACGGGGGGGGGTCTGGGGAGGACTGCATGGTGGGTGCCTGTGGCTGGTTGTGTTGCTCCCACGAGCTTGTGTCGGGCGGGTCCCGGGGGTTCCGGAGACCATGCAGGAGTGTGCCCCTCGCCCCCCCCCCCCCCACTAACCGTGGCCAGGGACTGTGGATAGTGCCCGCCTTTGTTTGTCTGCCCACCCCCCCCCACCCACTGGGGGATAGGGATTTGTCTACTTGTCTGGTGTTATCTCCCCCTGATCAGGGGGGAGATGTCTGCTACTATCGCCTACGGGCCCTGGTGAGTACGACACTATGGGCAGTGTTGCCCTTCTGGCACTGTTTGGTGTCTGGCACACCCAGTCTGAGTTACATGAATTGTCCTGAATTGGTGCAGTGTGCTCCTCCCCCCCTTTGCAAACTGAAGAATCGTTTGCCAGCGCCTCAAATCGACTAGCATGTCAAGCCATTATGGACCATGGCATTGCCATGATTCTGCTCCCCACTTGGAGCCGAATTATGGACTAGCGGATGCAAAAAAAAGAATAGCTTAGAAATTGGCGACATACTCCGTGCCATTGCGGGGTCTTCAACGTGGTAAGATATAACATGGGCCGGCCAATTTCAACAGCACCACACAATTGACCGAACGCAATCAAAATGGCCACATAACCTTGCGGGGAGAGGAATCAAAGTGGCTACTAACTGCGCACCATGTGAGCTGTAGGTCAGGTGCCTTGGGGCCCCGGCCTTGTTGGGGATTAGTGTATCATATGAGTCTGATGCCCGCCCTCCAACAACTGTCTTCAGTGCTCGGCATTGAATATTTTGAGTCAATCATACTTGAGTCGCCCAAGTCCCAAAAACTATCTTGAGTACTCGTGAACATTTCGAGTCAGCCCCCAAAAAAAGAACATTTGAGTCCGTCGGAAACCGAGGCTCCCTTTGCATAATCATTCCCAACCTCTCAATCAATTCCAAATATGCACATAGTGCCCACACAATGCCCCTGCAATGTGCGTTCAGGGCCCCCTAGTACAACAACACTCCTCAAGAAGAGATGGCATGTTTGTGAGCGCATTGCAATAGCAAAGGACATGGATATGCTCATACAAATCGTTGCTTGAGGATGCAACCCTTCCCATTTATTGGATATGAATTTCAGCCAATTTTGCACCAGATTGCCCTTTTGGTGAAGCGTGGTTTCGTTTTTTCTGGGATGATCCATGAGTGTGTTTGCAATTTGTTGACAGAGTTTTGATCAATTTCTTTTACAGCAATTGTTGACAGGGGTTGCGTGTGGACAAATGCCCATGGCAACGAACAACCTAGCAAATGAGGAAGCCCCCCAAGTTATGCAACTCAGGGCATTTGCAGAGATTACCAACATGGCAACAAGCCCGTACTTTCCTGTTAAAGTGGCTTAATTGAATGTGTATGATGAAACCCTGACCCTGACCTAGAGGTTCTGCCCTTGTACCCTTCTGGCACAACCAAGGCTGTTAGCATCCACTTAGTTTGCCCATGTTTGTTTGTTGTACGATGGTCCCTTGGGCAACATAGTAGAATGGGGGCGTATTGCGCGCTGTTTGCAAAGTTTGTATAGGACCATACCCAAATTAGGTAGGTAGGTAGGTATGTTGGGGAGCTTGGGATGCCTCTTTTGGCATTGCAAGAAGGATTTACCAAACGGGCGAACACCCCTCCCACTGCCCTATGGAATGTGCCTCACAAAGCCACTCCCGCATGTGGTTTGGTGCACTATTCAATGGGCTTTGAGTTGATGGATAGTTTGCACACCGTTTGCACTATTCAATGGGCTTCAAGTTGACGGATGTAGGCAAGAATATTGCTAATTGCCCTAAAATTACCCAATTTCTCCCTGTGCTGTGCACGCGCTGTGCATAAACGCCCTCAATGAAGGTCGCAGTGGCCCTGTTGCCATTGTAGCGGGAATTTTTGCAATCTGCAAACCCCCCCCCCCCTCCTTGCGAACTCAAGGCAACATTCGGTCCTGGTTGATGTCGCACTGATTGAGGCTGGCATGCGGTCAGGATCAAGCTGGCCAATTCAAAACCTGAAGTCATGGCCGTCCTTGTGGAACATGGCCCAAGTCTAGGGGAACAATAATTAGACGGGAATCTCGTGCTTGGACAAGACCACGCTTGCGTGACCCACAGGCAGGCGCTTCTTGTGGGTTTCAGGCACATAAGCACACCATGCCATTGGCGCGGTGCAGTGTGCTGTGGTGTGGTGCGCTGCGGTGCGTTCCGGTGCCGTGGAGCGTGGTGCGGCGCTAAGCGATGCAGTCAGCGATGCAGTCACACTCTGCGGAACTTAGCGAATCGCGTTCAGCATCGACACGTGCATTGCTACGACAACAGGGCTGTGGGCCGTCAGCCTATGGGGCCATGGACTGGCGCCGCTGTGGGATGATCCAAAAGTGTATTTGCCATGCGTTGGATTTTGAGGTGCTGGCAAGCAGTAGCCTCACCCATCCGCCCGCCCCTGTACTGTAGTCACCACATGCACTGGCTGAATTCATGCACCTAGTTTGTTTGTGCTCAGAGGATGACGGGTGCGCTGTACGAGGGGATTAAATTCGGCGATTGGGTGAAATTGAGGTGATTGGTAGTGTTCTGACTGCCACTAGTGATGAGGTGCCTGTTATGCCGCGGTAACCGTGGTGCACACTCCTATGCTTCATACAGTTTGTGTTCGATTTGATGACGGGTGCGTGACGCACCTTGGGGACGGATCGATGGGACCCTGTGTGGTCAATGGGAAATAGATGATGTTGGTGTGCATATGGCATGCACTCCACGGATTCCTCTCGTGCAACGATGCTTGATGCTCTTGGCCATGATCGTATTGACCACTTCCATCACATACGAAAGCATGCCCCAAAGATCGTGCCCCGGCCGCGGCGAATTGTTCTACCGCGAACGCACGACGTTGAATGCCTGTCGAGATATGTGCACCCATAAGCCCAATTGCTTGTCCGTGGGTTGGCGCAGCGCTGATGGCAGCTGTCGCCTGTCCTCCTCCTGCACCGCCGCCCGGTCTACACCGGATCCCGAATTCGACCTGCACATCAAAAAGGCAAAGGTTGTGTGGGCGGTGCTGGCGGACTCCGCATGCAATGCCCGCAACGAGATCGCCACGACCACCCAACTCGACATGGGGCAGTGCCAGGGCTTGTGTGAGGAAGACGGGGATTGCGTTTCGTATGAGTGGCATGAGAGCTCGAAGATCTGCCACCGGTCAAAAACCTGCTCGTTTGCCACGGACACCGTCGAGGCCCTGGGGTGGGTGCTAGCCTTCAAGCAGGTGCGGTATGCCGAGGATTGCCGTTTGGGCCCTTGGAGCTACGCACCATCCTCTGGTGCGAGGTCCACCACACGCACTCGCCCGGTTTTGGTCCCGGCAACCAACGGTGGTGTTTGTGGCGTGACGCAAGAGACTGTCCCGTGCAACGGACACTGCACAGGTATCGAATGTCCCACTTGTTGCAGCCCTCCGCGAAATTCGCACCGTGCCCTTCTCCTTCCCATTTCCTCCTGACCCTTGCCCAAACACCAGCCATGTTGGCCTGCCTCACACAGGGGACCGAGGTGTGGGGAGTTTGTTCAACAGATCCCATGCGAAAGTTTGGTACAGAATTTGTCCGTATTTTTTGCGGACCTGTGCGGCATTTTTTTGCATATTCTCCGGTGCACCCTACCATGTGTTGGTTGGTGGATCCGAACTGTTTGCGCCGTGAATACCTAGTTTTGAACTGAAAGGACACCAAAACACCAGACGCCACCACAGGCCAAAAACACAATGCAATGCGTGATTGTGCACTACACTGCACTGCACGCTGCACTACCCTGCGCTACACTGCGCTACACTACACAACACTACCGGGGAGGGGGAAATTAGGAACGAAATTTGGAATGGCAAAAATTGGCACAAGAAAAGTGTGCCAAATTATGCCACGGCATTCGAAGGTCCGAAGTCATTTTCTAGGTATTCTTTTTTTGCGCTCTTGGCATGCGCGTGCTCATTGTACCCAACAACAACCATCCAGAAGCCTCCAAGAAACAACTGCAACCAACCAAAGGCCCACAGGAAATAATAACTTTGCTGCTTCTTGTGCCACAGTCTGGGAATTTTGTACCAAATTTTGCACTGGTATTTACAAACTGGTGCCAAATTTTTTCCGCGCCACATTTCGCCATTCCAAATTTTGTAGTGTAGTGTAGTGTAGTGTAGTGTAGTGTAGTGTAGTGTAGTGTAGTGTAGTGTAGTGTAGTGTAGTGTAGTGTAGTGTAGTGTAGTGTAGTGTAGTGTAGTGTAGTGTAGTGTAGTGTAGTGTAGTGTAGTGTAGTGTAGTGTAGTGTAGTGTAGTGTAGTGTAGTGTAGTGTAGTGTAGCCTATCAGGGAGGGGGAAACTGCTACAATACAGTCTTCTACGATACGCGTCCGTTCCTTCATTTTATTTCAGGAGCTTGCAAACCAAACGTCGATGTCAGCGGCTGTTCCGTCGTCGCCATCGACGTCACCACCCAAACTCGGGGTGATGACGTCGGGTGGGTCATTCCTGAGGCGTGCCCCACTGTCGCAGCTTTCCCGGGTACTTTGACTTCCAATGCCGTTTACTCCCTCTCTGTTTGCTTGGCACCGGGTTTGTACACGCTCAAGGCTGTGGACACCCCAGGCGATGGCTGGCACGGGGGCACGGTTTCTGTCTCACTTGCTGGTTATTCCGCTCTCCTCGTCCCCGTCACGGCGGTGGAAGCCGTTGGATTCAGCGCCCCCTTGGAAGTGCCGGAGATCGTGGATTGCGGTGCCCCAAGCCAACCGAATGTTGATTTCACGGGCTGCGACCAGACGTCCGCCGGCAGCTGCAGCCCCGCATGTGAGAACGGGTACCACGGTAGCCCCACGGCCGTGTGCGGCATCGACGGGCGATGGCGGTTCGGAGGCGCTTGCGTGTCCGACGCGTGGAAATGCGCGTTCGGGATGATGCTCCGTTTGAGTGCCTCGGGCGCGCTGGAGTGCTATTCTGAGGATGCGCGCGATTGCGCCAGAGTGCCGCCGCAGACCTGCGGCGGCCTCCTCCACGAAGCTCGCGTCGATACCTCTGTATGGACGTGCAGTGAGGATGACTTCGGCAGAATCCATCAATCCCCGGGAAAGGGGCACGGGGACGGAAAAGGAGAGGGGCAGAGGCACTCGGTTGGCACTTCCCGTACACTGGAAACTCCAACGAGGGATCCAATGCCGCCGAGTGTGGCCCCGTCCCCAACCGCCGTCAGTCACCCTCCAACCGCCGTCGGTCACCCTCCAACCGCCATCAGTTACCCTCCAACCGCCGTCAGTCACCTCCCAAGCGCCGTCCGTCGCCATCCGACCGCCGTCAACTACCCCACGAGCTACCCTCTAACCGCCGTCAGTCACCCTTTATCCGCCGTCAGTCACCCTCGAACCGCTGTCATCAGTCGCCCTTCGACCGCCATCGATCACCCTCCCGACCCACGTTCTTTTACCACCCGCACTCCAGTAGAGCTCTGCGAAATGGTCACAAAGTCCCGCATTTGGGTTTCCGGGTCAGCTTTTGGGGTCGAGACGGTGCGGGTGCAGCTGTCGGGGATCGCCTTTGCCCCCCTGACGCTGCGCATAGAGGCTCCCAGTGGCACTTCCCTTGTGCTGAAGGGTGCGCTCCCGGAATGCGGCGGCGGCACAGTGGTCGACACTACCTTCGCGGATTCGGCTGCCGCTCATCTCCCGGCGAACGGATGCGTCAACGCTGACCGCGAGCTGCACGTGCGACCCGCAGGGCCCGAGAAGCTGGCGGGCCTTGGCTTCCCGCAGGCCGCGGGGTTTTGGGTCCTTGTGGTGATCAGCGCGCGAGTGCCGCCGGCTGCCGGGTGGTTGGAAGAGTGGAGCCTGACCGTTCGTCGCACACCGGACGAAGCGGCCCCCCCTCGCGAGGGCCGGCTGCCGGGTCAGAGGCCCGTTTGGCGCATCCCTGATGCTGTTGCTGCTCTAGACACGCTCCTCCACCCGCACCTTCCAATGCCGTCCTCGCTTGGACCCCCTCGCAAAACCAGATGCATGGATCCTCAAGTTGTCTTCACTTCCTCTCCAACGCCCACTCCCACTCCGTCCCCAACCCCGTCCGTCACGCCGTCTGCCACTTCAACCCCTACCGCAACGCCCACTCAAAGCCCAACACCCACGCCCACTCACACGGTGACTCCCTCCCCGACCGGGTCCGTAACGGCTTCGCCCACGTCAACCCCCACGTCAACCCCCACCCAGAGCCCAACGGCCACTCACAACCCCACCCCCACACCCTCCCCAACCACCTCCGTAACGGCTTCTCCGACCCTGACCCCATCTCGCACTGCCACCGGCATGCCCACGGTCACCCTCAGTCCCACTGCGAGCAACACGCCCAGTCCCACCCACAGCCCGACCTTCAGCCCCACTCCAACGCTTTCCCCAACGTGTTCCCCATCCATCTCTCTGACAGTCACACCCACGCCCACCATCACGGCCACAAATAGCCCTACACCCACCATCACTTCTACTGAACTTCCCACCCACACTTGCACCCTGACGGTCAGCCCCACCCCGACACCGACTGCCACAGCCTCAGGGAGTTGCACCTTGAGCCCAACACCCACCACCAGCCTGTCCCTATCTCTGAGCCCCACTGCCACACCATCAGGTACCCCCACCAGCACCCCGACCTTGACGCCTTCCCTGACGCCCTCGGTCACCCAATCAGTGACCATAAGTCCAACTGCAACCCCAACCGGATCTCCTACTGCCATGCCCACAGTGACTCCATCGTCCAGTATCACACCCACACCCACTCCTTCTTCCACAGCCTCGGAAACGCAGACCCTAAGCGCTACCCCGTCAACCAGCGTTTCCAGAACTGCCACGCCCACGGTCACCCCAAGTCCTTCTCCGACCATTTCGTCCACCGATTCGGCAACCACCACTCCAACCTCGAGCCCCTCTTCGAGCCCCAGCCTGACAGGCACAGCCTCCATTAGTCCAACGCCAACGATTTCTCCCACCCATACGATCACATGCTCCCCAACTTTGACGCCCAGTCCCACCACCACCCCAACTTCCAGCCCCACTTTCAGTCCCACACTCACACCCACCCTGACAGCTACGCCCACCCTGAGTCCGACGCCAAGTATCTCACCCACGTGTACAATGAGTTCCTCCACAACTTCAACTTTCAGCCCCAGCACAACCCCCACTTCCAGCCCTACTTGCAGTCCCACCCCGACACTCACACAGACAGTCACGCCATCCGTTAGTTCAACACCCAGCATATCTCCCAGCCGTACCGTAACTTGCTCCACAACTCCGACTTCCAGTCCCACCACAACCCCAACCTCCAGCCCCAGTGTCAGTGCCACTCGGACCCGAACCCAGACAGTCACGCCCACCCCTAGCGCAACACCAAGTCTTTCTCCCACCGGTACAATGAGTTCCTCCACAACTCCGACTTCCAGTCCCACCACAACCCCAACCTCCAGCCCCAGTGTCAGTGCCACTCGGACCCGAACCCAGACAGTCACGCCCACCCCTAGCGCAACACCAAGTCTTTCTTCCACCGGTACAATTAGTTCCTCCACAACTCCGACTTCCAGTCCCACCACAACCCCAACTTCCAGCCCCAGTTCCAGTCGCAGTTCCACACTAACTCTGACAGTCACGCCCAGCCCTAGTCCAACACCAACCATTTCTGCCACCCGTGGAATGACGTCCTCAACAACTCCAACCCCGAGCTCCACTTTAAGCCCCAGTCCCAGCGACACTTCGACGCTGACTCCTACAATCACGCCCACCTTCACTCCAACCCCAAGCTTTTCCCCCACTCCTAGTCTTTCCCAAACCCCTTCTTTGACCCCGACCCCAAGCCCAACTTCCACCGGTACACCCTCTCCCACTCCCACTCCCACCTGCAGCATCACCCCCACTCACACTCAAACTGCGACCCGGAGTTTGACTCCCAGTGCCTCCAATAGTCCGTCCCCAACTCCCTCGTTCTCTCCCACGCCAACCCTCAGCCCGAGCCCAACGCAGAGCACCTCCCAAACGGCCACTACGACGTCAACTTCAACCAACTCCCCTTCTCGAACCTGCACAGCCTCCAGCACTCCATCGCTGCGTCTCACCAACAGCATAACAAATACACCTACGCCGACGCCCAGCCCTAGTTCCAGCCCCAGTCCAACTGCCACTATGACCCCTACACCCTCTATGAGCCCAACTCCGAGTTCCTCTTGCACACCTTCCTCCACAGTATCTCCAAGTTCTTCATCGACGCCAACCCGAAGTTGTAGCCCCACTGCCACCGCTAGTACTACCCCCAGCACTACCGTCACTGATACTCCCACCCCTACCGATACACCATCTGCCAGTGCAACAATCACCATGACCCCTAGCTCTTCACCTTCTGTGACAGTAACCGACACCGTCACGTCCACTCCCACCGCAACCATCAGTCTCAGCCCGAGTCACACGCCGACCTCGACCTCGTCTCCTACACGGAGCCCTTCAGGAAGTGCAACACTCACCGACACTCCGAGTGTCACAGTCAGCTCCACGGATAGCCTCACACCCACGCACACTCCCAGCCTTACCTTCACTGCCACACCCACCTCGAGCCCCAGCGGAACTAGCACGAGCACTCCTTCCTTTACCCATACTGCCAGTGCCTCGCCTACCCTCACCACCACTTGTACTGCCACTCATACTTCCACTCTAACCCCCAGCCGTACCGCCAGCCCCACCACCACCCCGTCCAATAGCCCATCGATGACGTCCTCTTCAACGGCCACTATTACGCCTTCCCTGTCACCAACGCCGTCGCGGACCGCCAGTCCCAGTGTCACCCCTACTGCCACTCCAAGCGCCACCCCTCGTCCAACCAGCACGGGCACTGTGACTTGCACACCCACTGAAACCCCTTCTTTATCCATGTCACCAACTGTGTCACTGACTCCGACTTGCACCGGCACTGCAAGTCCCAGCTGTACCGTTTCGCCTACGCTGAGTTCCTCTCCCAGCCCGTCGGAAAGTGCCACACCCAGTCTTGCCCCCACACCCACCACTACGGCTACTCCCTCACGTTCCTCCACTGCAACCTTTACGCCACTTCCCACTTCTACTTCCAGCCCCACTTTCACTTCCACCGCAAGCCCCACGCCCAGCGTTACCCCCACACCCAGTCTCTCCTGCACCCCAACGCCATCTCAGACCCCTTCTTTATCGAACACCGTGGGTGGCACCAATACCCAAACCCAAACCTACACTCCAAGTGCGACGTCTACCCCATCTGCCACCACTAGCCCTAGTCCTAGCCCGACACCGACCGCGACACAAACCCCCAGTTCGACACTGACGCCCACTTTGTCAGTCAGCCTGACCCCCACCCGGAGCTTCACACCCACCAGCACCACAAGTCCTACGCGATCCGTGACTGCTTCAAGCACACCTACTTCTACCGCCAGCCACACGGATACCCGCTCCAGAACCGCGACACCCACCCGAACACGAACCTGTACAATTTCCCCAATTGTTTCACGTACTGCCACAGCCTCGCCCAGCCGTACCAGTACCTCCACCCCCACGCCAACACCCACGCCCACCAGAACTGCTTCTTCCACAGGAACGTTGACGCAGACATCCACCCCCTCTTTCACCGCCACAGCCCTTGTCAGCCCCACTCAGACGTATTCCGCAACGGTCACAGCAGTGCCCACCAGTACGGAGACGCCGACTGGCACCGCAGAGCTGGTGCTGTGCACTGCTGGGTCCGTTACCCCGAGTGCCGTCGATGGCCAGTTGACTCTGGTGACTGGGGCAGAGCACTGTGTCGAAACAGTATACCTTGGAAGCGGCTCCACTCTGATGCTCACCAAGAGCGTTCTTATGCGGGTTATCACACTGAACGGATCTGCCAACGTGCGTTTGGAGGTAGGGTGCGCGAGCACAGTGTGCGCGTGGAACTTCACTGAGGCCGATGTTGGAATGGAGTACGCCGTGCAGCTGGACTCCACTGCCAACGTCAGCTTCTCCGTCGTATACTTCCCGCCATCAACCACCGGCAACCGCCGCGAACTGCCTCGCGCGCACGACGCGCTGGAGTATGCCTGGGCGACAGACGCGGGGCTCCGCTACGACGGCCTGCTACGCGCGACCGCTGACACGTTTACGATCCAATTCATCGTTGTGGACACTGCGTCAACCTTCTTTTTTCTTATTTTAGTGGCGGGCGTCTTCTCCTGCCTGCTGGTAGTCATGGCACTCAGCCGCCTGCACGCCACGTGCATGCTCAGGCGGGTGCCGCTGCCGGACGAGTACTGGGCCAATCACCCCAGCTGGCCTCGGTGCACGCACCCACGGTGGGCCAACCCCTACATGGAGGTGGGCCTCGGCGCGGGGCTCTACCTGCTTGCAGCCGGACTCATCTGCTTTGGCGTCACATGGGCCGTGCAGCATCCGGACGCCAGTGTCTCCATCGAGGTCTGGTTCTGGGTCGGTGTTGTCGCCGCCGCTGCCGGGGCGCTGCTGGTGATTGGGACGCGCGCGCTCCGGGATGACGCCATCCACATGTGTCCGGCGTGCGACCAGCCAGTGTCGGGCTGGCGCTTCCGGGGGGTGTACCTGGCCCCGGCCCCTTCCGACGCGGAAGCGAGTGATCCCGACGCCCCCCTCCCGGCGTGGGAGCGGAAAGGCCACCGGAAGTGCATGGCCTGCCTGAAGTGCGGGTCCGTCGTCAGCTTCGGGCAGTGGCTCGACGGGCCCCGGCACCGCCCGTACCACGTCGGGTGTTGGGAGCGCCTGGTCGCCGAGGTCTGCGCCGACGGGCCGGCCGCGGCGGAGTGGGTGGGGCGGCCGGGGGTGACCGACCTGGAGGCGGCATACATGTTGGCGGCGGCCATCGAGGCCGCCAGCAACGCGGCGTTGGAGGCGCTCGTGGACGCCCGGCCCGACATCCAGAACCACTCGCTCCCCGGCACCCCGAACGCCCGGCACTGCGCGGCCGGGTGCGGGAACCTGGACGCGCTCCACGCGCTGCTGGCGCGCCGCGCCGGGATTTTCGACGACTTCTTCCAGGCGGACGTGGAGCGGCACAGCCTGCACATCTCCGGGCTGGAGCTGGGGAAGGGGAAGGACGTGTACGTGCACCAGCCGCCCGTCAGCTACAACGGGCGGCCGGTGTACGTCGGGCACACCACCGGCAACTACATCTACTACGTCACGGGGGAGGACGAGGGCTGGTGCCTCTCGGACTACCTCGGCAACGAGAACACCGAATGCCGGCTCCTTCTGGAGGTCGGCCAGCACGCCCTGCCCCTGTCCCCCTTCGGCGACGCGGGGGCGCTGCCGTCGGCATCCATCGAGCCGGGGTACTTCTCGCAGAGGCACTTGATCAAGCACAAGAGCATTCTGAAGGCCAGTTCATGGCCCCAGGTCGAGGTCAAGGTCCGCTGGAAGGACTCGTCCGAGACGAAAGTCTCGATGCACTCGTTCCCGTCAAGTTCGGGGGAGACGGAGGCCGAGGTCCCCCGCCAGGCCTCCGAGTGGCCCGGCGCAGGGGACCCGCCCCGGCCCCGCGAGCCCACGCACAAGCCGCAGAAGAACCAGGACGACCTCGCGCTGCAGGTCGTCCCGCACACGAAGTCGCTGCTGGAGGCCGCGGTGCGCTCCGGGGACGCGGCCACCGTCCGGCACATCGTCGCGCTGTACCGGGAGCAGTGCCCGCAGTGCCTGGTCTGGCAGTACTACATCGGCGACGGCATGTGGGGGACCTACCCCGCCGCCGTCCAGCGCGACGTCGGCGACGCGCTCGCGGGGGGGCGCCGCAGCGTGAGGGTCGAGTTCGAGAAGGCGGAGGCGCGCCTCGACCTGGACGCCCTCGAGCACCGCCGGGGGGACGCCGTGCACAAGCTGCGGTGCCACCTCGCCACGATGTTCCAGTTCCGGGGCCCGGACGGGGCGTGGGCCGCGGACTCGCGCATCGCGGCCGTCCCGGACTGGAAGGGGGCCTACGTGCTGCACGCGTCCGGGCAACTGGCCCTCGCCGCGCGGGACAAGCGCACCCTCGCGCTGCTCGTCGAGGAGGGGGCCGTGGACCCCGCGCTCTGGGAGCCGCCCGCGAAGGAGCCGAAGCTGCGGCACTGGACCATTTTGCCGGCCCCGGAGCCGGAGCCCGAGGGGCCGGAGGCGCAGCCCCCGGGGGACCCGCCGGCGGCGGCGCTGCAGGTCCCGGACCAGCAGGGCACGCAGGCCCAGGCCAAGCCCGACACGCAGTCCCGCGCCCCGCCAGCCATGCCCTTGTCGTGGCCGGGCGAGGGGACCGTGCGGCTGGAGCCAAGGGACCCGGACGCGCCTCCGCCGTCGGACGCGCCGTCGGACTGCGACACAACGCCATCGCCCTCGACCGATGTGACGGGGCGGCTGCGGGCCCCCGCAGAGCCGGACGCGGGCTCGGACGCGGAATCGAACGCGACGCATAGCACGGTGATCGATGCGCCGTGGCCGCCCGAGGGGGAGATGGGCGAAGGCCCAGCGACGGCCGCAACTGCGGAGCGCGCAGCGGCTCCGGACCCGAGTGCGAGCGCGGAGGCGGACGCCGCCCCCGGGGTAGTGCTGGATGCACCATCGCACTGGGACGAACACCCGGACGCCGCGAGGGACGGCGTCACGGCGGCATCCGCAGACCCAAGTCCGAATGCAGAAGCGGGTACTGCCCCCAGTGTAGTGCTGGAAGTGCAGGCGCCCTGCGACGAACACCGAGACGCGGAGAGGGACGGCGTCACGGTGGCATCCGCGGATGCGGATTCGCAAGGGCATGGCCCTGTGGCAACCGACACCGACGCCACACCGACACCCGACACTGGCAGTACCGACACCAGCACCAGCACCGAAACCGACCCCGACGCGCAGCCACCGACCGATGGCCAGGGGAAGACGGTGCAACTGCACGAGACGGCACCACCGATGCCAGACCCGCAGCCGTCACCCCCGATCGCTGCCGGCGGACCAGTGCAGCCGGAGAACGAGCAGTGGCGCTGGTTCGATAAGGTGCTCACCAAGTTCTACCACACCGCGTACCCGGCCCCAGACCCCGCACTGGGGGACGTGCTGACGAGGCGGAGGTCCACCACGTTCAACATCAAGGACCAGGGTGGCACCGCCCGAAGGCAGTCCGCGGCAGGAACCGAAAGCAGATTCACTGACGGACTGGACGCACCCGACGCAACCCCCACGAGTCTGTTCTACGACAAGGACTACCACTGCGACCTTCCAACTCTGGCGTTCTGCATGGCACTGCCCGAGAACCGGTTGGGGCTGCACTTTGAGCTGCTCCCCATCATTGAGATGTGCCGCGACGCCGTCATGAAGGTGCACGAATTACAGCGCCAGCGCGTGACCCTGAGTCCATTGCACATCCTTCCGATCTACGTCTACACGTATGAACTGACTGGTAATGGGGAGCAGGTCTACGGGGCCATGAATCGCGCGATGCGGCTGCACGACAGTGATGGCATTGACTTCTGGCGGCCGCTGATTTGGCAGCTCGACCGTGTGCTGCTGCTGCTGCCGCGCAAGGCTACCAAACTGTACCGCGGCATCGGTGTCCATTTTAACGAGACAAGCTACAAAACGGGCTCACAGGTGTGCGAAGTTCCGTGCACACCATTCATTCAAGAACCAGCAAGACAGATCCGCGGATCTGCAGGGCATAAGAATTGCGCTGCATCAAAGCGGTGCTTGGAAAGGCGTAACACATGCAAGCAACAGATCCTATTTTCTCCCTGCCTTCCGCCCTCCTGCCCACCCCTGCACAGTCACTAATTCAATCACCCGGTCAACGTGAGCTGCTCAGAGATGTCTACTCCCTTTTCATGGGCTCTCATCCGACACGCAATGAAGCCTCTCCTGCGGGAGGCTACAATGGTCATGTCCGGTACCGGAGAAGGAGAAGGTCGGTGCACAAGCAACGAGCAAACCACGGCGCGTGGCTGACATGTGTTTGCACTGCAAGGTCACGGGGCCTGTGTCCAGGAATTTGCATTGCACAGTTGACTGACGACGCCCAAAACGGAGGAAATTTGGGTACCACGAAAATCCAGGACAATTCACGAAAAGTCGCGAAAGAAAACCTCGACCGAAAGTGGCGAAAGCGCGGGGGGGGCGGGGGGGGGGGGGCGACCCCTTGGTTTGCCTGCGCGATCCCCCCCCACTCCCTCCCGCCCATGCACTTACAAAGGGTGGCCGGGTTTGGCCGGTAGTGATGGTGGCGCCGAAGGTGTGTGTTGTGGGTCGTATACTACGGGCTGCTCTCCTTAAACGAGGTGGGAAGTGGAATACAGGGCCAGAGGGGGATCTGGCATATGAATCAAGCCCTGCCCGATGCCACATCGTTGTTAGGCCTCGGCCTCACAGGTGGCCCTTGTAGCGCGGGATAAGACCTGGCACCCCATCGCCAAAGCAATGCACAGGACGCCTCATATATCCCCGTATGCCCTTGTGGGATATCCCCCCTGATCCTGATGAACTTCAGCGACCTTGAGCAACAAAAGCACGTCACATAAAAGACAAAAACACTGGACGCCAGTCGTGCTCCACGATACCCAACCTGCCTCTATAGAACATCCCGTTCTCTTGCGAACGGGGGTTGCATTAGTATGATACACTGACAGCATACCCTGCTGGACACTCAGTAGTCATTCTTTTTGTTTCCAACGCTTTGGTTTGAGACCGTGTGGTTTTGCCTTTGCCGTTGAGGGTATTCATTGGACTTCTTGCATCTTTACATCACACTGTACTGCAGAATGTATTTGTTGTTTGAGTGGTGGGGTTGGTGAGAGGGCTGGTGAGAATGTCTGCGATGCTTCAGCGTTGTGTTGCATCGTTTGCTATGTCTTAATGCCACCCCCCCCCCCCGGCCCAACACACCCAGGCCCTCAGGGATTATCGCATTCTTGCCAACGCTTTGTCTCTTGGGTCCTTTGCGTATGCATCTCAGCATAGATTCTGACTGTGTGGGCCCGCTACGGGGGACACTGGATGTGTCAGGATGGGCGTTTGGCTCACAGCGACTCGCGACTCGCGAAATCTGATTTCTTGTTGGTGCAGCTTGTCGCTATTACCGTAGGCGCACGCGGTGCGCGCAGACTGTCTCCCAGGAAAAAAACAAACCAACCTCCCGTCCTCTGGCATCTTCCCTTGATGCCAACAAGAGGCTGCAGACTCCCGTTGGTTCACCATCACCAACAATCAGTGAAACACCTACCGCCGTTGGCTACCCGCCATGATGGGCGTTCCGAAGCTAAAGAAATGCAAACAAGTGCCTCGTATGAGGCCACCCAGGCGATTGCACCCACGACGAAGAGACCCCCCCCCCGGGGGCCCGGGGGGGGGGGGGCTTTGGGGGCGGCTGGGTGAGACGCAGCAGCTGAGGTCCAGCAGAATGGCGCAGGTGGTGCGTTAGCCACAGCTTGTGAGCGCAATGTATTCACATCTTTTCCCTGTTGAGCCAGTGGGCGAACGGGGAAACTGTCTCCGGCCTTTTCCCCCCAAATCACGGGAAGATTCCTTTGGCCCCCTTACTGACCCCTTGACCCCCATGTTTCCAGCACGCCAAGAAATGGTCTGCTCCACACACCAGCGCTTTTCGCCCCGACAGAGTGGCAAGGGATCGCCCTGGCCTGTTTGTCGTCTTCAGAAATTGCACACACAGTTCCATCTTCTTTGATCCCTTTCACTCTGCTTCAGAATGTGCCTCTTTCCCCTCCAAATCAAAGGCTGTTTCAAATGCAGTTATGCCGTAATGCCCCGACGCAGTGGAATGTCGCCCCACACACACCGGGTGCGCTGGCGCCCCGTTAATCCATGCCATGCTCTAGCTCCGCGGCTGTGATGCCGCACTGCGACTCGGAGACTTTCAGCTGCACTTTTGCGCCGGGGCGCGTGTCAAGGCCGTGCTTGAAGGGGACGAACGCCCAGGAGGTGCAAGGAACGCTTGAAATGCCGGCAGGGCTTCTTTAGAATGATTAAAAACCAAGGGGGGGGGGACCCCTCCCCCAAAACCCCCTCCCCCCCTCCCCAGACCAAAGTGACCATAGTGGGAAAAAACGAAATTTACAATAGGGAAAATCTGGTCAGGCCATTTTTGGTACACCAAGTTTTGGGTCCAAAACCCCCTCCCCCCCTCCCCCCCCCCTGCTCAAAAGAAGCCCTGAATGCCGGTTGGCGATGGTTGACGACAGAGAACTGGGGGGCGGTGGCGGGCGGTTACAACCCCGTTGGAGGGGAATGTGGGAGTGGACGGACGCGGTAGGGCCAGAAGTGACAGTTCCGCGTTCACTTCATTCCAATCTGTTTTAGTGTGCTGCTTTACTGTTTTGTTGTAAGGGGGCGTACCGTGCGCTGTGCGCGCGCTGTGCGAAAAGTTGGCTGTTCTCCACCACCGGGAGTTCGGTAAGTTCAGAAGATTGAAAGGACGTCATTGAATGGCTGCTGCAGTGGACGGGGCTATAGGGGGTAGAATTTAGGTCCCTGGGACCCATGGCAAGCATCAGATGTTTGAATTTTTGAGTTTTGAATTGATTGTGCATGATTCCGCAGGTGGGTGGTTTTCAGGGTTGTTACCTGGATAATCACCGTAATAATTGGCGCTGTGCCCGCGCTGTGCGAAAGCGCCCCCTAATGCCTTGTGGGGCAGCTTGCTTCAAGTGACGGCCCTCTGCTGTCTAATGGACCGGTCTTTTGGGTTCTCCTACGACCACCTTTTGCTGCTTTATGCAAGGCAATGTGCAGCTTTGAGCAGCAGAACTTCATGCAACTTGAAGGGTCATGCAGAAAATTATCATTAGGAAGCAAACGGGCTGCCTGATGCTCCCTTGTCCAGCAACTTTGCTTTGAGCTTCTTCAGACCGGCGTTCTCCAGTGAGAGACGGTATTCTCTTACTGCTACTTGCGACATGATCGGGCGATTTTTTTTCGCGATTTCCAATGGTTTGGAGGCGCCTGCCGATACTGCAGTACCTGCTCGCAGTACGGAGTCTCCCCTGCCCTGTTCCAGACCCCCTGTTCATTGGCATTGCTATCGTTCTCCTTCTTCTCTGTATCAGGTCTGCTGGCCCGCATTTTCGAGTGCGTCTGCCACGCGGACCGTGGCTGAGGACTTCGTAAAGGGGGACGAGGGGACGCTGTTTTTTCTGCAAAGCACCGCCGCCCGGGCCATCAGCCGGTTCAGCAAATTTCCCGATGAGGACGAAGTCATCTTCCGCCCCAACACCGTGTTTGAGATCACGTCGACGCTCTACGGCCACTCCGAGATTGGGGAGTTCTACGCGAGCGTGGACAACATCGCGATGGTGGAGCTCACAAGCGCAGCGGACGCCGCGGCCGGCCCCGACCCCAACGCCCCCGAGGTGACGTACATCGGCATGACCCTCAACACGAGGCTCTCATACGCGCTGCTCAATCTCCTCGCAAACTCCCCCGTGGCGATCGTGGAGTCGTTGGAGACCAGGAATGACCCCCAGGGAGGCTTGGCTGCCCGTTTGACCCTGCGTTCGAACCCCGAATACTATTTCCAAGAGCTGCCGCAGCCGGAGGAGATCAGGATGCTGTCAGAGGCGGGGCTCGCGGCCCTGGCCCTCGATCTTCCCGAAGTGTTGTCAGAAGGCGGGAGCGAGGATACGGAAGGTGCACCCCCCAACAGCCCTGAGCTGCCCTGTGACAACAGCCTGGAGCCGTCCTGGATCAGGGTGGTGCCGTCCTGGATCAGGGTATTGCCTGATCCAGTGTCAGTAGTTTCCGCCATTTCCCTTTCTCGGAACCCACTCAAGCTGCCACCACAGACACCAGAGGCCCGCTTTCAGGACCTCCAGGACGAGATCGGATGGGACTCAGAATGGCCCGTGCCGGAGCCTGTGCCGGAGGCAGCCAGTGTGGCCGGATCGAGGGCAGCGGGAGATGTGCTGGCAACGGCACGGGAAACTGCCACGGCGGAGCCGAAGGGAGCAGGGACGATGAATGCGGCAGTCGAGGGCCCGCCGAATGACGAGTCAAAGGCCCAGCACCAGCCAGAGGATGAGGAGCCGTGGGGTGTGTGGAATGGCCTCCCGTCGTCCACGGATGCCTCCAACGGTTGGCCCCCTGATGGCCACGTGCGCCAAGGGCCTGCGCATTTCAGGCAGCCGTCACAGCAGGACGAGGATCTGGTGCAGGTGGACCTTGACAAGGCCGACGCGATACCTGACCCCACGAGGTCTCCTGACTCGTTCTTCGCCTCAGTGTGCATCGACATACTTTCACCGCAGCCGTCTCCTGATTCACTGTCCATTCCGTCACCCATGGCTCGACATGTGTCCGGCCCCTCCGGTGTCTAACCCGACAAACCGCCCCGTACCCGGCGGCACTCAGCGTCCGCATCTGACTCACTCGAACCCAACACCTTCTGATCGTGGCTGACCTGGCGGGGCCCAGCGGCAAGTCTGGTATCGCCTCGGATCTGTAACCCGCCGCTCCCTTTTTGTGCACAACAGCAAGGTACAAAATCTTGCCAAGTCCGCCAACACCATTTACCCTGCACGCAGCGTACATGCAAGACCAAGGGACTAATGGGACAACTGTGGCTGCCCATCTGCCGTGCCCCAGAACAGGCTTATCCCTTAGACCCGGGCACCCGGGTCTGCCCGGATACACCCCTTCGCTCTACCCGGGTCTGCCCGGATGGACGTCGCATGCTGCCTGAGTCGGCCCACTTCGTCGGTTGATGGGTTTTGGACACTTGTGGGGGGCTGTGGTACGTTCTGAGCTGTTTTGCAAGGTTTGCCAAAACGTTTGTGAGTTCCTGGTAGCTATCCCTGCCCAAACCCCCAACCCATTGCAACCATTCCGAACCTAACGGGACATGCCAACGCGGGACATGCCAACACGTATTCGTGCTGGATGCTCGCACTTGCTGGTTTTGGTTCTGATTTCACTGTTTGCAGCACCACTGGTTCGAATGTGGGAGCATTACCCTTCGCGCGGCTTATCCTCACTACCAGTGGAGCGTCTGGCATTCGACAGTGGGATTCATGCAACATGAAGACATGCAGCCATGTGTGGAATGAAGGTTGGTCACCACGCCACTTTGGTGGCCGCAGACCAGGTTTGGCACAGAAGATGTGTCCAGCTGTGCGAACTTGGCATCAGAATCTGTGGTGGCACTGCCACCAGTATCTGATCCTGAACCGCTAGATGAATTTGTCCCATCGCCAAGGCCCTCTGGATCGGGAACTCCATGTGGACGGCCTCTGGACGCCGCTTCTTTGTTGCGGCCCACCTTAGGGCAGCCTGTTGAATCAATTCTGATGCCTCTTGCACAGGAGGCCCCAGCAAACGAACCACATGCTGCTCGTTTGCTCCTTCAAGGATGACTCCATCATAAGATAATTTGATTTACCAACCATCAATTTCAAATGACAATTGTTTCATATCAGCAGCAGCTAAATCTAAGAACAAGAAGCACACGGGTTGGCTTTCAAAGCACTGCATACGAATGGTTTTCTCAAATACTGCACACAATCAACAACAATAATGGTTGTTGATTGTAAGGGATACGAGGCTAAAGTGTGACCTGCAAACGGGGGAAACTTTTTGCAGCGGGTACCTCCTCAAGTTCCAAAGCACTCTAAAGACCTTTTTGAGTCATTTTCAAGCACAGAAAGGGCGAACTCCTGGTCAGTGGCCATCCAAGGGGACTCCGTCCTTTCCGCATGGGCAGAACCGAGTCAACCCTCTGAGTGCACAGAGACGGGGAGGTCAAAATAGAGCTAAATTTACAATACACAAACAAGGCAGCCAGATTTTTCAAATTGTTGTATCTTATCATCACACCTGAAGCCTTTCTTGCCACTTTACGATCAGAGCCCTTGCTGTGTGTGCGTTCAAATGCTGCAAAATGCAACCCATCACAGAAGGGTATAAGGGAAGAACCTCTCGGTTCGGGTGAAGGTTTCAGCATAAACATTCAAGTAAGGCGGCTTAACAGGAACGTCCGGGCTTGTTGCCATATTGGTACCCACATAACTCTCTTCACAAGATAATCTTTTGCTACATGATTGTACCATACCACCAATGCACTCTCTGCGAACGCCCTGAGTTGCACAACTTGAGGGGCTTCCTCGTTTGCTGGCTTGTTCCTTGATATGGGCATTTCTCCACACATGGCACCTAAAAAAAGATAAAAACTCTGTCAGCAAATGGCAAATGCACTCATGGATCATCCCAAGAAAGAAACCATGCTTCACCGAAAGGGCCTTTTGCTGGAAACTTGGCTGAGTCTCATATGGTCGTTTTCTAAGCTCCCTTTGCAGAGCCCTTCCCAATCTCTCAACAAATCCCAAATATGCACATAGTGCTCACACAATGCCCCTGCAATGTGCGCTCAGTACAACAACACTCCCCAACAAGAGATGGCTTGTTTGTGAGCCTGTTGCAGTACCAAAGGACATGCAGGATGTGCTCATACAACGCTGTGCTTTAGGATGCAACCCTTTCCATTTATTGGATATTCTGGTTATGTAACCATGCGTTGCTTTACATTTCCATGCCACTGACCGAATTTTTTGGACTCTCTGACATCCAACCTGACATGCAATCCTACGAAGCATGGCTTGATGCTTTGGTGGACCTGGGAAGATGCTTGGATGCCTGATTCAACAAATTGTGCAAACCTTTTGCAACCCCCTTCTTACATTCAACACCCAAGTCCCCTTTATCTTTCTTTCGAAGTGAGGTGATATCATGGTCAGCCCTCTGAACTCAATGAAACCCACAGTAGATGGACTGCAAGTGGCTCATCTCTTTTTCCTCACCGAGCTGTTTTGCCATCGAACACACAAGATTTTTAGCTCCGTCAACAACAATGGCAATCGTGGCCCGGCATTGCCATTCCTCTGCACCGACGCCCAGGTCTTGCATGACCGAGTCCGACGAAGAAACAATTGACCTTGCCTCATGGGATTCACTGACCCAACCTGCACCGACGTTGAATCAGACCGGATTTTACGTTAACAAGTCCGCATGCCATGGTCACCCACTCTTTGTCAGCGATTTTTACTTCGTCAAACAATAAAGTGCGACAAGTGACAAGAAGGAATTGCTTACCAAACCTGGCCAGGATGGCAGCAGCAATGAAGCTCAAAAGTAGAGGGACCCTTTCGGGACGACACCTCGGGTTGTATTGCGCATCACAAAGTTGCGGCAGCAGCAAATCAGCAGTCAACCTACGAAATGGCAGCGCTTCCGTTAACACCACAGCATTTCTTGTCAACTTATGATGCAAGGCAGCCCGATACTAAGCTGAATTCTCATGGCCACTAAGTTTCTGAATGCGATAGATCGTCTTAGGCTGGCAGGTTGCGTTCCGAAACTGCCCATGACCCACAACCTTAGGCGTGTGTTGAAACTCAAAGCAATCTGCACACCACATACCCTTCTCGTTGTCATGACACAACGCTTTGTAAGCGGAGACCCATTTGTGCTGAAACAGCCAGGCCTGGTAGAAGTGTGTTTTGGCAGATGATCTTTTGACCAATGAGATGCGCTTGCTCTTGGCAACACGAGCCGCTGCTGGCCGTGAGCGGCATCTGCATATTGGGCTGTGGATCTTTCTGTGCCCTGTTGTGCTGTCATGTGTGCAGGGGCAGCGAATGACACCGAAGCCAGTTGTGGATGCCGACTCCTTTGCACACATTAATCCATTGTCAAACGAAACTGGGAGGGGTCCCCCTGTAATGCACAACACAAGCAATGAACACAGGGCACCAGTGTTCTTCATTTGGCACCGGGTCTGCCCGGGTGCTCTCCTCCTCCCCATCCGAACCTGCCCGGATGCAGCCCTCCTCCCCACCCAGGTCTGCGCGGGCTCTGACGGGATTCTTCCTGAATACTAGGGGTAAGCCTGCTCAAGAACGGCTTTGCCAGTGCTTGGAAGCAGAGGCAGGGCCAACGAAGCCTCTGTTTCCCAACAGCCAGCTCATACCCGCGCCATCATGTATTCTCAACTCGCAAAATCGTGGTTAGAGGAAGTTGCCCTGCTTGGACAAGGCAATGCTCATGCAAGGGGACATAGGGTCGGTGGTAGGTGCCCACAACTACATCCTAAGTGTTCCTGATTTTACCGGACTTCGATCCCTTGATGCTTGGAACACGCACTGTACCCCCAGAACACACCTAGCGCAAGAAGAACACACTCAGCATTCCCAGAACTCACAGCATATCCAATCACCCACAGCAAGGCCAGATTCATCCACATTACATGCCATCCCCTCACCACACACCCAGAACGCTCACAGCACTTCCAGGACATCACCGTAGTCATCAACCCACGTATCCCCCCCCCTCCGATACCGAGGCCTTGTGCCAACCCCCCCCCTCCCCTTGTCCAAGCAAAACCTGCTTGATACTTGAAGTACCTCCTGGAATACCAGAGTGATTCTGGAGGGTGACGACCATGGTCGGTTTATGGCCAAGCAACACCTGTGCCCAAGCAACACTAGGCGCTTGTTCCGTCAACTTTTGCACACGGATTTTGGCGATGCATTTTTCAATTGGTCTAACTGTGTGCTATGTGTGCTGTCTGATACCTTGATTTTGAGATGCACGATGTTCATATTTTGTGTCAATGAAGCTGATTTGGGCATGGTGGCCTTGGTACCCCTCCCCCCCCCTTGCAAACTCTCCCCCCTTGCAATCTGCCCCCCCCCACCCGGGAGACCGTCACTTCCATGTTTTTCTAGTTAGCATGTATTGTGCTGGTTTGTGTTGCCCATCTGCTTTACGCATGGCCTTGCATTGCTTTTCCCATTACTTCAAATCAAGCACCTGTGTGTATTCTGTGATATTCTCTCTCCAAAGGCGTTGTATGGGTGTGTTGTGTTGCTACTTGAGACCCAAGATGTTCACTCCGGTGGATCATGAGAGTGCTCAACTCTCAAGGCTAGAGGCTGTGGCGGTTGAATCACCCAAGTCTCCAGAGTCACCGGATGTTGCCCCCATGGCTCCGCAACCCCAAACACCGGCACAGCCCACACACGTACCCAGAAGTTCTTTACCGTTCCTTTGGATCCTCAATAACATTTGTGTTGGATGAAGCACATTGGCATCAACGCGAAAGTCGCTTCACACGTGTTCTCTTTGCTTGCATCAGTGGAGGGTACCACAGTTTGCCTTGAAATACCCTTGCAATCCCCCCCCCCCCCCCCCGGGAGACCGTCACTTGGCGACCGTCTCCCCCCCGCACCCGGGAGACCGTCGCGCGCTAACCCGGGAGTTTGCAAGGGGGGCGGGGGGTACCATATTTTGCCGCTTGGTTTTCAGAATAGTACACCATGTCTTTCCACATGCCATGCACTGTGCACCGTATAAGCAACACCCTTGTCCAAGCAACACTGGGCGTTGGTTTTGTCAATTTCTGGTCATTGACCGTTGCTGGGGGGGGGGGGGGGTAGCACAAGATTAGACAATACATATGGCTCGCACAGTGTAGTATTCACTACATCCAGTGCACTATTTCACAGCTCTTCCGCATTTTGTGGCAGCTGTGTCATACTTTTCTGCTTGTGCACCCCACCCCCCCTTGCGAGAACGACCTCCTGTCAGAACAACAGGTGTTGTTTCCGCAACTTTTGGAACCATGTTTCGCAGTTCCAATTTCTAGTTGTCCAAGAAATACAGTTTTTCTGTGATTTGGGGCTTGGGATGGTGGCATTTTGCCGAATGCGGAATTCTATCCTGCCTCTTGTTGATACTTCCTTGCACATTCCATGCCTCCTTCTGCTCCTTGCTTCACTTTCAGAGAATAGTGTGGTAGTGGTTGTCTTATTGCTTGTGTCTTCTCACAGCGCACACAAACACCAACACCGCCCGTGTCAGAATGACAGTAGGTGTTGTTTCCGTTTTGGAATTCCACCGTTGTTCTCGTAGGGGGGGGGGGGGGGCGCACCAAACGGTGTGTCCAACAAACGCTCCTGTTCGGACTGTATTTTTTAAGGATAAAATTGTTCGTTGGACACGGGGGGGGGGGACATTCTCAGCTGCCACTTAACGTAACCTAACTCAATTCAGAATTTCTGCTGACTCACCCAGCATGACTGACCTCCTGAGTGCACAGACAACACCCGATTGAAACAACACTGGGGGTTGTTGCAGCCATATTTTGAACCAGGGATGTTGCCATTCTAGTCTTTGGTCGGAATCGGGGCCGGGGTTTTGCCTGTCTTGGCTCATTGGGAGTAAGGTGCTGGGCCTCTGTGCCGGTTCCTTTTTTGGTGAATAGCTTTGGATGGTTCAGGTTTGAATGGTACGTGGCACAGGTGAAGAGTATGGTCTTTCTGTGTGTTGCACTGATGCTAGCATTGAGACCGCATCCAGTGAGCGCCAGCTCATCCTTTAGCTGCAGCTCTAGCTCGGAGTCTAGCCGTGATGGTACCCCCCCCCCCTTGTAATAGCTACGCCCTTGTAATAGCTACAGTAGGCGTAGGGACCGTATTAATTTGGTACCTAATTTTAATTCGGTACAAATGTAGTGCAGCCGCATAACACATGGGTTTGGTGACAAATTTGCGAGTTACATAGGGTCCTGGACACATTTGTTGTGAGTGTTTGCCCACTTGAACCCAGATAGCTCTGATTTGGGGGATATTTGTGTACTATACGTGGGCGGAGGTTAAGGTGCACTCATACCATGCATTCTCTCACGTGTATGTCGGTAGTTTTATGTGTCGTGCGCAAGCCACGCCCTTGTAATAGCTACAGCAGGCGTAGGGACCGTATTAATTCCGTACTTCGGCGTAGCTATTGCAAAGGGGGGGGGGGGGTAACAGTGACCCAGGACCCGATTTCAGGGACTCTTCATGGCCGCCTTCTGACTGGGGTGCCAATGTCCCGGGCACTGCGGTGAGGCCTGGGTGTGGCACTTCATGGTAGCGAAGTAACCAGGGATTGTGCCCTGAACCAGAATTACCAGCCCCAGCAGCATCCACAAGTGTTCATTCCTTGGGCGGACCCTGAGTGGCCCGCCACGTCAGGGTCTGTCGGTTGCCCAGGGGGGGCATGGGGTCCGGGACGGGCGCCAAGGAGGGGAAGGGGCCAAAACAAACGCCACCTCCAGCCCTCCCTTTGTGAGCAATTGCCATCCCGCCCTGTCTGGAGGTCTACAGAATGCACTACTGCCCCAGCTTGTTGTTTCAACCGGTGGGTTGCGCATGAACCAGAGTTTAACCCTTACTTTTTGATTTAGATAACGCCGCTCCCGTTAATAGTGCCTTGAAGTTCTTGCCCTGGGACGCCAAGCCTTTCCCAATGGCCTTCATCCTTGTGTTGTGCCTGCTTCTTGACAGGGGCTTGACCGCAGGCGCAGGCCGAGGCGTGAGGGGCAGGGGCGCACCGGATACAGTATCATATCAGACACAGCAGATCCAGAGTCATTGGAATGTCGATGCTGCAAAGCCATCGAGTAGTGCTGTATGTGTGGATGAATCTGTACCCAATGTTTACCTCATGAATATACAATGTGTATTACAGGTCTCCTCAATGTATCCACAGAACTGTACAGTTCATGGGTATCCGCGATGTCGATGCTAGTCACAGTACGTCTGCTCTGTGTGTGGTCATCGTCTACCATTGGATGTGGCTGAATCTGTATGTAATTTCATTGTGTTGAAACAGATATGCCTGATGTAAACACAATGTCTACCACAGAGAAATGCGTCAGATCAGGTGATGTGTGCAAGGTGAGACAGAGTGGGTGGTGTGTTGTAAAGGGTCCGGTATTGGTGAGCATTGGCTTTTGGTTTTTACACCAGTTTTCTGGGTGATCGCGGTAGAGGAGGCACACAGACCAGACTCTGACCAGGCTGACAAACATCCGTAAGGAGGGCATCGGAGTGCGTTTTCTAGAGACCCCTTGGCACACTCTACTGCCACGTGAGGGCGGGAATGTAGCACCTGCGTGCACATTGCGATTCTTCCTTGCACTGCGACACACTGGCAATGTTCTTATGCTTGGGAAAGAAGGCTGTCCGCACGTCTGGTCATCACTAGAAATCTCAAGCCTGGTCGCACAGTGTACCAGCTGGCCAGCTGCAGGGTATATTTGTAGTCGTGCCTCATGGTTGACAGGCACAGCCCTGGCAGCTGTTGCAGAGACACGCTGGTTGTATGACTGTTTACCAAGCGCACACCATATGTGATGTGTCGCCATTGCCATTGCCATGCATGATTTTGCGAGTTGCTTTATTTTCTTCGGCTGCCAAATAGCTACCAAAGTGTGCAGCACTCTGCTGTGCACCTTGATGAGCCGCATTTGCAAGCTGTGTGAAATTCGTCTCCTTCAGTCTCCTTCAATATTGCTTTCAGCAGTGGAGCCTCTCGCCCTGCAGGCATGGTGTTTCCTTCATCAGCAGGGCCCCTCTCAATGAGTAGTCCAGATGCAGGATGTAACCCCCTCCCCCGTGTCTAGGAACTGCCCCCTGGTTCCGCGGTCGAATTCTCGCACTACTTTTTTTAACCACAGAATTGGGTGTTTCATGGTTCTGGTGGATGCAGGACACCTGTTCAGCTGTGCAGGACAACATTTCATGTGTATTGCATGGTTTGCGGTATTTGGTACGTCACATTTGCTTTTGTACCACGTCTTCATTCCTTGTTATGTACCATAGACGTTCCCATGTACTGGCTTCTATTCAGGATGGTGTATAACAGGAACAAGGGTTTCACGTCAGAACCAGTTGAACATTAGATCATTCCATGCTCGTTGAAAGGCACACTACAGCCCAGTCAGCTGAGATTCAGTCCATTGGTGTTCATTTGTCAATGTGGCAAACTGTGGGAAAGGAGAGGGCATGCACACCCCGGCGCAACATGCCGGAAATTTTTTTTCCGCGGTACGGGGCTGCCCACGGTCGTGCGCAAGAACCAACCCCTGGTTCCGCAGTCGAATTTTGGGGGGGAAGCGTGCGCAGGAACCAACCCTTGGTTCCGCGGTCGAACATTGACGGTTCCTGGACACCGGGGGCGGGGGGGGGGGGATCACCCAGCACATGGGCTATGCTCCTGAATATGATTTCCTCCCTTCAATGTTGCTTTCAAAGTCACCCATAGAGTGTGCATGGGTGGTTGTGCTGCACAACGTGTCTTTTGTGTTGTTGAAGAGTTTACATTGTGGGCATTGTGACATCGAGGTGCAAAAAAGTGCATTGGAAGGGTGGACTGATTTGTGTCCATCGTGGCACAACGAGGTGATTGGACAGAGGGACAGATGGTGGTGGTGTTCGCATAGTCGTCACCACTTGGTATGTGTTTTGAAGTGTGAAAGTGTCCCTTGTCTTCAAAGCACAATGTTGGAGTTAGGCCTGGGTTTACCCACTTTCCGAGATGGGACCTTTTGTAAGGCCACAGCAAATTGCAAGGCCGGGCTTCATAGTGGACAAGGCCCCTCCCATGTCATGCATGTGTGCTGCATGTGATGAGCCAGTTGGTGCTTTGAGCGATGTCAATCAGCTGTCCCATGTGCACGGCTGTGAAGAAATCCTGTGGCATGGCATTCTCATCATTCAGCTCAAAATTGAAATCCGTACATATCATCTTGGGCGCATTTCCTAGTGTGATTGTGTTTCGGATCACTGACTTCGAGTGTGTTGACCTCATGGGTGGAGAATAGATGGCCTAAAAATTGCACGATTGCCAAACAAACAACAGACATTGACACGATTTCGTACCAGACATTGACACGATTTCGAACCAAACATGGGCAGAAATGACGTCGGATATGATGCAAAACTATTGCCAGCCTCCAGCCCCCCCCTCCCCGAACTCGAGAAAGTGTGTCAAACATCACAAAAACTCGCGAAGGTGGGTCATGTGAATTGATGGCTTTCTTGTGTCTTGCCGCCATTTCGCCATTTCGGATTTTTGTCCCCGGGCTGATGTTGGGGACCCTTGACGGGGAGCATTAGCGCACTGGGCATCTTTTTTGACCCGTGCCCCACTGGTGACCTTTAAGGGGGTGCACTAAGCGCAGTGCAACTTTTTGGATGTCTAGCCGTCCTAGAACCCCATACTTTGTGATACTATGGGCATTATTGTTGTTTGAAAACGGGTATTTTGATGCTTCTTTCACATTGGGGATATGGTATATTTGGATTCTCACCCAGTTTCACGGCAGGGGTGATGTACCCCCCCCCCCCCTTGTCTAAGCTACGCCCTTGTCCAAGCTACAGTAGGCGTAGGGACCGTATTAATTTGGTACCTAATTTTAATTCGGTACCAAATTTAGTGCAACCACATAAGACATGGGTTTGACGAATTTGCCGGGTACATAGGGTCATGTACACATTTGTTGTGAGTGTTTGCCCACATAACTCTGATTTTGGGGGTATTTGTGCATTATGGAACATGGAACATGGGTGGAGGTTGAGGTGCACTCATACTATGCGCTCATTTACGTGTGTGTCGGTAGTTGTATATGTCGCGCGCAAGCTACGCCCGTGTCCAAGCTACAGTAGGCGTAGGGACCGTATTAATTTGGTACTTTGGCGTAGCTTAGACAAGGGGGGGGGGGGGTACTCATATTGATCTCTCCACCATGGGGACCTCGAGAAGGCACATGTGATGCAGCCATATTGATCTCTCCCCACCATGGGGACCCCGAGAAGGCAAGGGTGATGTAGCCATATTGATCTCTCCCCACCATGCAGCCAAAGGGCATGTTTAGACTGACAAAAGCAACTCGGCCACCACACAAGATGAGGAAGAGGATGAGGCAAAAGTGTGTGTGTTGTGTTGTAGAAGCGTTCCACCATCATAGTTTGTGGTGAGTGTGAAGAGCACTATTGGGCCGAAGGTATTGACACCCACACTTGTGGGACCAATGTTGTTTGTTAAGTACAATACAAATGACATTTGGAGTTGTTGAATTCACGGCTATCGCCGTATTATGCAACGTGCTTTGTAGGGAAGGTGTGCAGTCCAACATGGTTTACTTTGGGCGCTTCTCCATGAGAGGGTAAATATGGGGCTGAAGTTGGGATAGTTAATAGAAAAGTAGCGCACCCGGCAAACATTCCCCACCAAAAGGCAGGGGTGATGTAGCCACTTTGCCCAAATGTGGGCCACATAGCCACGCGTGATTTATGACCCCGCACCGAGCGTTAGGGACCCCCGAGACGGCTGCGGTGATGCGGCCACTTTGCTCGCATGTGGGCCGGGTAGGCATTTCTGAGTTTTGTCCCCGCGCTAAGTGTTGGGGACCCCCGAGATGGCACGGGTGATATAGCCACTTTGCCCACATGTGGGGTAGGCAGCCATTTTGGATTTATGTCCCCATGTTGAGCGTTGGGGACCCCCCAAGACGGCAAGCTTAGCCGGCTTCTCGGGTCAGCTCTCTATGCGTCGGATCCAACCCAAAAGGGCTAGTTGGAAATCGTCTATTTTCACCATACAAATGTGATGTATTGGTTTTTGGGTTTTTGACACCCCCAATATACATTACAATTTTGAGCTTTCCACGGGTATTCCGTGCACAATACCAGCAAGAACCGCGAATTTCATGGTCTCGGAGTCTGTTGCGCTGACAGCTAGACTCTATATGCAACCCGTGTGGTACAACAATTTCAGCCCATGCGCCCGGCAGAGCGCTCCCTTGTACAGGCTACCCATTTTCAACACCGTGTTTTGGTACTCCGATGACATTTCACCCTTTTTTTTGTGTTCCCGTCCTATTGCGCTCTGACCAGCACTCCAAAGTAAATTGGTGGGTTGCTATCAATGCACTGTGCACAACGCTCCGGTTATCAAACTACAATTTTCCATAATTGCCTGTGACTTGGAGAAATTTTTGGGAAGCTTGGCAATGGTTATGAGGAGGTTGGACATTATCTACTGGTCGGAGGCTATCCCATCGCTTATGGGGGAGCCTCAAGCGCAGTGCGCGCGCAGTGCAACTATTTGGGCGTCTGGCCGTACTAGAGACCCATACTTTGAGTCACCAGGGGCCCCTAGGGGCATCATGGTGACCCCTAGCGGAGGTTTTGCAAGGTGTAGCACGTTTGGGTCAAGGCATGGCAAGGCGTAGCATGGTTGTGTCAAGGCATGGCAAGGCGCCATGCTCGTGTGCACACATTGATCTATCGTGCTTGCACATATGCTACGGGACTTCATACCCCCCTCCTCCTTGCTTAGGGGGAGCCTTAAGCGCAGTGCGCGCGCAGTGCAATTATTTGGGCGTCTGGCCGTACTAGAGACCCATACTTTGAGATACTAGGGGCCCCTAGGGGCATCATGGTGACCCCAAGCGGAGGTTTTGCAAGGCGTAGCACGTTTGGGTCAAGGCATGGCAAGGCGTAGCATGGTTGTGTCAAGGCATGGCAAGGTGCAATGCTCCTGTGCTCACATTGATCTATCGTGCTTGCACATATGCTACAAGACTTCATACCCCCCTCCTCCTTTCTTAGAAGCACTTTCTTCATGGATTTGAGTCTTGGCAATCGGGTGTTCTACACCCGCTCCAGGCTCCCGGCGTGCGAGTTCCTGCCACAGTGGTTGGGATGGCGGGGGATGGGCTCATCCACTTGGAGTACTACCAAGATGCACTACGGGTGGTAAATCGCCAATGCAAGATGGAGTCCATGTGTACTTAGTAGACAATGGAACAGAAAGACAGTTCTGTGTTCTTGAGGGTGGCAACCAATGCGCTGTTCATGGCTTTTCCAGTTGTGCATGATGTGTGTTATGTGAAGGGAAGGTAGTTTGCAACTTTCTTGAGCTAGGGCAGTTTGGGTCATCTAATTCTAAGGGCGTTTCCAAGGGGTTTGCTTGGGGGCTCTTGGGGGGGAACACAGTCTAAAAGTAGCGCGCAGTGCGCGCGCAGTGCAAAGATTCCCCCTTAGACACACTTTCTTCATGGATTTGAGTCTTGGCAATCGGGTGTTCTACACCCGCTCCAACGGCGTGCGAGTTCCTGCCACGGTGGTTGGGATGGCGGGGGATGGGCTCATCCACTTGGAGTACTACCAAGATGCACTACGGGTGGTAAATCGCCAATGCAAGATGGAGTCCATGTGTACTTAGTAGACAATGGAACAAAAAGATAGTTCTGTGTTCTTGAGGGTGGCGACCAATGCGCTGTTCATGGCTTTTCCAGTTGTGTATGATGTGTGTTATGTGAAGGGAAGGTAGTTTGCAACTTTCTTGAGCTAGGGCAGTTTGGGTCACCTAATTCTAAGGGTGTTTCCAAGGGGTTTGCTTGGGGGCTCTTCGCGGGTAACACGGTCTAAAAGTAGCGCGCAGTGTAGCGCGCAGTGCGCGCGCAGTGCAAAGATTCCCCCTTAGACACACTTTCTTCATGGATTTGAGTCTTGGCAATCGGGTGTTCTACACCCACTCCAACGGCGTGCGAGTTCCTGCCACGGTGGTTGGGATGGCGGGCGATGGGCTCATCCACTTGGAGTACTACCAAGATGCACTACGGGTGGTAAATGCGCTGTTCATGGCTTTTCCAGTTGTGCATGATGTGTGTTATGTGAAGGGAAGGTAGTTTGCAACTTTCTTGAGCTGGGGCAGTTTGGGTCACCTAATTCTAAGGGCGTTTCCAAGGGGTTTGCTTGGGGGCTCTTCGGGGGGAACATAGTCTAAAAATAGCGCGCAGTGCGCGCGCAGTGCAAAGATTCCCCCTATGGTACCCCTTGTGCACCTTGTTCCCGTCGCTTGCGGCTGGTGGTTTGCCAAATTCATCCCATTGGTAACGCACATGTTGGTGCACTAGCGTAGGAAGCTCGGTTTGGCACTAGTGGCAGTGAACTCCTTGTTTTGTTCACCAATAAGTGTTCTGGTTGCTTCTCGTGCACTTTGTGCCGTTGGTGGAACCTCACGTTAAGCACCCGCGGCTTTATGGTGTGTTGAAGGTCAATGAACCCAATCAATCAGCTTTTTGGTACATCGCGGGCGCGGCGGGGGGGGGGGGGGGGCACACCTGGCGGTAGCCGGACAAATGTGTTGTGCTACAATGGTGTCATGTTTGTTCTGTTGGGGTGGATGGCCACTATTGTTGTGGGACTGTGCTGCATGGCCAGGGGACCTACGGTTTTCCTTCCATCTATTTGTCACCAATACTCTTACATTGATGCACATTTTGTGGTACCTACAGCTGGTGTAACGTTTCCATGCACCTGAGTTGTACGATGGCAGACGTTGGTTTGGATGGCCATTCATGTTTTACATAATAGGTACCCGTGTTGTCCCATGATGTCTCAGCTCCATCCTGCCCCTTTGTTGATGTGCACCAAGGGTTGCTGCCTAGACCGCGGTCTCAGCATGGTTGTGGGTGGGTGGGCTGAGACTGCACGCGCCCTTGCTCATTGTTTCTTATAGTAGTTTTTCTGTAGTTAGGTCGCGCTTACGGTGGCGCTGAACGTCGCACACACGCATGTGGTGTGGATTTTGATGCCGCACTTTTGATGCTTTCGGTAGTGATTTTGCTGCTGCTGTTGCAATTTTCCATGTTGTTTCCCTGTACCCTACATTATGCCTCTGTGTTTTAGCTACGCTTGTCAATCCGGCCTCTTTGGGTACAACTGGAGTTTCGAAGGAACGTAAGTTCCACACAGAGTTGGTGGGTGTGCGTGGGACAGACTCCGCTTGGAATATCTCGCTCCCTGTTGTAGATAAAAATTCTCTGTGCCTTTCACGCGCTGTTCTGTTGCAATGTCCAACATCCAGCCGTCGCGGTTGCCGATTCGTGGGTCTTCCGTGAGCGCGAAGCGAGATGCCCGTGGCCGCCGCCGGTCGAAAGGCCCAAAGCGCCCGGCAGCGTCACAGGAGTGGGAATGAGAGAAGCTGGTCGCGGATGAGTTGAAGCTGCTGGACTCTGCCTGGTGCGCGGTGCTGGACACCCCCGGCTTGGCGGAAGAAGTATCATTGGAAAGCCGCACGGCCGTCTTGGACACTGGCTTCACCTGCTGGACAACTTCGACGACCTTGACAACAACTCGCTGCGCGGTGCTCTTGAGGCGACTGCCCGGGCGTCTCCATGGTCAGCTCCGCCTTCGTAACCTACCGGGACGCCTTCCTCTTCGCCCTCTCGGTCCATTGGGACGTCGACGTCGCCAGGTACGACCTCTCCCCTAAGCAGTCCTAGGCGGCCTTCGCATTTGCGGACCTGCTGGCGGCGGACCTCACTTACGGGTGCGGCAAGACGGGGCCGCTACCGACGATGGGGCCCCACCGCAGCGGGAGCCGCTACGCACGGGCTTGCGGGGCAGCACGACGACGCACGTGCTGGCGGGGCGGGGGCAGGCTATCCATGCGACGTTGCAGAAACGCAAAAAGAACATCAAGGTTGTCCGCAAGCAGGCTAGGGTATCCCGCTGGGCAATCCGACTTGGACGCCTCTTGGAGGGCATCATCGTGGACACTGACGATCATGACGCCGAGGGCACTCCCATGGATGTCGACACGGGGCGCAGATAGTGCGCCACGGAGCCCGCCTCGCAAGGAGCCAGGCTGGAGATCGCGCTGGACATCGGGTCTGTGGTGCTGCGCACGGAGGAGGGAGCCCAAGCGCTACTCAAGGACAAGTATCACGCGGACAAGGCCCGTCAAAGCGGAAAGCCAAGCCGGCGGAGACGCAGGGCCGCAGTGGCAAAGGACGAGACCACGGCGGGACGAAAAACAAGCGCTCGTACTCCTCGTCAGAATCATCCTCAGGCTCTTCTGACTTCACTGATAGCTCCTCTGACGACGGTGGCCACGCGGCGCGGAAGTCGTCCAACTCGTCAGCAACGTCGGACTACCAACGGGTATTCGAGAGCACGCAGCACGCGTCTAGGGCGCCCGCCTTCGTGTGGATGAAGGGAGAACCCCACTTCCGAAGTCGCAACTGTGGGGATCTCGTCCACTGCGCGCGACAGCCAAAACCTCTTGCCGTGTTTGCGGCCACTGCCACTCATATTGGCAAGGGGGTGCTTACAGCTGCCGCGGGCAGTTTGCTAAAAAGCACTGAATCGGGGCCGGGGGGGGGGGGGGCCACCATTAGGCTCCTCGCCCCCCCCCCCCACACACACACCCGGCGCCCTCGTCAAGAGGGCCCTGCCGCGATCCCCGCCTGCCAATGCTCCGTGCCCTGCGGCCCAGGAATGGCAAGGCTGCCGGGGGCGGTGCTGCAGATGATCGCGGAAGCGAAGTACGACCTCCAGATGCCATCGCCCTCTCCGACGCCATCACCCGCTTCCGAGAGGCAGCCACTTCCGACTTGGCCGTCACCTACGCCGGCACAACGCTCCAAGGGTTCGCGCAAGACACCAGGGACGGCCCCTCCAATGCCTTGCGGCGTCTCGCGATCACCGTCCGAAGACAGCCAGGGGCTAGCGCACAAGAGTGCCTACACGACCATATGCTCGGATCGACCGCACTACGGAATCGGACAGTGGATCGACTCAAGCGCGTCCTCGCGGCAGTCCGGCAAAGTGTTGGAGAAGTTCAAATGGATCCAGCCCATTGTCTGCCCAATGGATTGGAAAATGGTCGACGCGGCGGGGGACAACAACAAATGCTGGAGACGCCCACTTTCCCAAGCACAGTCTTGAGTACTCTTTGAACTTCTGGAGTCAGTCACAAAAAAAAACAACAAAGTACTGGGCATCCATGCAGGCCTTCGGCAGCCTCTGCCGGCTCGTGTCCGGTCCGGTCCGGAGGAGTGGGAGATTGTGGCGCTCGCGGCCCTCAGCATCGCGTTTGGGCTTTGGGGGAAGGAGGCCGTCTCCGCTCACTATGACGGCTCACTACGACCGCACCGCTGTCCACTGACAAGGGGCGAAGGGACGCCTTGGGCCCTGCGAGGAAGTGCCGGGGCCTTGGACCGCAAAGTGGGCTCAGCTGCTGTGGGACGTCCGCGCACGCCACGGCTACCACCCCGAGCGCACAACGTGGCATCCCACTAGGCACAGCTTACACAAGGCCCTCAAGGATCTCATCGGCCGCCCAAATTCGGGGTGCTCGCTCCTACGCTGGCACGGTTGGCGGCGGTTCGGAAGCGCCCAGCTGCGCTGCTTTGGTGCCCCCACGGACAGACAGCTACGCGCGGGGGTTGGGGGGGACGCCGGGGATGCCACACATCTACGCCTACCCAACCCACCAATGGGAGTTCGTACGCGGGGGGGCCGCTCATCGTCCCCTTGCAGGACAACGGGTCCATCGGCTGGCGGGGGCAGGCAGGGACCACATACCAAATATGGGCGCCGTGGGTACGAGCAGACCTCGCGTGGGCGCACTCGGCCCCACCAGGTATCTAGGACAAGGGTGCTGTACGACATGACGGGGCGACTAAGAGCGCGCCACCAATGTGGCACAAGCGGACTCGTACGGGATTCCGCGCCGGGGGAGGGGCACGCGGCGCTGCGGACGCAAGTTGAGCTGCTGGCACGGAAGATTTCCCACCTGGAGGGCATATGCTGGGGTCGCAAGGATGGTGGTCCGTACGGCTCGTGGATATGTACCTAGAGCTCCCCAACATCGCGGGCGGAAGCGCAGCCGCCAATCATTTTCAGGACATGCAGCAAGGCATAGTCAAGGACGGGCCGTGATGCCCTGATGACACGCTATATGACGACAGCACCCCGCTGCCGCCCAAAAAGCCGTATCAGAGAGTGCACGAGTAGGTGGCGGCAAAAGGTCTGCGACAGACTGGGCGTGTCTCCCTAGCGCACAGCCTCTGGCGTAAGTGCGTACCCCACGGGCTTCGTGCCGTTTACTAGAGGGGCACGTGTGGTTTCTCATAGCACAAGGCGGGGCGGCGGGCCAGCAAGGCAGCCCCGCTCGCGCGCATGTTTGAATCCGTTCACACGGTCACTCACGGCATGAAGCCCACGTCCGCCCCAGTCTCTGCGACTGCATTTCTCAAGCCTAAATCTAATGTCAAATGCCGACTGCTCCTCAATGCCACCACCATAAATGACTACGATGCCCCCCCCCCCCCCTCGGGTCCGCCTCCCTGCGCTGTCGGCTATTCTCTCCCGCTTCGAGAGCAAGCCTCCTGGGCCACTGTACATGTGTAAATTAGATCTCACCAACGCGTACGGTAGCATTGGGCTCCCCAAGTGCTGGCGCCGCACGTTTGTTGTTAGGGCAGGGGCACGCCGCTGGCGCTTTACTCGCCTTCCTTTTGGCTGGAAGTATTCCCCAGCCATTTGCCAACGCCTTGTTTCAAGAATAGTTGCGCGCGCACTGCGTGGCGTGGGCATTGACCAGGATGTCTATCTGGATGACGACTTGGATGCACGCAAAAGCCTGTAGAGTCCAAATGCCAAAGAACGGCGACACAATGGGCCAAGGGAGAACACTGCCGGGGCGGTGGGGCAGGCACAGCCACAGCCTAATGCGGACAATGCAACATGACCATTTGATCCCCCCCCCCCCCTGCTGTATGTTGTATGTGAACACAAGTGACCTTGACCAATCGTGAACCCAGTGGGTTTTTCAACCCAAGGCCCCAAAATTGCCCAACCAAGAAGGGCCGAATGGTGCCAGCGCAAGCACCTCGGGGAAGGGAGTGATGCACGCACAACCCTGTAGAGTCCAAAGGGCCAGAGAACAGCGTGGAGTCAGGGCAAGGGTGCACATTCAGGAGAAGCCTAGAGAAGCGCCCAACGCTGACACAATGGACAAAAGGCGATGACAGCTATGGGGCAGGCGCAGCTAGAGCCTAATGCGGACATTGCAACCTGTCCATTTGAAGCCTTGGGTAAGCCACGCCCTTGTCCAAAATACAATAGGCGTAGGGACCGTAATAATTTCGTACACAATTTAATTACGTACCAAATGTAGTGCGGCCACATAAGACATGGGTTTGTCGTCACATTTGCCAATTTCAGGACATGTGGCCCCACTAGGAATTTTTTTTCTAGTCGGATGCATTCCATAGGTCCTGAATAGCTAATTTCAGCACACGTGGCCTACGCACATGTGTGTCGGCAGTTGTATGTGTTGTGCAAGCCACGCCCTTGCCCAAGCTATAGTAGGCGTAGGGACCGTAATAATTGTGTACATTGGCATAGCTTGTAACCCCCCCACACACACTTATCCCCCCCCCCCACCACCACCCGTAGAGCCTCTGCAACGCTTTTAAGCTTCACTTGTGGGTCTCCAGCCGGGGGAACTCGGAAGGCATGATATTACATTATGTCAAGGTGCAATGATATCGAAGTTGAGATCTTCATGTTGAGGATCGCTTGAGGTAGACGATTTTGAGGTGCTATAGTATTGGTGTTTCGTAAGCAGAGCAGACCTGTGAGCAGGTACACAAAGGAACATTCCAGTCGTGATTAATGCACAATACGAGGAACTGATTGAACTTTGCGTGGCAATGACCGGTCGCCTGTGACACGGGGGCGTTCGGTAGCCAAGTATCCGTTGCTTCATGGCCACCACCACCCGAGCGAGCTGACCTCACTGCCCAGAGGAGCAGAGCCAATGCACAGTCAGAAACCACCTGGTGTGGTACAGAACTGGTCTACGCTGCAGTGCAGCAAGCAAGACATTGAACAATTGTGGTTATGACCATGCGCCTGTGACACGGGGGCGTATGCGAACCCAGTTTCCGTTGCCTCATGGCCCACCACCCATAACCCCCTCCCCCCCCACGGAGATCCATGCCACCCAGGGTCTTTTAACCCTCCCTTTTCAGCGCACAGGCAGGGAACAAGAAACGCCGGCGGTTGATGGATTGCCAATAAGCGGGAACCGGTTATTTCTTCTAGACTTGCATCGGCTTACAAACATGTTTTCTCTTTTGTGGATATTGCTGAGTCGTTCAAGAAGCCTGGCTACATCTGACCCACTTTTGATGGCGGCCACATTGATTTGAGAGAGCTGCCCGATTATCAATATGATCCGAATGATGCATTGATTTGGTTCCAGCCAAAGCGTGTTCTTGAGTCCGAGAATGCCAATGAGCACCGCCCTACCAAGAAACAGGCACAGGCCTCATGTGCCCAGAATGCAGCGCTGCGCAGCAATGAGCTTAACCCCAACCCTAATCAAGACTGAATATTGGGACCGAGCTAGTGGGGGAGGGAACATCATCTATGATTGGTGAGGGACATCAAGAATGATTCACACATTGATAGCTCTTGACAAAGTGAAATCAGCTTGCAAGTCAACCCCATCACCACGAGGCCCACTTTCAAGGCTTTTTGGATTTCTGAAGGGCCAAAATGCCCCAATATGGGCTCAAAATGGGCGCATTTCACCCGTTTGTGCACCCCAAATGGTCTAGGATGAGGTTTGAAAAAATGTGTTTTTGACCCATTTTTGACCCATTTTTGGTCCCAAACCATCCCATTTTCAAGGCATTTTGGGGATTTTCGGAGGACCAAAATGGGCCACCACAAGCTCAAAACGGTCCAAAAACACTTGTTTTAGCGTCGCACGTGGTCTAGGATCATTTTTGAGAAAAGTCATCTTTTTGCCCCTACAGGACCCTGTTGACCCATTTGGGCACCCACCTGTTTGGGCTTGAGCTTGCAGCTTGCCGCAGCCTAGTGGGCCTAGGTATTGGGGTCTAGGCGACTGTTTGGGCAATTCTGAGGGCTGGAAACCACAAAAAGTGGGGGGTTGCGGGTGGAGTAGGTGCCCTCGGAATCACATTTTGAGCCATGTAGCCAAAGATATGGCCTATTCTTGGTTTGTGGCTGTTGGCATTTGGAGCTTTTGGGGGCCTTTTTGGGCCGTTTCCGGGACATATCATGGAGTTAGAGGGCCGCAAAGGGATCGTTGACACAGGGAAGTCAAGCCGCACGTGAAGCGTACGCACCGTTTCCCTTCGTTTGGCCGTTTTGAATGTGTTCCAGGGCTTTTTTGGCCCAAAAATGGCCATTTTTGGCCCTAAACTGCAGTTTTTGAAAATGAGGTCCGCCACTTGCGAATCCCGTTCCCGGCCGCCACCGTTGAGTTTCTTGCTCAAACTTTGTGTGATTGTACTAGATATCATCCACCAAAATTTCAACCCAATACGAAGCACCACGACGGAATTCTGATTTTTGCCCATTTCACGCGTGCTGCTGCTTGCTTGCTGCTTGCTGCTGCTTGCTGCTGCTGCTGCTGCTGCTAAACCTGGTAGGTCCACCCTAGACACTAAAAAGGGTTATAAAACCAAGACTGGTTCCACCAGCTCGGTGACCCTAACCCTAACCTGGGGTTCTTACAAGCCCACTCATCACCCACACGCCGATAGTGATGCCGGTATACAAAAATGAAATCATTATCTAGTGATTGCAAAATTGCAGTCAATCCACCTGGAATTACGGCAATAGAGGTATTGGACCAGGCAAAACCATCCTTTACAGCCTGGGTGACATGTGCAGTTGCACTGTCGTATGTTGCAAATTGGCGCTTGTCCTGTGTACATCCCCAATGCGGGAGGTAGTTGCAGACCATCCAATCGGTATCGATTACACCACACTTTTGGAGTATCACAATGACATCTTTGTTGTACTTTGACTTTTCGGCTGCAGACTGCTTGAAATTGTCTTTCATTTTATATATGGTGAAAGGCTTGATGGGTTGCCAAACTGGCTGGTCTTTTTCCTGAAACTTGATAGTGAGCAAATCTGTTTTACTACACATGAAATCCTACTCTGTGAAAGGGGATTTGCGTACCTCATTAGGTGTTCCCTTGTCATTGAGGCTGCAAACATTCCATCTATAGCCGGATCTCGAGGGCCATCAGGAGGGGCAGCAGGGGTAGCACCTTCAGCAACGGCAGCTGCATGTTCAACAACTTCAACAACAGGGTCATCTGCTAGCTGATCTTGAGGACCATCAGCACGGTCAGGGGACAGCACCGTCTGCAATACCACCAGTGTCCTCCAATGCTGCAAGTTGAACAAGGGCATAATTGACATTGTCAATGACAATCCGTTCCTCCTCATCATCCCCCTCAGGCAAGTCACAGAGCTCCTCATCTGAAAGTCCCCCCACCTCCTCATCATCGTCAGGAGCTGCAGCAGGGACTCCCACAGATAGATCCAAATCAATTTCCAGTACAAAAAAGATGAATGACGTCTGAAGGTGCAAATGTGTCTGGATCCATGCCACTCAGGGACTTATAACCCCCCTCCCAACTTATAACCCACCCCCTTGCAGCTTCAACCCAACCGCAATACTGCTACCACCGGGGGGTTTATAAGTGGGGGGGGGTTTATGGGGGGGGGGGGGATACGTGTGAGATCCGCTACCACAGCCATTGTGGGATCATCATTGCACTGGACAGCTCTCAACCTTGATACCGAGAGGTTATCTTGAGTACTGTCATATGAGCAGGCTACGCCAGCTCATCTTGGTCTGAGCCAAAAAAAATGGATTCATGACCCACACACATTGTGCACCGTCAGGTTAACCACCAACCACCATCAGTTAGAACCCCCCTGGCTGCACACTCCCTTCTGTTGCAACAGACGGTGTTTTTTCCTGAATGGTTGCGCCAGACGCCAGCTTGGAGGAAGCGGACAGCAGTGTTCCTAGTCCGGAGTGGCTCTCATCACCTGCGAGTGTTCGTCCAATAACCCCCGCTCCGTCACCAGCACCAGCCAACAGCGATACAAGTGTCAAGGATGCCGTCAAGCCGGGGGCCGTGTATGAGGAGTACCACACGGTCGACATCGCAAAGGGCCTCGCGGAGGATCCCCCCGAAGGGAACGGAGACGCCGTCGAGCAGAAGAAGGGCTGCTTCAGCTGCTTCAAGAAGAAGAAGAAGGAGGACAAGCCTCCGGCCGTCTCCTTCCTGCAGCTCTATCGGTACGCTGACCGGGCGGACCGCGTCCGGATGTTGGTCGGCGGGCTTGCGTCGGTCCTTCTGGGGGCGTCGCTGCCGGTCTTCTGCTTCCTGTTCGGCGTCGTTCTGGACGACCTGGGGGCTGGGGACCGGGACGCCGTCACCCGCATGGCGATCATCCTGACGGGCATGGGGCTGGGGGCCTGGCTGCTGGCCACCCTGGCCGTCGCCTGCTTCACCGTGAGCGGGGAGCGCCAGGCCCGCCGCATCCGCCGGTCGTTCTTCACCGCCATCCTCGACCAGGTGTTCTGCCGACCACACCGACTGGCCTCCTGATGCCCAGCTGTGCAGCCTGCCAACACACTGGCCCAATGCTGCTGCACTGTTGCAGTGTAGACCAGTGAATATTCAACATGGCACACTAGAAGGCGTGGGTGATATCAGGCCGCTTACTCTGTAGTATCGGAGGGGAAAGACGGTGCCCCCTCTCTTTTGTGAGGGGTAGGCCTGTCTGAAAGATACTGTATGACTCTGGCCTCGCACCAAAATGTAACATACCCTTGCTGAGAACTCACCTTCGCAGCTGTCGGACTATGTTCACTGAAAGCAAAAAACAAAGTGCAACACGGCACACTACAGGACGTCCACAAAAACAATGCAACCTAAATTGCATTCTGGTTTCGGACTGGAAATCAGGCACGAGCACAAATTGAACAAGCAACAAAACCGCTGCAGACAGATCTTTTTTCACTTGATGAGCTTTTACTCATTTGCTTGTACCCAACCATGAAGGGTAGCTCTGTACCCCATGTTTCGCTGCATGGGTCATTGTGTGCATAGCTGCTGAAGACTGCATGAGGTGGGGTGAGGTCCACGCAAGGTTTGCTTCCTGTTGTGTGGTGCCTGCCCCTGATTCGATTGTGCTGGTCGCCAGGAGGTGGCGTTTTTTGACGACCACAAGCCTGGGGAACTGACCAGCTACTTGAGCTCGGACGTGAGCATCGTCTGCTCGGTGCTGGGCATCAAGACCGCGAATCTCATCAACTACCTGACGTCCTTCATCGTGGCCTACATCCTCGCGTTCGTGCAGTCGTGGCGGCTGACCCTCATCATGATGGCGGTCATGCCGGTGCTCATCGTCTCGGGGGCCTGCATCGCGATCTTCCTCTCGACGGCCACCGCCAAGGCCCAGGAGGCGTACGCCGCGGCCGGCGGCATCGCGCAGGAGGTGCTGTCCGCCATCCGGACCGTCCAGGCGTTCAACGCCGGGCCCCGGGAGTGCGCGCGCTACAACGCGCGCGTCGCGGAGTGCGAGCGCATCAGCGTCCGGAAGGGCTCCATGATGGGGCTCTCGGTGGGCATCATGTACGCGTTCGTGTGGTGCTCCTACGCCCTCGCCTTCTTCTACGGGTCGTACCTCGTCGAGTGGGGTCTCCGGTCCGGCGGTGACGTCGTGTCGGTGTTCTTCTGTCTGATGATGGGCTCGTTCCAGTTGGGCGCCGCCGGCCCCCTCGTGGCCAGCATCAACGAGGCCCGCGGCGCCGCCTACAAGCTGTTCAGCATCGTGGACCGCACATCTGCCATCACGGCCCATGAGGATGGCCCAGGCCAGCGCCTGCCGGACTTCAAGGGGCACATCGCCTTCCGGGATGTAAGCTTTGCATACCCGAGCCGCCACGACGTCCCCATCTTCCACGGGCTGGACCTGGAGATCGAGCCGGGGCAGAACGTGGCACTGGTGGGCCCCAGCGGCTGCGGCAAGAGCAGCATCATCGCCCTCATGGAGCGGTTCTACGACCCCGACGAAGGCGCAGTGCTGGTCGACGGCGTCCCATTGAGGGACGTGAACCTCCACTGGTGGCGCAGGCAGGTCGGCATCGTGACGCAGGAGCCCACGCTGTTCAGTGCCTCCATCCTCGAGAACATTCTCTGCGCCAACCCGCAGGCCACCAGGTGACCACCCACACAGCCATCAAACGTGTTCTTGGTCTGGTACTATACTGCCCCATGCCATTGACTTCCCACGCAATTGGTGACGTACAATGCTCCAATGCACAGATTGTGACAACGGCCATTGTGAGGCACGCATGGTTCCCTTGTGCGTGTGGGTGGGTGGGTGGGTGGGTGGGTGTGTGTGTGTGCTTCACGTTGCCTGCCTGTTTGACTCGCGTCAATCATTTGTGTGTCTCTGTGTGTGTGTGTGTGTGTGTGTGTGTGTGTGTGTGTATTCTGGCATTCGGAAACTGAGTTGTGCCCGTTTGCTTTGCAATTGTGTGTGTGTGTGTGTGTGTGTGTGTGTGTGTGTGTGTGTGTGTGTGTGTGTGTGTGTGTGTGTGTGTGTGTGTGTGTGTGTGTGTGTGTGTGTGTGTGTGTGTGTGTGCGAAAACAATGATTCTAGTCATGCTCAAACTCCTCAAACACCTTGTCCATGAGGTGATCCAGCCCATGTAACGTGAGCAACCATGGGTCCTCAGGACTACGTCGTAATCTTGACTTGGGTTTGCCTCGCCGGTTAAGGCAGCCGTGCACCGTCAGAGCAACACACTCCCATTGAAAAAAGAGCAGGACTGATGCACAATCAAGCATTCAGGCTCCCATCACTGCGCGTTTTACTTCTTTGGTTGTCCGAAATGGCTGAATTTGCGTAATGGGCCCCTTCCCGTGGGTTGCATGTGAGCACGGCGTTGTTTTCAATACAGCGACCCAGTTGGACTGTAGTGTATCTGACTGCACTTGTTTTTGTCCAGAATGCACGAACAATCGACATTTCTTACGCGCCTCGTCTTGCCCAATCTAGCGCGGATGTTCATTGGACAGCAACAAACGACATTTCCTACTCAAGAGTATCACGGATCAGGCCCAAATCCCTAGACGAGGGGCCCCCGGGGTAGGAACTGTGGGTGCTTGGGTGGGCCAGAAGGCTGAATCTCCGCCCCATGTGCCCCCTCATGTGTTGGTTGTTATCATGTGGGCTTTGCGGATTTGCTGTGCTAGCAGACAGGTGGCAGGCGATCTTGGGTGAGTTTCCTGGCAGGTGCACGCAGTGCGCACGCAGTGCCCATGCAGTGCAACAACTTGGCCACTGTCGGACCCAGCGCTCGTTTCCGTGGTGTACATCGGCGTTAAGATCCCGTGGGTACAACAGCTATCGCAATATTTGGAGGGGCAATGGGACTACCCTTCACAAATCTATTCGCATCTTGTTGTACCTCACCCAGTTTTGTATTCGGCGCTAGGTTCGCTACCCCTCGTATGGCCCTTGGCCCCATGTGCCCCCTCATGTGTTGGTTGTTATCTTGTGGGCTTTGCTGCGTTGCTGTGCTAGCAGACATGTGGCAGGTGATCTTGGGTGAGTTTCCTGGCAGGTGCACGCAGTGCCCACGCAGTGCAACAACTTGGCCTAAAACAGGGGCCAAACATGCCAAGGGCCATTTCGTCTGTGGTTAGCATACACACATCTTTGTTTAAGCACAGGATCATGGTCTGACTGGCGTTTTTCCTGATTTTGTCTAGGCTTGCAAAAAGGTCAAGAGAGGTATCGTAATCCAACACCTGGGATTACTGGGTCTGGTTCAGCGGTTGTCGGAAAGATTCCACTGGATCGTCCCTACCTTCATCATGGGACCGTCCAGCAATGCAGTACTCCCTGAAGCAGAGCAGCACTATCCAGGGTGAGCACATGACGCGGTGCATACGCGGTGCACTGGGGACACCCGGCAGGAGTAGAAAGAGCAAAGCACAGTGGGAAGTTCGAATCCCAGTCAGCCAGGGATACCATCCCAACTCGGGCGTCCCCAGGACGATCACCTCACAAGGGGCACATGCTGCAAGGGTTCTCCCTGAAGGGGGGTGCCTTGAGCGCAGTGCGTGCGCAGTACAACTATTTGGCCGTCTGTGCAGACCTAAACCTGGCAGGTAAAACGAACGAGCCGCCGGGTTGTTCAATTAGAAAATTCCTTCTCCATGTGGAACAGCCTCCCTAACCGTTCTCAGGAGCCTCACATGAAATAGGCTAGGTTGAGGGGGCAGGGGTGGCGGGCGTTCAGAAAAGGGGGCAGTGTGGAGGCTTTCTCAGGGAGTACATTCCAAAAGTAGCGCACGCAGTGCAAGGAGCCCCCCTCAGGTCCTCAACCCTGCTGCCTCGCTGCCTCGTTCCTCCCCTCTCTCCCTCCCCCCTCCCCCTTGCGGCTGTCCACTTCAGGGAACAGGTCGTTCAGGCCTGCAAAGACGCCTTCATCGACGACGTCATCAGTCACCTCCCCGAGGGCTACGATACACAAGTGGGCGAGGCCGGCTCGCAGCTCAGCGGGGGGCAGAAGCAGCGGGTGGCCATCGCAAGAGCCATCATCAAGGACCCCAAAGTGCTCCTGCTGGACGAGGCCACCAGCGCGCTGGACCGTGGGAGCGAAGTGGTGGTGCAGGAAGCCCTTAAGAATGTGATGCGGGGGCGCACTGTCCTCAGCATCGCCCATCGGCTGGTGACCATCCAAGACGCCGATTGCATCTACTACATTCAGCCCCGAGATCCGTGTGCTTCTCCGGGCTCTCCAGAGGCGTTCTCCCACATCCTTGAGCATGGTATGTCTTCTCAGCTATGCCCTCTGAGAGGTCGCGGACAGTCGCGGAGAGGTTGGGAGAGATTGCATTTTGCAGAGAGCTTGTCTTTCCGTCAGACCGCGGGGTCCTGTGCTTCAGCATGGGTGCAACCGACAGGCAGAGTGGTCCTTGGAAGGTTTGGGCCCCGTTCCGGCAAGATTAGCTGAGCGCCAAATCAAAACACACAGACGTGGGCTGCGGTCTCTAGCAGACTGCGACCCACATTCTGTGATCAGCAAGCCACGCCCACGTCTCCACGACAGCAGACGGCACTCCGTTTCTCGGGAGCACGTTGTTTTTGACGTTGACGATTGGGAGTAAATTGCCGGGGGCTCGCAATTGCCGGTTCACCATTGCCGCTAGTGGTTCGACACTGACCAGGCGATCGGCGGGCACTGGTGGTGGTTGGCCCTTAAGTAGCATTTTTTGACGTACCGATGTGGTGTGGTGTGGTGTGGTGTGGTGTGGTGTGGTGTGGTGTGGTGTGGTGTGGTGTGGTGTGGTGTGGTGTGGTGTGGTGTGGTGTGGTGTGGCAGGGGGGTCCTTAAGGGACGAGATTTTTTTTGTTTTTTTGTTAAGGACAGCCCTTAAGGACAGCCCCTAGAGGCCTTTTTGCCCTGGCCCAACGTGGGCCATGTCTATCCCCCCTTTTTGGGGATCGCCGAGAAAGCAGGAGTTACGCAGCAATTCCGCCCTCTTTTGGGCACCACTTCTGATTTTGCCCCCCGCTCTGAAGTGGTGGGGATCCCCGAGACGGCAGGGGTGACGTAGCCATTTTGCCCACAAGTGGGCCACTTCTGATTTCCCCCCCCCCCCGCTCTGAAGCGGTGGGGATCCCCGACACGGCAGGGGTGACGTAGCCACCTTGCCCACAAGTGGGCCATTTCTGATTTTGCCCCCCGCTCTGCAGCGGTGGGGATCCCCGAGACGGCAGGGGTTACGTAGCCACCTTGCCCACAAGTGGGCCACTTCTGATTGGAACACCTGCCCGAGTACATTAATCATGAGGCTGACCTGGGGCGGAGGGAGAAGGCCCAAGGTATGTTCGATGCACTTTCGCACCCCCTCTTCAAGTTCACGGCGGCCTTTTTTTGCGATGTTTTTCTTTTGTTTGTGCCACAAGCAAGAAAGTTCAAGCGACCAAGGGGGCACGGGTCGCCGCCGTCCAGGGTTTGATGAACGTGATGTGCACACAGATGTTGCACACCATGCGTCATGTCATTCCAGGGGGGTGGGAGGAATCGTTGGGTGTTGACGTAGGGAGTAGCCTCATCAAGGGTAGCCGGATGAAGTTTCTTCGCAGTTTGATTGAAGATGTGCAGACACGATTCAAGGGAACTGAGTGGGATGGTAGTGCTAAAGTGGAGGATTGGGTTGAGGCAAGCTCGTGTTCGTGTGAGAGAGTGTTTAGCTACGTGACGGCTACGGACTTTGGCCAAAGCACGGAGCGCATGTGTGAGACACTGTGGGTAAGGTGCAATGGGGAGGCACCAGAGGATTGGGGGCCCTTTGAGGTTTTTGATGATCTTCGCAAGACCCCTTTCCGCCCACGCAAACGGAAGCAAGGGCATGCGGTTGAGGTGGAAGATGGTGGTTTGCTTGGGTTTGCGGCTTTCAAGGATTTGGCAGTTTCTTTGGAAGAGGATGGGCAGGCAGAGGTTCAGTTGGACATTCAAGATTTGTAGGTTGTCCCCAAGAGGGCAACACGTCACGCCGATGTGTATGGGGTTGGGTTGGAGGGTGAGGACGAAGACAGTGAGGACAAGGATTTGGAGCAGGCAGGTGAAGTTGCCAGTAGCTCCTCTTCTGACCTTCGTAACCCCTCAGGTGTCCCCTCCACCTCTTCTAACCCTGCCGCGCAGTTGGTGTTTGCGTACGATGTGGATGAGGCGGTGTTGAAGGCAATGGAGAGCGGGAGGTTGCATGAGTGGACTAAAGTTGAGTTTAAGGCCATTTCTAGGAAGCATGGTTTGAGTGTGAGCGGGGGGAAGGGTGAGCTTATGGAGCGTGTCAGGGTGCACTTCCAGAGGTTGTACCAGCTGTAGGGAGTTTGTTATCAGCTGTGCCACCGGCCATGGAACATTCGGGTGGTCGAACGCTGCATCACTGGATTTGACCGAAAAAAGTATTGCTCTTGTTCATGTTGAATTGTGCAGGGTGTGAGGTAGGGTTCTGATGCTATCATGCAACACATGTGGGGCTGGGATCATATGGTTGTGTGCTTATACAAATTTGGGGCTAGGGACTCATGGTTGAACAATTGGGAACACCGGGGTGAAGACATGTACTGTCCGCGGGCTCTTTTGAAAATACCAGGTTCTGGAACAACTTTTTTGTTTCCCGTTAAGGACACCCCTGTGGTGTGGTGTGGTGTGGTGTGGTGTGGTATGTTTGTGTCGTGTCGTGCCGTGCCGTGTTGTGCTGTGTCGTGCTGCGGGAGGTCCAGAGGAGCAGATTTCTACAACAACAGATATCCCGATTCGATTCACCCGGTGTCGCAGGGTCTCAGAGCATGAACGGCCCCCGACAGTCCTTTGGCCTCGCGAAGCCTCGGGGGGTGTAGCCAGCTCTCGGCGCTTGTGGTGGAGCGTGGCGCAGTCATGCAGCAGGAGACGAGTGGGGGAGGGGGTGTCCGAGTCCGAGGAGTCCGCCACTCCATGGGGCTGCTGGTCACCCAGGTACAGTTGCAATGGGGCAAAAAAAGATTTTGTTGCAGTGGCAGCCCCAATGGGTTCAGGTCCCCAGATGTCTCAAGCATCATTGCTGCGGCCTCCTGAATGGACCGGTCAACAAAGACAGAACAAATACACATGCAAATTCACATTTCCGTGCAATGTCGCGGGGCTGTCGGCATTTTCACGGTGAAATACAGGAGTTTGAGGATTTTCCTGGGATTTTCAGCAAATTGCTGGCACACAAAACTTCCACTTCAGGGCCGACCGCCATCGTCAACCGATGACCGCTGTCGCTGGACCACCAACTGCCGTCCGCCAATCGCCAATGCCGAGGATTTTTATCCCATTCACTGAGTTGAATAAAAAAACAACAATAAAGCACATGGGACGTGCCATTCCTGAAGAACAAGGCTAGGACACAGGTGACCCCCCAGGCGGGTCATGAAGGCATAACAGAATGCATTCAAGGACAGTTGTAACAGGGCTTTTCCGAACGAAAATGCGGTTGGTGTTTGGTCGGCGGGTTTGGGGTGGCAGAATGGCGCGTAACCGACGACGGCGGTATTTGGTGAGCCAACAATAGCCGACGATGGTCAAGCGATGCAGGTTGGCGGCTGCCCGACAGCAGTCATTGATCGGCGGGTCCTCTGCTCGCGTCTGGGCATGCGGAGTCCGTTTGTATCGTATCGTTGCATGAAGGACATCCCTTCGGGGCTCTGTCAGCGTCCACCTGGGCCCGCGGCAGGACCGGGCAGGATTGCCGTGGGCAGATACAAGTGTGCCCTGAGCGTGCAGTCGAGCAGGTGTATGCGTACCCTCCAAGGCCCACTCGGGCACTTGCCTATCTGCCCCCACGGCCACTTCGAGCAGGTGCCGAGTTTCCCATTTCGTCCATTTGGGCACACTGCTCGTTTGCCACGGGGGGTCGTTGCGCCTGCAGGGGGGCAATGCCAAGGACTTGAAAGGCGGTTGGGCGGCGTTTACAAAACAGTTGAAGAGCGGCTCGGGCCGGACGGAAACAGCCGCGCCTCCCCTTCGGAGTCGCGGAAAGGGGTCAACAGCACAAGTGTTGCATGGCCTCTCCCGCAGGGACGCACCAGCAGCTGATGGACCTGGACGGGGCGTACGCCGCGATGGTGCGCACCCAAAACCAGGCCGCTGAACGGAAGGCCTCGGCAGGAACCACCACCGGCACTGACGCGGCGTCCCCAACCCTCAGGGCGCCCGCAGGCTTCTTGTCTGAGCGGGAGGGCCTCTTGGATGCAGAGCGTGAGGACCGCATGAAGGGGTCCAAGGGTTTCAAGCGCACCGCGAAGTACAACCATCCGGAGTGGCCGTGGATTGTGGTTGGGGTGCTCGCGGCCGCGGCCGCGGGCACTGCGTACCCCGTGTACGCCATCCTTTTCGCGGAGGTACTGGAGCTGTTCTATGCGCCCGTGGAGGTGATGCGGGATGAGATCTGGATCTGGTGCGTGGCACTGCTGGCGCTGGGCGTCATGAACTTCTTCGCCTACTGGATCAAGATCTATGCCCTGTCCGTCGCAGGGGAGAGGCTCACTACAAGACTCCGCAAGTTGCTCTTCAAGGCGCTAGTACACCAGGACATTGGATGGTTTGATATGCCGGGCAACGAGTCTGGGTCGTTGTGCGCCAAGCTGGCCGGGGAAACGACAGAGGTGTGCTGGGGTGTGTGGTGCTATGTTGCGTTCTCTTGTGTCATGTCGTGCTGTGTTGTGTCGTGTTATGCTGCGCCGCGCTGTGCTGCACAGCCTTGTTGTTGTGTTGTGTTGTGTTGCATTTTGGTGTGCGGTGTGGGGTTGGCGTTGAGGTTGCGTTCTTGCTCCGAGATTGCATGGTCCCGGAGACTGGAGATCCCCCCACAGCCTGGCGAAGCCTCAATGGGTGGTGCCAGCTCTGGGGGCCATCGTAGGAGCGTTGCAGAGCCATGAAGCACGTGACAATGCGGGCGTTACAGTCCCATGGTGGGGGTAGCAGTGACTCCATCGCTCCATCGGGCTGCTCAGTATGGCTTCATCTCCTCCTCCTCGTGTTGTGTTGTTGTTGTGCTGTTGTGCTGTGGGGTGTGTGCTATGCCATGCTGGGCTGGGCTGGGCTGTCCTTTTCCGTGCTGTGCTGTGTATTGTTGCGTAGCTCTGTGTGCCATGCTGTCTTCGTCGCAAGACGTGTTGCTTCGTGTCCTTCATTGCCGTGCTCCCGTGTGTTGCGCCATTTCATTCGTCTGCCGGTCTGCCTCTTGCACCAGGGACACCTGCATCCCGACCGCAGGGCCCGCCATGAAGATGTGCTGCAGGCCCCTCGCTTCTGATAGGCCGTTGGGAACCCCACTATGCGGCCGCTCGCTGCAGAGGTAGGGCCTCAGAAAATCTTCTGTGATTCGGGGCTTGTTGGGGTCTGCGCGATTAGTTACTTCAGCAGCGTGGCAAGCGCCTTGGCGTGGGCATACCAGACTCTGATGGACTCCTCGATGACGTGGCGTATGAACTCATTCCCCAGTGTGTGAGGCCCAGAGCACTCCATGTGGGCCCGCTGCATGGAGGGGGGTTGCAACGTTGCCACCCACTATTCCATAACAGCCGGCTCCCGCAGCCGGTTGCGCACCGACATGGCCCGACTTCCCACCTTTTGGTCTAGCCACTCTGCGAGTCGCCGGCCCCCACTCGTGGGACTCGGCCGAGCAGGCCCAAAGGTGGGGCACCATTTCTGGCTGCGCCTCGCAAAGGAGGCATGTGGTGTCCAGCACCATGTTTCGGTGGGACAACCGGTGCGCCACGACAGTCATCGTCGAGATGTTGTCACGGGGACTAGTGTCTCCACAAAACGTCGAACTATCGCCATCTCCTAAGGGCTCTATTAAGCAGAGAATGGTGCAAAATGCATCCGGTCCTGTGCACAAGAGTCTCCCCACTACATGTCTCAAAACCACCCACTGAGTGCTTATTTTGGGCACCTGATGGTCAAGAGGTCACACAAAGATTGGACTGTAACTTTGGAAAATGGACCCTCCCCATTGGCTCTAACGGGCGCCGTTGCAACCGTAGGGGGGGGGGCTTTGCCTCCGCTTTTAAGCCCCGCCTTAGGCTGCGGCAACGCCCCACCTCTGGGATGGTGCTCCTGATGGTAGCACATGTCCTCCGGCTCTCACAAGTCATTCATGCAGGCCTTGCCACGAGAGACCCGACTTGTCATCCCCCTCTACGGGGCCTAGTGTCTCCACAAAACGTCGAACTATCGCCATCTCCTAGGGGCTCTATTAAGCAGAGAATGGTGCAAAATGCATCCGGTCCTGTGCACAAGAGTCTCCCCACTACATGTCTCAAAACCACCCACAAAGTGCTTATTTTGGGCACCTGACAGTCAAGAGGTCACACCAAAGATTGGGGTGTGACTTTTGGAAAATGGACCCTCCCCGTTGGCTCTAAGGGGCACCGTTGCGACCATACGGTGCGCCGATATATGGCGCTGCTGGTCACTGTCGAACCAGTCGAGGGGGAGGCCACAACCCGGCATATAGTTCGCCCCCCAACGGGCCTCATATCCGACCCGTGCCGGAATGGAGGCTTGATCCTGCAACCAGGCGGCCAGCGCTATGGGGGAAAGCTGGTACTGGTCCCGGTAGGCCACCGGGGGGAGAAAGGAGAAGGGGCGGCGGAGGAGCCATGTGAGGTCGACCTCCGGTGGCTCCTGCATTGCCGCATCAACGCGGACGTTCAGGTCCGTGATCCAGTGCGATGGCGTGGTGACCACATTGATGGCCGAGGCTAGGGAGAGACGGCGGCCGGTGTATGCCATCTCCACAGTGGCCCCCTTCTTGGTAAGTACGGAGGGCCCCCACCGCCGCCTCGGAGTCTCGCACCAGCCAGTACACTCCCAGTTGCTCGGCCAACCTCCGGACGTAAGACAAGAGGATCGTTGTGTTGTGTTGTGTTGTGTTGTGTTGCGTTGTGTTGTGTTGTGTTGTGTTGTGTTGTGTTGTGTTGTGTTGTGTTGTGTTGTGTTGTGTTGTGTTGTGTTGTGTTGTGTTGTGTTGTGTTGTGTTGTGTTGTGTTGTGTTGTAGTATGTTGTGTGGTGTTGTGTTGTGTTTTGTTGTCTTGTCTTGTCTTGTCTTGTCTTGTCTTGTCTTGTCTTGTCTTGTCTTGTCTTGTCTTGTCTTGTCTTGTCTTGTCTTGTCTTGTCTTGTCTTGTCTTGTCTTGTCTTGTGTTGTCTTGTCTTGTCTTGTCTTGTCTTGTCTTGTCTTGTCTTGTGTTGTCTTATGTTGTGTTGTGTTATGTTATGTTGTGTTGTGTTGTCTTGCGCTGCGCGTTTTGCATGGTGTCGTGCGGGTGGCAGGTGCAGCACATGTGGGGAGGCGCCATCGGGACCAATGTGCAAGCGGCCGTGAACCTGTTGACTGGAGTCATCATTGCCTTCATTGTCTCGTGGAAGCTCGCGCTTGTGACCTGCGCTTCCGTCCCGGCCATGATCATCGCCGGGGTCATCAACATGAAGTTCACCTACGGCCTAGAGAAGCAGGACGGCGAGCAATTGGAGGCCGCTGGCAAGGTCGCCTCCGAGAGCATCAGCGGCCACCGCACCGTGTTCGCCTTTAACCTCCAGCCAAGCCAGTGCGCGCAGTACGATGAGTGTCTGGCGGGTCCGGCGAAGCAGGCGGTCAAGAAGGGGCTGATCTCTGGCTTCTTCTTCGGGTTCTCGCAGTTCGTCATGTTCGCGGGCTTCGCTCTGGCGTTCTGGTATGGGTCGGAGCTCGCCAACGACGGGGAGCTGACCTTCAAGGACATCCTGACGTGCAGCATGGCGTTGCTGATGGGGGCCATGGGGGCGGGCGAGGCATGTACTCTTCCCCGTGTGAAGGCCCGTGCCCCTGCTGTGCCCTGCTACACCCGAGGCTTGCTTCAGCGCGCCACTGACGTGTGACACTGGGTGACCCCCTGCTGCCCTGCCCATGTGAATCCAATGCGACACGCTGCAGAAGACAATCTGCCATGTCGGGGAATCAAAATTTTGAGACACAAACGGCAGGAGCATTGGATCCGTTGGTGGCATCAACGCTTTGCAGGGCAAGTGTTTCCACGCTTAAAGCAGTTTTCTGCAGACTGCTTCCAAGCGCGAGCCACATGAACACGAGGGGAGAAATTCTGACAATTAAACCCTGGCCCGCTGCTGGCACGGTTTTTCACCTATTTACAAGTTTTCGGACACCCAAACCTTGTGCACCGTCGCTGTTTGGGCAATTGCAGCACTGGGTGGATGCCCTATGCGTGCTGTGCACATTTACTGCATCCAAAACACCACTTCTAATGCAGACAGCATGAAGAGATTGGCCTTCAGCGTCTCTAGTGGTTTATTAATCAGATTTTTCGAAAGATGGACACCATTTAAGAAGCATTTTTTAAGGTCTAGGACGGTTTTTTTTTCATTGCGTCAATTTTTTTTGGAAGTTCAGTACTCCCTAGACCAGGCGATGACCCCCGCCCCCAGGGGTCAAGGGGTGCGCGGGTAGGTTGGGCCCATTTTTTGGCCATTTTCCCTGGCCACGGGGCGATACGCTTTTTTCGGGTGTTGGGTGGTGGCAGATTGGTCATGGTTGCCCACAGAAGCACAGATGTTAGTTGTAGTTCATTTAGAGGATTGCGACCGTGGGGCATTTTTGGTTTGTCTTCTTGCTTCCAGGATACTTCTTGTGCTGTGCCCCCTTTGTTCTCTTGCACCCGGACTTGTTGCTCATGTGGGGCACACATCCGCATGAGCCAAATGTCGAGCGAGAGCATTTGAACCTAACAGGCCACCGCTGAGTGACCAGCTTTGTCAAACCAGATCGGTTTTTACGACACTGTTTGTATGCCAGCAAGGCATGTCCTCAGCCTGAGGCCCCGAGGAGGCCCCAGCCTGAAGGAGGGGCCGTGGGCCGGTAGCACGGCACCTTGCACGTGTGCAGGGGGATTTCAGAGAAATTTGGGCCAATTCCCAAAAATGTTATGCCCATTTCCGAAAATTTGGGCCAGTTTCAATTCTGAAAATCTGGGCCGCTTTCCGATTTTGGGCCAATTTCATCTGTGGAAATGTTGGGCCCATTTCCAAATGTTTGGGCCATTTTTCGAAAAGTTTGGGCCAATTTCATTTCTGAACGCTGTGGGCCGAATGCAAGGGTAGAATAATATGCACCAGGGATGGCAACAAGAACATTGTTATTTTTCGCCGGGGGGGGGGGGGTCGAGCTGTCTGTCACTCAGTGACAGTTCGAGAGTGACAGATGGAGATGATAGCCACTGCCGGTGACAGTTGCGTGTACAGTGACAATGGCATTTTGTTGCAAACCACAGTGTCTGGGGCGGAGGATTTGAAGGAAGAGGTCTACCCCTATAACCAGGTTGCCAATGCATCGGCCGCGGAGGGGCGGTGCCGCACAAGGCACAAAGAGCGGGCGCCACTCCAGCATAAATCACAGAAGTCCAAGCGGGCAAGGGTGTTGAATGTTGCAAATGAGGATGGTTTGGGTGAGTTGAGTGATCGTGCTTGTGATTTTGGTCTGATTCTTGCCCCTCATGCTCGTCATTGGATACAGTGTCTGATGCCAGCAGTGGCTTTACGTGTGACAGTGACAGTGACAGTGACAGTGACAGTGACAGTGACAGTGACAGTGACAAGTGACAGTGACAAGTGACAGTGAATAGGGGCACAATTCCAGAAGGCATTGAAGGATTCAAGTGCATGCAAGGGGTTGCAGGACACGGCTTGCAGGACATTGGACCTTGGCACCCAGGACATTGGGACAGCAACAATGTGACAGTACTTCCAGATTACTGCATTTCATGTGCAACACCCATGACTTGTCCAGTGTTGCACGTTCCAGATGGGGCCATGGTCGTTGGTATCTAACACTCGTCACTCGCCACTCTGGAGCGCGCGGGGTGGGGGGAGGGAGGTTCGGGGGGGGGGACCTGCTTGCCATCCCTGATACGCATCATTTTCAAGTCAGAGATCTGCCGCATCTGGTCTGTCGCGTCCCTCTGCGAAACCGGATACTCCCGGTGCCAAAAACCTCACATCTTTTTTCGTCAACAACACAAGGCTCTCTCACAATAGCTGTGTCTGCGCCTGTCAGGCGTTCAGAGAAAGCTGAGGGGGGAGGAGAGGCGGAGGGTTGTGAAAATAGAAGAGGTGGATGAACAGCCCTTCACATACTGTTTCACATGCCAATTGGACCGGAGGAAAAAAGTGAGAAGTGTGCCATTCCTCAAGCACAGCCCGGGTACAGAGGTCCAGCCCAGGCACACCCCCGTCCCTGGAGGACCATTCTTTGAAACCACTCGGTGGAGTCCGGTGTGGATTGACGGCGATTTGTCGGCAGCGGTGTTCTAGAAGCTACTGCCTACGGCTCCTGTTGGCCCGGCTTCGTGTTGTGGTCCCCCCTTCCCTGGTCAGCGCCATGCCGCACAGGTCTTCTCGATGGCCGGCGACCAGGCGGCCGGAGTCCTCGCAGCCAATCGGGTGTACGAGCTCATCGACCGCGCCCCCCCGATTGACAATGAGAGCGAAGAGGGCGTCCGGCTGCAGCAGGTCTCCGGCGAAGGATCGTTTAAGGACGTGAAGTTTTCTTATCCCTCGCGCGCTGATGTAGAGATCCTGGAGGGCTTGAATCTGGAGTTTACCTCTGGACAGCGGGTGGCATTGCTGGGCGACACGGGCTGTGGGAAAAGCACCATCATCTCCCTCCTGATGCGGTATTACGACCCCGATAAGGTGCTGTGCTGTGGTACGCTGTGTACTGTTGCAGTCTGCCGTGCTCTGCTGCGCTGTGTTGTGTAGCGTCGTGTTGCAGTGTGCCGTGCTGTGTTATGGAGTGTAGACTTGTGTTGGTGTTGTCTTTTGTTGTGTTGTGATGTGTTGTGTCCTGTCGTGTCCTGTTGTGGTGTGCTTTGCTGTGGTGTCCTGTGTGCTGCGTTGGGCTTTACCGTGTTGTGTGCTCTGCTGTGTTGTGCTGTGCTATCTGTGTGCTTTGTGCTGTGCTGTAAAGTCCTGTGCTGTGTAGTGCTGCAGTCTGCCGTGCTATGCTGTGCTGCGTTACCGAGTGTAGTATGGTGCTGTGTGTTGTGCTGTGCCGTGCCTCCCATGCCATATATGTTGTGCTGTGTGCGCGTGGCGCCGTGCTGTGCTTTATATGCTGTGCTGGCTGCTGCGCCATGCTGTGCTGTGCTGTGTCTCGCTGCGAAGCGTTGCAGTCTGCTGTGCTTGGCTATGGCATGTTGTGTTGTGCTGTGCGCTGCCGTGTTATTCAGTGCTGTGCTGTGCCGTGCCGTGCTGTGCTGTGCCGTGCTGTGCAGTGCTGCAATCTGCCGTGCTCTGCTGTGCTGTATAGTGCAGTACGGTGCGGTGCGGTGCTGCGCTGTGCTGTGCTGTACCAGGCTGCGCATTCTGTGCTGTGTGCTGTGTTCTACTGTGCTGTGTTGTGGTTGTGCTGTGCTGTGCTGTGCTGTGCTGTGCTGTGCTATGTGATGTTCCAGTCTGCGGCGCCCTGCTGTGCTGTGTTATGGAGCATTGTGTTGTGGCGTGCTCTGCCGTGTGCTATCTGTAATGTATTGTGCCGCGCCGTGCTGTTTAGGGGAAGGTCGGTGTTGAAGGCCACGACTTACCAGAGTTGAACCTCAACACCTGGCGCAGCCACGTGGGGATCGTGTCGCAAGAGCCAGTGCTATTCGGCGCCTCCATTGCGGCCAACATCAAATACGGCGCACCCGACGCCACGGATGAGGAAGTGCACGCTGCTGCTAAGCGCGCCAACATCCACGCCACAATCATCGGCCTGCCCGACGGATATGATACAAACGTGGGGCTCAGGGGCTCGCAGTTGAGCGGAGGCCAAAAGCAGCGGATCGCCATCGCGCGCTGCATCATCCGCAACCCTTCGATCCTGCTGCTGGACGAGGCGACCAGTGCTCTGGACAACTTGTGCGAGAAGGATGTGCAGGACGCGTTGGATGAGATCATTGAGTCCGGTAACATGACGGTCATTACGGTGGCGCACCGCCTGTCCAGCATCAAGAACTGCAACCGGATTGTCATCATGGATGAGGGGAAGGTGTTGGAGGCAGGCTCCCACGAAGAGCTGTACCCCCTGGGAGGCGAATACACACGTCGGTACAACCAATACTACGGCATCACTAACTGAAGCGTTTGAGTATTGTGGAGCTTCGTTGCATACCAGCAACATCTGCGCGCTGCTGCTGAGAGTAGCACACTAAACCGGTGTATTGCCTGTCAAGCAACAGCTGTTGGCCATGTGTGCGTGCGTGTGTGTGTGTGTGTGTGTTTGTGTGTGTGTGTGTCTGTGTGTTTGTGTGTGTGTGTGTGTGTGTGTGTGCGGTGCCTATTGGCGCAACTGACGAGGAGATTGACATTCGGACTCTGCGTGGTGCTCGTCTGTTTGTTTGCCACTGTGTGTGCGTGTGTGTGCAGGGTGTGGGTCCCCATGTGCACACCGCACGTTCACATCTGGATATGGCCAATGTGCATATACGTGTGCATAGCTGCTGGTATGTGCACCTATCCACATGCACAGGCGAAAGCATATGCAGGTGCCGGCATGTGTCGGTGCAAGCGTTGCAGGCACGTGTGCAGGTTGAATCCAGGGTGCAATTGCTTGCGCGGGTTTCGGGGTTTCATGCCTCTGTGTACTTACGGCGGTGGCCAATGCCCCTGGTGCCAGACGCCCACGGCAGTTTATTTTCCAAGAAGCAACAGGATTTCCTCGCCCCAGCGCTTATTCGTTTCTGTACCGACTGCAGGGCCGTCTTGTCTCTGCGAAGGACAGCTCAAAGGTGGACACGGTAGTTGGTGCATTCATCCATCCATCCATCCATCTCCCCTCCTCTTTTCCCTCCCTCTTTGGGTGGACGCCCAATGACCCTGACAACAGCGATGCAACCCCAACCGAATACTGGTGCATTGACTGGCAGATCAATAGTCATGGGTTCGATTCCCATTTTCCTCAGCAGGGGCCCATCACAACCTCTGCGTTTCTCGGATTCGACACTTACAATATCCTGCTGGAGCAAAGGAGCACCCAGCCTGACTGCTTTTACTAATTTGCAGTGGACACAGCTGCCAGATGCTTGGTGCTGGGTCTCACCTCGTACAGCAAATGAGGTCAAAACACTCTGCCCACCATGTGTGTTGTCCAATTGGTGTGTATGTGTAGTATGTGTATGGGTATGGGTATAGGTATGGGCATGGGTATTGGTTGTACGTGTATGTGCAGGCGTGCGTATGTGTATGTGTATGTGCATACGTGTGTGTGTGTGTGCGTGCACCCAGAGATACTCTGACAGTCCCTCCAGTTCACATGTGCTTCACGTGGGATCTGTGGTCTATCAGTATGGATTCTGGATTGATGCAAGCTATCTCTATCGGTTTCTTTTCTCGTGATGTATTCACGTGTGTCTTGCGCAGCATGAACACACTGCAATTTTTGCGTCGTCCAGAAGCTCCAGTTGCTATGTTGCAGACCAAATCCCCGCAACTTGTGAGCTTCTGCCCGCAACCTCTCATTTCTTTCCCCTGCTCTCTCAGAGGGTCATGGTCTATTCTTGCGTTCCGGATTCGATTAGCGTATCAAATAATTAAGCGTTACCTTGGAGTGCAGCCCTCATGCAGACCCACAGAACGTGTGGGTGCTTCGTGCCTATGGGGGGCAACACAACCCTGGCTGCCCCCCAACCAAGCCCCCAACCTTTGGCCTATTCCCACAGGCATGTGACTCCCTCCCCCAGCCGCCTGTTGGCTGCATGGCACAGGATGCGTGTATGTTTTGGTGCACACCTGTGTGTGCATTAATGCATGCCTGCATTGAGTGACGATCTCTGGATGGATAGATACGGCCATAGATATGGAAATATATAGATGTGTGTGCATCTGTCTGCCCCCTCGAAGTACTGTCTGCCGGGGGCTCTTCAGTGGTGTCATGCAGAGCAAAGTCAAAGGCATCACTGGCATCTTCATACAGGAGCTGTTTTACAAGCCAGTTAACTTTTTTGGAGTCATGGTCATCAGGCCTCGATCATTTGGTTCTCGTGAGTGTGGGATCTGCAAAGATCCAAGACAAGTCATGCCAATGAGATGTACCGAGGAGCACTTGCTTCACTTGTTGCAAGGTCAACCTCATTTACCGCACAACTGGTACTCAACCTGATGCATTTGAACACAGCCCTGGCACAGATTTCTTGGGCACTGTTTGGGTGCCGCCTACATTGTTCAAAGTGTTGGTTGGAACCAGATTGACGGCTACTGTAGCCGCTTATGGCCATTGTTATGTTGATGCCTACAATTTTGTGATGTTTGTGCCCCGTTGCATTACCACAGAAGTGTGGGTATTTCAGTCATTTTGCATAAATTTTCTTGTAGTGAAAAATGCCCATGTTGTGATAGAGTCCATTGAGATCAGTTCTCTGTGTCAGACTATTTAGTGGCTCATGCCTCTCTATGTATTTCGTTTCAACTCTGGCTCAAGTTTCTTTCTTCCATCTGGCACAAGAAGAATGGGCCTGAAATATAACAAGACAATGGGCGAGTGTAATTGGATTCCATTAAAGTAGTTACAAAGTTCAAGTTTTCGAATGTTCAATCCAAGATGGAAAGTTTCAAAAAAAAATAATACAAGCGACTTGTCGCGCTTGCCGTGCAACATTCGTGACAGCTTCTAACAATCAACAATCACCATTCATTGGGTAGTAAGTCGCCACTTGCTAGTGAGTTTGCTTTTGAAACCAAAATCTGTGGGCGGCCATTGTTATGTTCCCATAGTAACAATCGTATGGAATCTATGCCGGGTCGATGTTTCATGAGCATTTGATATTGGCATCTTCTGTTGCTGCACAATATTTTGTCTCTCACAAAGATGGTGACACGTGTGAGTGTAGGGCAGACTTGTGGAAAACTGAACCTTGAGGGCGTTCAGAACATGTTGGTACCATGCAATGTCGCTCTAGATGCCTACATCTTCATCTAGGTGCGGGTTTTTAGGTGCTGCATATGGTTCGAACCATTCTATCACCAATATGCTAGCCATCTGCTCACTCGTGGTTTTCTTGTTGCAAAGAAAGGCACAGATGAACGGGATAGTCCACGGGTTACCACCAAAGAACTGTCGCCGCCTCCGGACTTAAAGAGGTTGTGGATGAGATCGAGGGGTAGAAGAGAGTTAGCACAACATAGGTAGAATGGATAGTAGCCCTGTATTTCCGGCATCTCTTTGCTTGCTTGTGTGACAACCACAAGAATCAAAGACGGCGTGCACACAAGCGAACACGTCGGTACAAATCAAGTTGCAGCAGAAACACTCTAAGAAAATGTCCAGTGAGCAAATAGGGGTGGTGTGACCAAAATTACGATGAACCCATTATAGACGTTGTTGTTGCTGACACAATTTTCAAAACACAGAAAATAATTGTCTTCATACCGTTTGTCTCCGTCGATGAGACGAGATTCTAGGTTTGTGTTGAGGTTTTGGAGTATTTTTTCTAATTCCGACTGATATTCGCTTGGACCCTAGCCGCCCAGCACTGCAATGGTTGCCATGTCTAGACGGACATCCACTCGGTGAAAACCTCTTTGGCCATAACCTCATAGCTCTCTCCAATGATGCAATCAAAATTTTTCCTCATCTTTATGCCAGATTTTAGTCCGATTTGAGTGAGATAGGCGCACCCACGTTTTAGTTTTGCTTTTTGAAATTGTGCATTTTTCTAAAAAGTACTACCGCTAGGAGTGCAACTGGTCCGACTTTGAGTTCTAATGACCTAAAAGAACCATATGCCATTCATTAGATGACTAGTCATGTTTCAAGCAACCATCACGGTTCAACCCGAATGTACGATGGTGGCAATCAGTCATTTTATCATCTTGCGACTGATAGATCGCACCACTCCTTCCAACATCACTAGCATCAGCGATCGGTATGATCTCATTAACAGAGCGAAGAACACCCCGGCACTTGGGAGAACATCTTCCTCTTCCATCCTTGAAAACACTCTTCCTCTCTAGCGGTCCATCATCCAGGGGTAATTTTTTGATATGGTTTTTCAGAGGTGCTGCTAAATAGGCGAAGTTGTGGATGTGCCTCGGGTAAAAATTATGGATACCTATAAAACTTCTCATGTTATAAAGACCTTTCTTGGTGTCGTTACAAATTTGCATGTCATGTAGGGGCTGCGTCTTATCCGCAGATGGTCTTCACTAGCCATAGCCTATGTCCAAATGTAAGTATCCCATCTTCTATTTGATGAACTCACATTTTTTCATTTTGATTCGGACATGGTTTTCTTGGCAAAGTAGAAATTTGTAGAAGAAGGGGGCATGATCCTCTTGGATAATGGTATCCAGACTCACATCATTGATGCGAGCCTCTTTCTCGGCACCTCGAGATATCAAACCTTGTGTAAGATACCTTCGCTGTGAAATGTACAATCATCAAGTCTTCAAACAATGCATAAGCATTGCGAACCCAAAGGGCATAGCCTTCCATTTGAAAACCGGACGCTTCAGAGTTATAAATGCGAGCAGCACTTGAGCAACTTCAGTTTTGTCAACCTGCCAGGAGCCACTGTACTTATCCTTTTATTTGTATAAGCTTACTTGCACTTCATGATTCCCTCAAAGGTGTTTTCCATGTTAAGAATAATTTGTGAGTGATCATATGTGACTTGTGTCCCCATATTCTGCAACCATGAAACAAGGGATGTAGTGATAGTAGTATTCCCTTTTCTTAAATTCTTCAGTGAGATCAACATCGGTACATTGTTGGAGCTTCTCCTCAATTTCCTCAACCTTGTCTTTCTATTTTCCTTTTAACCCTCTAAAATCTTTGAAGAAACATCGATATGAGATTTGGTGAGAGTCAACGGACAAGCGCCCTAGTGGATTCACCATACTAAGACATCGTAAAGCAACCCGTGGAAGGTTTTTAAAGCCGTTGACAACCATTGGACCGGTCTCACCGGTTACTTTCACAAATGGTTTCTAGGCACAACCAGGTTTGCAGCAAGCATTTTGCACACGCTTTTGCCATCGTAGATGGATTGTGATATTTCAGTTTGCCACTTGATGGATGATTTTCTTGCTCTAACTTTGTGTGAGTACACATCACTCTCATAGGTATCATTCTCCGGAACTTTATTCTCTTCCGCAATCTTGCTTTCCTAGAATTTCGCTGCAGGCGATTTACCAACAGGTTGCCCTATATCGGGTATGAACATTAGCATTAAGGGGAATACTAAAATTGGTGTTGGATGTTTCGAACTTTATTCGCCTAAAAAAGTCTGTGACCGCAACAAAAGAAACAAAAACAGAAAATAATATTTCAAAAACAATTTTGGCCCTTTGTTTGGTAAAGAATGGAATTTTGCAAAACTGTTCAACAAAAAAAGGCAATTTTTTTCAGTTTGTGTTGTTTTTTTTTGCATTTGGCTTGCCTTTCGGGGAAAGAACGCGACACATAAGGTTCAGAATCGGTTTTCTATAAAATAAACATTTGCATTCAAATATTTTTCAAGCAATAACAAATTGTGCTAAAAGTCTGCCATTAAAATAATCAGTTTGTCCGATTATTGCTTTTCCAATACTCAATTTGACCAAATGATGTGGTTTCTCACAAAATAGACAATGCATAACAAATAGAAAAATGAAAAGCCCCAAAAACCTTGCATGTTGAAATGTACATGCCTGTGATGATGCAAACTTCTCTTTTCGGGACATAATTCATTCACTGTATGGATAAAACACTTTTTGGCAATTCAATATTGATCCGGTCAATTCTCCAAAATAACGAGTTGTGCCGATTATTTTGAGCTGTTGGACGTCATCCAAAAACATGAGTTCTCAACCGCCGTATGGCATACTGAAAATGACTACGTCTTTAGAGGTGGGGAGGTGGGTATGTATACAGAAGGCCCATTGATTCATCCCACACCTCTCAACGAAGTGCAACGGGGTAACAAAATGAGCCACAAAAATATGGTGTAACAAAAATGGCTGAGAGTTGCATACAAATTCTATGCAATCATACCACTTCGCCGAGCCAAACCCCATGGAAATGGGATTCTTGTTGTCTAACCCAACAACAACAACAATGTAATGTAATCATAATCTGTCCAATATGCCTCTTCACAAATTAGTTTTTGCGCAGGACCCTTTGTATTCTATTGGGGAGGGGCGTGTGAAAAAAGACACATTCCTTTTTTTTTGAGGGGTAAAGCATCACAAATCTGTCAGTTTTTTTCAATGTTGACCTTGGGGTGGGATGCATGAATGGCCCCCAAAAGGGGGCATGTGCTGTGTTTCCGTACATGTATGCATGCGTGGTTTTAATCTAACAGCCTGTGCAACATGATTTGTGCCAACCCCACCCACCCAAGGAATTCTGTTTCTTTCCCATTTTGGGCGTGCTGCTATTGCTACTTGCTACAAAGGTAGCTCCCCTCGACACCCCAAAATTATTGTTGTCATCATTAGTTTCATCAGCTCGGTGACCCTAACCAGGTACCAAGGGTAACTGCTGCTAGATGCACATACCCTGGGGAGAAACCATGCATTGTATCATTCCAGCAACATGTGGTGGAAATGCCTGCATCAACCTTTTTTGCATAGGTCACTGTTGACAAAAATTTCCTCATGGCACCAATGGAAGTAACGATACCCTGTCAATTGAGCCTTTTCCCAGGCCACCCCCTCCCCTCCCATCCCCAGTTTGTGGGGCTCTATTGAACACACCCCGCTAAAGTGAAAACCCAACTTCTCATTTCGTGCTGGGGATGTCATGTGCCAGTCAGGCTGTTCTGTTGTGGTGCATCCATGGGGTTAGCGGCATAGGGCTAGGTGGCCCGCTGGGGGGCTCGCTGGTCCTGAGTAGGTCCCCGGGATTCAGGCCAGGACTCTCATGAATGTTCGAGAAAAAAAAACCAAAACAGAAAACTACTGCACCTTGGTGGCACATCAGCAGAGCACCCATGGAGCAGCATTGCTGTCGGTTACTGGCCAACTGGCTCGGTTGATCATTAACTACCATCAGTTGACCACCAACTGATAGATAAATGCAAACCTGCCACTGAAGTCTTTTGGCAGTCCCAAGCAACAAACAGTGGGGGGGTGGGGGGATTTCTCGTTCCTAAAAGACAGTCATCATTCAGGCTTGTAGACCCGTGCAGGTCTGCCGCCAGCACCTCTTGGGGCTGCCCCAAATTCACGTTCAAATGAACACAGCCCACACCTCTGGCACAATGGTGAACAGCAACGAGTGCAAAGAGAGCCACAGGGGACAGTAGAATGACATGTGCACCATCAAACTGCAATGAATCAGCATTTGGTCGTGCAGGGGGGCAAAGCCTGCCTCAAAGGTCTGGTTCTTGGATCAAAAGTCAAGCTTCAATCAATCGGAGATTAGGATGGTACCACGGGTGGTAGGGGGCGGGTGAGACCCAATGTGAGCTAAAAGATGCGGGGGGGGGGGGGGGGGGATAAGAATGTTATATAAAAAAACACGGATCTTCACATGCTGAAGGGTGTGGGCTTGAAATGGCTGATGACAAAGGACAGCAAAAAGATGGCAGTCCCAGGTACCAACATGGGCATAGATACTGTTTGAAGGGCAGACAGGCACACAGGGCACAAGCAGTGCGGGCAGCCCACAGATTCTTCAAACTCTCGCACATTCCGGGCGAAAGCTCCAACAACTTTTCGGACCGCAGTGAATCACAAAAAAATCTTGTCTGCTGGGATCAGGCTTGTTGATGCAGATTCCCTGACTCCACTGCACACAAAGCAAGCTTTGGGGGAATTGAAATGTGCCCGCTGTCCGGGACTGCTTGCGCCAGCATGCACACACGTGTGTCACATCGCCTTGTTGGTTTAATACAACCGATGGTGCATTGACACGCCACAACATCTCCGAACTTTGCGCCTTGACCATGAAGTCAACAGGTTCAGGCAATGGTGAGTCGCGGCCATCTAGACGGAGGTGAAGCGTAAAGGTCCGCCTGGTATCCCCGGCTGAGGTGAGCACGAGGCAAAGGATGAAGTATTGACACCTGATTCGCAATGGGAAGCCCTCTTCAGGAATGTGGTCACAGCGATATTAGCCCCAAATGGGTGATAAAACCACCGTTAAAACCACGCCGGGTGGTTTTATCACCCGTTTGAGGGGTTTGAGGGGTGCACCCCTTTGGGGGGATATAACCATCCCCTTTGGAGGATCAAACCACCTCAGAAACTTTTGTTTTTTTTGGAGGTGGGTCCACAGTCGCTGCCAACGCAAATGCCTATTGGCGTCCTCGGCACTGCTTGTACCAGGTGAGGCGATACGATGGGGGTCAGGCGGGAGGCCTAACGGCGCGCCAGAAGCCTTCAGAACTGCAGCTCACTGGCGTACTAATGCCCTCAGTGCTGGTTAGAACTGGGTAGCACTGGACGTGAGAACGCCTCATGGCCCACGCCCTGTGCCCTCCCCAAATGTACAGGCGCACTGAAGGGACTCATAAATGCTGCCAACGACAGCGCCCCTAAGAGGGGCTGCAGGCCTTCGAGACCCTCTGTCACGGCAGTGGGAGAGAAAGTTGGCCACTGCAGAGAGCAGGGCGACACAGTAGAGGGTGCAACATTAGGAATCAGCGTTCGGTGTCCGTTCCTACAACACAGATGCCCCCGCCCGGCCTCCACCTTTGCAAGTCTGACCCTCTGGGCTACACCACAGCTCTGAGTCATGTTTATGTTGGACCCCCGCCCTTGCTCCTTGTTGCACGCAACCCTCCGGCGCCAGCGTGTTGGGGCATGAGAAACATGCCCATTCCAACTGATTGCTCAAGAATGGGCCGGAGCTTTGGTACAACAGGGTGGGCCCTGCCAACCCACCCACCACCGTACCCGACACTCTCCTCACGAGGAAACTGAAATGTACTAAAGGACCTGGAAATTTTGAGGCAAGTTTTGGATACACAAATCTTTTTGCCTCAGACCCCTCCCATCTATCCCACCAATCTGTCCCATGTCAAGTGATACCCTGATAAGTCAGTCGCATTCCCTGTGCATTTTGCGCACGGCGCAGCCCCCCCCCTCCCCCCCGGCCTGCTGTGCTGTTCCTGGTTAAATTGCATTGTTTGTGCGCCGCCAATGGATGCTGCCGAGAGTTGGCGGTGTACATGTGGGGGAACACTGGCACTACAATACTCAAGGGTGCGGGCACACGCCCAAAGACCGAAGCATGCCAACAATAGCACAGCCCTTCCTGTGAAGAAGGCAGTGAAGGGAAGGAAAAGTATAGTACAGAGCTACACAATGGGGTGAAGGATCGGCGCCTGCGCCAGGCTGCAGGAGCTCCCATTGAAGCAGGTGGTGGAGCGTTACGTTTGGGGTGTCGTGCTGTGTTGTGTACAAAGCGTGTTGGTGGGAGTGCCGTGCTGTTCATCTGAACAGTGTGCAGGCTGTCCCTCAAAGAGGGACGCCTTTCCCTCACCACAGTCTGCTTTGTGTGCCTGGGCGGTGGTGTTGTGAACCTGTGGGGTATCCAATTTGGGGAGGCGGTTTACCACAGCAAGGCCCTCCCAAGCCTGGTTGGGCCTCAAATGGTCAGTGTGTAGCGTCCGCATTAGGCTCAAGGCCTTTTGCGCCTACTGTCCCAGAATTGTCAAGCTACAGAGGAAAAGAAAGAAACACAGCGCCCCTCTGGGGCCCTTTGTTTCCACGTGTGCTATGATTGAGTTGGTTTAGGTTTGGTTCAATTTTTTTTGGGGGGGGGGGCATGTGTCAAGGTGGTTCTGAATCAGAATGACTACAGAAACAGGAAATTGGTGATTCACGCCAGCTGACAGGAATACCGCCGTCAGTGAACCAAAGGTTACCTGCAGTCGATCACCAACTGCACATTCGGTTAATAGTTAGCCCGCCATTGGCAAACCGCCCAATGTTCTTAGCCGCCGTTTGGGTAAGCACTGCCATTGGTTCGGGAAATCCTGGACACAAACAACCGAAGGGCGGCTGGTTGAGGACTGCCCTGCAGTCTATCACAAGCCACCCGTACAAAGGCCTGCGAAGACAAGAACACCAAACTTACTGTCACTGATACGCAGAGCCGCAGGCATTGGTCACTTGTCCTGTGAGTCATAGCCTGTGCGGTGTCAAAGGGCAGGGTAAAGCTCTTGTTGAAGCAAATCGGATGCACAACACGACTCGAAGCGTTGCGGGTAAAGCTAGATTTATAAAGGGTTGAGTTCCTACAAAACACGAATTGGTTCATTTGAGAGCCAACAGGGGCCGGAGCCAGGGAGCATGTACTTGGACTGCGCAGGGGACAGGGCTGTCCTGAACCTCCGGTGGAAAAAATGAACAGCCTCCATTGCACCACTGCTGACAAAGCCGCGGTCAATTGGCATCGGACCCAACCAATCAGCCTCCAAATACCGCCCGGCCCAGCTGCCGCTGGTTGCCATCATGTCGCTGTTGATCATCCCCCAACCGACATGGGGTACCCTCCAACCGCCGCCAAAAACCATCCAGTCGCTTCGGGTCACCTCCGAGCACCGTTGCACACCCATCAAGTCCTTGGGTGCTGTTCTCGACAAAATCAACAAACAATACACGGATCCCCAAGGACCGCCCTGCCATCAGACCTGGAGATGCGCGTTAGGGGGAGGAATGCAGAAGGGGCGATTCAAAGATGGTCACAAAAGCGGCTACCGCCGTTGGAAAGGCCGTTGGGAGGCGACGTCTGGCGGGTACAGACCGCTTGGGGGGCGGTTGGGGGCGGTCAGAAGCGGTTGACAGGGCTGACCATCAACCCCCCCTGCCCTTTAAGCGCAAGCCTGCCGGGACCCCCACCAGAGCACCCGCAGAAGAAACTTCCAGTTCACGCTGACAGACACACAATGCAACGCTTCAAACATCGGGTTCGAACCCTCAACCATTGGAGTCTTCGGGAGTGTCAGGATGCCGCGGCTTTACCCCGGAGCAGTAGACCTTGGGTTCCGAAACTGGGGTTCTCGGGAGCAAGAACCGTGTGCTTTGACCTCTCGACCGGCCGGAGTCTCTCGCACGATTGGGTGACCGCCGCTGTCCAATGTCTTCCGGCGGTTGACCATCGTCAGTTCGCGACCGCCGTCCTGCTTTTCCCACCCCGCGGTTTTACGCTGGTGCTCGGGCCATGCGCGCCCCCCTGCAGCCCCTTGTCCTGCGGTCGCCTCAACGAGCGACGGGGGGCTGCGAAGGCATGTCGCGGTCCACATCCTCCTCGGCTCTCTCCGCCTTCACGATGCTACTCAGCGACCCGCTCCAGTACCCCTCAAACGAGCCCACTGCCCTCCCGGAGGCCCCAAGGCATGAGAAGGAGCGAGAACTGAGGGGGCGCAACATGCTGCTCGTCTGGGACCTCCCCGCGCCTAAGTCTGGGATGCTGCCCGCACTGACGGCCCGCAACATGCCGCGTGACTGCCCCACAGGGTCCGCCGTCTTGGCCTCGTCCACTGCCTGTCCCTCTGCATCCGCTGTCTTGGCCTCGTCCACACCCTCTGCCGCACCGCGGGGATGCCCCACTGGGTCCGCTGTTCTGTCCCGGCCCTTGGTGACGCCTGCAGCCCCAACGCTGAGATCGCCATTTCGCGGAGAGCACAGCGCTACACGAGGCGTCGTCGGAGCCGCAACTGCAGCGTCCGCGTGCTGGACATTTCGCGGAGAGCGCGGCGCGACACGAGGCGTCGTTGGAGCCGCAACTGCAGCGTCCGCGTGCTGGACATTTCGCGGAGAGCGCGGCGCGACACGAGGCGTCGTTGGAGCCGCAAGTGAACTGTCCGCGTGATGGACATTCCGCGGAGCTTGCAGCACACTACGACGCTTGTCCGGAGCCGCAGCTGGAGTGGCGGCACCCTCGCCCTTTTTCGGGGAATACAGCAAAATACGAGGCGTATCCGGAGCTTCGCGACTTCGCGGCGTGTGCAGCACCACACGAGGCGAGTCCGGAGCGGATTCAGGGCTGAAGTTCAAAGATTCGCCGATGGAGAAGGGTGAGAAGGGAGGTGTCGTAACGGAAGTGCCTGGGGTGTCCCGTGGGGTGGCCCATGGCGAGTCACGGGTCGACGGAGATGTGCCGGCACAGAGAGAGAGAGTGGAGCGCCCTCTCACACTGCTGGTGTCGCTGTATGATGACTCACTGTCCGATTCCGACTCCGTGTCGTCACTCTCCGTATCCTCCCCAGCATCGGTGGCCTCCTGTTTGTACATGCTCCCCTGCGCAAGAGGCAGCTTCAGCGGCAGCATGAGCAATTGTTGGCGGGGGTCAACAAAGGGGCTGGAGGAAGCTGTTGAAGTGAAGGAGCCGGAACTGCAGCTGATACCGGTGCCCACAGAGGTGTCCGTTGGGTCGGGCCGCTGCGGCTCTGCCTGAGACTGGGGCTTTGATGGTACTTCGATCTGTGGCTCTCGATGAATAACAGAGTTGAGCGGGAGCTGGAGCTGGAGCTGGAGCTGTGGCTGGATCTGGGAATGGGACCGGGGCTGCTGTTGCTCTGGCTGTTGCTCTGGCTGGGGCTGCAGCAGGGGCACGGGGTGGGGCTGTGGCTGCTCTGGCTGTCGCTGGGCCAGCGGCTGGGGCTGAGGCTGTTGCTGTTCGGACTGGGGCTGGGATTGGGACTTGGGCGTGGGCTTGGGCTTGGGCTTGGGCTTGGGCTGACACATCAGGCCCAAGGCTGTAGCACGAAGGCGGCGCACATCAGCCATGACCTCCTCTTTTTCGCGGGGAGCCTCACGGTGGAGGAGATCGCTTTCCTGGCGAAGGTGCTCGAGCTGTAAAGTTTTCTGTGGCAGTGGTAATTTCTCTGGCTGGGGCTGAGACTGGGGCTGCTGATCGGACTCAGCCTCGGACATCGGCGGAAGCTGCGGATCTGGCTGCATTTCTGGCTGTGGCTCTGGATGTGGCTCTGGCTGGTGCTGATATGAGGACTGCAACAGGGACGGGGACGGGGACGGGGAAGTGGATGGAGATGGGGACGAGAACTGGGACCGGGGCTGGGACTGGGACTGGGGCTCGGACTGGGACTGGGGCTGATTCTCACGCAAGGACGGGGGCTCTGGTCCTGGAGGCAGCTCCACCGGGGGTCGGAGCTGTGGCTTGGGCTCGGCGGACACAGCCCCCGGGCCCTCTACTGCGACCTGCATCGCTCCGGCCTCCTGAGACACCCGGTCGGGGCCTGGGGGGGCTGCGCCTGAGGGTTCTGCCGGAGACGGTGCACCACCGGCGGGGGCGGCGGTTGTGGATGCGGTCTGAGGAGCAGCTGAAACGGCGGTGGTGGGGATGGAGGTCTCAGGGGCTTGCCCCGGGTTGGGTGAGGACGAAGGGGGTATGCCCTGACTCAGCGCCGCTTTCAGGCGCGCGAGCTCACTCAGTGCAGCATCGCGCTCGTCCTGGAGGCGACGTACCTCCGCCAAAGCAGCAGCTTTTTCACGCTGCGCCGCGTCGGCGCCGGCACTGGAGGGGAGGGCAGAGGCTGCCAGGGGCTGCTCTGGTGCCCCTCGCGGTGTCGCGATGGGCTTGCCAGCCTGCCCTTTGGCCTCTCCCCTGGGCGAGAAGACGATGGAGCGGCACCGTCCTCTCGGAGCCGGAGGGCCGGCGCTGGGATCTCCTCGCGGTGATAGGGCGGAGCCGGCCCAGGCTCGTGGTGATGCGACGGACCCCGCCCATGCTCTTGGCGTTGGTGCGCCGTCTCCTCTCGGTGTTGGGACGACGGACCAGCCCCCGGCCTCCGTTCTCGCGGTTCTCGGCGTGGCTGCGACGGAGCCGGAGAATCCTCTGGGCGTCGCGGGGAAAAGGAGGGGCTCTCTCGGCGTGTTCAGGGAGCAAGGCCCTCTCGGTGTTGGCGCGACGGACCCGGCCTCTGTTCTCGCGGTTCTCGGCGTGGCTGCGACGGAGCCGGAGAATCCTCTGGGCGTTGGTGGGAAAACGCGGGGCTCTCTCGGCGTGTTCAGGGAGCAAGCCCCTCTCGGTGTTGGGGCAACCATGCCACCCTCTGTGAAGAGAAGATATTGCAGCGGGGGCTTGATCATCACATTCGGTGGCATCACACGCTCGCCCACGACTATCCTCATGAGCCGTCCAATAACCTCAATCACAGGCCGTTGGGACATAGAAGAGGGGGTCAAGCAGCAGGAGCAACAGCCCCACTGATCGTGCGATGGAGGCGATGGACGGCCGGTGCAATCTTCGTAAACGAAAATGCCGTGGGAAAGGGCGAGTTTTTGAAGAAAATCGCAACTCGTGACATATAATAAATTCGCAAGTCTCGCCTCTTCTACTTGCTGGGACACTTCTTACTGATACCGCACACGTGCACAGTGCTCGTCTCTCCTCCTTCAAAAGGCACCCTCAAAGAACACGCCAAAAGGATCCGCCAACGGAGTCCAGACTGACGAAGTGCTCCGGACTGGCTTGTGTCCTGACTTACCCCCCCAGACACAAGAGGGGCTCCCTGGCACGCAATGCCAGACCTGGGGTAACTGTCTTCTCTTTGCTTTTTTTGAGCGCGTCCAAGCGCTGCTGCCGCTTCATTGCCAGCATTTCCTGTCGCTGTCGGTTCTCCTCCTGCAAAGAAAACAGCAAAGGACCATCTAAAGTTTTTGATGTGGTGTTGGAGGAAAGTCTGCCCTGCATGCGCACTGCACACCGTAACAGTCGGAACTTGTGGCAGAACTCGCCAATTTCTGCTGCATGAATCACAATTCAGGCTGAAACTTCGCAATTTTCTGCCGCAGTTTGCAACTTGTGTGGGGCAGCTGTTTACCGTTACAGGAAGCTGGGGCTTGACAAGTTCAACAGCCATTTTAGCCATTTTGGATCCTGGATCCCAAATTGTGTAAAAAGGAAGTCTGAGCGGCAAAAATCATGTCAAAAATGGAGTGCAATGGTGTTTATTACAGAAATCTATACCTATCTATTACTAGCTTTATTTGTCTCCATCCTTCTTCTGTTTTTAAAGGTAACCTGATCGGGCATTTGGTAAAACCTAGTATGCGCTGTAGTAAAACCTGGTAAAATATAGTAAAACCTAGTAAAATGTTGTAAACCCCAGTAAAAAAAATTTTTTACTAGGTAGAAAAACAAAAAATTTTGAAAAACTATTCACTAGGTTACCAGGTAGACACAAATTTGGACTTGAATTTGAACAAAAAACACAAAGTTGATTGGGGGGGGGGGGGATCAGCGGTAGGTGGTATTTTTGTTTAAGGGCATGGTGCCCCCTCGTCGATTCTAGGCCACTTGTGTAAGTGGCGCCCCACCCGGGCCAAACCGTGTATTGCAAGGTCAGGAAAAACCCAGTCAGGCTCAAGAAAAGAGTCCTGACAGGGCCATGGCGAACACTAGCGCCGTGGCACTGGGAACAAAACCGGGAGCTATAAAACAAGACATCCCGGCAAGGCCATCGCCAACGTTGGTGCTTTATATCATATATATACGGGTGCTCACATGTGTGTTTTATATGAAGTCGCAAAACACACGCTTGTAGATGAGGTGCACCTTTTTATCTTTGTAGGTGGGTTGTGCCGTGGGCAGATTGTGCTTGCACATGTTGCGAAGCCTGTCCGTGGTCTTCATATCCAACTCTTCAATCAATTTTTTTGTCATTCTGCAATCTACCAGAGGCATCTTTGGGGTAATGCTCTGGAACAAAAAATTCCTTACAATGGATCACCACCTTTGGACGGACCTCATCTACCAACAAAGGGGACAAAATCAAAAGTGGTTGCCTCACCCCTGCCTTCTCGGGGGCCCAGAAGAGGGCGGACGCAACCCCTGCATTTTCAGGGGTCCCCAAAAAGAGGTTCAAAAAAAACCCTCACCGGGCCAGTGGAAAAAAGCCCCTAAGGGGGGTCCTTAAGGGCGGTGCTTAATAAAAAAAAAATGGGTCCCAAAGGACCACCCTCATCAAAAGTGGCCCACAACTGGGCCTAGTGGCTACATAACCCCTGCCGCCTGGGGGGTCCCCAATGCTACAGAGCGGGGGACAAAATCACAAGTGGCCCACAAAATCACAAGTGGCACGAAAGTTCTGAAACCTAGTTCTTTTTCTTTTGAGGTTCTAAAACCTAGTTCAAAAAAGTTTTTTGTACTAGGTTCTGAAACCTAGTAAAAAAAACTTTTTTGTTGCTAGGTTCTGAAACCTAGTAAAAAAAAAAAGCCTTTTTTCAACTCGGTTCCCGATACCTAGTAAAAACTAGTGAACCTAGTAAAATGTTACCACTTAAAAAAAAATTTAAAAAAAATTAAAACAACATTTCTACCGACCCAACCTGATTTTAACTTTTACAATCTTGACACTGCTTTTCCGAACCAGGTTTCACAAAAATTGATAGTCTCCATCAATTCTATTGCCTTCGGCAAGGCACCTCGAAGAGAGGAGGGTGGGCATGCAAATTGCAATGGTCCCAATGGGCGCTCCAGTATACATGCAAAACCACAAAATGATCACCCAAACGCATCACCGCAACGACTGAAGGATGTCAAAAAAAATCAAATTTTCGAAAATTTTCAGGTGCCATGAAACGGCCTACCAATAGGGGGGGGCTTTGGGGGGGGCGTTCCCCGGGGTATGTGGGTCTAGCGGCCACTATGTGGGTCCCCATGGGTGCGAGAGTACTCTTATTGTCCCCAAATGATCACCCAAACCCATCCTAGAGGCGACAAAAGGCTTTGAGAAAAGTCAAACTGTCGAAAATTTCCAGGCAACCCATGCCAACCTGGATATGGCAAAGTCCTCAGCGGCAAGGGCCCATCAGCGGGCCGATTGGGGGTTCGCGGAGCTCAGACCCGAGACCCCACCATTGGTTAGGGGGTCCATGCACAAGAAAAAAATATTCAGGACCTGGGTCTAAATCAATGCACAGCAGTCACAATGATCAAAAAAAATTTTGAACACCACCCCCCCCCCCCCCACAAAAAAAAACCAGATTCAGGGGTGTGCCCGCCAGCAAGAGCCCTGCGACGGTTCCAGGCTCGTGTTTCGCACCGCCCACAGGGGCACAGCGGCAGATGGTGCCGAGGCTCTTTAAGAAGCAACATGTCTCCAACATAATTAGTGAGAGCCCCCCCCCCCCCCCTCCCGGGTTGGGAAGGCTGTGGGCAGGCCAAACGGAACACAATACCATCACACAACGACTGAACAGGTGGTGCAGCGGTCAGTGAAGTAAAAAACTTGGGTTGCAAATCAAATTCACGTCCCCCCCTCCGGCCGTCCGTCCGTCTCAGTGCTTGAGTTCACGCGTTATCACACCTCTGCCACCACCTTTTTGTGGATACGTTGGAATTCCGCCATGAACCCCTGGATCGAAACAAAGAAGGCGACTTCGTCGAAACTCTTCGGATCTCCTCCATACAAAATGCACACCTGCCCCAACTCCTGCAGCACAGTGGAGTCATCGTCAGATCATTGCTTACACACTGGGAGGGGACGGGGGGTTATTTTCTACACCCACCCACCCACATGAGAAAACTAGCTTCTGGGACAGGGCTAGACAATTAAGCGGAAAAGCGGGGAGTAGGGAGGTAAGGGTAGGCCAGGCAGGGAGAGACAGGGCACAGAGTGGGGCCAGGCATCAAGCCAAACCCCCCCTTCACATGTTCACGAAACCTCACATGCACCAACGTTGCAAAACCTGTTGCCTCCCGATTTGGAAAAACACCACCCGGTAAGGTAGCCCCAGTGAACGCCTGAGACTTTATGGCAACTCGCCCCCCTCCCCCCCCCCCGCACACACAACGAGCCCCCGCCCCCACAAGCACACCATCCCCCTCTGATTTTCTGGAGGTGCAGCCCAAATGTATCAACTTATTCTGAATGCGTGAGCGAGCTTCGGGAGCCCACACACAGCACACCCGAAAGACCTTTTCATTAAAATGGCAGTCTGCATATGGTTCTCAGTGCTGTGGGCTGCACAAGAGGGGAATGGACATGTGCATCCACCTGGGCGTCCATTTCTTCCACAGAGCACAGTCGGAATCTGTCACTGTCCTGCAAAATCAAGTCACGACACAAATGGTACACCCACTCCAAACCCGGGCCCCAAAATTTCCTCGACGCTTGCTGAGTCCCCCTACACTACGCCCTCTGAATACAATGGCTCCCCCCAAAACACAAAATCCCCATGCCACCCCAAACACAACGACTCCACCCCCCACCCCAAAAATAAAAAGTGCCACCCCCAATACAACACGCCCAGCCCCCCCCCCCCCCCCCCAAAAGCACAGAGCACCCCCCCCCCCGTATGGTGACGTGTGAACTGTTACGTGTGTGTTGATTGAAGCGACGTCAGCACAACATGCAGCACATGCAGCTCACAAGAAGAGGACAAAAGCTTGTCAAGAGCCTAAAACGGCCCTAGGTGCCTTTCACAAAAGGTCTGTGTAGAAAGTGCAGGATGACCTTTTGTTTGGGAAGGAGGGCAACATCATTGAGCATAGTTGTATGCAGCAATCATAGTATCTACAGACAAGCAGTAACTTATGTACAACACACGCAAAAGTACTATAGTGCACTCAGAATCCAAGTTAAGTGCCGACCCCTCCCCCCGCCCCACCCATAGGTGGGGGTTGGGCTATATGCTTGCAAAACAAGCCAATCATCATTCCAATTAGCACACAAGACAGTGTGTTTGCCTGCATGGTTGACGTGGAACGATGCGTAGCGGTAATGGTCCCAATGGGCATTGCGTTGTAACCAGCGACATATGAGGTTGGCAATAGTGTACTTGGGTGCAGGTAAGTGACGTATCAGAAAAGCGACACATTTCCTGCTGGGTTCAATTGCATGAGGGCTTCGTGCAACAACGCGTGAGTGCTCTGCGCAGCACGCAGGGTGACAGGTGGTGAGTGCCCCGAAAGAAGGCCCAGGCACATCCAAGCGGCGCAACTAACCAGCAGGCCGCCCCAGGAGCTATGGAAAAGGCAGGCTGTTAATGAGTACGCTAGTATAAAGGTTGGCCAGAGCCACGTCCTCAACAACCCACGCCAACTGAAGTGGGCGTCCCAGTTTCAAGGACCATTGCTCATCAAAGGCGGACAGGTGGACAACACACGTGCCATGGCCACTAGCTCTATGCACACATATACCTAGTGCAAGTAGGTCATGTCCCATGCAAGTTTCAGTGCATGGATCACCCGGTTTCTTCATACAAGGGCAAAGGACAGGGAAATTCCATCTAGCAGTCAAAGTGGCGCACACTTCGCGCATAGCCGACATGGTGCAGGGTCCGCAGGATGCCACAACGGCGTTGTCACGAAATGGTGCAAGAGCCATGGTGCCACCAGCTGTGGCGTGCCAGACAAGGTAGCCCCGTTGTGATGTAGACAAAGTGCCCCATTCACGGGGTGTGGGCTTTTAAAAGATGGAAAGACTAAATGCAATACAAGTCGGCGGACTAAGCGCTGAAGGAGCCACCCACAGGGATAGCAAAAAAGCCGCTGCCATGCACTGCCTATAGCCCAGCAAAAATTGTCTCTACACAGAGAAAAGCTGATTCTATCAATAAGTTCCACATGGCTAATGACAGAAAAATTGTAGTTGGTTGCTTTGCCGGCGCGATCCATTGATTTATCAATCTTGTGGACTGACCAACACATCTGTGTGGCCCTCCACTGGCGCTTCATCTTGAGCTCCTCTATGCTGTCTTTGAAGTATTGTACTACTAGTTTAGGATCAATGTTGTTAAACTAGTCCTTACAGTCAGCTTCGGCAACGTGCGTTCTGGACCAGGAGTCCAACCAAGAATACCATGAAGTGACACCATGGACGTTATGATGATGAAAACGACAATTTCGTTTGTCAAAAAACACAAAAAGCAAGAGAATGCACGCGTAGCAATGCACAGCCGATGCCGCTGAATCACAGGGGGCGCGACCGCACATATTGGGCGCCATGTAATGGCAGCAAGGGACAGTGGCTTGCCTTTGCCAGTCAAATAAAGCGGCGCAATGTGTGCGTCGCCAGTCGCTTGCCACCCCTTCCATGTAAGCATTTGGTGCAAACCCGCAATGCTTTGTTTACCAGACCTGGTATGGGGTTTGGATTTTTCAGCTTGCAGGAATTCGTGCAGTTGCAACCACATCCAATGGCGGCAAAAGACCCAAAGTGCACCAGGGAATTTGTCGACTATCCTGACTACGGCCACTTGTGAGACACGTTAGGCAATGTGCTGGGTCCAGTTTAGCATGCAGCTAGTGTCAAGAAATCATGCTACTGGCAGGGATACATCCCAATTCTCAGAAATGGGGACGTGCAGTAGTCTGGCGAGTGCAGTGAGCTCCTCAATGGCTTTGGAGCATGCTTCAGAGCCGTTGATTGGGAGGGGATCTTTGGAGCGTAAGTGGAAATCTTGATATTGTAGACACACAAGAAGCAGAGCGAAGTGGCCCTGATGCACCGAGATGTGCCCTGCAGACTTCTAAAGGTGACGATGAGAATCATTGCAGCTTACGCTTACGCTGTTTTGCATTTACATATGATATGTGTCTATATTGGCCGCACACACGTGGCCCTCATACAAAGACTCCGAAAACACATTACAACTACCCTTGCTAGGGTAGAAGAATGCCATATTCACCAGCTCCTACGTTCAACCAATATCGAGGATCGGTACATTGTACCCTTACAATTTGTATGGGGGACAATGGCAGCGGCCATAGTTGAACGAACTTGGTGAGACAAATATCGTTGATGGGCTATAAATGATTTACCACCTGCAGTACCAACCACAAAAACGCACACATACATGCAAAAAGGTACCTCATCGAGCATTCCAGGTCTTGTGTAGTCTCTCCGATGCCAATGTTGATCACAATTTTGCTAGAGCTGCTGCACTTTAAAAGGAGGCAGCCAATGTCACTCACGAACTACAGACCCCCCTGTTCATTCCAGCTTACGTCCGTGTGCCGTATCTCACACGCCACCAAAAACCATTGTTTGCTTGCATTATCGCATGCCTTGTGAGAAAGGTACCTTGCACTTCTTCGGAACGGCAAGCACCGCGGTCACGCATCCACGGATCATCCCGGACATCAATGTGGGATGGGTGTGATACAGAAGATAGTCAATGCAAAATTGCAGCGCCGCAGCCTAGTTGCCTACTTGCTTCCGGTGCAGAGCAGTGCGTATGTGGTGGGTGCAGAGATGACATATGTTGCCACGAGAGGGGCATGTGTGTGGCACGATACTTGCCATGTTGTCCGAAGAAAGCTTGCAAGCGCGTGATACAGAAGATAGTCAATGCGAAATTGCAGTGCCGCAGCCCAGTTGCCTACTTGCGTCCGGTGCACAGCAGTGCGTATGTGGTGGGTGCAGAGACGACATATGTTGTCACGAGAGGAACATGTATCAACACGATACTTGCCATGTTGTCCGAAGAAAGCTTGCAAGCGCGTGCATTCAACGTTACTTAGAGCTGTTCGGGCACACTCATTGGCATACGATGCCCATAGTGTGCCTTGAAAATCGGCTTGGTATACAAGCGCCACGGTAGGCAAGGTGCAGCATAGTGTGTGCTTCTTGTGGTCAACACGAGACCCAGAGTGCAATGTGTGCTGCAGTGTTGGACCGTCCTTGAAAACGTCATACCAAACGGCTTGTGCAGCATTAAAACACTCCAGGATATACTTGTAATGGTGGTATCATGGATCCAAGGGCACATTTGCAATTTGCAGCAGGCAAGATACATGGTGCCACAGTTGGTATGTTGAAAAAGTAGCACTAAGAAAGTGGATCGCATGTGCAGGGGGGCGGGCAAGACAATCCCCATTGTGTCGTTGAATGGACTCATGCCATATGGGCAGCTTGCGCAGACACAACGTGTTTCAGTGTATCAACAGCAAGCTGGGCATGGCGTAGGATGCTCTCGCTACGAGCGTCACTGGCGAGTAACATCAGCAAGGAGCGTGCCTGTGTGTTGGAAAGTCCATAGTGGCGCATACTGTGTGTGTGAGACAAGTGTGGGATACACAAAGAATGATAGTACTGGCACATGTATTCGGTGTGTGCCACAGTAGAATGCAATATGTGTTGAGCCAAGGAATCGTCGGCCATCAGCTGTTGAAGTCGGTCTTGTACATGACTCACAGTATCATGGAAAGAATGAGAATCAGGGACAGTCAGCGCTGCTGGCCCGTCCTGTCTTGGTTTTAAAAAAATTTGCAAAAAATTTGCGGGTGAACATGTGCATTCTTCAGAACAGTGCAAAGGCACTTATATCCGGTTTGTGTGTTATCACATTCCACAATAGAGTCACCACTTGCAACCATCTCATCTGTTGAATGGATCTCGAGCCAATCCCGCAGTCTAGTAGTATATTTGTCTTGCCGTTCACCAAGCAAGACGTCCATGAGTTGTTCTGTCCACTGCCGATCTTCAGCGCCCAGAGGTTGAATTTTCAGCCAGGGTTGTGCTCCTTTTGCCCATTTAGGTGACCGGTTTGGTAAATCTGGTATGTGGGCACCATCCCGTTCCACCATGGGCATCACTTTATCGTCATTTGCTGGGTCGTACACATCCTGTTCGTCGTTGTGGTCATCTAAAATTTGAGCAACCACTCTGGTGCATTTCTCTCCCGCTGCTTTCTGCCAATCTTCAAGAACTTGATCAATCTGTTTGCGATGGGGCCTCCAGTGTTTTGAAAGGAAATCCTCGAATTTAGCCTGGCCAGCAATCAATTGTGTGTCCACTTGTGTTTTCCATTTGGGAAACCCGTCCAAAAGTTTCTCGGGGCGATTGTTTGCATCCACAGTACTGCGAATTCGTGTGTCGGCAGTCTCTTTCCAAGTGTACAGGTCGTCGACCCTGGTCATAAGCTTGGATATCTCAGTCTGTAGGTCGCCATAATTAGCCAGAGCTTTTTTCAGTGCGGCAATTTCGCTAGTGATACGTTCCTCAAGAGCAGACAATTTGCAGTCCTGATGCTTGATTTGGCTCGGCACACGTGGCATCGTGTCCAGCGATGCCACACCACGTACAGACATGAATGGAATCAGCCTCAGTTGGATAGTAAACAGGAGCAGAATCGGTAATGCAGCTACTGGTCGAGTGCTCGGCATTTCCGCAGCACAGGCCATACTTTTAGCGGTTCCACAGCAGTACCCCCCCCCCCCATACAACGAACCCCTCCCCCCCAGATTCTCTTGCAAGAAACTGCGGATTGGTACTTCCGGCTGCAGGGTTGGACGGGATGGGCCTCATGGTTTGTTCACAGACAGCGGGGAAATGTATTCTTCACAGGTGAGGGTGGGACAGAGCGGGGCGCGGGGAGGGGCTGGGCCGACTCAGGTCGGAGGTACGGGTCCGGTGACACAGGGACTGGGACTGGGCAAGGGGAGGACAGGGGCGGGGGCAGGGGCAGGGAGGGCGCAGAGGGCCCACCTCCCGCAAGTCGTCCACTTTCTTCCGCAGATCCTCAACTTTGGATGCCGCGTCGTTCACAAACGTCTCCATCATCGTTTCGAACTGGTCCCGCACCCGGTCCTCCGCCAGGAGCTCGTCTGTCACACAAACAAGGTGGATTGAAGCAGGGACGCACAGGCACAGTCCTCGTGGACACAGTTCCGGTTGGGATGCCCTCCAAAATATGAGCTGATGGAGGGGAGGCCTTTTCAGCGGCCCCAGAATGAGGAATCCCCCGCCCCCTGTGCTGTGCAGGCTGTGCGTACAGGAGCAATGGGCTCTTTTGGCCCTGAGACCACCAATCCAATCAGAGTTGAGTATGCAACCCCTCACAGGAGCCCCCTGTGTGACATTCCGTCGGGTTGTTTCTTTACGGGGCCCTGGACGGTCTTCCCTTCGCATGTTGCGTCGGGTCGTCGCTTTCTGTCAACCGCTGCGGCCATTGCTCCTGCTGGTGCCGTTTCCGCGTTCGCGGAGCCCCGTGGTTGGTGTGCTGGGGCTGTGTTAGATGTGGCGGGATGTGCCATTTGCGCGTCAGCGGCGCCCAGTAGTTGACACAGCCCCCCCCCCCCCCCCCCCCCGGACAATAATTCCTGGTGAACACAGTTGGGAGGGGGGGGGTCTATGCAGCTTGACTGGTCACCAAATGTCTGGTGCCATGTTTCCTGTGCTTGCTTTTGCTTTGCTTATCAAAATCGTTTGTATAAATTGGAATGAGGGGGGCGGGGGGGGGGGTGTGACCTAATTAAAAAACAGACAAATGCAAACCAGAGGTAATGCACTCCACAGTCAAGCATAAGTGCATCTTTATTCTCTATGCCAAACCTGGGGGCGGGGGGGGGGGGTGCTGTGTGGTTGAGGGCGTAGTGCTATCCGACTGCTCACCAGTGCCGCATGTTGCCCCTGTGGCGTTCCGACATTCACTCCCCTGCCGGCGGGTGAACTTTTGAGCGTGGTCTGCACCGCATCCGACGTGGGAAGCGGACTGCAGGGCCGGGGGCTCGGGATCGCCAGATGTCACGCATCAGCGGTGCGCTTCAGACATTTGGTGTTGCCCGTGGACTGCGGTCCAAACCCCTGAGCTAGGGCCACTGCAGCCACCTGAGAGGCCAATTGGCCATCCAAGTGCCATTTTGGCACTATTTGGGTATATCACGGGGAACACCCCAGCTGGACCCATAATTTTAAACATACGTTTTCCTCCATTTGTAAGCAAGCCGAGTCCACCCAAATTCGCTCCCGGCAAAAACGGAAACTTTTTTTGTGCAGCGCGCCGCATGCGAGTGTTGAAGAAATCAGTCCAAGGCCCAGAGTGCACACAGCACAAGGTGCCGAGCCCCTCTGCCCGCCCTTCGCCACCGGATTGCACACCGGCGCCATCCTCATCATCAAGCTCAAACTCGGCCAAGTCCAGATCACTGTCATCATCATCGCTGTCGTCGCTGCCGTCCTTCGACTGTGGCGCACGAGGCAGCGGATGCCATAGACTGGGCACGGGTCAGGGCATTCCGGACAGGGCCTCAACAGGAGGCACACCACACCACCCCTCAGAATGAGCAGCGCAAAGGGAATACTGGGCGCAGATCGTCTCTGGCGAGCTCAGAATGTTTCTGGGGGCAGGTCTTCAGGAGCAGCTCATGGTACGGGGGGGGTGTGACCTAATTAAAAAACAGACAAATGCAAACCAGAGGTAATGCACTTCACAGCAAGGCATAAGTGCATCTTTATTCTCTATGCCAAACCTGGTTAAACCTCAAGACACACACTGTGTCTGAAACAGAAAACAGAACATCATGTCTGACTACATTAGTCAGACAATCACATGTCTGACTACATTAGTCAGACAATCACAGTCAGTAGCTGTCAGTCAGACATCAGCAATCAGTGTCGGTACAGGGGGGGGGGGGGGGACAACTTTGCCAGGGGACCATTTCAACGGGGAAAACTTCGAAAGGGGAAAATTTCGCCACCTCCAGGAATCCTGAAGCGTGCTGTTATTTCCTGGTGGGCACTTTCAAAATCTTGGGCAACACGGCATTCCAATGCATCCCAGTCACACAACCACTGCATGTTGCAAACAAACACATCTTTGTACCTTCCCTCCGCCGGGTACACTGCTGCACATCCTGCATCTGAATTTGCAGTGAAGTTGTTGGTCTCATCCCGCGAAGTTTTCGCTGGGGGAACTTTTCGCCACTTTTCTTAACGGCGAAATTTTCCCTGCAAAATTCTCCCCTCCCGAAAATTTTCCCTCCCCTGTACAGGCAGTATTCCTCAGTCGAATTTCCCCCCGGACGGTGGTTGTGTGTCCGGCCAAAGCCTAGGCCCAGCCCCAACGTCCCCTGTCTTCCCATTTCCCGCGTTTTGGTTTCCACCTGCTTCCCCTGCCCGACGTTTCTATAGTTTGCCACCCCATTCCATCCCCTTTCTCGAAGTCCGTTGGGGGCCATCCACAGTGCTGGTCTGCTGGCCGAACATGTTGCGCCCGACTTGGAAAACGTGGGTGTGCTTGTGCAGGGGTCATGTACCGGCTGCCCCCTATGCCCTTGTGGATCGACGCCCGGCTGTACTTGCCGGGTTGTGCGCATTGATTTCAGGTTGTCGTGGTTTACCCAGCGGACGACCTGCCGATCACAAACCCCCACAATGGATGTACTTTCTTTTGCCACGAACATGGGACTGAGTTGTTGAGGGCAATAGGATGCAATAACCCCCAAAAAAAATGTGTACCCCGGGGTATACATCTTGGCAAAATGTGCTGCATGTCATTTTCCCATTGTCATTCAGCTCCGATTTCTGTTGGCTGCATAGAACATTCAGATTCTGAATCTGATTTTGAACTGCATGCGTCTGTCAACATTTTCATGAGTTCCAAAACAAGAAACTGCTGCTGTGGCCCATGCCTCTACTGGTGTTTCCAATGTCAAGAAGCAAACCACCATCACTTCATTCTTCAAATAACCTTTGCAGTGGTGTTGAAACTGTAGTCTGGATTTTTTCGTGTTCCGTTTGCTTGTACGTGGCTTGTACAGAGTTTGGCAAAATGCCCATTAAGCCTGCATCCTAGCCCGCTCCAGAACTTACCCTTGCGCTAATTTCCTGTTAGAACTCTGCGACCATCACTCTGGCGTCCCCGGCGCCATGGTGTCGGAACTTCTGGTTCGGTCCCTGTGGTAGCAACGCCCAGTGATGCCGCCCGGCTGCATCTGGAACAGCAGCCGGCCATGCTGTCCCCTCGGCGGGTACCTGCCAGCCATATCGCCACCTGCTCAAACACTGATCTGTCCGTCTGCCCATCCGTCTGTCTCCCAAGCCCCATGGCCTTGGGCGGAGCACCATCGTGCAACGTTACACACCTCTCCTTCACTGAAAACGTCCGTGTCCATGACACTGCCACTGAACGATGATTCCATATCACATTCGGAAAGATCGCGGCGCCTGGCGCCGCAGTCGATGTCCGACACTGCGGATCGGGACCTGGTCGACGTCTGCACATCCATGAAAGAGGCAAGAATCGCAACAACGATATGGCGGGTACCATATGGGGGGTGCAAACCATGCATATTTACGTCTGGTATCCCTAACCACTCTACGCCCCCCCCCCCGGCCCCCAAAAAACAACACACACAGGCCGCCTACAAGCATCCGCACGAACCGCCACCGAACTCACCAACTCGCAGACTCAGCATCCTGAGGGGGACAAAATCCAGAAAAAATGCGAAAACCGAGCTTAGTAGAGCAAAATGGCGAAGTGGAGGAAGACAGGGAAGCGTCAAAAGGTCAGAAAATTGCATGAAGAAGTTCAAGGGTAGGTGAAAAATGGGAGAGAACCGGGAGAAAAACGGGGTAATGTTTCTCCCAGTCCCATGTCCCACCGCTTTCCCCCACTTTCCCAGAGGCTCACCACCTTCCCCTCGGTCCCCTTTAGTGAAAACCACTCACGCCACTCGCCGGCTCGTCTCGATACCTGCGCCCTGGGTTTGGGGGCGCCGCGCCGCATTGTTGTTCTGTTGGGGGCTTTTGTGTGTCGCCGTATCCCATGCGAGGCATGAGATACACGGGGCGGGTGGCCTGCGGAGGCTGGGGGTCCGAGTGCCACCACCCCCAAAAGTTTTGACGGTAAGGGTCGTGGAGAGGGTAGCGGGGGGGTAGTGGGTGGGGGAGTGGGGAGGGCGCTGGGCAGGGTGGTGGGGTCGTCCTTACACAGCCATGAGCCAACCGGTAGCACACGCACATCCAGGCGACCGACGGCAGACGTGGGGCGCGCACGGACGGCGATGTGGTGCCCCAAGTGGGGGGAGAGAGCACTTCCACCAGGACACCCTGCGGTACCACAATACTGATGGCTGAGGTCGTGCATTGCACGAGGAAGGGTCGGAGGAAAAGTTGAAAAAAAGGGGATAAGTGGGGCCAAACCCATGCAACCCGAATTGTGTGAGTGCCATTTGTACGGTGGTGCACAGTAGGGAACCTTCCGAAGGTGGGAGAGGGGAGGGCGTTTTTCTCCTCCTTCAGGCTTCGTGTGTAAGAGGGATGGTCCCATCCGAACACCCACCCACCCCAAAACAAGTGCTTGACCCAAAACTTGGCTCGAGAAAAATCAAGTTTGAATAACAGGCCTCTGGCGAGACCCACTCAGACCCCCCCGCTCTCTTGTGAAATAGCTCTACATACAAAGCCTGTTCTCCTTCTGGGGTTCGAATTAGTCTCGTCTTGATGAGCACCACGCAAACAACAGAACTACTGATACCTGCGAGAAGGCGAAGGACGCATGGGTCTCCAGTGGATGTTCCGTGACCTCATCGCCAAAGCTGGAAAAGGAGTCCCGCCGCTCAAGCGCGCGAGCCTGCCGCGCCTTTACAGCCCCTTGCATCTCCTTTTTCAGCGCCTTGATCTCGGCTTGAATCGCGCGAATCTTAACTACCTGTCCAGAATCGCAGCGCGAGCACATTTTGAGCAGCAGGAAGAGCAGACACGCCAAAGCAACGACTCACGGCGGAGCAAACAGCACAGACACGCGTAGACTGGGGCCGTCAGTAGCGAACACCAAGCGGTACATGTTGTGTGTGTATGTTGTCCAATAGGCTTTAAGCCTGGCTCTCATTACACCTCTGCCGACACTGCAACAGTAACCGCCATTGTTGGCCCTCCAACCGCCATTGGCCGCATGGCCGTGCTTGAAAAATTCAAAACTGAGAGTGCTGTGCATTCTGTGAGGGTGGCGTTTGAAGCTGCATGAATTTATTACGTCTGATATTCTCTTTGCTCTAATTGAACACCCACCATGTCCCTGGACGCAACCTCACATATCTCTCGGGGATATTCAGTTTGTGCCAAGGCGGTGGGTTTTCTGAACTTTTGGTCCAATGTGCCAAAATTTCGTTCCGTTTTGGTGGGGGGGGGGGGGGGGGTTCCATGTATGCTTTTTGAAATCTGGGAGAAAAGGCTGTTTCAGAACTGCATGGGTTAGGGGGGGGGGGGGTTAAGTGGTCACAGTTTGTGCACAGAGCTGGAAATTGGACGACGCACAGGATGGAGCAACACTCAGGGGACCACTGATTATTCCGAATCCGAATCCTCGTCATTGTTGTCCCTGTTGTCCCTCTTTCTAGTGTACTTGCGCCAAGGTGCATGCTTGACGTTTTTCTCCAAATCAACATCAATGCAAGTGGCCAAGAACTCATGGTGTGAAGCTTTCATGGGGTGAACTTTACGATCCCAAAATTGGCTTGCAAAAGAAGCGGCCTCTGCGGTGGTCAGAATCTGCTGTTCCTTGTGGATGCATGCAGGTTGCTGAGAACCAGCTGTACAATCCTTTTTGCAGTGCTAGGGGACCCCAGAGCGTGCTCTTTAACCAAAAGTTTCTGTGGTGCATCTCGGGATGCAACAGCATGTGGTGTGAATTTGTATGCAGACATGGCTGCCTGTTGACAAAAACAGGCAGAAAGCAATACAGGCACTGTGCAAAAAGGACGGAACTCTCAAACATGTCATCAGTACAGCACGTAAAACCAGGTGTTCCGGATAGCCCTTTTCAAGGGTTTTTCGAATTTCCCCCACATACCCCTACCTCTGGAACACTGAGTGGGCCCAAATGAGGCAACAATGGCACCGAACCCCGAAAACCCACCAAGTTGGCACAATTGTCAACGTCCCTGAGAGATATCTGATTGTCTCCTGGTGTTTTGAATCTTTCATTTGGTCAGTCCTGGATCAGTTTCGTTCGCTCGTTTAAGAGGGACTGGACGGGCTGTGAGCACTGTCATGGACTGTTCTGTACGGTCCAAGTTGACACGTTCGTTGTGCCTGAGTCGGAGGTTTCTTGAAGTTTGACCAGTCGTTCAGGCGCTGACACCATTGAATTTGCTTTTGTCCAAACGAACATGGCATTGATTTTTATCGATTATTGACTCAACCCTACTCCATAATCTCTTTGAAATAAGGTGCTTGATGAAACTGACCCCACTCATCATAAACATGCACTGCCTCACCCCCTTCCTGACGTTCAATCCAAGACATGCTAATGGCTCAAAGGTATGAGGCACATCCCAAGCCTTTCCATTGCAAAGCATGGCCATGAGGCATCTGCGAGCATCATCCAAAGGCAAAAATCCCTACGTGCATAGTGCCCAATGCACAGCTCACAGCATCCACATGTGCAAGCCCCTTGGGCCTTCAACCTTTTTGGCTTGAGGTTAAAACTAGACTGCGATGGCAGATGGTGCACAGTGTGAAATCCCTATCCCTGTGAAATCCCACAATCCCCTATTCTGACTGCCAATTGATTCCTAATTCTCCACACACATACCTCCTCAACACATCCATGATCCATGCCCCCCCCCATTCCCCAAAATTTTGTGCAAAGCCGCCGACAAAGGTGACTGTGTTGTAGGACACATGGATGAGCATATCATCACAACAACATGCCTAAACAATCACTCACACACACATATACACGGGCACATGCAAACACACGGTGCATAAAACAAGCATCTTTAAGGATTGAGCGATAAATTTCACACTTGTAAGGAGCAGAATGTCTACCGTTAAAAAAGGCACCTCCCAACATTTCCCCTCCCCTGCCCTGCAAGGAGACGGCAGAGCGTACACCACAGCCTTGCCCCATGCCCGCCACCCAGGCAGGGTATTGCTTGAGCGGATGGGGGCGGGGGGGAGGGGTCCGCCCCCTCTGCCGGAACGTATCCAATGCCCAGCACACAGAAAAATTGTTCGAAAATGACTTGTTCCCTCACCTAATCAACACACAACAAACACAAGAAAGCGGAAGATTGCTCAATGCCCGCCAAATCACAGTGATCTGTTTGATCCCTACTCCAGAACCGAAAGGTCGACACAGTGTTCAATAGAATTTCCTCCAGGCAACGCAGCTCGCGGGCTTGTAACGCCATTTCCCACGCTACTGTCACACACTCGCACTGCGTTGCCATTGGTACGATAAAAAAAAAGCGTGTAACATGCTTTTTGCACGTTGTATGCTCCTTGTCTCTTCTGTCTGGTGAGTCTATCTTTAAACCGAAAATAAAGGGGCGCATTGATTACATCTTTGCATTCCATGCAGGGCGGTGGTTCGACCAGGGGGCCGAGATACACAGCCAACGAGCGCTGGAAAATGGTCATCTGTAAAACTATGAACATAGGGTAGACATAGAACAATGATTGAACACTCTTTGACATGCGCCAAAAGCGGGGAGAAACTGGTATCCAGTCACTGAAAAACGTTTCCAAAACCCAGGCCTTCAGCTAACTTAGAGCGGAGGGGGCATGCGGAGGAGGGGGTCGAGGGGAGGGTGGAAGGACCCCCCAGCCCCACCCCTGCCGGAACGAAAATGGAAGCAAAACCCTGAACGCCACCTGCTGGCGTCGTGCTGCCAGGACGGCCTTCTTCGAGTCACGCTGCGAGGGGCAGGGCAAAGCGCCGGTCAGGGAGACGTAGTGGGTCATAACATCGAGTGCCCACCGCTTGCAATTGGCCTCCACAGACCCCGCGGGGGGGTACAGACCAATGTACTCGGACATGCCCATCAGCTCCATGCACACGTCCACATGCTTCCGGATCTGGGTGCAACAGAAACACAAAGGGCCCGACGTGTGTCTCATAAGCGGTTGCCAACGCGGTTACTGGTGTTGGGAAGCGTTTGGGAGACGAAATCCAGCAATCATAAAACAGTTTGTTGGCGGTGTTCTGCTGGCTCTCAGCAGGACTGGAGGCGCAACAGCCGTGCAGACAACAAACCACTCACTGCATTTCTCGAAGAAGATAGTGCTCCAAGGGAACCATACGTGCCGCCGGAGGTCCCCATCTTCAGGCAAGTTGAGGGAGGTGCCACTTTCGTGGGGGCACGTTATGCTCGATTGCTTCCGATCCCTTTCCAAAGGGGGGGGGGTGGGCGAATGCCGACCCCTAAATTGGTCGTGGTTAGTGAACCTGCAGGGTTGGTCGAGTTGATCCGGCACCGATTTTCAGTGCAGAGAAGGCCAACACCCGAATACGCCCTGTAGTTGGCACGAGTGACAGACACACGCACGCGAGCGCGCGCACAGATGAGGTGCGCACCCGCACAAAAAATGCGTGGCCTCTACGGAAGACACAGCAGTCCCGAGAAGGTTGTACGCAGACCGTCTCATGTCAAGCTGGGTACAGCCAAAAGGGCAGTTCGTATAACTCGCCCGGACCTTCCTGCACCACAGCACTTCTGCTGACTGGACCCCTCATATCTGCCTCCTTGATTGCAGCGTGTGTGCAATCAAAGCACAATGACTGCCACATCCACGCCGTGGGGGCCTCCGGAGACCACATGGGATGGAACTACGACCAGGTCACCCAAATGCTCATCCCATGTGCCGTTCCTTTGCAGTCCAGTCGGCGGATGGCTATGCCAGCCTGAGGTGCAGCAGATGGCCCCCTTGTCTGTTCAAGGGAGGACAGTGGAGCCATGATCGGCCATACTCAGGGAGCAGGCCTTTGCTCAGTTGGGGAGAGGGGGGGCACAGCAGCTTCCTAGTGAGTAGCGCTGAGACTGGGGCTGGTTCCCACTGAGCACTGCAACCGAAGAGAGAGCCCCCCCCCCCCCCGTGTGTGTGTGTGTGTGTGTGTGTGTGTGTGTGTGTGTGTGTGTGTGGGTGGGTGGGTGGGTGGGTGGGTGTGTGGGTGTGTGGGTGGGTGGGTGGGTGGGTGTGGGTGGGTGTGGGTGTGGGTGCGTGGGTGCGTGGGTGCGTGGGTGCGTGGATGGGTGCGTGGGTGCGTGCGCGCGTGCGTGTGTGTGTGTGTGTGTGTGTGTGTGTGTGTGTGTGTGTGTGTGTGTGTGTGTGTGTGTGTGTGTGTGTGTGTGTGTGCGTGTGTGTGTGTGTGTGCGTGTGTGTGTGTGTGTGTGTGTGTGATCTGTACTTTTAGAGGTGGATCCTTGTGCAGCGTTGGGCTGGACGCCTCATTTGGCTCAGGTCTGCTGAGGCCTCTTTGTGACGTTGTTTCCCTCCCTTCTGCGGAATCAGAACCTCTGTATTTTGCTGGCTAGGTATCCAGAGTGTTCGCTCTCCCGTGCCTCGTCACGAAAAGCGGGCGGGCGACATCCTCGGCCACGGTCTCCTCCAGCCCCCGTGGAACTGGGGCTGGTGGGGACGGAGGGGGGGGTGTTTTCGGCCTCCTGCGTTTGGGGGCTGGAGGGGTGGGGGGTTGGTGTGGGGACCTCAGCAGACCCGTAGAGATACGTGCAGGCCCTTGCAGGCGTGGTCGTTTGTGGGACAGTTGTGCATGTGCAGCAAGTGGGCGCTTCTGGCGCGCAGGCACTGGGGTGCACACTTTATGGTGTCCCCGCTGACAGCAGTGGCGCACTCCCCTTTGCTTGAGTGTGCACCTCGGGCATGGTGGCAGGCCATGCAGTGGGCACAGTTGCAGTTGCGGTCTGCGTGCTATGTGGTCATCAGCGTGATGTCCCAGCGCACAGCATGCTTCAGCTGTGCGCCGAAGTCTCTTGCAGGTCGTGCATGCGTCAGCAGAGTGCTGGGCACACTTTGACGGATCAGCCGGCGGCGCCGGTGGTGGCGCCCTGTGTGTGTTTGCGCGCCTGCGTGTCCCGGTGTAGGGGCGCTGTGGGAGCTTCCCATCCCCTATCACAGGGAAGAAATCAGCTGCAAAGGAGGAGCAGCCCCCCCCCCCCTTTGGCAAAATTGGTCTGCTCCGAGGACGGAGCCAGCCCCAACTGCAGATTCCCCTGGAGTGCACACTGTAGTCGATGCTCCTCCACTTCCTGCGCTGTTCTGCGTGGCCTATGTGTGTACGGGCGCAGTTTGTGTATTCTGTTGAGACCAACCTTGGTGGCCCACGTGCGCTCACAGTATGCCGCTAACTGCTGAACGTGCATGTTCATGGCACTGCGGCAGGTGAAATAGGGGCGACAGTTCAGGCCGCAGAGTGCCGGCCCCCCCAAAGGAACTAAAGAGCTGCAGCGTGTGACCACACGCGCTGGATGCAAATGGCCTTTGGTGACCAGGCGCTGCGCATTTGCCATTGCCAGTCGTAAGACCCGGCCTCTCTCTCGCGCGCGCGCGCGTGTGTGTGTGTGTGTGTGTGTGTGTGTGTGTGTGTGTGTGTGTGTGTGTGTGTGTGTGTGTGTGTGTGTGTGTGTGTGTGTGCGTGTGTGTGTGTGTGTGTGTGCGTGTGTGTGTGTGTGTGCGTGTGTGTGTGTGTGTGTGTGTGCGTGTGTGACACTTCGTCCTTCGCCCCCCCACTGAAAGCAAAGGCCTGCCCGGGAGAGATCATGTGCCCCCCCCCCCCCTCCACCTCCGCTTCAAAAGGTCCAGATCCATGTTGCCAGGTCCCCAAGGAATTCACGATGTTTGCACCAGCACCGTACCCCCATGGTCTGCCAGGGCCAGGCACTGGGCTTCGCGGCCTTTCACTAATATTAACAAAGGTAAACATTCCGGATCACTTCTTCTCTGCCGCAGCAGTAGCTCCTGCAAGGCCGAGCGGGCAAGTGCGTAAGCGGGATGACTGCCACGAGGACCAGCTCTCTGCGCAAAGCAAACCCCTCCTCAGGGAAATGGGTTCGTGGAAATGGGGTGGAGGTCAGCGGTTGTGGGTGATGTCGGCTGGTACCTGCTGCTTTTTCTCGGCCACTTCGTCGTCCGGTGTTTTCAGCAAAATCTCCGGGACGGTTGCCTTGGGGAGAAGCACCAAACTGTCGGTGCTACAGAAACTGTCGTTGCTCGCAGGCTCTGCGCCATCCTGCTGACCCGAACCTGTTCCTGTGACAGATGTACGCCGCAGGAAAAGCAGGGCCTTGCCACACACAGGCCCAGAAAAGGCAGGGGCCCTAAAAACCGACTCCACAGATGTGCCAAACCCCCTAAACGCGTCCCAACGCGTCGATTTACACCGGCCCAGATCCCACTGGCAAATGGATACTTTACACCCCCCACAATGATCAAATCTCACCTTCCAAGTGTCCTCGTCGAGGCTTTTGTTAGCTACCCCGAGGGGGGGGGGGGGGGGGGGCTGGACCCACCCACCCACTTTTCAGAATCCACCCACCTACCCACCCATTGGCCTACCCCTTAATTTTCAAGGACCCACCCCACCACTCCGAAAGCCCCCCCCCCCCTCCTGAAGGGTATCCACAGCCCTAAAGAAAAACTCTTGGTCCTCGTGTTGCCATTCTGTGATGGGGTGTGATCATTACATTCCAATAAATACTCCCAATTACTCCCCTACCCTACCCCTCGGGTTTCGGCGCGGACTACCCTCCCACCACTGGCTGTTGGCCGAAGGCCCCCCCAAAAGGGGGGGGGAGGGGCTAGCCCGTGTCCTAGAACCCGCGGAGTGCCCCCCCCCCCCCCCCCCAGGCCTTTACTCTTCGAGGTGCCTGGCCGAAGAATTCACACCATTTTGACCAACACACCACAAAACAACTGATTTGCAAAACTTTGATTTTCCAGCTGTGGGGTGTTTTTTTGCTTAAGTAGGTTGTGCAACAGCATCTTGGGACCCCCCGAAGCACCCGGATGGTTACAATATGAAACAAACTGACTTGGGAAATTCTGATTTTTGAGCTGTTGAGACTGAAAACTGCTGAGGCAGTTTGTGCATTCACCCACCCTCCCCCTCTAATCCACATCCGGAATTACCAAGCGGCATATTCACTCGGCCTTGATGGCCCTCACCCGATGGCAAAATGGGGTGAAAAAAATCGTCAGGGTTTTGGCAGTTGAGGCTGACAACTGTTTGAGCAATTGTGCACCAGCCCCTTATGCCCCCCATCACCCAATAGCCAATGAGGGTGAAAACCACAAAGAGGTGCAGGTGGAGATAAAGAGGGGGCAACACGTGCTGTACAAGTGCTGTTTGATCAGTGTGGGTGGTCACAATAGCAAAAGAAAAAAATCCGTGGAACTTTCAAACTTGAGCTGTTGGAGCGAAGAGCACTTTTGACCCGATTGTTTGTGCCAACAAGGATTTCCTTTCCTTCAAACAGGCCATGCCTGAGATTTGCTCAGCAAGGATTCCACTTGCTCGCAAACGACGCTAATGTGCCTTGCGCCTTGTGCCTTGTGCGGGGGTGGGAGTTGTAAGCTTGAAGGCATGGGGATGTCATCTCGGAAAAAAAAGGGGGGATATCCCCCCCAATTGGGGATACAACCACCAGGGGGTTTTAGGCACCCCTTTGTGGGGGGTTCTTCTGACAGACCGGCGGCAGAATATGTCCCTTTGCGTCCTGGTATGGGTGTTCTGTCACAACATCCGGAATGCCTCCCCTCTGAAGGGGTCCCTCGGGCTACTAAACACCCAATCGGCACCTGTCTCCACAAAAATAGCACAAACTGCAGCCCTAGGCGTCCCACAGACTGGGGGACCCTCCCAAAAAAAACACAGCTCAAAATCGAGCAAATACCACAAAAACCATGATACCGAGGTCAGGTCGCTCAAAATTTTCACCCTTCTCCCCCAAAAAGTGGTATGCAATGCAAATAACCCCCCCCCCCCATAGTGGGGGTCTATGGCGCTAGCGCCTGCCCATGCAACAACCCGTGATTTTGCAGCAAGGCGGCCCGACGTACAGTGCCTTATTTTGTGGCGGTACCAAAGGCTCTCGAGACACGAATACACACTCCATTTGGACCAAATGTCCTGTAATTCACAGCAATTTACCTGGGGTTTCCGCGGATTTAGGCAGGTTTACACCGTTTATGCTGCAACGCTCCAAGTCTTAGACGGCCCAAAACGATGTTTGACCCCGAAAACCACAACCCCACTTCTTCTGGAAAACGGAGTCCGTAAAAACGTTCAAATAACATGTATTTTTTTCCTCAAAAACGTCAACCAAAAATGAAGAAACAAAACATGCTTTCAGAGTCAACTAAGTCATATTTGCAGGCGTGATAAATTGAAATCCTGTAGACAAAATATCGTTGAAAAGGGGTGTTTTGTTGCAAAAACGGGAAACACAGCACATATACATGGTTTTAAAGACCAAACGCCATCAGTCGCAGATGCAGGTAAGAAAATTCGTCCTCATTCATCTTGATTCATCGTGATGAGAGGATACAAAAAATAGATGCAGGTAGGTACATCCACTAATAGTAAATTTATAAAATAATTATTTCCAAGCGAAATTTCGAATGGAAATTTGCAACCGGGACTATATTGGTGTATACCATAGCAGGGAATTACCTATTTCAAATGTGTAACGATTTAGACCGGCAATTGAACGTCTCAGGTCGATGGTCTGTATAGATACGTAAAGTGATACTGAGAAATAAAAAATACTTTTATCATTAGACTGAAAAGCACGCGTTACTCTAATTGAAGTGAATGTTTCACAATCACATTTGCATACAGACATCATAAATTCCATTCGAAATTTCGCTTGGAAATTGCATATGACGATTTCTTCGTGAGTTTATCAGCTACTCTCACTGTACTCCACTAACCACCGATACAGAAATCAACTTCTGAATTAGGTACCATGTCTGTTCACCTGTGCAAGATAATATGCAATAGATGGGAGCAAATCAGTGAACACAAGAAAACGCAAAGAGCAGCAATTACTATGTGACATCTGCACGTTCAATTTGTGTGCGACACCAGAGCGCGTACATGGGTATGACATCGTACGCACGCAAATGAATGTGACGACATCATGAATTGTAATTGATAATATCAAAGGTGATACGTTAAGAAATGGAGAACTGAAGAATGCACTATACACAAGGAAAGCAAAAACACGACCAGACTCGGCAAATATGAGTTACAATGCTGCTATGCAACACTGAAAGTTGTCGGTGCTTTCCAGTATCGTCGAAAGAAACGGAGCATAAATTCAAAGTCCGTTAAAAAGAGAATACATATTTACTCCTTCGCGCGGCTGCGCTGTGCGGCCGACAAATTCATTGAGAAGGCTGCCAACCCGACACCAGTCTTCTTTGCCTGCAAACATACAAACAAAAAGGAGTGAATGTATAATGTTGGTGTGCAATATAAGATTCCAAGCGAAATTTTGAATGGAATCGACTGAAAGAACGAAAATGTTACGTAGCCAAACGAAATTTCGAATGCATATGATACAATGTCGGATACGATAGCAGTAGAACGATATACCTTCTTAGCCTTCTCCTTCTCTTTCCGTTGTTCCTCAGCAGCACGCTTCTTTGTTTCGGCTTCCTCTTTTTTCTTCCGTGCGGCCTCCTGCTTCGCCACCTTCGCATCTTCTTTCTCCTTCCTCTCGCGTTCCTTTTTGGCTTTCTCCTCATCCTTAGATTTCTTTGCTGCTTCTGCGACTTCCTTTTGTTTCTTTGAAATCTTTGGATCGGGTGACGCCTTGGGCTTTGCTGCTGGCTTCTTTGGCGAAGTATCTTCCTCTTCCTCCTCGTCCTCTGCAACATACAAATGAAGATAGTACAATACACGCAAATGACTATGCAGATACCACTCGGAAGGGGAATACCTTCGGACTCCTCTTCTTCGTCACTTTCCTCGGATGGATGTCCTGTCATCAGCCGTTGTGCAATAACGGCCCAAGGAATGTTCTCCATACTGTCCTGCTCCGGCACTGTAACGGCCAATTCATCTGTCAGTTGCTTCACCGAAGTTGCAAGCGACAGCAACGCCACGCTAACAGGATGGTGCAGTCGAACGAACATCTGGGCAGCAAGCAGTGAACTCGACGAGCTCAGCAGTATCCAAAGAGGCCCAGATGACGCGGAATCCTTCGGGACATTTGCAGTGCAGAACAGGTTCATCAATATTCCAAACACGTAGATTGAAAGGCCAACAGCGGCTGGATCCCGAACAGTGAAATACTTGGGTAACGATGTCTGTACAAAATAAGGAACATGAAGGACAATGCTTTTATTGTGCAGTTGCAACAAGGGAAAGAGGAATACCTCTAAATGTTTGTGTGCCAGAATCGCCACCACAGACTCCGTCATCTTATATTTCTTTGTGATCATGCCGGTGTTGTACACCGTGATGTTGTATACATGCAGGTCGGCAAATTCCTCGTCTGTCTTGATGAAGCCAAGTACATTGTCAACGTCCTTCCTGGCACCGTGGACTACCAGAGGAGTCTCGTTCGACAGCGTAGTGTAAATCAAGGAATTCAAACCTCCGGTCCAATTCTTAGGTACATCACACACCGCAATCCCGAACTCCAACGTCGAAACATCAGCATGAATGACAGCTCCTGGAGCGCCGTCAAGAACAAAGATGATGTCATCGGACTGCGATTGCGTTGCGCCGGGCAGGACAATCCGACTGGGTCGGGAACCCTCAGCGGTTGTGATCTACAGAGAAGGCAAGTAATAATATTACGATGTAAGATACACGATGTACGATACTATAGGACAGTGCGCTCTAACCTATTCGAAATTTCGAATGGAACAAGTATATTTCCATTCGAAATTTCGAATGGAAAAAGACGTCCATTCGAAATTTCGAATGGAAATAAACGACGACACGCAAATTAAGCAAACACCTGAGGCTTCAACGTAGGGCTCTTCAACGTGTGTACGAGCGCTGCATGGTCCTCATCGGACCACAGTTTGGACTTCGCAATGACGTGCCACGGGGGCATAGGTTCATTCTCAGTTGGTTGCCATGTGGACTTTGGTCGAACCGCCAAATCCCCGATACTTTTCGATGTCCGTAATGTTCTAAGAACACGCTCCCACTGAACACGCGTCCGACGATCCGCATGTACAGCTGTGCCCGGATGCTGAAAATGCCACAAATACAACCTCTCTTGTTTCGGATCCTTGCATTTCTTCTGCATCAGGGTCAGCGACTTCATGGCGCACGGCAAGGACTGCACAAAGGGTTTGGCGATTCGGGATTAGGCACACTTCAAAACGCTACACAGAGAAATAAAACAAACCTGCATATATTTCAGCAATTCATCGAGTTCATCATTGTACAGACCTTCGATTGCCTTGAGGTGGAAGAACACCGGGGCCGTTGCCTCCGACGCATACAACGAGGCGATGAAGTTCACGACCGGTTGTCCACCGCGACGGACTACTTTTGCAATTGGCCCCCAAGCTTTTACGGCAGTTGCCTGCAGAGTAATGTAAATGTAATGCAATGGTTCCAGGCGAAATTTCGAATGGAAATCATGAATACAATACAAGCACACATACACATACCCCTGAACTGGTGTCACCTGTGTAACCGGACTTCGACAGCATCATTGCAACCATCTGAGAGTGATCAATGTCAGGGAAACGTTTTTGATCTCGAAGGATAAGTTCCATCCTTTGACGCAGTGTATGTGGAGATGTTCCTCCTTGCCTTGTATTGTGTTTCCCTGCCAGTATTTCACGTACATTGAGCGGAATACCCGCCTTCAATCTTGATTCTCGGAATACGTTGCACCATGACGGGATCGGCACGCCTGACCGCTCGTGCTCCAGTGCAATCTCCCCGGTGACCTCGTAGGCGTGTTGTCCGCCCAAAATAATGACCTTTCCAGCTTCCGGATATGTCAGAATGTCAATCCTCTCCTTCTCGGATGGCGGTGCCCTGTCGAAGCTCCTGCGGACATGCTCTTTCTGGTCCTTCGTGATGGTCCGCGTTTGCCCACATACTGCGAATCCTCCAACATTGTCGACAGTCAGCTGCTTTCGATGAATTTCACCAACGTATTCGATGTAGTCGTCGAAGTTCACAGTGTCCGGGTCGACGTACTGGTGCTTCTCAACTGCAAGTAAAACATAGAGCAATAGTCGGACAACAGATGCATACGTCACAGCATTGGCCAAAAGTGCATACCTTTTTTCTTCGGTTTTGAAGGTACTGACTGTGTGGCCGAGGTTGGTGCACGTTCTGCAGGTAGATTAGGGCTCCTTTCCTTCGTTGGACTTGTCTCGGTCACTTCGAGAATCTCGTCATCGCTGGATTCTTTTCCTTCCCTTTTGGGCACTGAGTGAGGGGCCCTTACCGCTTGGCCCTCGGGCGTGTCCGAATCGCTCATCAGACAATGAAACACTGTCCCGCAGATACAAAAAACAAGAAAAATTGAAAATATTGAGACCGGAAACAAAACAGTACTTGTTTGGTATGATCGCAATACGTATGAATGCAACGCAAAGAATTCGAATGCCATGGATCATCAGCAGAATTACCTATTGACACGTTAGCTGAAGTTTCATTGTTTATCGGGTTTTTTCCATTCGAAATTTCGAATGGAACACCTTCTGTTCGGATTGGTGACATCGGATGGCACACACATTCGAGTAGACGATTTTATGATGCATGGTGCACGTGTGTATGTAGCGCTTGGGCAATCTGGACATTATTGGAATTTTTCCATTCGAAATTTCGATTGGAATTTCTGCAACTCAGATTGGAAATAGTCGAACCAGGGCACTTCGTATACACAAGTGTAGCACGCAGAAGCACAGCAAAGAAACATCAAAGTCCGATTTTAAATTATGAAAAGCATTTGTTTTCCGTAGGTAGGAGCCGGAGAATTTATTACATAACATTGAAATTGGTGACTCACCTTCGTCAGCAATCACCCTGAGTTTTTCTGCAGAAAGCATGCTTGTCTCCATTTGTCGTACAGCACGTGCGCAAGGCGTACACAGGCAAACATCTCTGTCCATTCGAAATTTCGTTTGGCCCGCATACAATGCACGAAATGCCAATCAGAACACGGTAATCTGCGTCCAAGTCAATTTGTAGTCTCCAGGCCATCGTCCATCTCAGGGGGCAGGGGTTCTGCTTCTGCCATAACAGGTAGGTCATCATCTGCGGTCATCTCCTCTTCCTCATCGTCCGAAGGCAGGGGATCGTAAATGGAGGGGTTAGGCCTGCCTAGTGCATGTGGTTCCCTGTGTTGTGGTCGATCAGGTGGTTCAGGTGCAGGAGCTTCCGGTAACTGTCTCCTGTGCCGTGCAACGTATGGTGCAACCCGCGCTCGAGGTATGACACGCCGAATTGGGCCCACACGTCTTAATATTTGTCCCAATTGGTAGTGATACCTGTCGACTTCTCGTGTTGTCGTGCGGGGAACACCAGCGTGCGTCAATGTACCGACAGGCAAACGGGAGGCTGTGCTGGCAACGATTAGCTTCACCGAGTGTCGTAGACACTGAACATACATCTCTCTGTTTGCTGTGATGCAGGGGGGTGATCGCCAATCACAGTTCCACTGGGGTTTTGGGGTCAACGTCTTAGCTGAGTGCCACTCAACAAAGAACTGATCCTGGGAACCTGCAGTTCTGTAGAATCGCTTGACGTTGGTGAGCAGGAAATCTATGAATCGTTCAGGCAGAATCTCACGAGCATGTGTGCTAACCTCTTTAGGTAAAGGGAGGGTAATGAATAGGTTGTTCAGACCTGTGAGGTCATTCACTTGTGGATTGTTGTGCATGCTTCACATGGCTCCTCGACGTGTAAGACTCCTGGGCACCTCCAGTTCCATTTTGGGGAACAGAGCAGTGCAAAGGAAATGCTTTGCACATATTCGACCTTTGTTGACTCTGTACCACATAAACTGACGAGTACGGCGAGACTGTACTGCAGGACAGAATGTGCATGGTGACCGGTCTCCAAATCCCTACCCTCCCAATTTGATTTTCTAAGAGTGTTGCCAATGATGAAGATTGCGGGTGCATACCGACTCAATAGCCTAACCAGACCGCAAATCTTATGGAGTGTCGCGGCATTGCTGTCAGACAAAGGCCTCCGCATCTTTTCCAATGCTTTTAACATTTCGGTGAGTATGTCCTTCACCCTTGGCCACACCAGAACACAACCCCCCATCACTTTTTCCATGTACTGAACACCACAGTTAGCGGGAACATCTTCTGTCATGTGGGGAACTGAGCTGAGCAATTGACTTATTATCGGAAAAAACTTTCTCCAAATTAGTGTTAGAGTGTACTTGTATGGATGCCAAGCACCATAGAGAAGGGGGACATCCTTCATCCAAAAGCGAACATTGCATGTATGATAGTCTCGACCATACAGAAAGCGCATTATGTACCCGTAGATCTTCATGTCTACCAAAAGCGGCATTGTGTGTCCCGTGCGCTGCTGAATCTTCCGCATATCCGTGAGCAACTGAAAAAGCTCAGCATGTGTTCCAGACCTACTTTCCGATACAGCCAGTGGCTTCCACCGTAGAGGTTTAAGAACTGGTCGCATAATGTCTAAAGGAATACGCAAAAACTCTCGTTTAATGTTGCGCAATGTGAAGTGAATGCCCTGCAACAGATTTGGGACAGATTGCTGCACCAGTGTAGCGGTACTGTTCACCGATAAGCGCACATCCGTAATATGCTTATGTCCTACATCTTCTGGTAGGCACAACCATGATTACTGATAGGTCTGCGCTGACATTGCTTCTCATAGGGTTTGTGAGGAAGTGGCGAGAAAACATATTGTCTGCCCACATCGCATGCTGTGTGTGTCCCAGCTCCTCCCATCTCTGCAGTGTCATGTCCTCAGCCCGTTTTTCCAATGACGGCAGATGATTCTGTGCCATTCCAGCAGCTGACAGAACCCTTCTTGCCGCCCTGCTCTTTGCCAGTGAAGTCTCAGTTGTACGTTTCGCGCGCGGCAATGAGCGAACGTGGAAGCACCGCCAAATCATAAACAGTGTTTTGGAAAATGTGTTCAGCCATCGTGGACACTCACCCGTCAGTCCTTGCTTTACTTGCACCATCGTCTGGGTGTTCCGTGTCCTGTAATCTGCACGCAGCGCAAGGCAGAATTCGACAAAGGGCAGAGTGACACCACCGGCATCTGCGTCTCTGAGAATTTGCTTCCCGTCACTGAAATGCCTGCACCGAAGTATTTTGCGTACTTCAGAGGCATGCAGAGATGACTCCGGTGTGCCACGGGTCATGAAACAAAGAAAAAACTGACACAGAAGACTAATAGGCACAGCAATATCAAGTTTGAATATCCACCTGTAAACGAGAGTACAACAATTCACCCTAAATCAACACAACATTGTGGACATTTCGAATATTCCATTCAAAATTTCGAATGGAATATTTTCAATTGTTCGAGTTTTGTTGGAGAAATGTAATCCAATTCAATACAAACGTGCTATCCAATTGAATTTAGATGATAAAATTTCCATTCGAAATTTCGAATGGAATATTTAAATTATCTATATTTGTCTTTCTTCGACGAACTGTATATCATTTTCTTTTCCATTCGAAATTTCGAATCGAAATTTCATTTATCATGAATGTTCTTCTGCACTCTCCTATTCCTTCTATGACAATTGCCATTCGAAATTTCGAATGGAAATTTATCTCCATGGTTTATGTTGCAATTCTATTCTATTCTGCTAATGCGGATTGTTCATGCGATGTAACAGAAACATATCATTCACAGTGACCCATTGTGTGTACGCTTTCCATTCTAAATTTCGAATGGAAATTCCAATTTTGACATTCAATTGTACTACTCCATTACTATTATGCTGCCTGCACAATTTCCCATGTGACATTTTTCTTTGGTTCGCCCAAGGGACATTAAAAAGTTCTTTCTACATATGTGTACTACTGAAAAACATCAGTTATCTTTGTATTTAAGTGTCCTTACTAAAGTGCCGACATCCATGTACACCTTTTACACAAAGACACAGGTTCCGAAGCTTTGTTGTACTTCTTTGATATCACATTGGTTCTTTGCAGTATTACTTATTCGGAATTTTTCATATCCGTTACGGATATGTGCATATATCTTGTTTTTTTCGATTCCACTTTTTACGTCCGAAAAAACAGCTGAAAACACCCTGTTTCGTTTCTTTGCGTTTTCGTCAAGATTTTCTATTTTTTGGCCTGTTTTTAACCATCGATTTGGGCCGTCTAAGCAAGTGGCCGCTTACACAGCCCCAAACAGGCCCACACAATTGTCCAATACCTGACACAATCTCTGTAGAACCGGCCATAAGGCAACTGATGCAGAATCGCAATGAACACCCCACGCCAATACAGCGCTGGTTGATCCCCCTGTGAGACATTTCGTCCACTCAATGACTACTGGGACCTTGAAAAGGCATCGTTTTCCTGTTCCTTTGGGCTCTGCCAGTCCGTCCCCCTTGTGACGTCCTCCGTGCTTGCGTGCTTCTAACTGCGGTTCTTCATCAATAGCGCCCCGATCCGTCCCCTGTGCTCTAGCCGGCCAAGTTACCGTTTACACACACGCACGGAGCAGTGGACAGTGCACGGGGTAGACCAAACATCGGAGCCTTGTTGATGGGCCAGACCATTGCTTGGCGATGCCCCCCCTCCCGCTCTCCAGTGGGACCCACTGGAAGTACAGGACCCTTAGTTTAGGAAGTCCTCGAACAAGTCCTTGGTCCGCCCTGCCAGATGGAAAATCCCCCACTCACTCCGACTTCCTGTCGCCCCACGCCCATCCCCGCACACACGACCTGGGGTCGGATGCTGCAATGCATGCTTGAGGCTGTCACTAATGTGAGCTCGCCACAATCCATCCAGTTCTTCAATGACGTACCGCCTCTGCACAGGAACGAGACGCGCGGCTGGGGTCCTGGTAAAAGTGCCTCTATGCCTTGGGCTGCGAATCACACCCGTTCTGTGCGACTCTCCCCGTTACTGGCAGCGACACAGAGAGCCGATCGCGGCGACCTTTCGAATCATTGCATTCTCCTTATTCCCATGCGTTTCAGACGACGGCGGTTGATGCATGACCGATGGCGGCCATTGCACGGCACCTGGCGGTTTGGGACTGCCGCACCCCGCCTTTGCACCGTGCCGAGCTGCGGGCGTTCGGGTACACCCACCAACCCAATGGCGGCCTGGGGGACAGCGACTTGCAGGCAGAAGCAATGCCCACTACATCATCCCCGGTCCCCCCCACCCCCCATTGTCTTCTCAAAAAGAGTGGGACGAAGAAGGGCAAGCCAACGGTCAGGGGAAGACGAGAGGTAGGGTGGTTTCCCTGCTGCACAGCTGGTGCCCAGTGCCACATCTTTTGTGTGACCTGCTTTTTTCGACCAATGCTGTTTGTACTTATCAAAAATGGGGGCGGCGGCGTGGGTGAGAGTGGAAGGTTGAGCTCGCTGCTCCCTGTTGCAGTGCACCAACACAACATAAGGCGAGTGCATGCCCCCTGCCCCCCAACCCCCTGCTCCGCCACAACAACAACAAATCAAGCAATGGCCAGCATGAAATACATCATATCACGGTAGGGGCATGCGTAGCGGCACTGGCACAGCCAAGCATCTCCTCCCACTCTCAACGAGTTCTACCCACTCTCAACGCGTTCTGCACGACATCAAACGCAACGTAATAGGCTGCTAGTCGCACTCCTCCTCCTCCTCCTCCTCCTCCTCCCCTCAGAAAGACGCCTGTGACGCCTGTCAGCGCTGGCAGGGCAGAGGGGCTGTGCTTGCGCTTGGCGCCCCAAGCAGGGTCCTAAACGCCCCCACCACCACTCACTATTTCAGTGACCGCATGTGCCGCTCCCCTGGGCGTTCAAAGGCGGGGATGGCATGTTTCCGGAGTGCCAACCCCTTCCCATGAGGTTTTGGAGTGAAGCCCCACCTCAACACAACCACAGAAGCGCATTGCAGGGCACTCAACGCCTGGTCAGCGAGCGCAGCGCCTGGCAATGCGCCCCGTCCCCTGCCTCCGCTGGGCCTCAGACCACCTGGAATTCACGTGCCCCAAGGATGGAGCTCTCCAAAGCAAAACGATTGCGGCTTTCAGCGTCCACCACAACTGCGGTCAGCACCGGCATGATTTTCACCAATCCGCTGTGGAGGTCCTCCAGCCTTCCTCTCACATCCTGAAACGACAACGATGGAGATGGGTGATGTGAGTGTATGATTGCTTGAGTTGAATGACGAAGGCAGAGTCCTTGAACGCCAACCGCCGTAGGCTGACTGCCATCCTGCCACCTAAAAAGTTCAATTGTCTTCAGTGGGAAAAAAGAAGAAACATCTCATTGCCAAAGGACGGCCCTGGCCCCAGGGATGCATTGGAAGGGGTGGAGGTACCCCCTGTGTGACATTCCGTCTGGAGGTACCCCCCCCTCCAGGGTGCCTAGCCTATGCCCAGCCACTGTCCCCCGATAGCAAGTGCCAGGCTCAATGGCATTTGCAACCGACGGTAACCGCCCCCAACCGCTTTGGCAACCTCCTCCAACCGCCTGTCTAACCGCCCTGAGGTCCCTTCCCTTCCAATGCATCCCTGCCTGGCCCCCGTTCCTGTCTCTCTTTGGAAAGCACAGGCGGGAGAAGTTGGAACAAAAAAAAAATTGCTAGACCTGGCTCTGGCTGTAGGCGTGTGGCTCAGGCATCATCCCGGGGGGCCTGGGAGGACCCTGCGACCCTCTAAACAAGTATCCGGCGAAGCTCTGGGAGGAGTAGGGGACGCGTACCTGGGCCGGGCGGCCGGGTACCCCGTAAGCGCCGTGCCAGTCCACGCTTCTCTGTCGCCGCCTTTACAAAACATTCCCTGCGCGCCTCGCTTACGCGCATCGCGTACCGTGTGCACCGCGCAGCATGCGCGCCAACTCAGATGCTCTTGCAACGGGCGACGTACCAGTTGTGGTACCGGAGAGCCATGCGAGCAGCACACCTTGACAGCCACCCCTCGGCATTTCTGGACGCTCTCCAAATCAGGCACCACACACACAAGCCGCGGTGCCTTTGCCACTATAAGTCTGACAATGACCTGTGAGGGATGTGACATTGGATTAATGCAGGACTGCAAGCAGCCAAAGCAGGGCTTCTGTGCATGCACCGCTCGACCCAGACAGCCCCCGCCTTGTGATGCACATCTAGAAATGATCAGCGCATCAGAATCTTTTTGACTCATATATGCGGGGGTGCCCCCCTCCTATCATGACGTGCGGGTGTATCACTTGGGAGGTGGAAGCCTCCCCGGTAGTGACTTGGTAGAGGCTTGGTAGGGGCTTCGTTTGGGCTTGGTAGGGGCTGGGTAGAGGCTGTGGTAGGGGCTGGGCAATGGCTTGGTCTGGGTATGGCGAGGGCTTGGCTAGCGCTTGGTAGAGGCCGTTGTAGGGGCTTGGGAGGGGTTTGGTAGGGGTTTGGTAGGGGTTTTTTGGTAGGGGTTTGGTAGGGGCTGGGTAGCGGCTGTGGTAAGGGCCTGGTAGGGGGGGCATAAAAGCTGAGTAAGTATGCTGGTTGGTACTTCCATGTGTATGCACTGGGTTGGGTTTTAGAAATTGTTTATGCTGCTCATTCACTGGGGAAAAGTATTTTTGCTAGTCGAGAGTGGGGCACTCCCTCTGCTGACAAGTGCTACTTGACGTCCCTCTCATGATGCTGGTGTGGACATGCTTCACACAAGGTCCCAAGACCGTGAAGTTTGGACGGTGCTCAACATGGGGAATGTAACCCAGGACCAGGTGGGTACGGATCACCACGCGTTGCCCATCAGTGGTGTGCAGCATTGTTGTTCAGGCATGTTGCCATTGCCCCCCATCCCCCCCCGTTTGTACAGTTTGCCAATGGCAATGGAATATAAACAAGGTTACAGTTCTGTGATTTCTGTCAAGGGTGGACCTGATCTACTGAAGCAGGCTATTGGGTGACAGCTCCGTTCTAGGGCTCGAAATGTCCTGTGAGGATCTGGGAGAAACCGACGGCCTGAGGGGCGTAGCAATGAGGGGGGAAATCCTTCGACAACAAAGGCCCTGTCAGTACACCCCTGTCGGCACATGCACAGCAATCCGACCCCCCACACACACACCTGCACGTGCACGTGCACACACGTACACACAAACACGTGCAACCGTGTGCTGACATATGGCTGATTCTGGCTGCCAGTGGTGGTGGGTGCGGCGACCCTCCCCCTGATTCTGCCCGTCCACTTGCCTCCTTTGCAGAACTCCCCTGGGCCTTTATTATTGGCCCCCGGGGCCTCTGCTGCTAGTCGATACCCCCCACATGGAGCTGTGCCGTTCGGTGTCTTGTGGGGGCTGCAAAGCAACCAAGACAGATCTGCTTTGCTAGCAGGCTCCCACCCTGTGGACCCTGTTCCTTCCTGTAGACCCTGTCCCTTTGGCGCCCCTGAAGACGTAGTCCCTGAAGAGGACACGGGTGGGGGCTTCTCACTGGTTGCTTGAAGGGCAAAATTATTCCGCAAAGGCCCTACAGTGGGGTCAAAATGGCTGTGCATCGTAGTTGTGTGCTCTACCGGGGCCTTTCCATGGCGCCTAGGTGGGTATGAGCTTCCAGTGTTTGGTTCGCTAGGGCCCTGCCACTAGTCATGAGCTTCCAGTGTTTGCTCAACCAGGGCCCTTCGGTGGGGCCTCAGTAGCTATATGCTTCTAGTGTTAGTTCCACCAAGGCACTGCAGGACCCAGGCAATCAGGAGCTTTAGGTGTTCCACCAGAGCCTTGCAATGGTGTGGCCTCGGGCTACCCCTGACGGGCCCTGTTGGTGGCTAGGCAAGGGCCCAGCGCGGCACCCAAGGGGGCAGAGGTTCAGGAAAGGGGCCTGAGTCTTCTCACGGACGCAATTCTCCGAGAGGGCGTCGGTTGTGCTCCGTTGTACACACTGGTTTGTGGTTTTCAAGAGGAACCTTTGTGTGGTTCGTAACCGGGGGATAAGAGTGGTGCTCTGGGCGTGTGTAATGAAAGGAGAGAAGAGGGGTGGCTGGCGCGCGATTCGCAGCATTGCAACAGAGTGTACAGAAAAGCAAAGGGAGTGGGGGGTGCATAAAGGTGGAGTTGGTTTGCTGGTTGTGTTGTGAAGGCGTGCCTCCAGCTGTGGGCGGCCGATGCTTGGGCGGTGCAGCGTCTTTGCTGCTCCGTTATGGGGCTTCGGGTTGTTTCTGTGGGGCGGGGGGGGTCAAGGGCATCGACACCACTCGTACCTAGGGTCTCCGCAACCGAGTGCTGCCCCACTGTGATGCTTGCATTTGTAGAGAGCAAATGACTGGCGGTGAATGCTGCGACGTGGACTGCGATGCGGGTCACTTGGGATAACAACCAGGCCTGCCCATTGGTAACCGCCCCGGCTGTCCTCAACACGCGATAACGAGAACGGTGGTCGCAGGTCGCCTGCCCGGGAGGAAACGAACAGCGGGCGGCACACACCTCCATCAGAGACTTGCTGTTGTCGGTGGTCTTGAGGTCGCGGATTTTGTGCAGGTCCAGAATTGAGAACCCGGTGGTCACGCGAGGCGTGCCACGGTTGAGTATGTTGCCTGCCTTCAAGATCAACAGAAGGGTCTGCTGAAATGCCGTGCAGTCCCTCACCGCTCCCACTGCGTTGTCCAGCTGCAGAAGAGGCAGAGGGTGTGACCCAGTGCTCACTGCATGCTGTAGCAAGCAGCCATACCACAAGCACAAGCATGTGCTCATGGCCTGGGAATACGTAGCCAATGAGCGTGGTTGTGCTCACGGCCAGTGAGCAATAGGTCGTGAATAAGGGGTGCCCAGGGCCCATGTGTAAAGGTTGCACATACAGCACGACACCCCCCCTCGGTTCCCTAAAAGGTAAAGGGGTAAGAGGGGGGGGTGGATACGGGGGTGGGCGTTTGGGGGGGGGGGGGGCATGCCGGAAAGCTTGAGCGGGTATGCCGGTTGGTACTTCTGGGGTGGGTGGGTGGGTGCGACCAGCAAAAGTCTGCTCGTGGCCCCTGAGTAACGGGGAGGCCATGAGGACCCGGGTACCACTGTGGAAGCCCACACGATATGCTTTGCCACGTGATCTGCCGCCTTTCAGCAGGTCGTTTTCGCGCCACTCGGCCGTGAGTCCGAGTGGCATTCGATGGGCAGTCTTCGACTGAAACAACGCCGCACACCGGGGCAACAGCATGAGACATGCTGTAATGGACAGATAATGGGGCAGAATGTGTCTGAACAGGCGGAGTAACCGTCGGACAGCGGCCAATGTTTTTGTTCGTTTTGCTCTTCAGGACCCCCCCTTGTGTGACATTCCGTCTGGTTGTTGTTTCGTTACGGGGCCCTGGACAGTCACCCGTTCTTCCCTTCGCATGTTGCGTCGGGGCGCTGCGTTGTGTCGGCCGCTGCGGCCGGTGCTCTTGCTGGTGTCGTTTCCGCGTTCGCGGAGCCCAGTGGTTGGTGTGCCGGGGCTGTGCTGGATGTGGCATGGTGTGCCGTTTGCACGTCAGTGGCGCCCAGTAGTTGGCGTATTGAGGTTGTGCTGGTTGTTGCCGGGGTCATTTGACTGTTTTTGCTGTCCACGCGCCTCTGTCCACAGGCCGTCCATAACCTGCCTTGCGGTGTTTCCGTGTGTGTGAGGCCCAGGTGCCCTGCTCCTCCACGCGTTGTCCCGACCGTTCACCATATGTCCCTTCCCCCGGGCGGACGGGCGGGGTAACCGTCGGACAGCGGCCAACGTCTTTGTTCCTTTTGCTCCTCAGGACCCCTCCACCCCCCCCCGCCCCCCCGCCCCCCGGCACAATACCTTACATGTACCGCCTTTTGCTGCCTTTGCCACTGGCAAGTGTTGTCCTGAAGGAGGTGTGGTTTTCGGACTGGCCAATCGCCAGTAAACCCGACGCCGCACAAGGTGCAGGGGGGGTGCCACGAAGGCTAAGTGAGTAGGTATGTCGGTTGGTACGTCCGGCTGTAAGCACTGGGTTGAGTTCTCAAGAGGAAATGGTCTACCTTGCTTGTCCTAAGCCACCAGGAAAAATGCTTTTCGTAGGTGCGGGGGGGGGGGGGATCAGGATCTTGAAAGGAAAAAAGAAAAGAAAAGAAAGGTTCCTCAAGGACGCCCCGGTTTGGGAAGTGGAGATGGTCCAGCATTGCAAATGGAAGCCCCTGCTTGATCCGGGTACCCATTGACGGATGGAAGACAAGGAATGCAGTTCACCCAAGATGCAGAATATGACTTTGCCACAGCCCCATTTTGAGCCAACAACGAGCAGACAGCCCCCCTCCTCCGACGCCCTTCTGCTTTTACAGCCCGGGCTCACATGAGCCGCTGCAAAAATGCTGGCTTCCATTTTTGCAACAGGAATCCGTGGAGACACTTCGGCTCCATCCCATTTTGTGATCAGTCCGCGCCCTACAGCTCCTTTCTCACTCTCCGGCTTCGTCCTTGCTCTTCACCTCTAATCTCACTCTGCAGTTTTGTTGTCCCTATACAGCTTGATCCTCCCTCTTCGGCTCCGTTAAAAACGTACTGTCTCACACCATATCGAATGGCCACACCCCCAGCATTTCACCAATGGCGGTTGGCAAGTTACTGCCAGCAATAGGCGGCGATTGACTGAGGGCGGTTGAGGCCGTTCATCTCTAAGCAACAGCAGCCGTTTGTCGCTCTGGATTCGAAGCTGTAGTTTTGCAGTGGTCAAATTATTTGAGGGCAGTGCCAAAGACAGCAAAGGGCACAGCGCACCAGTGTCAACAGGCGATACGCCTCTTTGAGTGATAGTCGAAAGGCGATGCTGAAAAGCCAGGACTCCAGCCGCAGCTTCAAATTCTTGATGGTTCCGATCTGAAAAGAAGGAAGGCACAGGCCACGGAAGGCACCGGTTGCACACACCCGCCCTCCTGCCCCCTTAAGCAAGCCCCCTGTGTGACATATAGCCCATCTGTGGTTTCTTTACGGGGCCCTGGACAGTCACCCGTTTATTCTTCACTGCATCATGCAGTGTCGATCTTCTTCTGAAGGTCCGCCCAGCAAAGTCTGGGACTCACCACCGGGTCTGCTAAGCCCTATCAGGAGAACCCCTGCAGGTCGACTCAACTGATCACAGCGATGCCCAGCTCCCGGGCACGGGCGGGAGCTATCCCCAACACCGCTGCAGGCTTTTGCGCGAGTGCCTGTACTCGACCGGGCCTGGCATCCCCGCGCCTTCGTTTCTTTTATCTTTTTTCTTCTTTTCTTTTCCTTTCCTTTCTTTCTTCCCCCCGCCTGTCCGGGCGTGCCCTATTTTTTTTAAACGTTGCCCCTTGGCCGACAGTTGGCCGTCAACTGCCGTCGGTTACTAGCCAACCGCTCCTCGTTACCAATTAACCTCGTGGGTTTAGCGCCAACTACCGCTGTGTCACCGCCAACAGCCATCAGAACGGCTTCAACCCCATCAGCTCTCATTGGCCCTAGTTTCGGTGCTAAGGATGTGGGGAACGCTCATGCATGCATCTTGCCGGGGGCAGGGTCCCCAACAGGATCAGCGCGTCGTGGTGATCGTTGTCAGGCACATGATGCCTGAACCCTCATGTTGGGGGGGATGCCCCGTCACTTTGTCGCACCGCATGCATCAGCAGTAGCAGCACACACGAGGGAGTCAGTGAGGAGCGGGTGACAACGACGATAGGCAGATCGTAAGCAGAAGGAAGAACAAATGCAGACATGGGCAGCCGACCTTGAACACAAATTCCTCTGCCAGATCCCAAACATGTGGAGTGTCCGGATGCCTTTGGACACGGTCGTTCAGTTCGACCACTGCCTCCACCTGCAACAACAGTGGGCCGCTGGGTGCTTCGACTATGTTGGCATGGCAACTTGGTCTTACTATGAGTCGTTCACTCTTCTTCACATAATAAATGGCTTCCGCAGCAGAGGCTTGTGGCCCATCAATGCTGCCGAGGCCTTGGAGGCCATGAAAAATGTGGAGCCCTCCGAAAGAAAAAAAAGAGTCAAAGGGAAATCCGGTCCCTGAAGAGGAAGTTGGATCTCGCCCTCTTTGAGCTTCCCTTGGAGGACACAATGCAGGTGCAACGAGGGGCTCACCGTGCAGGTGATGGTGGCAGCGCCCTGGGGACGGCGGGGCTTTGCTGGAGGAAGTATGCCAAGTAGCGGCTTGGCCCGCAAGCTATTTTGACGGGGCCTTGGTGCCACAACACGTCCCGGTCATGCGACCTGGCCCACCGGGTCCTGGGCGTGCGACCCAGCCCTTCTGGTCCCGGTCATGGGGGGGACGTCTCCTCGCTTCTGTACGCGACCCCCCCCCAGTAGAAATGGGCCGAAGGCCCCCAGGGGGGGGGGGGGGGGCTAGCCGCCGAGGAGGGCTTCTCTAGGGGACTAGCTAGCCGCTGCTAGTTGCTAGGGGGGGGGGGGGCTAGGAGAGAGGGTTTAGCAGAGGTCTAGTCCAGTCTGGCAGAGACGCGGTGGCCTAAGGGGTTACTCTACAACAACGGAGGCCTCCACTCGCCATTGACCCTTGGTAACTAAGTGGGCCCGGAGGGCCCGGAGGGGGGGGGGGGGGGTCGCGTACCGGGACCGAGGAGACGTCCCCCCCGTGGTCCCGGTCATGCGGCCCCCATCAGGTCCCGGTCGCATGACCCCGCGGGCGTCCTCAAATGAGAACCGCGTCTTTCCTGGCCCTCTGCATCCCAAAAGGTGACATAGCCACACGTAGGACCTTTCTCAACTTATACTGCAACAAAAACCATTGGTCCAATGACATTTGGCATCACATGTCGATGTAGCCTGCCTTGAGAGGGAGGCGTTTCTGCGAAGCGTGACACCATGCCGTTTGGCGTAGAAATCAGCCAATCGAAAATGGGGGGTGGGGGATCCTGATCAGCCGAATTAAGGTGAGCTAAGCCAAAAAGGGGGGGGGGGGGCACCCTTTTCTGGCGTAACCATACTTTCGAGTATCGGCTGCTCTGGGCTACGAGTGGTGATGATTGTCCAGTTGTTGGGCATACCAATGCACCGACGGGGCATTCGGCAGAAATCATATTGACAATTTTCCACTTGCTGCACCCCTTTGATGTGGCGGAAACGGCAACGGTGGCTCCTAGGGAGGTTGCTTGACAATGCAGTTTCCCAGTGTAGAACACTGGCCCCACCACCAATCGGGGGCCAAGCCTCACAGCAAACCCTCAGGCAACGTGGCATTCAAGCCCATTCTCATGGCCCCTGTTGAGCATTCAACGCCAAATACCCCCGCCGAAAAGAATGACGCACGGGGCCTTTTCCGCAACAGACCTGAGCACACACCATGGCATATAGTCTTTCGTAGTCAGAGAGAATGCCATGCTCTTGTTTCGTGCATGTCTTGCTGTGTGCCACGTGACCTTCGTCTTTACCTTTAGGGGGTGTGGGGGAACCGTTCCCTCGGGGGTGTGAGAAACCGTTGCGTGTGACCAACTACATCGCAAACCAAAGGGAGCTGCAAAATCAAACATCTGCAATCTTATAAGGCAGGTTGTGCCCATCTGCAGTAATGTGAAATGGCCACCGAAAAAGGGTTTGTGTGTCGCAGAACCCCGCATGGTGTCGCTTTCTGCAGTCCCCTGCAGTCATTCCTCTCGCACAGTGCACGCCCACATCCTCTTGCAAGTCCTTGTCTGCCCTCACTCTGCCCTCCTCTCCTGGCTGTGCCTCCACATTCCTGGTCCCTCGCTTCTCCGCTTCGTCGACACTGCGTCGGGATTTTGTTTCTTTTTGGGTCATTATTTTTTGTTTTGTGCTTTTTCAGCATGCATGGAGCACCTTCGACGAGAGTGCTGCCGAATGCTGCGTAACCATGCCATTTTGTGCCTTGCTCCAGGCGTCTTCATTTCGCAACGCCCAAACCTTCCCACTCCACAGAACCTAGTGCTAGATTTTGGACAGACAGCATACCTCCTCTTCCGTTGGCAGCACATTCAAAAGGTTTTGTAAGTGTTCCTCTTGGATAATGTCGTTGTCCACCTGCTGAATGCCCTCCCTCAGGGTGTCGACCGGCAGCTTCAGTCCTTTGACGACGATTCCCATGAGCTGCAGTGCGAAAGCAACAATCACATGCACGTCGCGGAGGGGCGTACCTGATGTATGGGGCAGGCAGGTACTTGGCTTGAAAACAGAAAACGCTGCAACATGAGAAAAACATGTTCTGCGGATGTGCATTTGATCTATTGCGTAGGGGAGGCGGTATACACGGGGGGGCGACTACAACCGGTCCTGATGCGACACCCCCCCCCAGCTATCTGTTAAAACCTGGGGGGGGGGGGGGGGGGGCTGGTGGGCAGTTGGGGGGGGGGGGTCGGCTGGAGGGTTGGGGGGGGGTTGCCCGTGGGGGGGGGGGGTTCCCAAGGTCAGCGGGCCTACGCGCGACCCACTACTACCACATGCATACCTCCAGGGGGGGGGGTGTCTGGGGTGGGTTTGGGGAAGCTTCTGGTGGCTGTTGTGAAGCAGGGGCTGAAGATGGGTAGGTGTGCCCACAGTGGTTGTGGTGATCTTTCACTTTGCAACAAACGATGTTTGTTGAGCGCCTCGTCTTGCTAATTTGGCGCTCAAAACATGGATGGTTTGATGAAAGGGAAGCATGCACAAAAAAACCTCGGCGCTGTTGGCGCCATGGCCCCAACAACACCACTATCTTTCAAAACCCCGGGGGGGGGGGGGGGGGCTGGGGGGTGTCGCATACAAGGACCGGGCCCGGCCGCCCCCCCGTGGCGGTATACGCAGCGGGCGGAGATGTACCACAGTTTGTGGGATGGAGATTCCGGATTTCCTCTTAGATACACCAAACACGCGAATCCGCTGGCCCAGACAAGGATTTGTGTATCTGTAACTTGCAGTCACCGTGCACTTCTGGTGGGCGGAAATGGGTCAAAGAGAGATCACAATGGATCAGACACACCCGTTTGAGCTGTACAGGACCGCCCCACTACCTAAAAGCAATACTACCTTGGTCTCTTTGTCCCTCACAGCCCTGAAATGGGTCATTTTGGGGCCGGTGATGGGGTGCAGTACCTACGCCTGGATACCTGGAGATAGGAATCGGAGGGAATCATTTGGTGACAATATGAGTAAGGGTACGTGCAAATCCATGGGGGCCCATAAATTGCAGGCAGCGTCCAGGTGCTTGTCGTGGATGCCCCGCCTACTGAACTTCAGTAGCGCAGCAAATTGACACATTTTTTCCTTCAAGCTGGTCATGGGCAGAAACCAAGAGTCCAATGCACTCAAGGTGACTGTTCAGGGGCCTGAGAAGAGGGTCTACCTGTGCACGCTTGGAATCCAGTACGCTCTTCGGGGCATTTTCTGCTGGCAATTTGTTGGATATTGCAGCATTCACTGTCTTCACAGCAAACAACTCCTCAATATCCTTCTCCTCCAAACAACTGAGGCACAGACAGAGGAATGGGGGGGGGGGGTGGCGACAACAGAGGGGGAATATGGACAATGGAGAAGAAGCTATGAGCAACAAGAGAAATGATCCCATCCAATAAAAGGTGTTTCAGCGTGTGTGGTTTTTTGAACACTTGTGCTCCTGGGGTTGTGCACTATCTAGGATGTTCGCAGGGATCCTTGCCCACCCAGCCGTCCCCCATCACTGGTCTGTGTGGGCCTGAAGGGTGCGCACAGATGCAGTACACACTTTGGGCCTGGTGTTGGGCTTTGCACAGACAGGTGCCAGGACGGCAGAGTACACCGCAGGCAAAAAGCACATTTGCGTTCTTCAGCCCCTCCTGCTGCGCCACACTCGCAATGTCTTTGGCGAAGCACAGGGTTTGCCCACTGGTCGAACAGTTTTGGGGCAGCCTCATCAGTGAAAAGGGGTTTGGCCTGCACCTCTACCCCCATGTGCCCAGACAACCTTGGCAGTCCTGGAACTACGGGCCAAACCAAGCTTCACCGGCACAAGCAAGGGAAGCTGGTTCTGCTGACATGCATCTGCTTCCCATGGTTTGGTTTTGAGACGCTTTCAGGCCATCAATGTCACAAAATGGCCCCAGAATGGACAATTCTGCAGGGTACCCACCCAACCTGGCGCCCGTGGGGTGGGCTAGGCTGCCATCGTTGACTTGTTTTCTGAAACCCTGGACTTGAGAAATTCCTTGCCAAAATGTGCAGATTCTCAGCCACTTGGGTCTGTTTAGGGCAAAACACCGACATAGTGTGTGGGTTAGAGGCTGAAGAACAGGCTTCATTAGCTAAGGCGAAGCCAGGCTATATGGTGCAGCCGTTGGGGGTCATCGTGGGGCCCAAACCAACCAAACCTCCCCAAAATCGAGGTGATTTGGCTGTTTCTACAGGGTATCCACCTGGCTTGGCGCCCACAGGCAGCCCTTGTTAAAGAGGCGCTTCAAAGTTTGCATTGGGAAGGGCGCATGTTCATGCACAAGATGGCTGCTTAGAGGAGAGTAGAGCTGAAAGCCTTGGGCCAGTAGTCGAACGCCTTGTGGAAGCGCTTCCACATATTCATGCACAAGATGGCAAGAGCAGAATAGAGCACAAAGCAAAGCAAGGTGGCGGTGTGATTAGCCAAACAATTTGTGGGTGTGCTTGCTTGCCTGCTTGTTGCTTGTTGTTGCTTGCTGGCTAGATTTCAGGGGAGAGGGGGTGCACTTATTACATGACAACCCCTCGCCCCTTGAAGCTAGCAATCAACTCGGGCTGCGTGGCTGCAAATCGGAATCCGAGGGAACGTATTCCACCCGCAAGCCCCCACTTTTTGCAATGGGCCAAGTAAAGGCCTAGACACCCATACTAGGGTTGCCAATGTGTTGAAAGCGGCCGGTGGTTAGCCAAAGGTTGGCGGTTGACAGCTGTCTTCAGCTGGACGACACCCCACGTCAGTTGACCGACAGCTCCCGCTCAGTCGCCAACCACCGGCGGCGGGCTGTCAAGCGAGGGCGGGCCGGCTACTCACCATAAAAAAAATTAATTGACAATCCCCAACCAGGGCCCGCAAACTCCTGGGGCTCTTCGTGCCACGGGGGGGACGTAGCAACGGGCCATACGCCGACTCCCTCCCACTTTCCAGCCAATCTCAGGGCGGGGGGGGGGGGCTGGGTCTGGGGGGGGTCTGGGGCCGGCTGAAGGGGAGGGGGCCACCCGGACCCCAACATATATAGCTTAAAATGACCCCCTCATCGCGGTAGACATTTTTGCGGTATGTATGTTGGCAAAAAAAAATTTGCAACAGGGGGGGGGGGGGCATGGTAGGTGGTACTTGTGTTTATGGGCATAGCACCCCTGAGTCAATTCCCGGCCACTGTTGCCAGTGGCGCCCCACCCAGGCCGAACCATGCATGTTGTGAAGAAGGAGTTGATGTATGTTTCGAAACCCTTTGGAGGAGAGGGGCGGAAATGCTACATCACCCCTGCATTCTCGGGGATCCCCAACAAAGGGGACAAAGTCAAAGCAAAAAAAGAGCAAAAAAAACAAAAACAAGAACTGTCCCATGGTGTCCCCGATCCTGCCTACAAACCTGCAGTTTACCCCCACTGGGCTTTGAACCCAGGACCTCCAATTGCAGAGGCACTGCTTTACCACAAGGGTATGGCCCAGATCTGACATACCTCTGCACAGGGGTGGTATTCATATTTTGTCCAATTTGGTTTTCACCCACTATTAGGTTCTCCTCAAAAAACTGAGCATTTTGAGTATAGACACATGGGGTGGAAACCCATTTTTTCACCCTGTACTAAGTCAAGCAAAATTTCCTTAGGGCGCCTTCGGCGCCCATGGTCCGGCACTTTCCAGCCAAAACCCGGCAGGGAGGGGGGGGGGGGGGGAGTCGGCGTAAAGGGTCCGGTCCCGGCGGCCCCCCCGTGCTTCGTGCTTGCTTGAATTGGGTTGCACCAACAAACTCTGGGGTGTTTGACGTTTTCATGAACACTTTTGTGTACCCTGCGCCAAAAATGTTGAATACCCCTTTCTGCAGGACTGTCCTTAACCCCCACCCCACCCCAACTTTATGTTAACGTTAACAAAGATCTCAGCCTACCCTGCAAAAAAACTCCTGCAGGCCGCCCCAGTGCGCACCGATTTCCTGAAAATCAAGGTGGTGACCAGGGGGCTACAGAGTCGAAAAGAACCGGGTTTCCTGACTGATACGAACAGATGCACATTACGAGCATTGTACTGGGGCGTCCTTGATCATGAACTGCTTACAAAAAACGGGGTCGTCAACAAAATGTATGGAAAGGACATGGTGTGCCATTGTGTTGCAGCGCTTCTCTGTTCCTTTCTGCTCTGGTGCGACAGAAGGCAGGGAGAGCCATAACTAGAAGTAATGTGTTGTGATGTGACAAAATTGTCCCAGATGTGTTGAATGCGGAATGAGCAATGGTGGAGGGGTCTGCCAAGTGCCATGTCAGGTGTTGACAAAATGTGTGTCAGTTGGTCAGTTTACCAAAGTGTCAACAAAAACGGTGTGTGGGTGGGTGGGTGGGTGGGAGGGGGTTGCTCAACCATTTCTCCTCAACATTTGTCCGGGCCCTTGAGTGCAGTCTTCGATTAAATGCCGCTCAAAGGACGTCGGTCACCCACCATCGCTGGCCGCGACCGTTGTTCGTGACTGGGCATGCAGCAACATGGCATTTGGTGCGCCTGGTGATATCCCAGGAATGCTCCCATGGTTGTACACACGTGCACCTGCCTCTCACAACGGCCTGCAGTGTGCCTCGCTGCTTGTGCATGCCGAATCCCGAGCCCCCTCAGGGGTCCTGAAGCGCAAACACACACACACACACACACACACACACACACACAGACAAAACCATCTGCCTCTGGTATTTGTGGTCTCTAGACGGGTTGCTAATGGACAGCAGTTACTGGTCAAACGACGGCAATGGGCGATTGACCGACGGCAGTTGGCGGTTAACTCGACGACGCACAAGGCGCGGGGGCGGAGATGGGGGAGCAGGGTCCGAAAGACCCCTGTTCCCCGTCCCCCTACACAGTGCGGGGGTTTCACCAGCAGAGCCGCAGGAGTGTGCCGGCAACAGGGACACCTGCCGTGCTCAAGCATCATCTTAGCCCAGAAGCTATTTTTCAGGTCGAACGCTTTCGCCCAGAAGATGCCTTTCAGCTTCTTCAGCTTTGCCGGCGGTTTGGGGGGTCCCGGCACGCCAGGTATAGGAGGCGGCAGCCCCTTTCCCGGTGGTGGCGGCAGCGGTGGCGGTGGCGGTGGCGGCGGGGGTGGTGGGGGCGGCGGCGGCGGCGGCGGTGGAGGGGGCGGTGCTCCCGGAGGAACGATGGGGGACGGGGGCGATGGCATGCGGGCACTCAAATTCATCCGGTCCTGAGTGCAGTAGTGCGGAATGCGTCGATGCGGAATGCGTCGAAACAGAGGGAGAAGCAATGGAGTGAGGCGGTCAGGCAGCTGTCGGCACACGGACCGGATTTCATGCCGCGGTTGTGCAATGCCATGCAACAGATGTGCCACAGCCTGAGGCTGCCATGCAATGGTGGGTGGGCTGAGGTGAGGGAGGGCCCACAACCTGCAAGATCTTGAAACCCCCCCCCCCACTTCCACTTCTCCACGAGATGCCCTACACCGCCGGGCGGCTGGTGATCGTCAGGCATGGCAATCAGCACTGCGCTGCCTCGCTGCTGCAATGGCATCACTTGAGAAAGACAACCACTCCAACCACCAAAACCACAACAACAACCACGACAGCGAGAACGAAGACGACGGCAACAACAACAACAACGACAGCAGCAGCAGCAGGAGCAGTAGTAGCAGAGGCAGCACCGCAACCACAGCAGAACAACACTCGCAAGCAGTCAACACTGAGACTGGAGCAGGAGAATGATGCCACAGGATCTTCATCATTGAACATCTTGCCGTTGATCTGTTATACTCCATGTCAATTACTGCCTGATTACTGGTCAACCCCGAGTCAGGTACTGCTTAGCCCTTGTCTAATCCCTTGTTAGGTACTGGCCAACGCCATCGGTTACTGCCCATCCCCATTGATTACGACACGATTCGCCCTTCGCAGCAGAGCATCGTCAGCACTGACCAACTAGTGTCGGTTACTGTAGGTTTTGAATGGGGAACGCAGGCTCCTCTGATACTTTTGAACAATTCAGGTACAAATCTGACCCCAGATATTTCCACAACCCGATGCCACGATGCCTACCCCGGTGCTGCATCACACCCCATCCTACCACCGCCCTTAATAAAGAGCACTACAACTGCCGAAATTAGTTTGCTCTGGCACGCAGAGCACCCCTCTTTCGTTCCGACATTTGCTACCCTGCTACGGCCTGCGTTCCCCTACTGCTCTTGCCCACTGACGTCTTTAGCACCTTCCCTGCCCCCTTATGCTACCCTCAAAGCTGCACACCTCCAACTGGAAGGCATTAGGCATAGGATCTCCCGAACCGTCTGGGGGTCTGTAATCCACCTGCAGGAAGCCGAAAAGGATGCAGGGTGCGTGGTGTCTATGCCGAGAATGGGGCAAAGAGGCCAGCTGGGGCTGCGTGGACGTCCTCTGTGTTGGTTTGCTGTTGCCAGGATGAAATCAGGAGTTGGTGGAAATGATATGGCTGGCTTATCTCTTAACACTGTTGCAGCAGCGGAAGTTCAAGTTGCCATTCCCCAGTGTTTGTAGTTGTGATCTGCACAGTATTTGGGTCTCCTATTTTTCGGGGGTCTTGTTTTGGGGTATGGTCCGGAGTGTGACGTTCGTGCTTGGTATAGATGACGTCCAGGTTCTGGGAGAAAGAAAGTAGTCAAAGGCGAGCAGCCAAGAGCACGAAGAACGACCCCAGAGATTCCACACGTGACGGTCTGGGGGTCCTATGATTCCAATGCAGGCAAGGTGGCACAGGCTGTTAGGTCAGTCGTGAACATGCCTTCTGGATTGGACGCATCCTCATACGGTTCAGCTGCCTGCCCCACAGCGGGTATCGGAATCTCACTAAGCCAGTATGCGCACTGGATGCTTCGGCTATGTAAACTTTTTGCCAGCTCCCCCCACACCCCACGGTCCCCTCTGCCCCCATTTGGGAATGAAGAACGCATTCAAAACACAGCGCATGGCTCCATTGTTTTACCCAAAACGTCCGTGGGTGTTGCATATTTCAATTGGAATGTAGTTAGAGTGGCAACCTGCAATTGGGTCAAGAGGCATCCGCAGGGGTCCACCTGCGTCAAGAGGGTCCCACAAAGGGCACAAGAATCAAAAAGGGGGTGCAAGGGACAACCCCAACACCACCATAACGCTGTTGCTATCAGACGGGGTGAAAGAAAAACAAGAAACAAAGTATTTTTACTTTTCACCCGCCGGTGCAGCCAAAAGAAATTGCGTGTAATATGTTTTTTGTGTGCGCAGATACCATTTTTATAAAGACATGACACTGGATGCTGATTGTACTGCATGTATTGCACGGCAACCGTCCAGCCTTCGTGGAACCAACCCCATATGGGACCCACATGCGCATGCGTAGGCAAGGGGATGCGGTCTGTGCCAACGTTGTTATCCTCCCCCTCAGGCCCTTTTGGCCGGAGGTGTGCAGCTAGGTCTCGAGCCTAATTTGAAAATTCGGCGCCGCAAGAGTTTTTTTTTTCAGAAATATGAATGGACTACAGCCTTGGGCATTCGAATCTGGGTGTAGTTGAGTTCGTCTGCACACTTGCTTTCGGGCACGGAGTACCAGGTGCAAACACTGCCGAGTGTCAGTCTAATTTTTTCCTCCGAAAATGTCATCAAGTGGTGTGGACAATTATTCACAAAGGTTACAATGCTTTTGACCAAGTGGTCGTGGTGCTTGATTTTACACACTACCAAGCAAATGATGGGACTCATAGTTTTGATGTGAAATGCCCAATGAAGGGAAATGGCACGCTTTGAGAGACCATGTGCAGGCAATGAGGTCCAAAAATGCATCCATGCATGCTGCTGGCTGATTTGTGGCTGATTTCCTCCCGGCCTTGACATCCGGGCCCCCGCCGGTTCTGTTTTATGCAAGCGTTCATTGGAGGGGACGCTACTGGCACACAAGGCCCAGCACAGTAGGCAGCATTTTGCATGCAAGAGGGTGAATTGCAATGGTGCAGACTGGCATTGTCCAAAAGAAAAGGCAAAATAATAGCTTTTCTGGAACTGACAGTAAGTGGTGCACCAAAGGGAGTTATGATACACCATGGGGGGCACAGCAGACCAAGCCTTCGTGACACGAAACCGAAACACAGACTGCATGCTGCTCCAAGGCTGTATTTTGGTTCCTCAGCCGCGCGCTAAAATCCACGTGCACCAATTTCGTCACGCATACCTCAATTTCTCCTACGGATGTCACACTGAGGTCAACTTTCGCACAGACCCAGGACGAACCCCTAATTGTGGGGGGTTGGGGTTATTCCATCCCAGGCCAACGAACAACTACCCTATCCTCCCCCTGTGTGACATTCCGTCTGGTTGTTGTTTCGTTACGGGGCCCTGGACAGTCACCCGTTCTTCCCTTCACATGTTGCGTTGGGTTGCTGCTTTCTGTCGGCCGCTGCGGCCGGTGCTCTTGCTGGTGTCGTTTCCGCGTTCGCAGAGCCCAGTGGTTGGTGTGCCGGGGCTGTGCTGGATGTGGCATGGTGTGCCGTTTGCACGTCAGTGGCGCGCAGTAGTTGGCGTATTGAGGTTGTGCTGGTTGTTGCCGGGGTCGTTTGACTGTTTTTGCTGTCCACGCGCCTCTGTCCACAGGCCGTCCATAACCTGCCTCGCGGTGTTTCCGTGTGCGTGAGGCCCAGGTGCCCTGCTCCTCCACGCATTGTCCCAACCATCCACTATGTGTCCCTTTCCCCCTCACGGCTGGTCTGCCCCTGGTGGGCTCCTGCTCCTGTTGCACAAACAGCCCATCTGGGCTGCGGAAGACACCCCCAGTAGCGACGGGGCTGGCTGGCCAGGCCATCCCCTTTGTTGTCGCTGCCTCCCATGCGCACGCTCTCCGATCCCCTCCATTCTGGTTCCCTGTCCTGGTTGCCTCTCCTGCCTTGCTGCGCCCCTCCTCCTTGTAAGCTGTGCTCGCCCTCGTCGTGGCATGGCTCCTGCGTCCTGTGTGTTTGTGTTGCTCCTCCCCCTGTCTGTTGGCGCTCCTGGGTGCCCCTTTTGGGCACCCCCTCCTGTCCCACCTGCCTGCCCCCCCGTACGCAGATTTCACATCTCCGTATGACATTGACTGTCCCGCGCGCTGTTGGCTGGTCACAGCCCTGTTGCCGGCCCTGTGGCGGGCACCTCCCGGCGCGCGAGGTGCAGCCCCCGCCCTTGTGAAGTTCATGGGCACCTTGTAGAGGGAGGGGGGGGCTTGTTTGCTGATGGCTCGCTCGGTGTGTGCTGCATTTGGTGGTTGCCGCAGTGCTCGCACCTCATGGTCCCCCTATGCATTGCTGTGAGTCCTGTTGGGGCTCGTCTCACTGCCGTGTGGGGCGGCCCTGTGCCCAGTTGCTTTGCTGTGTGTGTTCCTCCCAATTTGGTGCTCTTCTGCCGGCGCATTCACCACTGCTAGTGTGCGCTGCCGGGGGGGGGGGGGGGGGATATCGCTCCCTGCCTCCCGTTGTGGCTGTCCGGTGGTCCCACTGTGATTTGGGTGGCACCAGGGGCACCGGGCACTTCTGCACATGTCTCCAAATCTGCAAACTGACTTGTCACTGGTGTTTGTTGGGGTTGTTCTTGGGGTGCTCTGTGGTGAATGTGATGCGTAGTTGCTCTTGTGCATTCTAGGCTGCTGAGGGGCTCCCTGTTTAAGGACTTCACTCCGGGCTGTCCACGCCTCGGTGATAGGGACTCGTGTGAGTCCACCCCCTATTTGGTCGTGTGCAGTGACCACCAATGGTTGTGTCTCATAAGCGTGCCCAAGGCCCCTGCACTAGGCCCTGGTGACAGAACTTAGCTACTCGTGGGCAATACATGTTTTAGGTTGCTACCCAATGGTCAACCGCGTAGCCGGCTGCCAACCCCCCACACGGGCGACCCCCCTACTTAGGTTTTAGGCTGCCTCCACTTCCCGATGTGGTCGGGAAGGTGTTGGCTCCCGGGAGTGCATCATGGAAGCATCCCTTCTGTGTTGTGTGTGTTCGTGTGGCCTTGGTTGTCATGTGTGGTGGGTGCGGTGTTGGCGCTGGGGTGTGGGGTTGTGGGCCTCTGGTGGTGCCCTGTGTGCGTGCCTTGTTTGTCGGCGGCGGTGGTTGTGCATGGGTGGGTTGCCCGCGGTGGGTCTAGCACCCGCCCTGGGCGTCGGGTGTTGGGCTAGTGTCGGTGTTTGCGGCGCGTGTTGTGGCTGTCCGCCGCCGTTGTGGTGCGCTGCTCTGCTTTGCTCTGCTGCGCTATGTGCTGTGTTGCGTTGCCCTTGTACGCGTGCTCCTCTGGTGTGTATTGTGCTGCGCTACTCCTCTGTGCGCCTCCGCCAACTTTGTGTGCCTAGGCGTTGCGTTATCTTGTGCTGCTCTGGTGTGTGTTGTGCAGTTCTGTTCCGTTGTGTGCCTCTGTCGGTTCTGACGTACCACACTGTGCTGTGTGCTGCGCTGCATCAACAAAGAATGGCGGCCATGGCTCCAAGTGCCACGGCCACGCTCTTCCATGGGGGCCAAGTCCTAGCAACCTCCGAAGCACTTGGATGCCACCACACACCCATAGGCGGGGCAAGATCCAAGCACACGGGGCCAGCCAATGAGAATTGTCTGTATTTCTCATCTCATCTCATCTCATGTGTTCGCCTCTGTCAGCCCTATGGGCCTAGGCGTTATGCCGCCCTGTGTTGCTGTAATGTGTGTTGCGCTGCGTTGCGCTATGCGTCTGAGCGTCACTTCGCTCTGCGATGCTCTGTATTGCTGCACTGCGTTCGTGCCGCGTTGTGTTGTGTGCTATGCTGTTTCACTGTGCGCCGCTGTCGGCCCCGCATGTGTGTGTGTTGCGGTGCTCTGTGCTGCTCCGCCCCGGTTCGTCTGTTGCCTTGCATTGCTTTGGTGCGGGCCGCCCGGCGTGGCCCTACTGCGCTTAGTGCTTCTCACTCCCTCAACGCGTCTGGGAGGCCGCTATAATTAAGCATGCTAGGCGATCAGTGGGTAACAGTTTGCCCAGATGTGAGACTAGGACGTTCTCACTTGGTAGGTCCCCGTCTATGTGCACCACCGGCTGCCACTCCCCATGTGTGTAGCACACCCCAAGCGAGTGGCAGCTACATTGCGGGGTGTACACTCCGACGGCCACGATGCGCACCCAGACCACCGGCATCGTAAGCCCTGGGCATATGAAGCACCACACCCACCACCTAGTCATGTTGGGGATCGGTGTGGGGGCTAGCTGCCACTCGCGGGCCCGTACCATACTTGTGTACTGTGCTTCCATGAAGTCCATGGTCACGTATGCAAAGCGTCAGTGCATCGTCAGCGTGTTTGGCTCCCATGGCCTTCTGCCCTCCTGTTCGGGGCCGTGTGTAGCTGCTCCCCTATTGCCCTTGCGTACCTCCCGTTGTTGGCACCTGGTGCCTCTTTGTATGTCGGCATTGTGCCGTCTTCGGGCCTCTGTGTCTAACAGTCTGTCCTTGGCCTTCCCTATTTGTTTGAAAAGTCCCTCGGCCTTCTCCCTATGGTGTGCATTTTTGTCTGGGTGCACCTTGACACTGAGCTGCTTGTATGCCTGCTTGATTTCCTCCGTGGTGGCCCCAGTGTACCACACTCCCAGCACCTGATACTAGTTCCCGGGCATTGTGTTTGGCATGTCTGCGACTAGGTCCTTTCCTCCGGTGTGTGGGACTGTTGGTTGTTTAGTCCCCACCAGCCAGGGCTTGTGATGTGATTGTGGCCGGGGAGCCATGTTTGTTGCTGGTTTCTCCACCCGCACTACATTGCTTCTTTTTACGCGGATTTCCCGTCCAAGTGTGTGCTGCGGCCCCTGTGTCACGCGCACCTGCACTCTGAAGCCATCATGCCCCAGGACCACTGCCTCACATTCGTTGAATTCCATCTGCCGAAGCCCTTTCGCATGGTGCCCAATGATGCCCACCACTGCTAAAGCTGCACTGCCCACCACTGCTACCGCTGCGCATGGTGCCAATGCCAGCACCACCGCCTCCATGTGGGGGGCTGCTGCCGATGGCGTCACCGGGGCCCTGTGTCTGTGATCCTGGTGCCCTTGTCTACGGGCCACTGACTTGCTTCTGTGTGCCATTATCCGGGGGCAAGCTGCTCAAGTGGTCGTGTGTGACTGCCACTGTTTTGCCTCCCTTCGCGTGGTCCAGTTGCACCAACCCAGCCGTTCCCTTCCCCTTGGATGATTCCTTCCGCTCCATTCAGTTTTGCCCTCCGCAGCCCTGTGAGCCAAACTTTTGTTCCTGGTTGCCACCTGTCTTGGGCTGCCACCTGCTCTCATTTTTGGTTCAGTGTTGCTGCCCTTCGCTGTCTGGCGGCCTGGGCATGGCTCTTCTGCGACTTTTTGAACTTGGTCACCAGCACCTGTGGGAGGTTGCACTCACATAAGTCCTGTGGGAGGTTGCACTCACATAAGTGTATTCACTGATGCACCTATCGTGCACTATGCCCCCACAGATACATTGTTTGGCGTTGCGCACTTGCGCACGTCCTTCCCGGCAGTCTTCACGTCATCTCCACAGATTAGGCACTCTACGCGTCCTTTTCCCGGCGTTGTCCCCACCGACATGAAGTCCGCCTTCCACATGCGACATTGCGCACACAACCAAACTCCCAGCTTTCCTCCGTCTCCGCCCAGCTTTCCTCCGTCTCCGCCCAGTGGTGCGCACTGCCTGTGGTTCCATGTACCACACCCATAACATGTGTACTGTGGTCCTGCCCTTGGTGCAACGCACAATGCTGCCTTGCATCGCCTGCTCTGTTGCCTTTCTGCGTTGTCTCTAGTGTTTGCTGGGTCTGCTGAGTCCCCTGCCTGTGGCCCTCGTCCTGTGCTTCCTCCCACCCATCCTCTCTGATAATGTCCGCTAGCGTCTTTCCCTCCACTGTTTGGCCCGGGGTCCCATCCATCTTTTCCATCAGACTGCTTTATCCCTTGGCCCGTTTTGTCGCGTATCTTGTGGGTGCATGTCGTTCCATACTCTCGCTAGAGCGTGGAACAGGCGCAGCCCACCCAATGGTGTCTCGAAGATCGTCGTCGTCTCCGGGAGCTCGTCTATCCCCCCCCCCCCCCCCAGTTCTGAAAGGGGGTGGGATGAAACGACCCGCCCCACTCCTTTTCAACATGGTCATCATCCCTCTCATGCAGCTGCCCATATCTTTTTTTTTCCCCAGGCTCAACAAGTTCGATGAGTATAATGTGAGCTCTCAGGCAACAGCCTGGGTCAAGAAGTGGGGCATATAGTACAAACGAGGGTTCCATATTTATCATGTGTTCCAGCTTTACCTGGGGAACTGTCTCTGTTCACTACCTGCTTGGTCTACCCCTTGCACCCCATGCAGCTGCATATATCTATGCCTCCATGTCTCCTGTTTGAAAAAGGGGGGATCCCAACCCTTTCATTTGGTGCTGTACTGCCTTAGAAAAAATCGGTGGCCAGGGGGGCAAGACAGACATTACGGTCCAAATGCAGTTCTTCCCTCGAAGTGAAATACTACAGTGTTCTAATGTGGTGACCGGAGACGTCACTCTGTTACAGCGACAGGAACTTGTCCGCTACACAGTGATTTTCTTCTGCATCGCTTGGCTGTGCTGGTGTCTATCAGGGATACACTGTACCAAGGCAGAGACACAGTCAGGGGAGGAGGGAATCCACAAGCGGAAAGGGGTAAACTCGTAAGTACAGCTGGTACAACGGATTTCGGAAGATGGGTTCATGGGTGGGTGAGCCGGCAAATCACACCTGTGCTAAATAGAACTCCAGCTTCCTCCTCCATCTGCGGCATCTCATGAGGCACTCTTTGAGTGGCAATCTTTGCGGAGTATCGCCTGCAGGGGATTTGCACAGCTCCGAGGGCGCTGTGGTAACCACCGAAATTGGTGCTCCGCACAACCCAGAAATACTACACCACACATTCCACTCTGCACTGATAAACATGCATGCGGGCACGCCCTCGGCACGTTGGGCTTGGCAGCAAGACAAAAAACACAGCCCCTCCCTTCCATCCCGTGAGTTTATGCAGTAGCAGAACGGAACATTGTGACTGCAGCACCGGTGTATGACTAGGGTGTGTGGTTCACCATTGGGGTGGCCTCAGGTTCTGTGTATGATCTGGCGTCAGACTTGCCCCCGCATGGTCAGAAAGGCTTATTCGCCCATTCAGCCCCCCCGAACAAGTGAGGCTGGCTGGCCCAGGGGGTCCAACACACAACGCTGTGGGGGCAGATGCATGTTCCAGCACCCCTTCGGCTTCCCACAGACAAGGCTCACATTCTTGTATCTGGCATGCTGCACCACAACAATGGCGGTCCGAAAAATGACGACAAAATGGGGTTGTTTTGCTTAGACAAGGCCGTCCTTGCGCATGGCGAGGTGGGGAGGCGGGTCTTCCACCTCCTTTGGACCTACCCAAGCTGTGCACGGCCCCACTGGAGTTCGAACCAGGAACCTGGCGCACCCAAAGCAAGAGCCGATTGCAGGAGGAGAACAGGCGGCTATTGAGGGCAACGTGGGCAGCTGAAATGTGATTCGTGGGGGTCTGCAATGGGCTCAGATGTCCTGACGGCCCAGAATGTGACAGTCTCTTCCGCTTGGTGCCTGACAGCATTGTTCGCTGCCTCTATGTTTGCTTCTCCGTCCTGAAGCACCCCAATCCCAAGAAGGGAGCAGTAAATTCCGGGGCACACACCTGGCAGACCCTTGTAATCGCGCTTAACGGAACGCCAAGCGGTTTCCTTGTGCTTGAGGACAAAGTCCTCCATAGCGCGCTCCAGACCCAGACTGCCAGGATACTTCTTCAACTCAGTGGCAGCCTCAGGGCCACAGATACTCATCACCGTATCGTGAACGTACGTGCTCATTTCGTGGTATGTCTGGGGACAGCACAAAAGCGTTGTTGCGCTCGCCAGGGCATCCAGTTGCAACTGCGCGTGTGCACAGCCCCGTTAGTGCGGCTGTGTTCAGAACGGCATCAGAAGCCCAAAGTTTCGACCCACTCCCAGAACCCGCCTCCACCCCGAACCAGAAACCACCCACCCTCTTGTTTGTATCTTCCTGCTAAATGCAATGCCGTGCACATAATGCATGGACCATAACGCAGACTGAAACCGCCCGACGATTCGCATGAAAAGCAGGGCCTGGCACATTTGCCACTGTGACCATCGGGATGCGGCTGCCGAAATCCAGCTGCAGACTGTTTCAACACACCGCACCACGCCACCGGCAGCTGACCGATTACTCATTCACTGGGCGATGGTCGGCAGTGTTCCTCTCGGCCCAAATCGCCAGAAAACCTGTTTGTGGTGGGATCAAGCACCACGCTGCCAGCTGAAACTGGGATGCGACCGCGACCGAGGTGAGTGGCGCATCCTTTGAGTGCTGCCACATGGCCACTGGAAAAACCACGTGTGTGCAGGGTCTGCAGCGAAAATACTTCCCTTGAGATTGCAAATCGGATATTGTGCAAATCGGATATTATGCTGCCATGATGGTCAAAAGCCTGCAGGCCCACCAGATTTGCGGGCACCCACAGGTCTTCCACAGGGTCATACGAGACCTCATAGCGGCATCCTGCTGCTGACATTCAGCGGCAGTCTAAAGATCATGCACCCTGACCGCCCCGGGGTAATTGTCCCAGGAATGGCCGGCTGATTCCCCACCCATGACCTCCTCCAAGCTTAGCCTGAGGCTTTGCGGCCCTCCCCCGTAACCACAGCACAGTCACACGACACAGCACACAACTACCTGAGCCCCACCGAAGGGCCCTGGTGGAGCACACGCGGGAAGCAGGGGCCTACTTGATCCCCACGAAAGGGTCCTGGCAAAGCAAATGCTGGAAGCACGTGACTAGGCCCCACCGCAGGGCCTTGGTGGGGCAAACTGGCACACTGCAAGGGCAGTGAATCCCTGACAACTGGCAAAATGCCTGAGTATGCTGCGCACCACCGATCTGTGGGCAGGCACACATTCCGCCCCCTTGGCACATCCATGCAGCCCCCCCCCCCCTTGGCCTCCCAAACCCTCTGCCGCACACCCAATACATCTCAGGCGGATGGGGTTGGGGACCGGGGGGGCGGGGGGGCACATGGCGCAACTATTGGGGCAGCCGGGGGGGGGGGGGTCACTCTGCAGGAGTGCAAACAGCGTAATGGAGAGTTTGAAGCCATGTGTTTTTGTGTAGGCAAGGAGGGGGGGCTGAATGAGCATGCCGGTTGGTACTTCCGGGTGTAGGTACGTGTTCGCCTTCTGGGGAGGGAATCCTGCACAAGTGGATAGGTGGGTTGGTTGTCCACCCATTGGGTTGGGGGTGAAGAGGTGAGCCCACTCGGCACACCCAAACAGCAGGGGAAAATTATTTTTAATGGGTGACTGTTCACGGCACCTCAATGCACAGACGAGTCACAGGGGGCTCCGACGGGTGGAGCACGGCAATTACTTCCGGTTGGTCACCTGCCTGACCCCATCGGGCACCCCCGTGCGAGTTACTCATTTCAAAATTCTCAGCGCCAGTTGCTTGCCTTCAAGCACGGCCTTTCAGCCTCCTGCGCCGGAGGCTTGCCTGCCTATTGGCCCTCGGCAGCATGCATCGGCATCTGAAACAAGACCGTAACCCAGCAGCTATCGACTACCCATGCAAACCACACCCCAATTTTTCTGTCTGGTTGTTTGCGCTAGCCAGCCAATCTTGAAATGGGGATGCACTGTGCCTGAAAGGGAGGAAAATCCCACCATCACCTCCTTGGTGACGGTCAGTCCTGCTCACCGCTTCTGTCCGTCCCCAACGGCACTCAAATCGGTTTGTATACTCCAGAAATCGCTTCACAACCGCTTTTCCAGCCGTCGGCAACCGCTTTTGCAACCACTCTTGAAACCCCCCCCGAGCCCCTCCCCCTCTAGTGCATCCCTGGGCCTATCATCGGGGCAATTTAGCTGTGTCGCTGGTACTTCGCGGCACAGTGGAGTATCCGCTGCTTGGGCTCACCAGCGCACCAAGTGGTCCAGTGGTCCATGCAAGTGATGTTCGCCTGCAGGATCCATGGCCCACTTGAGCAATGCCTTGCGCCATGACCCACCAGTCATCAACAAAGTGGGGCGCAGGTGGTGGCGGCGGAGGCCGCGTGGTGCAAACCTTGTACGCCTTAATCAGCGCCTCGAAGCCAGTGTGCATCTGCACGGCATTCTGGTAGAATCCCCAGCACACGTCGCAGACGCGGTACATGCGCTTGTTGGCGCCCTCCGTCAACACAAACTGCATCGTGTGCCGGCAGAGCGGACTCCGCTTCCGTGAATGGGGGGTGCAAAAAATCCTCCTAAAAATCGGCAGAGGCAACGGCAATGAAGGTGTTCAGGGAAGAAGCGGGCGACGCCATAGTGATGTGAATAGTCTGAAAATGCGCGTTTGACAGCTAATCATGTGAATTTCACATATCCTACGAGTTGAACATGCACGAAGCACACACAGAGAGGTGCAGAAGAGGGAGGAACCAAGGTGGCGTCTCATGAGGTGTTTATTGCAAGCAGGCAGACGGTAACCCGAAAAAATCCCCACACGCGCTCTGCATTTATCAGTGAACCTGAGCACTGATGCAGACCGCCTCCCCATGAGTTCTTCTCATGTTCACAGCGCCCCGTCCCCCCGCGTACACACACACGTTCCAGGCCTACTCAAAGCCACACCCATCATGCCAAATTGATGCACAGTTGCCCCCTGGGGTTCTCATGCTGCCATTCACCAAAAAAGCTACACCCTCGCATCCAACTCAAAACCACACATCAATCCAACATGCAGAATTGCCATTTACTGCAACAATTAAAAGATTTTGTTCGGGGGAAAAAATGCAATCGTTTTGCCGCCCTTTTTTGTTTTTTCCTTTAAAGATATTGCCTACGAAGGCCATATCTGAGGGGAAATTGCAGAGGCTCCGTTGCATCAACTGGTCTGCAAACATAATGTGGAGAATGTTCTCCCTATTAAATGACTCCCTTGGCTTGGCGCGTGAAACAATCAAATTTGCTTCTAAATATCTTTGTGGTACAATGTACATGTACATGGACTGATCCCAAATTAAATGCTCAATTTTAGTCTTTGAAATCTTGCGGTATCTGCCAACCTTTGACCGAGATCAGCACAATTCTGTATCAATTTTTCATTAAATTCATATCAGCATGGTGTCGGCCCCACCACCTCCGTCCACGGGTGGTGGCCAGACCCCCGGCCTGGATGGCGTGCCACCCTCGCTGAATGCAGCCGTGCCAACAGCTGTCCCAAAGGGCCAGGTCCAAAAGCATGCTGCGTTCTGTACCCCAGGGCTGGCAACAGAGCAAATGTGGGAGACAGGCGTCGTCTGAGCAGGAGCGTACCCGCAACGCCTGCAGTGATGCTTTCGGCGGAATTGCGAAAAGGCCCGTTCGCAGCCCGGGAACTGGCAGTGGGTGACTTCCGCATCATTGACCCAGTGGCCCTTTCGGATGCGCCCATAGTCGGTCTCCGGCCCGCAGTCAGCTGCGTACAATAGAATGCGAGTGCGTACCTATGCCGCCCGAAAATCGCCCTCCCAGGGGGCAGGAGGCAGGGGGGGGGGGGAGGCGCTTTCGCACCGACTGTCGTGAGCACCCTTGGGGGTGTTGTCGAATGGTGCGGCAATTTTTTTTCGATGCTTCCGGAGATTTTACCCGGTGAAGAGGTCCTCTCAAAATCACTGCAGCAGGAATTCTTAGAGGCTTCTGGATCGTTCCTGTTACTTCATGGCGACTTCCTGGTGGTTGGTGATCGCCGTAAATTCCTCGTGGATTCTAGGCCGTCGCTGTGGATTCCTGGTAGCTTCTGGTTGGTTGCTGTTATATCTTGGATGGGTAAGGATGAGTAAGGAGAGCTGCTCACCCACGGCCACAAGCTCATGGATCCTGTTTTGGGGCTGCCAAGACAATTCCACAGCAGGATTTAAATGAAACTTCCCTGGTATGTGATAGGGGACCTAAAGGCCCAGGGGACACCAGCAGCCCAGATGTGATGGTAGACAACATGGACCACACCCCCACAAAAACGATGCCCATCCGCATGCACAGCAGGTTCGAAACTGGGTCATCTTGAACCCGGGTCCAAATAATTGCATCGAGCATTTTGGTTCTCTTTCAAAAATCGGTGACGGATGTGGAGCAACACAGGCTGATGGGGAGCTGGAGGCACGCAAACCACAAACAATGGAAGTAGTATCCTTGTGGTCAAGCAGGTTGCCAACTGAGAAACATTCCCAACGTGGGGGCTTTGCAGCATTGGGATATCAAGAGGAAGCTTGAGGCACAGCCCCAGAAGAAACGTGGAAATCAGGAATTCTTTAAGGTGGGGCAAGTTGTCGACAACCAACCAATGCAAACCTGCGCAGCAGCGTTGCCGGGAACCCACTGTACTGCCAAACTGATGTCTCGCATACCTTTCCCTGCCCTTTCCCCACGCAGCACAATTCAGGGAAAACAATGGTCTCACAGAGACTTCCTGCTTAGACATGGCTGTGCACGTGTACTGGGACCCGAGAGGCATGCCCAATGAACACAGAACCCTGGTGCCATGCTCTCATGAGAGCAAAGAAACACTGCCCTGGCTGAGTTAATCGGGTGCCTGCTGAGTCCTCAGCAGTTGCGCTCAGCCAGGACACCTGCTCAGGGGGTATTCTGGGCAAGGGGCATTATTCGGCCTGCTGTCACGGGCCGCGCAGAATCTGGGGCTTGAACAGAAACCGCAACGTGCAACACCCTGTCGGTCTCTTGCAATGCAGGGCAGCGGAAATGTTGCCCGTCCTTGTCACGGAAATCAGAAATACGGCAGGTCGTGGGACCTGTTGTTTCCGTGGCAATTAAGATTTCCAACACACATAAGCTCCCATGAAAATAAATAAACGGTCTCCTCCTCCATGATGTGTGTGTGAAACGCAATGCCACAGGCAACGTGTGTGTGTGTGTGTGTGTGTGTGCTTGCGTGCAACGCAATGCCAAAGGGGTGTGTGTGTGTGTGTGCGCGTACGTGTGTCAAACGCAATGCTAGAGGCAGCGAGCAAATGCTTAGCAATATCAAAAACACACAATCTGTGTGCAAACAGTCGATTAAGTCTTCCGGCAAAAATATTCCAGCGTCCTTAGACGCCCTCACAACTCCTTCGGTCGTCGTTAGACATGATCTGTTGATTAACACACACGGAATTTTCGCCTTAACTGATGGGAAACAAATGGCACATGTATGCAGGTCACTGGTTCTGTGTGTGCAGCGCAATGCCAAAGGCAACGAGCAAAAGCTCCACAGTGTCAAAAAGACATAACCTGCAATCCAGCGTGTTCTGACGTTGTGTTCCCGGCAAGACGCTGTATTGCCCAAGGTTAGAGACTGATGTACAAGGGCTGGTAACACGGATTGGAGGACCGGCGCACAATTGGGGGCATGAGTGAGTGAGTGAGTGAGTGAGTGAGTGAGTGTGTGTGTGTGTCTGCGTGTGTGTGTGTGTGTGTGTGTTGCCGGCGGCTGTGCACCCACGCAAAAGCGCGCACACCTGGCTTCGGATCAGACATCATGGGTGGTGGAGGCGAGGCTCGACTTGTCGGCGAGGAAACTGGAGGATGAGGCGAGGGAGTTGAGGGCCCGCACAAAAGGGGCAGCACGCCATTGGGGAGGCAGGTGAAGATAGGTTCCGCCTTATTCCACATCACCTTTTTCCATCATTGTGTACCCATTGCACTACAGTGCACAATCGTTGTGCACCAGCACACCATGGTGCACTAGGTGTGTTTTCTGGCTCGAGGAGTTTGTACCTAGGGCACCGGCTCCTTGAGCACAAAACCCACAACACCCACATGCTGGCCGTGCGAGCACGTACAACGGTCTAGGCGTTGGCTCTCTTGTTGGTGTGCCCATCGAGCACACACTACATCCACATGCGGCTGTGCGAGCAGCAGAGTTGTTGGCAACTCGTTGAACGTGCAGGGCGTGTGCCCGAGGTGCTAGTTCGTCCGAGAATTTGGAAGGGAGGGGTCCCGGGAAGCGCTACAAACATTAGACCTCACCCACCAAGTGCTCTGGGTTGGAGGTGCACAAAAACAGTTGTCGTTTGCAAACAGATTTCTACTCCTAAAGAGCGACACAATGGTGAACGATTGTTGCTCCATAGGCACACACGGTATTTGCACGCCGTCATCGCACCACCGGGTCGCCCTGTTGTTGTTGGTGCCCTGTTGGGTGCATCACCAATACACCACCACCACCGGATATGGGTGTACAGTCTCGCTGGTGCTCGGAATGAGATGGCGGTGGGGTTGGCGACGCATTTGTAGTTGCGGTTGGGACACCCTAACCCATGACAACGCCACTGCCATAGGCGGGCCGGAGTTTGGGTGTAGGTATGTTATACGCAGATTGGGGACGTGATGATTGGGCACATACATCATCGTTTGGCGTCAACTACACACCTCCCAACATTGTTATGATGCCTGTTGTGATCTGTTTGTAGATGGTGCGCGGCGTGAGTTGCCTTTCGGGGTCGCGCGGCGACACGGGCTTTTGGGGCTCTGGATCCTCCCCACCTCCATGCGACGTAAGATATTCGGTATTGCCACTTTGCAAGCCTTGGTATCGCTTGAAGCAATCGTCGCACACGCGGCGTTGCTCCGCGCTACTTGGGTTGGCGGGATTCCCTGAATGAGGAGAAAGTGGGAGTGCGTGCTTCGAGAGCACGACATTTGAAAATGCCCCTAAAGAAACGGATGATGAAACGCATCGTTGCTTGGATGATGCCACGCGCCGAAGCCGCAAGCATCGAGTATAGATGCAAGACCAAATTAAGAATGTGGCTATCGAGAGATGCAAATCACCCTGTTCGCAGTAACAATCCACGATGGTAGGACTCACGGCTTCGCACTCACTCAGTCCAAATTCTTTTCTTCAACCGAACATTCATCTTCTATTCCGCTCGGGTGTACCTGGGCTTTCTGGGAGGAAAATTGTCGTCTTGCGGCAACTTTCCAGGCACCGGATTTACCCTTGAAATAATCAATGTGACGCATACGAGAGCTCCGCTCCAAGTTGTCAACATGAGCACCACAGCTCGACTAGATTGTCCGACAAAAGATGCCGCAATCTAGAACACTGGATCAACAAAAATTAGCGTCCACTTATGAGTTTGATGTGGGTCCCTCTACGGAGGGAGGCAACTAATTGGGGGGAGCATTGATGGGGTGGTAATATTAGTTTCCGTTGTGGCAACACCCCTCGTCCACCCTCGTCGGCACGACACTTGCTACTCGAGAACACATACCATGAGCATCAAAGTTGTCGATAAATTCCCCGTCCTCGACTTTCAACCATGCTTTCTTCCCCGCATGCAACCAACAACACACTTTCCTGCGACACACGTTCAAGGACTTCGAGCGGTGGATCGCACTCGCACGGAAGCCTTTGGACAAGGAGAGCTATGCTTCCATGTCTCGAGTGGGGTTTACTTTCGAAAAAGAACCCACGCTCGGTGTTGTGTTCTTCACCATGTCTCGAGCTCACGGGGAAAATTTCGCTTGCAACACAGCCACATCATGCGTTAGCAATTCATGCACAGTTGACCACAACGCATACCAACACCGCTTGCAACTATGCGGCCGCAGTTCCGACGTAAACTTTCGGCCACATCCAAGAGCTTGACAAGCAATAGCGTCTTTCTTAATTTGGCCGATGCTTAAACGAGGCACCAAAGGACTGCCATTGGGCTTCAACGAAGGTGTGGGTCCCTTTGTCGTCTCTTTCCCTTCGGCATTGTGTTCCCCGGAGATGTTCATGATACCTCATGCGTTCCCACAAGGGTGCCCTATGACGCCTAAAAACACAATGGCGTACGAATGGCGTTTAAAAGTTGGTGGCGCACCAACTGGTATTGGCGCATGCTTATTGTTGCTTTGTTCAATGCAAAACGGTTGGCCTTGAGCACAAGATGGCAACCAAAGCTTGAGGCGACTCACCTACACAATTAAATCTTGCTTATTCCCAATAAGTCTAGAATGAAACGATAGCATTCGAAGGGGTGGTGTTGATATATGCAAACCGCCAACGGCACGCTTCAACGGCTGTTCCTACACACAGAATGCCTGTTATACACAGCGAGAGGTTGGGAGCCCGTTCGTGATGCCACCGTGAAAAAGCCCAACCCGCTAACATCACGACTTTGGGGGCTGCACGCAGCGGCAAAAGTTCGCACCCCACGGGCACATATCTCATTTGCTTGCCCTTAATGGGTCCTCCCATGGTCACCCATGCCATACCGGGCTAAGACATATTTCAGGATTTGTGAATCACAAGCAAGCTCCTCCCTTTGTTGTAAAGAACCAATGGTTTCACGGAGTGCGGCACATTGGTGTTGCCAACCTACGGTGCCGGGTACCATAGCTTCACCCGACCACTCCGCATTTAGAACACTCGTAGCATGACTCACACATGAGCCTTCTCGCTTCCAAAGAAACGAGACTTGGTACAACCTACTACTGTACTAATTTCGTACCCTTCTACAGCAGGGGTACGCTGCGATTCTTCCAAAGAAAGGAGTCACATGTAGAAAGCACCCTTGTATTTTTCTATCTGGAATCCCACCGAATGCCAAAGCAAAAAATGTGCACATAATCACAAGAGAAAGTCAACCAATAAAATCCCCCACTCAAACCAAAGTGGTGGAGAGGGTATATCCGTATAGAATGCTTGTTCATGTTTAGCGAGAGGTTGGCAGCCCGTTCGTGATGCCACCATTCCTCGATAAGCACAATATTGACAAAGAACACCAAGCTCATGGGAGCATTTGGAAGTAAATTGATGTGATCCTGCATCAGGACTTCCTTTCTTCCCTTGGATGCTGCTTTTTGTCACGTCAGCAGAAATGTTCACACTGTACACTTTGTTGCCAGACTGCGGGACGATATTATGATCAGGTATAGATAGACAAATATTCTCCTTGTCCTTTAACACATTTGGAGCAACTGCATGTGCTTCAGATCAAAATTCAAATGGGTGTATTGCGCAACCACCCGAAACTGAAACACCAACCGGCGCTGAAGCGTTCAACTCGCCCAAATGTGTCCCCCCCTCACCTTCACTCCTTTCTCCCTGACTCACTTCGTCCTCGGAAGTCTGCCGAACCAGGACAGGGATTCAAACGATTTTCTCTCGTCCATTAGTTCCACTTAGCTCTGGAAACTGCCCTTCACCATTTTTGTTGTGTGATGGTGACAATGGTGACAATTCTCGCCCCTTGTGGAAATGATGATCAGATCAATCCTCCACTTTGGCTCTCATGGCGTGCGCTCGGCCGAATTGAGTTAGCCGTGTTCGTTACTCGTGTTTGTTACTAATAGTGATTTCCCCAAAGGACAAGATTGCGTGAATTTAGCGAATGTGGAACAATCACATGCGATGTCGACGAAGGTATTCAACCACGAGAAAATGAAATGGTGTTGGGTTATCTAGGCCCTCAGGCAGATGACTCCGATCAACTTGTTCAATCCCAACAACGTTGAAAGCGGAACGTGGACTGAAAAACGTAGGACTAGGTTTCGAATGAAATTTTCGAGCGTAATTTTCAACGAAATTTAAGATAAGTTTCACGAGTGAAATTTCATGAAATATATGGTTCCTGTCCGCAACTCATTGCCTGTGGCGTTTGGTTTCGAGATGTTGAGCCGCGAGGTCTTTATCCAAGTCAACCGTATTAACTTGTCTCATGGGGAGTAGCTTTGCTCCACCGATTGGCTTAGCATTACGCATCTGTGGACTTCACCATTGCAAGTGGGATGCGCTCATTACGTTGTGTTGGGGGCTTCATGGACCAAGGGGATTGTCGTCGCACTTTGGGGCCCCAACGGGGGCCCCACAGGACAAGGACAAGCTCCCTCCCCTCAAAATGAGAAATTTCACATTTTTCATAGATTTCGTAAATTTCGAAAGTGTCACGAAAATTTCACCTGTTTTTCAATCCTAAAAAGTAGATTCCTAAATTTCATGTAATTTTTGAATCCTACGGCAGGACGAAAATGGCATAAGGTGCTTAGAGAGCCCAAAATCCGCCGCGAATGTGGAGTAGAAACCTTGCGTGGAACTTGGAGATGTGAATTGGATTGAAAGATACGATTCATCGGGATGGGACAAGACATGAGTAGATTGTAGGCCCAACATTTGTGGGGTTAAGCTGACACATCCTCTCTTGCTCCTGCTTTGTCATGTATGAACACGAAGATGGAACTGCCGTCACCTTTAGTTTCTAGCCTCGAATGCACTTGTGAGCAGTCGTGCCTGTGTGCCCGTACTACCCCCCACCCCTTTGTATAAGCTACGCCCTTGTCCAAGGTACAGTAGGCTTAGGGACCGTATTAATTTGGGACCCAATTTTAATTCGGTACCAAACATAGTGCAACCACATAAGACATGGGTTTGGTGACAGATTTGCGAGTCACATAGAGTCATGGACACATTTGTTGTGAGTGTTTGAACCCACATAGCTCTGATTTTGGGGATGTTTGTGCATTATATGCCCCTTTCTTGCACCAGCTCACCATGCAATCCTCTCTTTTTGAACCTAGGCGCCCAGTGTTGTATGTGTCGCGCGCAAGCTACGCCCATGTCCAAGCTACGGTAGGCGTAGGGACGGTATTAATTCGGGACTTTGGTGTAGCTTATACAAGGGGGGGGGGTACCTGCACAGTCGACCCTGTACCCTGTACCAGCTCCAATCAATTTTGAAAATGCAAAATCGATTCATGCTAAGCGCAGGGAATAGGAAAATACATCCATCGGCGAAGATTGGAGGCAATGTAAGATGCTACAAATGGGTGCGCACCCAACTATGCACCGTGCACAAACGTGAAGAGTAGAAACGGGTGCTAAACGAGGAATTCGAGAATGAGAGGAAACTTTCAACCTCCATTTTGCATATGTTTTCCTTTTTTGTGACCCAGTGTTTTGCTGCTCGTGTAGCCCTCTTTCTCTTGAACAACCAAATGGAGTTTGAGTCGTGCCTCTCAATGGAATCTCAATGGAACGGGTTCAGGGGCTAGCATCGGTGGAGCTTGTGTTTGGAGCTTTGCGGAAACCACTAGTTTAACTTGATTATGCTCATTTGCATATGCATGCTATCAGGACGTACCTCACAGTTCTGATCGTCTATTTTTTTTCGCCTTTTGTTTCATGATTCACTGATGACGCAATCTTTGTGAGAGTGCTTGCCCGCTTGGTCCGTCCTACTACCCCGTGAGAGAGTGTTCCTACAAACCCACGTGATCGTGTAAAGTGGTCTTGCCAAAGTGGAGACAACCAACGACAGTAGCGCAATTGTGCCTTCTTCATTGCACGCGCCACAAGCCAATTTAGTGTATGCATGTTAGGTAATGATGCTTTACAGTATGGTGGGCCCCGAATAGTTTGGTCCATGTTGCCCGAGACATGTCACGTCAATTGCACAGGTTCTTTTCACGGGGATGGACGCGGACACTAAACGAGGAGTTCTCACGAACGGTATCGCACTTGGCATCCTTCTCGGGTTGGGTTGGATCCTTGGGTTGGTGAAGTACGCGTTGCTGGCCACGGGCTTACAATGGGCCGTCTTGTTGGTGCATGGACTCCCTTACAACAGCGAGAAATTTTTCGATGCAAGCGGAAGCCTCACGTATTTGTTGGTTACTATGTGGGCCTTGTTGAAGGATCCAATGAGGTCTTTGAATATGGCGTTTGGTAGCTCAACTTGTAATGGTTGCAAGACACTATCCCGTTTTCGGGACACTCAGATTCCACGAGGCATCGCCACATTCGCCAACTTTGATGGCTTGCACTTCTGTGGCCACATTGTGCCTTTGTACGCGTCCAACTTGCGCAGATTGTGGCTCGTCATGTGTGTAGGCAAAGTGCGAGTCCTGTGTGAAAGCCAAAGGTTGCCGTTGTACATGAGTACCTGTTGAACTTATGACGCTTGGCACGTTTTGTGCTCGGCATCCCCTGTGTGCGGGCTCTGCTATGTACCACTCACTGACAATGCAGTGTTTGTCTACCTACATTGTCGTGCAACGATTTACTGATAAACTTAACAAGTCAACGCATGCAATACTTTCTCGACACAAGAGAGATTCTCCCACCATCACCGAGACACCATCTAGAGTCGAGTGTCATGGAAACGAATGAGGTCACCTAACGATGCACTCCGCCGCTTTGAAGATCGCCTCTAGTCCATCATCTTCTCCGCCCTGGACTTCGCCCAAGCCACGTCCCGAATCAATAGCTCAAAAGAGATGGAGACAAATGAGGAGCAAAATAAAGGGAGTGTGCATCGCCACCAACACGCATCCTATTTGGCAACCAGTCTCACGAAGGACGAAGGGGCGGCGCGGGGGGGGGGTTCTCCATGCACCGTGTGTTGTACGATGAAATGCCTCCGGCCCGCAATTGCGACTTAAGCCATGGTGCACTACGAATAGGGGGGTGAGGAGGAGGAGGAGCTACCAGCGATCGGCGCGGGCCCCGTGCTTGCTGACTAACAAAAAAGGCTGCCCACTGCGCGGGCCCCGTGCTTGCTGACTAACAAAAAAGGCAGCCCACTCCCCCATGTCTCCACACGGAACCCGAACAAATTTGTGTTCGCCATGTGCTGTGCTCAGCGTACTCTGTGTAAGCTCTGTGTTGTGCTGTGTTGTGCTATGCGCACTCGGTGTACCTTCTGTGTTGTGCGGGGCGCGCTCTGTGCTCGTTCTGAATGCTTGGTACAGGAATATTAAAAAAAACCGGCAGTGGGTGGGCAGAACACTATCAGAATTGATTTGTTAAGGAGCACTCATCAGAGCACATGGGAATTGAACCTACGCGTTAAGATTCATGAGCACAGTATTGTTATCTACTAGGTCACAGAGCAGGACTTACTTTGCTGCCCAAATGAGCAAACAAATGAGCAGACAAGGAACAGGCGAGAGCAAAGCGTGCAAGGCGAAGATGGTGTGGTTCCCCACTGGTTAGGTGTTTACAGATGCCCGCCCTACCATCCGCTTTCAATAGCTCAGAGAGATCACTGAAAAGACCAAAGGATCAAAAGACCAAAGGATCAAAAGATGTAACATACAGTGGACAGCGATGTCGCTTGTGGCTCATTGGTGGGTACCGGTCCCCACCACCAAATCCTCAGCACATGGGGAGATCCCCCGTGCCCGTGACCTGATTGTTCTAGCACCCTGCATCACAGAGTGGCGGGTGGCTTGCTGAGGAGTGGCTAAAGATCAATGGATATGGTCAGGTCACTTGTGGCATAGCCACCCCCCTTTTCCGGCCCGTTTGCGCTGGGGAGTACCCACCATGCCTCCACACCACGTCAAGGTGTCCGGCCCAAGGGGTTAGAGGGGGTGGTGGGGGGAGGGGGGGGGGGGTAAACGGTCTGTGCTCTGCTGTGCCACGGTGTTCGTACCCGACACAGATCCTTTCTCAAGGCCACCCATGGAAGTGACATGCAACGATGTACCAATGGTTAGAATTCAGTTGGCATGTTGCTTCTTTTTGCTTGCCTCATTTGCAAGTTTGTGTGTTGGTTCTTGGTGTCTCCCTACTTGATTTGCTACTCAATAATGAATTCAACAATTAATTTGAATCAGTTGGTTATTCCATGCTTCCATGCCATGTCATGTCACCGGGTGCACTCGCCATGTGGTTCAATTGGGCGTACTATAGTATACAATGTGGATGGTTGATTGATTGATTTTTTTCCAAGTAGTTTGCATGGGTCATTGGTTTGTTGTGGCTTGCATGTCACACCACATTACTTGGTGTGGCTTGAGCAATTTTTTTGCAACGATTTTCATGCACCATGCTAGCATGTCACACAACATGACCGTGTGTGCTTTGAACTAGTTGTTTTTTGGGGGTAGTCTCATGGAGTATTGTTCCAGGTTTGCTTGCCTGTCACACAACATCACCAGCGTGCATGCAGTGAGTGACCACCAGGAAGCACCGGCATGCCTCCAGTGACCACCGGTATGGGGTGAGGTTGACCTACTGCACTGCTTTGGGCCCAAACCAATTGGTAAACAACAAGAAAAAAACACAATGGGCGCAGTGGCTGGGTATGGCACTCCATATTGGCCAGCTCAAGGGCCGGTAGGGCCTGAGGGGGTACGAATAGAGGAGGGAGGGGGGGCGTAACCGGCCTGTACCTTGCTGTGCCGTGCCGGGGGAGGGGGGGATCAATGGCATTGTGCCCCGGACTTCGTAGTGCACTTGGCCCTTCTTCTTTAGGCACCCAAGACAAACTACCAACAGTATCTTCGTGGTCATTTGGTGCACGCGCTTGGGCTGCTTTCTGTTTGCCCGCATTTTGAAGGATGGGCGCGACGAGCGCTTCAATGAGCTCAAAAAAAACCCTGTCCGCTTCTCAGGGATTTGGACTGTACAGGTCCTCCCTGCCTTTTGATGCCATATCTCTCTGGGACACCGCGTTTGGTGCCAACACGGAGCGTTTTCAGGGGTTGGTGCCTTTGTTGCTTCATTTGTGCCCGCTGAGTCTCCCAAAGGGGGGGGGGTATGTGGGATATATTCGGAAAGCCCTTGAAAAGGGCTTTTCGGAGATGTATTGGTTAGGGGGGGGTCTGGAACCATATTTTTTCGAAGATTGGCCGTTACCGTTGACAGGTTGGGTTTTTTTTGCCTGTTCTGGTCTGGTTTCAGACAGACTGCACCGCACCCCTACCCCCATTACTCCAACATATGGTCAAGTCATTCGGGTGGATTTGTTGTATTTGATGTGTAGAAGACATGTGCAACATGGGTCCCCTCAAGTCCCCTCCAATATGTTGAAGACTTTGACCAATAACTACCTTGGACACCCGGGTGATGCCTGGTGCAACTTGCAGCATCAAGCTCACCAGAGTGCAAGAAATCAAAGATGGCAGAATTTCTCAAACAGGCTGTCAAGTTGGGACATGAGACCACAATATTTGGATCCAGCACATCAAAATGCATCCACTTACCTCCTTTCCCTTTCCTCCAACTCCACAATATGTTGGAGCACCCAGCGGAACACCTATGAGTTGGTGTCCCGCACGCGTGTGCAGAGCAGCCTGAAACACCGAAAAGTTCGGCCTCGGTACTCAAAAATATGGTCACCTATCCCCCCTTTACCCATACATTTCTGAAACGGCCTTTTCTCACAGATTTCTCACAGACAAAAGTATACACATACCTCCCCCCTACGGAACGCAATTTTGGTGCATTGGACGAAAAATTGAGAAAACCCTGAAGAAGTGCAAATTTGCTCCGTGTTGGCACCTAGCGGATGTCCCAGAGAGATATGTATCCATGCTTGCATTTACGCTTTCCGATTGTGTCGTGTATCCAAAACGTTGGCGCACATCAGAGCAAATTGTGTCTTGCCCTTGTTTGTGGCGTGAGCCCCTACCTCGATTCTTGGTGTATTTCTTGCGGCCGTGCGGCTGTGGGGACCTGCAAACCAAAAACGTCGGCTATGGTGGGCACTAGCGACAACGCGCAGCATCTAATGCGATGAGCACGACCACAACACCCTAGAAAGTGAATTTCCACGGGTATTGTGAGTGTTCTGCAATCCTCGAATGGACGCCACAGTATTTCAGTATTGCGATAGTGGGGCGGTGAGTGATTAGACCCATGCGACAACTCTTCGTTGCGCTGGGACTCAGTCACTTTGTCCAAAACGCTCTCGCATTCCGCACGAGCAATCATAGGAAATAGTGCGCGTGCGAGATAGTCACGGAGAAGAGGAGGGCGGACAGAAGGGATCGATTGGAAGCGGCTGAGGTGCGGGGGGTTCAGTCTGACCCCACCCCTTTCTCCGTGCGCAAGTGCCCCCGTCAACAGCATGTCTACAGTATCTTCTCCGAAGCATTTTGCCCACAAACCCCTCCCAACTGCTCATGACACTCGGCTCTGGGCCCCCTCCCCTTCCGATGCACCCCGAGGGGTATCCCGGAGGAAGGAGTAGGCAGGGTGGATGGTGTCCAATGGTCCCTATGGCGCGCTCATGATACGCTGTCCAGCACTGCGATGCTGCATAAAGTGGCAACCATTGAGGTGGGGGTGCACGACAGTGTGCATGAATACCATGCGGCTAGCGCCAATGATACCGATGTGGAAGAACAAGCCACAGACTACAGACTACAGTTGGAGCGACGAACTGGCCCTCGGACTGAAGGCTCGCCCCCCCCTCCTGCATTTGGATGTGCCACCGCCCCCACACCTTCGACATCGTGGTGCATGGCGCGGTTGCCTCCGGACGACCATTGATGTAAACTCTCGCTCTGTTGCAGGCTGTGTGGGTGTTCCTTGTCCTGCTGCCGGTGCTGATCATCAACGACCAAGTCGTGACCCCGGACACACACCCTGTGGGACTGCAGGATTTCATAGGCTGGGCTTTGTGGGTCGTGGGATTCCTGGTGGAAACGATCGCTGACGCACAGAAGGGGGCGTTCCGGGCCAATGTTCTGGACAAAGATAAGTTCATTACGACGGGATTGTGGGCGTACTCCCGGTGCTTCACCCCCTGCTCCCCCGGCGCCCGAGCCCGGGCTCCCAGACCCTCAGCCTGCGTACAAAGCTCTCAGAGACCCCCTGACTTGTAGAGCATCCACCAGCAAAACCACACCTGGAGACTTTTGTGCAGTGCGACGCTGATGCATGACCAGGGGGGGGGCGACATGCTAATTCTCGACAGAGGGTATAGTTTGGCCAAACTACCCCGTTTTTTCGAAGGGGCTGAAAAATTTGGTTAACACCCGTTTCGCACATTTGAGTTTTGTTGATTTCTCCCTGCTTGCCACCGGTCCCCGGGTCCCAATTTCTGCACCCCCCAGCCCATGCTGTCACACCAGCAATTTTTAATTTTTAGTCTGATGCTTGCCAGAGGTCTCAGAGTCCCAATTTTTGCACCCTGCAGCCCCTGCTGTCATACCAGGAATTTTTAATTTTTAGTCTGATGCTTGCCAAAGGTCCCAGGGTCCCAATTTCTGCACCCCCGCGGTCCGCGCTGTCACACCATCAATTTTTGATTTTTAGTCTGATTCTTGCCACAGGTCCCAGGGTCCCAATTTCTGTCTTTGCCTATGTCCATTGTCTTCGTCTCTTCGCAACATGTCCTCAGTTTTTCTCATGACACAACAACATTCTTCGGAGGTGTTGAGCATCCAACTCGGTGATATCCTTTGCAAAGGGCTCATTTGCCGACAAGGCTTATGCGAACCAAGTGTTGCGGTCAAGCGGCAGTGAAGGCGTACAGTCCCGCCGGTGTGCCAAAAATGGTGAGGCTGACCTACCGCAAAAAAACCCGTCCCCGAAGTACTTTGTTGCACGACTCAAGCCCTGTTGCATGGCGGGAACACCCCAGCTCGGAACACAAGGTCCAGGCACGTGCCCGGATTAGCCGTGGAGTGATGCCACAAGAGAACTTTGTGAGCAACAGCCACACATCAGACGAAAAATTAAAAAAACCTAGTACGACAGTAGGGGCTGCAGGGAGCAGAATTTGGGACTCTGAGACCTGTGGTAAGCATCAGACTAAAAATTGAAAAATCCTGGAATGACAGCAGGGGCTGCAGGGTGCAGAAATTGTGGCCCTGGGACCTGTGGCAAGCATCAGTTCAAAAATTATACATTCCCGTGAGGGTCGCGCGGTGCTTTTTTGCCTTGGTTTTTGTTCAATACAAAAGCTGTCTCTTTTATCAGCGGGCAGGTTTGAAATGTGCAAAAAACCCCCAAACTACCCCTTTTTTCGAGGGGGCTGAAAAATTTGGTTAACACCCCCATGTGCAAAACTTGCATGTCGCCCCCCCCCTGTGCATGACCCCCCGGTCCTGCGCATTTCCGCATCAGATGTGGTGGAGAGGGCCCTTCAGGCTCTGGGAAGGGACTGAATGTGGAGGTTCCCAGCGCTGGCAAGGGAGTGAAAGCCATGGGCCGAACGCTGCACTCGGGGAGAGCAGTGGGACAAACGTTCCACTCGCTCACACAAAGGATTGCGCCCCCCGCCCTTCCATTTCCCCCTGCTGCATCCCACCCGACGAATGATCTTGAACACTCAGTAGGTCACACACCAAAGGCATGGCACTGGACATATCAACCAGCCTTTATCAACGCACGCCCAACGCAGAGCCACTTGAAAATGCACTCGTAGTTGCACGGGTTATGTTTACCGGCTTCACCTTATGCCTTTGTTGACCCCCACCCCCAAAAGCCACAGACAAGCGGACAACATGATGTTTAGAACTCTGTTCCGTCACGGTTGCGGGACACCAGTGACGGTTGCGGGACACCAGTGACGGTTTTGGGACACTTGTCACGGTTGCTACCAATTGCATGGATGAAATCAGCCAGCTTCAGTTCGAACGGCCAGAATAATTCAGCAACAGCAGCAATTCGTGCAACGGGATACGGAGGGATCTTTGCTTGTGTATGTCGGACTGCAGGCGAGGTGGGTGGGTGTCACATGCCGTGTGCAAGTTGTACATCGGGGTGAGGGGCGCAACATTTGCCACCCATTCGGCTGTTTTTTGGGGGGGGGGGGGCGGAGGCGGGTTGCAATCTCATTCTGAAAGGCCAGCCCTGGGCGTGTGGCTTCAAGAAAGTATTGCGGTTCAAACAAGCTTTGACGCCGAGAAGATGCACCAGTTTAATTGGACAGCACCCCCATAACTGCCGAATGATCTTGGTTGATGATCAATGGGAACACCCTACGCAATGTCTTATCACGTGGGGACCCCTTATTCTGACTTTTTGACGGAGAAAAACAACAATGTGCGCGCGAATTTTGAGTAATCGGTACGGGACCAACACTGAAAGTTCGGACGCACGTTGTTTTTCTCCGGTTCCAAATTGTGGGGTGCATCAGCTCATCCTACTTCCATCCAACTCAAAGGGCTTGGGTGCCAACCAACAATCTGCCAGCAGAAGTGTCTGGAGCAGAGTCTGGGACGTGCATCGCAGCAAGACGCTCTCGCGCTCTCAGGAAAATATCTTGCTCGAGTTCCTGCCGACTGCATGATGCGCATTTTTCCATTCAGTGTAGAGAGGCAATGCGCGCGGCCACCCACACCCGCGCACCTTTAAACACACGCAACCACGCCCATACTCACAACCCACACCCAAACCCACATCCACCCCTGCCCGCGTCCACTGCACCACCCCTTCGTGCAGGCATCCCAATTATTTCGGGGAAATCCTGATGTGGTCCGCCCTGTACGTTTCTTGCGCCAGCGCCTTCACCCTCTATCGGCAGCTGCTGTTGGGGCTCTTGAGCCCCGCCTTCACGGCGCTTTTGCTGCTGAAGGTCACGGGGGTCCCGATGTTGGAGGCAGCGGGCCAAAAGAAATGGGGTCACCTCGAGGCCTATCAACATTACATGCAGCACACGTCATGCATTGTGCCGTGGAGGCCAGCCAAGCCGCTGTGAGGGCTCGTGCATGAGCGGTCATTGGGTATTGTGCAGTTCAGGTTTCAGCTTCAGCGTCAGCCTCAGAGACATTCGTGTGCGACGGCGAGGGCACTCCGATCGGGATTCGGCAGCCCGGCAGCCGAGGCATCCGGGCCTTGTATGGGCCGAGCACCTTGCCCTCCTTCGGCTTCCTCAAGTTGGGGCTGGAGCTGAACTGCGCCTGGGGGTTTGCCATGTTGGGCTGTGGGTTTTCAGTGAGGCCCGGCGGGCTCTTTATGCTGAGTGTGCAATTTGGTTCCAAGAATGGGGACAGCGGCATCGCATGCCCAGCGTTCCGTTCTTTGAAAAATTTTCGGGGAAAAACAAAATTGTTGCCGGTCGCTCAGCGGCTGCCCTGCGTTCTCGCAAGGAGCGAGAGGAATTCGTTGCGTCTGGCATTATGAGAAAGGCGGCACGCCGTCGAAACTTTGGAGCTGCTGGGCCCCATCCGTGGAAGCATTGGGCTGTATCTAGGGCGCCCGCGTTGAAATGCTGTCCAGGAACGTTGTCCCAGGAGCTCTGGAACCTGGGCACCCCTGCTTTTGTCCGGTGCTCTCTTCTTGATTGCCACGTGTCCTCTCGCTTGGGACGAGGGAGGGGAAGTGAGGGAGGGAGGGACAGGGGGTTCTGCAGGGAAGAGAAGGAATGGGGGGGGGGGGTATGAGGGACGCATGCAGGGTGGGCAGACGGCTGGCCCCCGATGGGGCCATTGTCCGGAAGTCGGAGGCGGTTTCTGAGGTTAATTCGGAGGGAGGGTGGTGTCTGGCTGCAAACCCTGGGGTAGAGGTATGGTGGGCCGTGGTCCGGGGCATGCGCGCATGTCTCTGGCAGCTAGTCACTGTGAGCTCCATGTGGGCTGGTGGGTTTCCTCAGTCCAGTTCTGAGCCTTCAAGGGGGCCGTCCAAAGCTGAGCTCGACTCCCCGAATCACGGGATACCGTCTTGCAAATACCCCAGAAATGGCGCTGGGGGCGGGGGGGGGGGCGGAGCGTCTATTTTTTCTTGTTTTCTTTTTCGAAAGGTATCCATGGTCGTTCATGGCCACTGACGAGCCGTTTTGCTGTGGCATGCTTTGCTGATTTGTGTTTGCCTGATTTGATGCAAAGTTCCTCCGGGGGCGGGAGGATTTCTCGCCAGACGCCCTCCAACAACCCGCTGAAACATGCCCGTCCGCTTTACCTGCCCTTATTTTTTTGGCCACAGGACAGGTTTGTCAGGGACTTTTGTATCAGCACACCGAATGCCATGGTACTCCCCCTGCCAGTCCCTACTCCAGTCCGCGATCTGGTCCGACTTATTTCCTCCTCCATTGTGTTTTTGGGGTTGTGCCCGTACCACCCCCGGTCCTGCGTGCCATGCCCGTACCACCCCGGTACTGCGTGCCATGCCAATACCATTGGTACCGCGTACCATGCCCGTACTACCCCGGTGGGGCTTGTATTCTACATGTCGAAGTAATGGGGCGAGGGACGGGGCATGAAGATTCAACACGTGACAGACATATTATTTCGCCTCCCAGCCTCTCACAGGTGTGTTGGGTCAGTTGTGGGCTGGATTGGGCGGTAGTAGCGGTGAGAAGGCCATAGTTGTTGGAGCAAGATCAGGCCGGTGCTTGGGAATGGCCTCCAACCGCCGTCGGTTCCCCTACAACCGCCGTTGGTTACCCTCTATCCACGGTCCGTCACCTGCGGGTGTGTCTAGCAGTTTTGGGTGTGCCAAGGAGTGATACGTGCATTGGGTTGCGGTGTCCAGTTCTGTGCCTGTAAGGGCCCATGCAAACAGCTCGGCTTCGAAATCGTTTTGACCGTTTTAGCCAGAGGGGGGCTGGACCCATTTACCTCAAATCCTACCACATGCGTCCACCTGCTGAGGATGCTGGCGCAAAGCTTGGCAAATTGCCGTGGATCCGCAGTGGTGCTCGCAGCCCACCGAGCTGCCTCTCTGTCGGTCCTCCCACCAAGGTAATCATTCTGAACAATGTGGATGGTTCTGGCGTCCGTATCACCAAACCTTTGTGCTGCGGATGCCTGGGCAGGGGGCTTCAAGGGATGTAGGTTGCGCACCTACCAATATATATATGCAGCTCTGGAATTCTCTGCCACGGCACGTGCCCGGCGTGCGCGATAGGCCAACGAACGTTCTTGTGGAATTTCAGCATCGGTCCCAATGTTCAAATTCAACTGCTCAAAATTTCTTTCTGGATTTGAGGAGGTTTTGCGGGATGGCATCGCAACGGCAATCACTGTGAGTCTCAGGGCAGCTGCACCCCGAAAGGAAAGATCCGTATTTGATGGGAAACCGAGTCAATGGTACCCATTGCTTGGGTGCCTTCATAGACTGTAGCACGACGTGCACAATGTGTCTGGTGGCTGGAGTGGTGATCTGGACTGGACTGTCTCAGGCAGAACTGACAGTCACTATCGAAAGGCACTAACTACGTTCCATTTTCTACTGCTGTGTGTGGGGTCGAGATGCGCTGCGGCTCCTTGTGTTGCACGCCAAAACAAGGCGACGAATTCTTGATAGTGGTGTTTCTTTATTTTCAGGGCGCGAGGGGGCAGTCTTGCAGAAAGGGAAGGGGCCGTGCACGCCGTGCAAGAATCACATCAGATTTGGCTTTCGAACTATGCCCTTTCTTCAGACGGTGAACCCATTCTTAAAAAAGGGTCCAGTGTAAGCACCAAAATACCAGCCCCTAGTGGGCAACCCCACTACCTGAATACATCATCTACCTGGATGCATACCTGGGATCGAGATCGACCATGTCTATTTGTATCCATCCAATTTGTATCCATCATTCATTGCGCTTTGCACAACTGTGCAGGACCCAGGCCAGATGCAGACCAACAGACACCAAAGTAAAAAAGCAATACCAAACACAAGTAAGCAGAGGTTGCCTCTTTTGATTGGTGCTTTGATGACCAGATTGGCCTCACTCACCCTTGCAAGGCGCCCGCATGCAAACCTCACCCATCTTTACACTGTCGTGAAACAGCCTCCCCCCCCGTGTCCAACGAATGCTGTGTCCAACAAACACTTCCGTTCAGACCGTATTTTTTGAGGACATAATTAATTATGTACTTAATTATGTACCGGACTTCAGAATCGAGGTTTCAGGCCAAAGGATTGGGGAATTGAGGGGTTGTAGTGAGAAACTGTGGGTAAATTTGCGAAGCAGGATGTGAGGGGATGGTGTCCCTCAACTACAGGACCTCTATTGCCCACCATGATTGATTCTCTGCTTGCACCTGGCTGGAAGGTGCTATACATGCGATAGCACACAATTGAGCTTGGGAAGCCACGATTTTTGGGCCTTCCACGGAAGGAGATGACTTTGTATGCCTGAAGTGGGCGTGGCAATGAGAACCCATTAGCCCCTCTCACTACTGTGCAGTTCCATTTGCGCACACCATCGTCGATGTCATCAGCATCATCAGAGGAGACACCGCAGCCCCCTTCCCGCTGCCGCGCCACTTCTCCCCCATCAAGGCTTTCGCTTCCACCTGGTTGGGAGCAACGTCAAACCCCCGATGGACATGTGTTCTATGTGAACCACACCAAACGGGAATCCCTATGGGAGGAACCTCCCCCGGCATATGCTAGGGCTTTGTGCTTTGAATGGGCTGGGTGTCTTGTGCCAGGGATGTGTTACAGCCGTCTCGCAATATTGTCACGCGCAACGAACCGCACGTCCAACGAACACTCCCATGCGGACCATATTTTTTGAGGACAAAATTGTTCGTTGGACACGGGGGCGGGGGGGGGGGGGGTACCACAAATGGGCAGCAAAAGGCCAAGCAGATCAAACATCAAGCCTATCAATGACGCGGGTTGGTACTAGATGCTCTGCTTTTGTAGCTAGGCCAAAAATAGGACAATACAGTAGTACCCCTAAAATGAAAAAGTATGCACCCCTCTTATTTTCAAATGGATTTGTGCAGCGCTCTAACCCACAAAACCAATCCTGTATTTCTATTCCATGAACACATTTAGGCATCCCTTTGTTCCGTAGATACTTGTGCATCTCTCCCATCCACAACAACAGACAGAAACCCCTATCTGGCCATCCTCATGTGGCCAAAGAATCAATTGTACACTGCCGTAGCGAGGGCAATCTTGTTTCGGATTCAGTTGCATGTTTGTGGGTGTTGTGGTGAGTATGTGGATGTGGGTGTGGGTAAGGCTCTGGGTATGGGTGTGGATGTGGGTGTGGACGTGGGTGTTGGTGCGGGGTGTGACAGGGGCCTTTGTTGGTTGTCCTTGGAGTTTGTGTGTTCTTGGGACATGGTTTCATGTGGATTCGAGGTTTTCTATAAAGTGTCACATATATTTCTAAGTAGGAGCGGGAGGTATGGGGGGAGAGGTAGGGGGGTTAGGGGGGTAGGTGCGCTGATTTTTGATTCGTGACGCTGTTTGTCTGTCTGGTACTTGTCTTGTACCCTGTTGTGATGACATGAAATGATGATGTTGCCATTTATCCTAGCATAAAAGATCACTCTTCAAACTGTTTCCCACCGACCTTTTTGCAAAAGGTGACAAGCTTTTCTTTCACTCTTGTGATGTGCATGTGCTGCATGTTGTGCTCACTTCATCTCAACCAACACCACACACGTGACAACTCACACGTCGCCATACGGGGGTAGGGGGGTTTAGGGGGGGGGGGGGGGCGTACGTTTACCCGTGCACCACACCAAGGCAGTTTGTAGCCTGTAGATGCCTGTAGACGCCGTGTGCTACAAGTAGACGCGGTCTGCTAATTGTAGACACAGTCGGCATGTTGTAGACGCGAAGTGACAATATTTGGGAAGGGCGCCAAAGGCCCCCTTCCAAAAAACGGACCGCTCACGTTGTCTACCCGTGCACGGCACCAAGGCGGTCTGTAGTCTGTAGACGTGGTTTGCTACAAGTAGACATGGTCTGCTAATTGTAGACACTGTCGGCATGTTGTAGACGCAAAGGGAATGTCGTGCACGCAGTGTGCACGCAGTGCGAAGTTTTGGATGTCGGCAAATACTCGAACCCTAGTTTGGGGCCCTTTTCACAAGTTTTTGGTTCCGTACCAGGGTTTTTTTTAGCTTCCTAAGCATTTAGGATGTGGCATATTTGAATTGTCAACCAGTTTTGCCCATTTTCAACCATTTCCCGCTATTTCCTCCCCCGCATGGGCGTTAGCGCACGGTGCGCGCCGGGCATCTTTGAGGGAGCCTTATTTTGGGCCTTCAACCTTCCGGTGCTATTGAGGAAACCGGGCCAATTATCCAATCCACGCTTTGTTGTGTGGCCAAGTGGGCTTTCCCTTGCTGCTGAACAAAGCATTGAAGTGGGGTCAAGAATCATGGATCCGGGGTTTGTACAAGTTGGACTTTGTGGAAGAAGGGCATGTTCAGAGTGGGCATGTGGGCTTTCCCTTGCCACTGAACAAAGCATTGAAGTGGGGTCAAGAAGCATGGATTTGGGGTTTGTCCCAATTGGACTTTATGGAAGAAGGACATGCTCAGAGTGGGCGAGTTGAAGGTAGTTTCGTTGTTCTCATGTGGCCTTTGCTGCTTCGCCGTGCTACTAGACAGGTGACAGGTATTCTTGGGTGAGTATCCTAGCCTCTACTACCTCTCTAGTACCACTGACATGACTACACCAACCTCAATGGGAAACCATGGGGGCACAGTCACGAGCTGCAGCCCGTATGCATACCCTGGCTTCGCCGAAATCTGTATCTTACTTCGAACTTGGTCCACTGTGGCCCCTGGCACTTATGAACTGGCCTTTTTGATCCAAAAAAAAAAAAGTATCCTAGCCTCTGCGTGTGCAGTATGCACGCAGTGCGCACGCAGTGCAAGAACTTCCCCAAAGTGACAATATTTTGGCCCCCCTTCCCAAAAGCGGGCCGCTGACATCGTTTACCGTTGCACCCATGATCATTTCTAAGGTGGGAAGCGCTGCTATGAGGCACGAAGTGCCGTTTCGTGAGGCACGGAGCACAGAACAGGCATGGATGGCCCTGGGGTAGGGGGGTAGGGGGGGGAGGTAGGGGGCGGGGGCGACTTCGCTTATATTATCAGTGTCAGATGTAATTGCTGTTGCTTTCGGTTGTTGTTTGTTACAGATGCCTGAAAATGCACCACCAATCTAGCCCAATCCATACCACAATGTGCCCCCTTCTGGAATGGCATGCTCCAACTGAGCTGCGAAAAATGCAACAGTCAACCACCCATCCGCACTTTTCACCCTGAATCCAAGACCTCGATCAAATCTGCATGATTTGTAAGCTTGTTTATGCATCCCTCCTGTCTACAAACCGATTTATGCTACTATCCACCAACCCACTCATGCATTCCAATACACAGAAAGGCGTACCTGCATCATTACGGACGCCGAATGATTTATGTGCGTCTTTCGGGTCTGGACAGAGGTGCACCCAAATTTGCTGTTCTGTGTCATTCCAGGTACCGAAAGTGTAAAAAAAGACGTCTGCGTATTTTTCTGTGTCTTTCCAGATGCAGATGCAGCTTCTGCAAAAAGCGACCGACTCCTCGGCACCCTAGGGAAAAGAGGACGTGGCCCTTTTGGGTGCTTGCGTCCGTCCAATGCTGCAAACACAGTCAGGCGTCCTTTTGATGCGTTTCTGTATCTCTCATCCAGAACTAAACCCACACCGCCTTTCAATGCACAAACTCACGGGCCCTCTTGTTTATAGATGCATGCTTCCCTCTGATCTGTGGGTACAGGATTCTCGAGGTTATGTCGCAGCACTCCTTTTGTCGACAAAAGTAGCCAGTTCTCCAATCTGCTGAGCATGCCCAGCATGGCTTTTTCAACCGCATCGCTGCATCCAGCGTCGTACCCGGCCACCGCTGCTCTGGCCACCCTTGGAGCCGTGATCTCCGATGGCCTGTGCCAGGGTCTTGAGATACGGTTTTCCAAAGCCTTAGTGGATCCTGGTCGCCCCAGCGATGCCGACATGGGATCCAGAAAATCAAACGCTGTTGTGTGGGCTGACGCAGACGAGTATTGCCCAGACGAAATCCAGAAGACGGACTGGAGGCGCATGCTGAGGTTCGGTTTCACCTATGGCTTCTTGGGGGGCTCCCTGGATTACCTGTGGTTCGGAGCAGCCTGGCCTGCCATCGTAGGCCCGGTGGTCGGGGTCCCCACTTTTGCCGGGTTTTGTGCCCAGACGTTTGCCGATATCCTGTTCATCCCCGCCGTCGTCAGCATCACCATGGGCACGGTACTGATCCTGGAACGCCAGAACGTCGCGTACATAAGCCTCAAATTCCGGCGCGACATCCCGTGGGTGTCGCTGGTGATGCTTGCGGCCCATGTTCCGGTCAACATCATCAGCGTGGTTTTCGACAGCCACATCTTTTGGTATTTCATCAACTCCCTCATCAACGTCTTCAGTGGCACTATTTTGGACTTCGCCATCCACCGCCACCGGGCGCAGCCGATTCCAACCCTCCCAACCCTCGAGGAATTCGAGGAAGAAGGCAGCACCCCAGCGGGCAAACCCTCTGAGGTGAAGCCGGTGGGAGATGCAGAAGTGGCTGAGGCTGTTGACAGTGCCAACGCTGAAGGAAGTCCGAAGGCGGAGGACAAGGCCGAAGATAAGGCAGAGCCCAAGGCTGAGGATGAGGCAGAGCCCAAGGCCGAGGATAAGGCCGAGGCTAAGACTGAGGAGAAGCCCGAGGAGAAGGCTGAGGATCAGGCGGAGCCTAAGGCTGAGGAGAAGGTCGAGGATAAGGCCGAGGCTAAGACTGAGGAGAAGTCCGAGGAGAATGCTGAGGATCAGGCGGAGCCTAAGGCTGAGGAGAAGGTCGAGGATAAGGCCGAGGCTAAGACTGAGGAGAAGCCCGAGGAGAAGGCTGAGGATCAGGCGGAGCCTAAGGCTGAGGATAAGGTCGAGGAGAAGCCCGAGGATATAACCGAGCCTAAGGCCGACAAGAAGGCCGAGGATAAGACTGAAGAGAAGCGCAAGGATAAGCCCGAGGATATGGCCGAGCCTAAGGCCGAGGAGAGGGCCGAGGAGAAGCCCGAGGAGAAGCCCGAGGATAAGGCCGAGGAGAAGCCTGAGGATAAGCCCGAGGAAGGATAAGGCCGAGGATACGACAGAGCCCAAGGCCGAGGATGAGGCAGAGCCTGACGCGGAGGATAGCGCTGAGACTAAGGCTGGGGATGGGGATGAGCCGAAGGCAAGGCTGAGTATGAGGCCGTATGCTCAGGCTGCCGACGTTTCCACGTCTGAGGCAGTGCTGAGGCTGCGACACTCAGTGGCCAAAGTGGCATTCGGTGTGAGCTGGCCAGAGGGCAGCCAGCAGTACTAAGGCCGCAAAGGAGCCAAGGTCCGCCGGAGAAGCCTTGAGCATCCGCAACGATGCGACACTTGCTCGTCCTGAGTACACCCACGGGTTTGTGCGTCCGGGACCGCCCTTGGGACCCGCGCTAGTTATCGCCAAACCGCCAGCAGTACTTTTCAAAGCCGGCCACCCCTGCAAGCGGCGCTGGCCTCTTGGTGTAACGGACGCCTGTTCTGCTCTTTTCTGCACCGCCCTGCCCGGGAGCTCGTTTGGACCCTGTTTGGGTTTTCGAACGAGTGTCTTGGTTGCGGCAGGGCAACGGACGGGACACATGTTGGGGTGGGCAGGGAAGTATTAGAATAGCTGTATATCATAGGAGCCCCCCCCCCCCCCCCGGACCCCCACACCTCAGACCAAAGTGACCATAGTGGGAAAAAACGAAATTTACCATTGGGAAAATCTTGTCGGGCCATTTTAGATTTTTGGGTCCCAGACCCCCCCCCCCCCCCTCCTCTCTTCCAACCGGGGTGTCAGGGACAGGTAAAGGTAAAGGTAAAGTGCTCGGGCGTACTCCGAACTCCAGCGTAACCGTGATCCCTACCTGTCCCTCGCAGCATCCCTTCCGGCTCGCGGGGTCACAGGGCAGGGCAGCACGTTGGGCAGACCTTCAGCGGCGCCCCTCGCAGCACAGGGGCACGGCAGCCCGTCTGCCGGCCCGCGCGGGGGGGGGTTTAAGCCTGGGCTTCACTCGCCAGGTGCAGTCATCGGGAGGGGGGAGCGCCCAACCCCCCACAGCCGCACCTGCGGGCGCGGGCGGGGGAGCGCACAGCCCGAGATCTGGGCAGGGTCGCTCCTCGGAGGATCCCACGTAGGATGGGGGCCCAGGTCCTTCTGTCGCGCCGCGATACGCTGGGGGGGGCAGGGGGGGGGGGGTAAGGGCCTTATATATCTGTATACAACTGTATATAGATGAGCTCTCACCCGCTAACCCCCTGATCCCCTCAATCGCACTAGCGTCCAGGACTTGAAAAGGCGAATGCCTCCTCTCTTCCAATACATCCCTGGATGTGGGCATGCAGGTTGTAAATGCGCTCCACACATGCACGTCCTGGTATTCATATGCAGCAATGTTCGGCAGTCTCCCAAGTACCGTCTGGCAAGAGGGCTCTGCCAGCTTAACCAGGTCTGAACCAGGAAAAATGTTCGGCAGTTTGAAGATGATATCAACCAAGGCACGCTGATGAGTGTGCTGATGTACAGAGTGTAGTCGTCACCATTCGCTCAGAGACTGGGGGCCTCTGGCCTGGGGGAGGGGGTTCGCATGTTTCCGACGGTACGATTTCCTGTCCCTCACCCCTCGACACATGGCCGGCAGCACAGGTATGCCCAGCCCGCCCATCCCCCCTTGGGGGCGCCGAGTGGGCTGCCCCTCTTCACCCCCAACCCAACGGGTGGACAACCAGCCCACCCATCCACGAGTGGAGGATTCCCTCCTCAAAAACGCGACCGTACACCCGGAAGTATCAACCGGCATACTCGTTGAGCCTTTGTGCCCCTACCCCCCTGTTGCAGAGGAGCGCCCTTGTCTCAGCACCCTGGCATTTTTTGCCTAACAACATTTTGCTTGACACTACCTCGTCTCATGCATTCCATGTGTCCAGAGGCTACAAATTTTCCACGTCTCAGGCCCTGCTGGGGGCATCAGTGTCGTACCCCAGCCGCGCGCAAGAACGGCCTGGTCCAAGTACGGCAACCCGTTCATCCCATTGTTTTCCTGATTTCGCCCGTACCTGGCAAGGGGGGGCCGGGGAGGGGGGGGGGTCGGGGAAAGGCCGTCTTCTTGTTGGTGCCCGTCTCGCAGGTCACCCTTGCGTCTGACGCTTGTGACAAAAAGGCCCATATTTTAGGCCACTAACGAGTTGATTTACTGTCCGCCTCATGTGCTGGTCGCTGCTTGCGCCACCGTGCCATACCACAGATTTGCTCCGCGCGGGAGGGGCCGGGGGGGTTTACGATGCAACAATGCGATGGCGTGCCACCATCCTCCCCACCTCGCCCACCAACCTGTCCTATGCAACTGTGTGACGTCGCCGGCTCCGGGACCGTGCCGTGTGGCGAGCCATGACGTATGCCCCCTGGCGCGTGTTGACTGGACATCTTCATCTGCGGGCCTTTTTGGGACGCATAAGATTCGCCGGTTGAACCGTCCTCTTCGGCGACCCCTCGTCCGGTTCCGAGCCTGTCCAAAGACGTGTGCCGCCTCGAACACTCAGCCTCGCAGCCCGCACCATCACTAGCCCCACTACCCTCGTCGCTTGACCCCCACTGATGGTCCACCCCATCCCCCCTGGGCCCTACACCGCTCCCACGACTCCCACCTGCCTCTGTCATCTCACACCGCCCTAACCTGCCCCCACAGCTCCTGCAGCCTGGTCTCGTCGCCTCGCTAGAGTTTGACCGTCGTTGGGCGAGGCGCAAGTAGTGGTGCTGTGTATGTGCCAATAGCGGAGCACTTGGTTGTTTCTGAGCGCTTGTGCGACAGTGTGCATGCCCTCTGTCATCCAAGATGTCTCCGATATGAGCCCGTGTTTAGTGCCTTGAAGGGTGCTGTTGATTCCAGTCACGTCAATCGTCAAGTGTAGGCCTGCTTAACTCCTTCGTGCCCCCCTGCCCCCCTCCATCAGCAGAGGTATACGCGCCCCTCTCGTGGGTGCAGTCGTATCGGATTATTGGGGGCTGAATTGAATCCAGTGGCGCGCCGAGACCCAAGGGTTGTCAGTTGAGATTGCTTGGTATGAAAAGGGGACCGACAGAGTGGCGGTGCACATTGGATGGCTGGAGAAGCATCAAATCACCGGAGATTTGACTTCGTGTCAAGAAGTGGGATCATGGTGTCAATGCTGCACCTGCAAGACACGATCATGCACGTTTTACTTAGGTGTCTAGGCGTGCCGCCCCCGAAGGAAAGGCTACACAGACAGAGAGCTGCTGGAGGCTGTGGGTGGACAAGACATGTCGGAGAGAGCAGGGTGCCCCTCCGTAACTCTTCCCATCTTTGAGCTCATTGAAGTGCAGGTGAGTGAGAGGGGACGAGGAGAGTATCGGCCATGAAGGGCAAGTTCCGCCACGTCATGGGTGGGGGGACGGGGCAGTCTGGCGGTGTCACCGATGCGTGCACAGCAGGCTTTTGGGGGGGAAGGCAGAACAATCAGAGGTCGGATGCGGACTCACGTTATGGGGGGAACGTTAGCGCGCCGGGCATCTTTTGTGACCCGTGCCCCACCGGTGGCCTTCTAGGGGGTGCACTAACGGGGGCGCACTTAGCGCAGTGCAGCTATTTGGGCGTCTGGCTGTACTAGAGACCCATACTTTGAGATACTAGGAGCATCATGGTGACCCCTAGCGTAGGTTTTGTCTTCTGATTTTTTCCTTTTGTTGGGGACCCCCGAGAATGCAGGGGTGACTTAGCATTTCCGCCCTCTTTTGGGCCCCAACCTTCCGGTGCTATTGAGGAAACCGGGACAATCTCTGAATCCACGCTTTGTTGCGTGGCCCCTTGAGTTGGGGTTAGGGACTCGCAATCCACGCTTTTTTGCGTGGCCCCCCTCGAGTTGGGGTTAGGGACTCACAATCCACGCTTTGTTGCGTGGCCCCTCGAGTTGGGGTTAGGGACTCTCAATCCACGCTTTGTTGCGTGGCCCCTTGAGTTGGGGTTAGGGACTCACAATCCACGCTTTTTTGCGTGGCCCCTCGAGTTGGGGAGTTGGAGCTGGCGTGGCGGCCCCAATGAGTTGCAGCAGTCAGTCCGTATTTTGTTGCATTTTACACAGTTTTGCATCCGGAGGCAAGTCCGTCACCCCCCCTGCGGACCATGGGAGCATGTCCCGCCTCATGTTTGGACTGACCAAAGCAACTCGGCCGCCACGCAAGATGAGGAAGAGGATGAGGCAGAAGTGTGTGTGTTGTGTTTCCAGAAGCGCTCCACCGTTGCAGTTTGTGATGAGTGTGAAGAGCACTATTGTACTGAACGTATTGACACCCACACTTGTGGGACCAATGTTGTTTGTTAAGTACAATACAGATGACAGTTGGAGTTGCTGAGTTCACAGAAATTGCTTTGTTATGCAACGTGCTTTGCAGGGAAGGTGTGCAGTGCAACGTGGTCTACTTGGGGGGCTTCTCCATGAGAGGGTAAATCTGGGGCTGAAGTTGGGATAGTTAATAGAAAAGTAGCGCGCCGGGCGCGCGCCGGGCAAACATTCCCCCATGAGCGTGGTGTATGTGGTGCATGCGGGTGATTTAGGCCACGCAAAAGGCTGCACATTGGAGCGCACAAGACTGCATTGGTCAGAATACACTGCATTGAGTTTGATTACTGAATGATCCTCCACTCCTTGGCCAATGAGCTGACCCAACACCAAAGTTCCCCAATCAACTGTCAATAAGGGGGAGTAGCTTGGACGCGGGCTGGGACGCGGCCCATCGCCCATATTGTAGAAGACGCGAAAAAAGTCTTGAGCCAGCACATGCACCTGCTGCACTGGTGAATCACCACAGTGCACAGTGAGTGGGCATCAACACATTTTCAAGTGGGGGGGGGGGTCAATTGCACGTATGAAATGTGGCCCCATTATTCCACGTTCTCGCATGCAAGGGGGATTTGGAGCATTTGGAGTCGAATGGGTAACGGTTCAGGGCCTCGGGTACGTACACAGATGCGTGTGTTTTCGCGGTGGCAATTATATGGTTGCGCACTGTCTACACACGGCACGCCGGAGCGGTCATTTTGCCTACAGCCACAGGACCAAATGCACAAAGCTATCTGAGCGGGTCTGTTGCACGGCACCTCTGGCATCCCCAGCGTCTGTTGAAAGGCTATATGTGCAGTTTATAAATAGGAAAGTCTTCTTTCCACGTGAGACCGGGTATAACATCTGCATTTTTTGAATGATTGACTTCTTAGGTGTTTTGGGCGTGACGGTTGTCCCACTGCCATGTGCCACGTACCACAGAAAAGATCCACCACAGAAAGGATACAGTCCACACTCACCCACCAGTGAAGGAGCAGGGTTCACCACAGTGCTTGCACTGTGCATGCTGTGCGACCTTTGGAGACCTTGCGACACACAACACCTCTACCACCCTTCCCTGCCCATTGCTCCAGACATCAACCCCATTTTGCATACACAATTTCTACTTTCCCCAAAGCTTACACCGCCCGTCAGCCGGGCTCCACTCCTCGTGCACCCCTTTAATGCTGACGCACATTTACCCCACCCCCCCTTTGTCCCAACCGCAGGTTATCCAAACAGCACAGGGCGCGGTCTCCACAGGAGCCATGAAGTTTGCAGTTCCTTTTTCTGGGGGTTACAGCGAATATCAGAGCCCTCGGTGTTGTTTTGCATGATTGCAGGTTGCAGATGCTGTTTTCTGTATTCTGCTGTTTGCTGTGCCGTACTGCAGACAGGAAGCTGGAGTTGGGGCACGCGCACACGAATATTTGTCTTTCTGATTCATGGTGAAGGCTGTTGCTTACTGCTTGTGTGCTTGTGAATTGCATGTGCCCAAACACCACAGGTGGTTTCCGCAACTGTTCGTCTTTTTACTGCGGTTTGGACAAGGGTAGGCGGGTACCCTGCTCACGGAATCATGCATCTCCTTCTGGATTTTGCCGCAGTGTTTCACGCCTTTGCCATGAGATGGCTAATGTTACCTGAGGTGAGGACTCCCGCACGTGTTTGCAGGTTGCTATTTTTTTCCTGGTAAAGCCCTTCAGATCCACCTGCAAGAAATCCCCAAAACCTTGCAAGTTGTATGAAGGGTGAAGAAATTTTAGCTCCTGAAGGGGTCCATGGTCACCTGCCATGAGGAGCCAAAGGCAGGGTGGTATTTCAGGGGATGGAATCCAGAATTGCGTCCTTGAGCGACTCTGTAGCGCACAACTGGGCCGGTTTAGGTGGCCGCAGCAGAGGCAAGGAGAGGAACAAGGTAGATGTGCGTTGCTCATGGGAGCGAAGCACACACCCCTGTGCCGGAGGTGAGATGATGGGGCCTGAATGGGGGTGTGGCAATCAGAAGTCACATTGCGGGTATACTCAAGGGAGGAAGATAAGTGGCTCCTTCTTCTTCGACTGCGGCCCCTATTTTTGATGGGGGAAGAAGCTATAGTGTATTCTGAGAGTGTACTTAGATTCCGAGACTAGATCGTACTGTTTCAGAACTGTTGCAGCTTCGTCAAAAAAAAAAAAGAAAACACGAGGGTGGACCCAAGGGGTCCGAAAGATGCACCAGGCACTGGCCACGTCATCACAGTTCATGCTCAGCGGATCCACCCTGGAGATCTTGCATGAACATAACATAACATAACATAACATAACATAACATTGTGATCAGTGGGACAACCATTCCACTCTCACCTACAAAACTGCAATCCCCAATTCCCTCACGTAGATGACCTCAATCAACAAGTAGGCCGCGCAAAAGACATGGCACAGTTGTGCTCCCCAGTCATATACTAGCTTTTAGTGGACACTCTTGTTGTGCTAGGACAGCCTTGTCTCACTAAGCATGGTGACCCTCTCTGACTGTGATTTTGGACTAACGGCATATCTCTCGGGGACGGCGGGTTTTATGCCAACTTTCTGGGTTTTCGGGGGTCGGTGCCATTGTCGCCTAATTTGTGTCCACTGAGTGTCCCAAAGGGGGGGGTATGTGGGGTATATTTGGAAAGCCCTTGAATAGGGCTTTTCGGAGATGTATGGGTTGGGGGGGGGGTCCGGAACCATATTTTTTCGAAAATTGGCCGTTATCGTTGACAGGTTGGGTTTTTTTTGCCTGGTCTGATCTGGTTTCAGACAGACTGCACTGCACTCCTACCCCCATTACTCCAACATATGGGCATATAAGGGTCAAGTCATTCGGGTGGATTTGTTGCATTTGATGTGTAGAAGACATGTGCAACATGGGTCCCCCTAAGACCCCAATATGTTGATCACTTTGACCAATAACTACCTTGGACACCCGGGTGATGCCTGGTGCAACTTGCAGCATCAAGCTCACCAGAGTGCAAGAAATCAAAGATGGCAGAATTTCTCAAACAGGCTGTCAAGTTGGGACATGGGACCACAATATTTGGATTCAGCACATCAAAATGCATCCACTTACCTCCTTTCCCTTTCCTCCAACTCCACAATATGTCGGAGCACCCAGCGGAACACCTATGAGTTGGTGTCCCGCACGCGTGAGCGGAGCAGGCTGAGGCCCGAAAACCCTGAAACACCGAAAAGTTCGGCCTCGGTACTCAAAAATATGGTCACCTATCCCCCCCCAACCCATACATTTCTGAAACGGCCTTTTCTCACAGATTTCAAAAAGTATACACATACCCCCCCCCCCCCCCCCAGGTGACGACATGTTTGCACATCGAAGCAAAAGTTGTAGAAATTGCCAAAAAGTGCCAAAACCCAGAAAGTTGGCATGTTATGAATGTCCCCGAGAGATATATCAAACTGCAAACCACATTGTGCTCGACACTGCAACCCACTTCTGTTGAGGCAAAATGATGTTTTTTGGGGGCCCCATGCTTACTTCGGCAAGGCCATGCAAACGCGTGACCCATACACAACAAGAAAGACCCAAAAACAGCATTAGTGGCAAGTGCATGCTCAGAAGTGGCAAACCGGATGCATGTGCCTATTATGCCAGGTTTAGCAAAATTAGCCGGTTCCTCGTGCAATGGGGGAGCGCCTGGCATGGCGCGCGCACGTTGCATGCACTGTGTGACTATTTCGATTATCTACATGCGCCACTATCCATGGGAAAGGTGTTGTGTTGCTCAGGTGGCAGTGCTTTCAGTGGTGCATGGACCATCCCAAGGGGATGACGATGTGTCTATCTTCTATGCCACTCCCGGGTGGTCATTTGTTCAAACTGTTTCAAGACCTACTCATGTGGGGATGAAACATTTGTGGCACAAGCGGCAAAGGAAGTGATTGTATTGTGCTCTTGATTGTGCTATGTTTATCGGAAGGAGGGGCATTGACAATTTTTGTGGCCAATGGGCTTGCCCCTCTTAGGGGCTATTTTGGGAGGGGGGTGAAAATTGGGGCATTTTGGGTGTACTTGCCACAAAAGTAGGGCGCGATGAGTGCACAGCACAATGGCTCTCCCAAGGGCAAAGGTAGATACCAATCACTGCTGTCATGGCGTTTGGGGGAGCATTTCGTGCACTGCAGGGTGCAATATGCACACACTGTGCATGTGTTGTGCGGAAATTTGGCTGGTTTGGATGCCTCAACGAGATGCAAATGCAGGGCGACGGGAGCATAGGCCAAGTGCATTTCGGTGCATTAGTCTCCACCCCTTTCCAATGGGAATGTGGTAATACAATGGGAGATGTTAAGGGGTGTTTTGCGAATGTGGTTTCTCCTTCTCATACACACTGCTGATTTCAATGACAGAGTAGCATGACTATTTCAGCCTGGAGTGTTACCAAGGGGAGGAGGGGTGTTGGTGGTGAATCGGCGGTGCCACATGGAATCTACCTCTTTGAGTCTCCACTGCCATCGCCTTGCAGAAGTTCTTGGGCAGTAGGTAGAATGTTTTATGTGCAAGACTTTGACAACTTGACAAAGTCAAAGGCCTTCTTGATACATGGATACTGTTGAGCACAGATGGATTTCTTGCTGGCTTTGCATTGCTGGCTTTTGAAGCCCGTGTGTGAGATTTGGATGGGAATCAGAATATTGTACTGCTTTCTGATGTTCTGCCGGGTTATGAGATGTTGAGCAGCTTGGAGTTTGGTTCTAGTGGATTCATCCCAATACTGGTTGTTGTGCATGCACTATGCAGAAACACCCCTCAATTGATAACAGCGGTTGTTCACCATTTGGCTTGTAGTAGTTCATTAGTTCATTAGTTCATTAGTTCATTAGTTCATTAGTTCATTAGTTCATCATGTAGTTCATTACCTTGTTTTACAGTCCCTCCCCAGCCTGATGGCCTCCGCCTTGTGGCCTCAGCACTTGATCAGCAGCGTTCCTTTCTTGGTAGGTAAACCAGAGGCGACAACCGAGGACATTGTGTTCTGCTGGAGGACACGCCGAGGGTGGTGGTGATATTCAGTCGAACATTGCCAACCGTTGTTCCCTTTTGGTCCACCATTGCCCGTATCCCACAACAGGTGGTGGTTCTGTATCTGAACCATGGATTTTGGTGAAGCTTTTTATCAGTTGGAATTTTTTGTGTGTGCCCGGTTGCAGAATGGCCAAATTTTGTATCAGGGAAGCGGATTGCGGTGTAATGGGGTTTTTGCTGAACATCTCCCCTGACAATGGGGGGGGGGGTCGTTTCCGCCGGTTCTAGAATGCAGACCCCTTTCCACCCTTCCCCCAACCCTCCCTGGCCTCTGGGCACATGCTCATGGGAATACAAAGAGCTACAGGCGCTGCCCAAGTGAAGTCAACCTGTGACCCCCCCATGAGCGCTTTTCAACCTCTTTCTCCTATCCCTGCCCTTCTGTTCGTTTTTGTGTTGAAACCAATCACAGCCGATAATGATCCACACCGATGTGGAATAAGTACCAGTATCTGCGCCGGTCACTCGGCTAACGTATCAGTGTATCAAGACGGTGAGCCAGTCGCTTACGCTCACACTCCAGCACAACACATGGCTTTTCCAGAACTGCCTCATATGTACATTGTATCGAACCAGTGACCTAAGTAATTGTACCTTATTATTGTAGTGGATCACCAAGAAGGGGACCCATTTGATTGGATTCAAATTAGAACTGAAACCTGAAATTGTCTATGGTGGGGGTCCTTCAGTCAATCAGAACCGACCATTGAGCGCTTGGCCCCTGGCCACATTTAATTCCAAAGCCACCCGTCTGTTTTTTTCATCCTGCAGAATGCAAGCGGACGTATTTGTGATTGTGGTGGGAAAAGGGGGCTGGTTCAGGCCTGCGAGAGTGGTTTCTACTTACAACAGTGTTCCTGGCACTGCAACCTATTTCTGGTTGTTGTGATGTGAGTGTAGGCCAATTTTGCTGTGATGGGGCCGAAAGCCCAGGAACCGCTTGCCTGTGGGTCGCACGCCCTTGTCGAAGCACAGGACCCTGGTCTGACCGTTGTGTTCCCTGACCTAGGTTTGTGCCAAGGGGAGGGGGGCTGGATGCATGGTAATTGCGTTGTTCATGATCACCACCAGGAGCCCATCAATTGTGCATCACCTTGTCTACATTTGTTTTGAAGCAGTTCATGGCAATTCGGTGGGCAGCCGTCTTTTTGGCTTTGCTATTGAGCATTGCCTTTGTGCATTGCGAAGAGCACAAGGGCCACAAAGCCACCCACAACAACAATAACAATGGTGGCGAAAAAGAAGAAAGCGAAGGAGACCTGGGCATCGCGGTCATGCTGATGGGCAGCATTGCCTTTCAGCTGTCATTGTTCTATCTTGTAAATCATCCAGACAAGGATATGAAGAAGTACTCTTGGGAGGTGTGTATGTCGACTGGCATGTGCATCACCCGCCATTGGCTCTCATGTTTAGCACTTTGAATAGTCTGTGCCAGTATGTCTGTACTTGTTTGCACTTAGTTGTGCCTCGTGGCCGACAGCCACACCCGCCCAGCCCACGCAGTGTATCTGCTGGGAGCAGTGGGGTGGCTGCAATGCACTTTGAGGAAAGGAGAGGGTGGCAGGCCAAACCGTCGCTGCGGGATAATTTGCGTGTCACTTCGCAATGGAAGAACTGAAGCATCCGCAATTCTTTTGCAGACCATCAGTCAAACAATCTCAATCTTCCTTGCCGTCTTGATCTTCCAGGTATGCATGTGCTTGGTGCAGCAGTGTGCCCATACACCATACACCCCCACTGTTGGCCGTGAATGCTGCATGGGCCTTCTGCCTAAAGCTCGCCTTGCATAGCTTGGGTTATGCAGTAATGCCAGATAAACCAGATGTGAATGACCAGACTGCACAAGCAAAAAGCGTAGCGGGGGCGTGGCTGCCTGCCTTGTTCAGGAAAGTGGCTACCTCCTTCAGCTGAGAACCTCCTCCTCGGTTGGGACAAGGGGGGAACGTTAGTACGCCGGGCGCGCGCCGGGCATCTTTTGTGACCCGTGCCCCACTGGTGGACTGTTGCCATTGATATGTTGGGCAACATTATATGGATTTGCCCCTTGGCCCCCGGGACATCAGCAGATGTTTTGATTTGGGATGGGTATGGACCTTCTCGTACCCGAGGAGATTTCTTTGATTTCGAAGTTGGGGGCCATGATGGTGCTTATAAAGGCCGGATTCATGTCATTGTGCCATTCATTGGAAGAAAGAATGGCACTTTGACAGCCCGCCAACAATGTTATAATGACGTGCACGGGTGGTATAGGGCACACATTGAGCAGCTGTTTGCTCGGTTGTGGCACGCAAGATGAGGAAGAGGATGAGGCAGATGTGTGTGTGTTGTGTTGCCAGAAGCGCTCCACCGTTGCAGTTTGTGATGAGTGTAAGGAGCACTATTGTGCTGAATGTATTGACACCCACACTTGTGGGACCAATGTTGTTTGTTAAGTACAGTACAGATGACAGTTGGAGTTGCTGAATTCACAGATATTGCTTTATTTTGCAACGTGCTTTGCAGGGAAGGTGCGCAGTCCATCATGGTCTATTTGGGGGGCTTTCTCCATGAGAGGGTAAATCTGGGGCTGAAGTTGGGATAGTTAATAGAAAAGTAGCGCGCCGGGCAAACATTCCCCCAAGAGTGGGCCTGGAAGGTTCTGAGGACGAGAGCGAGGCCAGTTGCGGCACACGCCTTGATCCCAAGGGTCACTGTGAGGATTAGAAGACAACAAAGCCAAATATTGACACCTATTGACAGTGAGGTCAAGTTGGGTGCCTAGGTTTCCTTGGCTGACATTCCCCTCCAGGAATGTGTCCAGGAATGCCACGAGCGAATTGATAAGCCCAGCGTGCGATTAAGCAAGAGGGAGTGACACAGGGAAGAGTGCGCAGGGAGATATACAGCGTCTGGACAAACACTTTAATGGCCCTCGAGGCCTTTTCCTTCATTTTGCGTGATGATGCTACTGACTCTGACATGCTTAGCATGGCGGCTTGTGATGAAGAGCAAACAGGTTCTACCACCTTTGAGTGGCACTTCGCGCTCCTCCTTCAACTTATTAATGACCTACACCAGATAGTGATCGGTGTGGCCCACTTGTGTTTCTCATTTGTCCTCTCGTCAATCTCACCCATTTTGTTAATCAAGTTACTAAGAGCGTGGACTTTCCATTTTGATGATGACCCATCCATCCATATGAATGACTGCTTTATGGATGATTAGGAGTAGAACCCCTACTCGTCAGCGACCATGGGGAAGTGCCTGTATATGGGAGGGACATGTAGTGAACATGGCCCCTGTGGCTGTCCTGAAGAACTCTTTTTCTTCTTTTTTGGTTAAGGACAGCCCTTAAGGACAGCTCCTAGGAACAACCAACCGCCAGCCGCCAACCGCTAACAGCCACCAACCCCCACCGCCAACCGCCACCAACCACCAACCACCAACCGCCGCCAACCGCCTACCATTGTTCAATAGTGCGTCTGTGGTCTTGTGTCTTGTGCATGTCTTGACCCAGAAGCGTCCCCGTGAAGGTTTGTTTCTGTTGGCGTTACGAACCGTTTTTTTTTTTTTTCCCCCTCCTTAAGGACAGCCCTGCTGTGAATACCTTCCTACCACGGAGCTATGGCATACTGAAATGATCACAGTCATGGCAATTGCATACAGGGCGAATGCTTCCGTGCCTCAGTCGTGCTCCAGGGCCACCACCCAACCAAAACAAACCGTCCCAATGTAGCACACCTTCTCGCCTTTATGGTGCCACCCCCCCCCCCCCCCTCTTCTCGGCTGGTCCGGAAGGAAGCAATCTCCAGAGAATCCTTTTTCACTTTTGTTCAGGGCTTCAATGGCATTGTGGACCACTACGCCATTGAACACAGCTCCTTATTCATGAAGGTAATCCTCCATGGGATGGTTCGGGTGGGGCTGTTGACATGCACATGCCAGGGCTGTCTCATGCGGGGCACTGAGGTGTGGGCCCTGACCGAACTCGGCGTCTGAGAGGGATTCTCTGACCTGCGCCTGCCCGCGCGGGCGACAGGGAAAATGATAATATCCCTTCTCAAATTCACGAGTAAGAGGAATGCAAATTGCGTAGCCAGACCAATCCCCTGCTGTCGCCTGCGCACCGCAGGCCCTACACGCCCTTTGAACCTCCTATCTCGTTGCATGAAATTTGGTGGCGAGGGCATCCGAGAATACTGCTGGGCCGCAACACCAGGGCGCCGGGAGCCGGCACACAGCTCGTATCTATTGGCAGCCAGAGCAACCACACTTGATTGAAAGATCCAGCACCAACTGCCAATCGCCATCTATTGGCTGCGACCTGGCAACTGCCACCACTACTACTGTTTACTAGAGTCAAGTTGCGTCGTACTTTACACTGGGGCTGCATTGTCTGACGATCCCAAGAAAGCGTTGGCATAAGTTGTATTGGCAGCGGTACAGTTGCTTTTTGATCACAAATCAATCTTATGCCCGCCAGGCCCACAGGATACTGGCTCTGGTCTGGGGTGGTACAAAGATCTACTTCCCAAGAACGATTCTCCGCGCTTCTGGGTCTCCTGTGTGAAGCTGTATTTGAGCGCCCAGGCCCCATGACTACCCGTCTCTGGGAGACCGCAGACGTTATTGCAGGCCAGTGATTTTTGGAGGGCAATACCCAATACCGTGGAGCGTGTTGTGGATGCTGCCGCCTGCAGACCTGCAGGCGGTCGGTTGTGGCTTGCGTTTGCTCTGCGGTTGAAGCCATTAGTCTGTCGTCGATGCCAGGTCAAACGAACAACATGTTTCTGCCAACAGCCGACTGCGGTGTGTTTGCAGGAAGTTTTTGACCTACTCCACATGCTGGGTTGGGTCGTGATCCTGCAACTAACTCTGTATTTCTCGTCGGGGGCTCACAAGAAAGAGCACTCTGAGTCCGAAATTGGACACAGCACGCATTCCCGTGCCAAGTCCGCTTCCATCCTGCTTGCCCACGTTACTGGGTTTGCGTCAATGAATTTCTGGGGTATGCCCACTCCTGCTCTCCATGAAACCTCGATCCCTTGATTCCCATTTACTCTTTTGCCTGCCTACATGCCCATTCTTGGTACTGGTATCCATTTTCATTAGTACTGTGACTGTCACCATGCACTTTCGTTGGGGGGCTGCATCACTATGCCAACAATGGTCCATGAAGCAGACGGTTGACCATCATGACAGTCATCTCCCGGCACCTCCAGTGATCAACCATGGTCGAGGCATGTGCACGTTGCTTGCCACAGAGTCGTGCATATGCTCAAGCCCGCGGTGGTATTGTGCCCAACCGGTGACCCACACACATCTCAAGGCCCGCAAGCATCTTGAAATCGTGGCTTTCTTGAAAATGTGTGAGCGGAGCTGAACGGTGTGTATACAACCATATTTAGGCTTTCACCAAACTCCAATTCGGACAAATGGCTGAGAATAGCACCGACGGTCGCAAGCCTGACCCGGACAAATGAGATGTGGCGGAGCATGGGTACCCATAAGGGACACAACTGGACAATGGCATGCACCCGCAGGCCATCCATACGCCCAATCAAATGACCTTGGTAGCCAGGGGCAAAGCGTTTTGGTGTGACATTTTCATGACGGCCAATGTCTTGATTTGCTGCTCCATGGGACAATCTCAAGCAAGGCCAACGAATGCTTTTGAAATACCCGTTTTTTCACAATTTTTTCAGGGTGCGTGTTGCAGGCGGGTGTGGCCCTAAATGATTGGCACCATTGCCTGATGGACTTTCCGCAGGCAACAGGTGTTTTTGTCGAATGGAATTTGACTATCCACCCACATGCGCGCGTGCACACACACACACACCCCAACCCCCCACCCCTCCAGCCCCCAAACGCCGGAGGCCGAAAACACCCCCCCCTCGGTCCCCACCAGCCCCTGTTCCACAGGGGCTGGAGGAGACCGCGGCCGAGGATGTCGCCCGCCCGCTTTCCTGACGAGGCATGGGAGAGCAAATACTCTGGATACCTAGCCAGCTAATTACAGAGGTTCTGGTTCCGCAGAAGGGAGGGAGACAACGTCACAAAGAGGCCTCAGCAGACCTGAGCCGAATGAGGCGTCCAGCCCAACGCTGCACAAGGATCCACCTCTAAAAGTACAGATCACACACACACACACACACACATACACACACACACACACACGCACGCATACGCACATACACATGCAGCCGCGTTTCTGCTTTGGCGCACACGTGCACTCATCCACGCATGTGTGCACACATTTACACATATTTACACACGCACACACACACACATGGCGGTGATGTATGCAGCGAACACTATGATGTGGTTTCGCATGATGTTGGCGTCACGCACACAGACACACACACACTCATGGGCGCCTGTCTGCCCCCCCCCCGTTTTCTCAGGGATGCATGGGGCTGGGATGTGGGGAGCAGTAGGGCACACGAGCATGCAATGTGTGTCTTGTTGTCGTGCGGCTGGTTCTGAGGGCAGGAGCCGTGGTACGTTGGCGGCGTCTGTACATATGGCTTGATCCAGCCCACTGAGCAGCCCCCCTGCAGGGCAGGACGTTGAACTCATGGTTTGCAGTAGTGGTAGGACTGTAGGAATGTTGAACCTCGCAGTTGGAGCATGATCGAAGGGATTCCTTGGCACAGATATTCACACACAAACACAAGGAGAGAGCTGACAAAAATACACAGGCATTGTCCACCCAAGATTGCCATTCAACAGTCCGAGTAGTCAGGATGCATGCACCCTCGCACCCTCTGCATCCTATGAAGCCCAGGTACATCCTCAGTATTGTGTCGACATGCCCGCAATTTTGGGCCTGCATATGCTAGATTTTGAGAGTTGGGGAGGTTTTGAGGGTTGTTCAAGGAAGGCTACCCCAATGACATGTGGCTGTGTGCAAATTTCTCCATACGGTGGACTGGGGCCGTGTTGTTCGACATTTTCAGGTCAGTGTTGGCCCATGCTCCCACTACTGGGGTGACCACTGGATTTGGCACAGCCCCAACCAGAATACTCAACCTGCAGACGTTTGTGCCCCCCATTATCCAAGGGGCACTAAGGTGCTGAGATGTATAGTGTTAACCAAGGAAGGAGTGGGGGGGGGGCTGGCATACAAGTACGGTTTATACACCCAGTGCAACTACAAGCACGGTTTTCACATCAGATCAGACAGGTGGGGCTGGTGGACATACAATGCGCCCCAACAGCTGGCAGAGCAAAGTGGAAGGGGGTGAGGGTTCCAGAGCCCCGGTCGAGGCATGGACATGCATGCACAAGGGGCTGTGGTGCTTGCTTGCCAATCACTGCCGGTCACCTCTGCAGGTGTCCGCCACTCAGAGGGAGTGACATCGTCCACAGCCCACGGAATGTGTACTCTGTAGGTGGTCTTCAGGGCTTTTCCTTCTTTGCCTCGAGTCCTTTGATGTCGCTGATGGCCGTGCCTGCCGCTTTTCTCGGGATGATTGGATTGTACCACGTCACAGACAACATCCGTGAAGTGTGCCCCTTTCTGTGCCTCATCCCATTTGACAGAGGAAAGGAGCTGTCAATTCCACGATTCCTAAAATTGATGAAACCAGCACCTCCTCTGTGGCTGCGTGGGCAGGGCCCCTGCTTGCGCAAGGGGGGATGGGCGCGGCGTCGTGCGGTTGCACGCACGGTGGCAATGTGGGCCCTGGCTTAAATGCACACGCACAGAAATGGAATCAGCACCGACCGCACAGTCCCAATTCAGTACTACACCTGCCGACTGGCCAGTACTCGTTGCCTCTTTCCCACCGTTGGTCTACCATTTCCAGTCCAAACCCCCAAGAATCACAACCACCGAAGAGTGACTCTGTCTGGCATCTACCGCTGGTGGTCAGTGTGTTGCAGCGCCCCATTGTTGTTGCAGACTCACTGCTCGCTAGACTTCAGATGGGGTGTTGCGAACGCTCAGGTGGCCCGTGTTCCTACACCACTTCCCCGCATTCTGCCCTGCAGGCGTCCACTCCCTCCCAGGCTAACCTATGCTTCAGAGTTCTCTGACAAGCTGCACTCTTTGGTGACTCGCTTTGCTGCTTCGAAATACGAGAGGGTTGTTGTCAGGCAGATACTGCTCACATCTGTGTCACACCACGGCACGCAGCAGCAGCAGCAGCAGCAGTGGCAGCAACCGTCTCCATGTTGGGGGGCCCTGTGCACGGATGCGCTCGAGTGGGTAGTATTCTGAAGAGAGGTTTCCAAATGGTTGCCAAAGCGGTTACTGGTGGTTGGAAAAATGGTTGGGAGGGCAAGGTCTGGCGGCAGCAAATCGTTGGTAGGCCGCTAGGGGCGGGCAGAAAGCGGTTGGAACGGAACCACTTGTCACCCCCCCCTCTCAGTCGAAAACCGAGATATGTGCCCGCGGGGAGGCAAAATGCCAGGCGCCAGCCCCCAAAGTCATGATGCCAGCAGGTGGGGCAGTTCCAAAATGGGGACGTCGCCAAGATGGCATCATGCGCGGGCTCCCCACCTCTCACAATTTTTGAACCCGCCCCCTTCACCCCCAACGCAATTGGTGGACAACCGACCCCCCTATCCACGCGTGGAGGATTCCCTCAAAAAGGTGAACAAGAACGTATACCCCGAAGTATCAACCGGCATACTCACTCTGCCTTTATGGCACACGCCCCAGGTGGTGCGGGCAGGGGTACCACTGGGGAGGATGCAACCACCCCAGTGGTTGCATCCTCCATTTGGCCTCGTGCAAAATGTATTTCTGCATTGCAGTCACACGCTGCGGCTGATAACAGCAAAGATGAATGGGAGATTCTGTGGGATGAGGAGACGGAGGAAGCGGAGCACGATATCATGGGGCTCACCGTATCTTTCCTAATTACACAGGTCACATGCCTCGTTCCTGTGTCACATGCTGCGATGCACATAGTGCGGCGCTGGTTGAGATTCGGACACCAAAAATCAAGGCTGCCTCACGCGTAATTACAATTATGGAAACAGTGGTGTTTGCATTCATTTGGGTTAGGAAACGACGCAAGCAGAGGGATGAGTGATCATCGTGCAGCCGAGACCTTAAAAGTCGAAGCAAACAAAGAGGTTTTGTTGCAAAAAGCATCCTAAATGAACACTCCATGATTCATTCAGTATTATGTGGATCGACCGGATTGCTTGGGTTTGTTGACACGAAGGACTTCGCGGAGAGCATTAATGGTCTCTGATTGTGGAAAACATTAAATACATGTGGATGTTTGGGCGACATCAAATAAATGAAAAATCTTGACAATCTGTCCCTGCATTTTCTACCCTGCAGCCAATTCATCTTTCAGCGCCGCCATGCACAACACTTGGTGGTGTGTGTGTTGCGACTGGCATTCAGGCTCTTCCTAGTCGATTTTTGACCAAAAACAGTCACACCCCACACCATTGACTACACTCAAACAGGACCAAAGTAAAAACCCTTTCCACTTTGCACTTTGACCGCACAAGCAACAGCCACTTTGACAGTTTTCTTGTGGTCTTGATCCATTATATAAATGTGGTCCTGACCTAGTTCCCCTGAATCAGTCGTCATGGGCTAAGGCCAAACCAATTATTCTTGCAATAAAAGTTTTTTTTTCCAGTTATTGCTGTCTTCATGAGGAGTTAAAACTGGTTACTGGGTCAGATTTCTTAGGCTTATAAGGTACCGGTAAGTTAGAATTTGAATGCCGAATTCCAAGTTTTACAATTGATGTGCACAGTATTTTAGCATGGAGCCATTTTCGCATTAAATTGCTTTTACCTGACATCATGCAAAAACTCAAGTTTTACTTACCACAATCTGAACCCAGCCATCATTTGGATTCAATGAGATTGAAACAGTACCGGTGATTGGCAATACCTAAAAACCCCAATTCCAAGCCTTACCATGGGGTTTCTTTGGCCAAGGTAACCGAAGGTAATAAAAAAATCAGAAGGAAATGGAGTCATTGATGGCTGCATCGACAGCCATGGCCGCAGTGGACAGAAAGAATGTGGAGAAACGGCACCATCACAATGAGAACAGGTGGAGAGAGGGTCTCCAAAGGGCCCACCTGAAAATTCAGGACGGAGATTGCTATGGCACACGACTGCTTCCTCTTCCACACTGATGGGGTCACAAAGAGATGCAAATGGGGAAAGAAGGGATACAAGCAGGAGGGAGGAAGATCTGGAGGAATTCATGGCATCGCTTTGTGTCCGCTGCTGACGAATGAGTGAGAGGTCACGCAATGGTGTGTAAATAAATCAGGTGCCATGGGATTGTAAGGTCCATTCATCAGGCTTCATTCTATCCCTCCATGACGGATCCCATGCAGTGCACGCTACACTCAGCTATACTCATATACTTACAGACAAAATGACACGCGGACAACTAGGTAGGATTCCCAGCAGGCCAGTAGGTAAACAGCATTGCAGTAAACGACCAGTGATGGCAGTGGCGACGCAGCACGTTCCGACGGATCCAGCACACATACCAAATGCATTTCAGGTTAGATAGTAACAACACAAACCTCCGAAAGTGATGAAAGATGATGTGAGGAGTATTGCTCTGGCCTGTCACAGCTTTCAACATACTGTCAGCTGCTGGTCATCTTGCGCCTCCATTCAGACCCTCCGGTTTTGGATCAGTGGACAGCTGCCAAATAAAGAAGGCGTGGACAAAGGAGAGCACACACTGATGCAGGTGTGGTACTGTTGTGGATTGTTCCCACAGGCAGGGATGGAGAGAAGATTTACAGAACCAATCTGGTGGGTGGGGGGTGGGGGGGGAAAGGGCTGCATCCCAATAACAAACTGACGAAAGGACACTGGTGAGCCATTTGACAAGTGTACGTTTCGGTGACAGTATGGTGGTTGTTCTCGGCTGCTGGTGTTGTGGCAGACTGGTTTCGTGCTTGCAATCGTCATTGGGAGGTGCGCGGAAGGGGGGTTGTGGACATACTCACAGCATTTTCATCAGGGCTAGAAGTCCCCCCTGTTCTGTGCATTCCTGCCCATAGGTGCATCGTTAGCGAAACCCCAATGTGCCAATAAATCCTTGCATCTTGAGACCTTTAGAGGCTGCTGGCGCCAATTTGGGGCTGTGGCACGTGATATTACTTCGCAAAGTGCCTTGGTAACCCGATGCAACAGGTGCACCTCCCCAGAAGTGGGCCAAACTCACACAGCAGGGGCATTTTGGAGGCAGTCTGGGGGACGCCTGTTGTTTGCAAGTGCATCACTCCCCGGCAGACCAAATGTACTGGATAGTGTTGTAGCAGCATATGCGAAGCCATGGCGACAGTCATTGTACGGGACACACAGGGTTTAGCATGGACGTTGCGCGTAGGGCCACCATTCCTCAGCCCCCACTCCGCGTACTAGGCCATTTAGACAGCATTTTTTCGGGTGTGCTGAAGAATGTCATTCCATTTGCAGGCACCTGGTGTCACACGCGGGAGCTGCTCCTGGTCAGGATCCGACCCAAAGGGGGGGGGGGGGGGGGGTTGGCACAGGGCCAAGAGGGGGGGGGGGGGGGGGGGGCTCTATAGACCCCAAAATGGTTGTACGGAACAATGGGTTTTCTGGGCGCCCGAGGGGCCCAAGATTTTGTTTTACGCATACGGCAGGGGGAAATTCTATTGCCTTCGGCAAGTCCACCTTGCAGAGAATCTACCCCAAGCAACACACACCCGAAATGGGGTAAAAACTACATAAATACGGGCTAAAACATGCTTTACATATCTTGGATGGTCATTTTAGGTGATCACGATATCAAAAAAATAAGATTTGGATATTTCGATTTTTGAGCTGTATAGGCTGGAAAAAGTGCTTAAGCAAGTTGTGTACCAATCCCGTTTGGATCCCCCCCCCCCCCCCCCCGCACCCAATACCCAAATAGGGTGAAAAACACATAAATACGGCGTAAAACATGCTTTAAATATCTTGGATGGTCATTTTAGGTGATTAAAAATAAGTTCTGAAAACTTCGATTTTTGAGCTGTCCAGGGTGAAAAACTGCATTAGCAGGTTGTGTACAAATCCCTTAGGACCCCCCCCCCCCCGCGCGGGCCCAATGCCCAAATAAGGCGAAAAACACAGAAATACAGCCCAAAACATGCTTTACATAGCTTGGATGGTCATTTTAGGTGATCAGGGTATCAAAAAAAAAGTTTCGAAAACTTTGATTTTTGAGCTGCCCAGGGTGAAAAACTGCATGAGCAGGTTGTGTACCAACCCCTTGGGATACCCCCCCCCCCTGGCGCCCGATACCCAAATAAGGTGAAAAACACAGAAATACGGCCCAAAACATGCTTTACATACCTTGGATGGTTATTTTAGGTGATCAGGGTATCAAAAAAATAAGTCTCGAAAACTTCGATTTTTGAGCTGCCCAGGGTGAAAAACTGCATAAGCAGGTTGTGTAATCCCGCGCGCACTCAATACCCAAATAAGGTGAAAAACACATAAATACGGCCTGAAACATGCTTTACATACCTTGGATAGTCTTTTCAGGTGGTCACAATATCAAAAAAACAAGTTTCGGAAACTTCGATTTTTGTGCTGTACAAGGTGAAAAACTGCATCAGCAGGTTGTGCACCGGCCCATTCACTAGGCCATTATTGGTGGAAACAGTCATTTCGCATCTTTGGCACGGGTTTTGACCGGCCCTCGGCAAGGCTACAGACTGCAAAAAACGTCCTTTCGTACCCTAGTAGGCATATATTGTCACAACATCCCCACTCACACCCCTCAGAGAGGGTAGCACGGGGTCACCGAGGCCGCCAAAACTACCAACATACCAAAAATTGCAGAAGAGTGCATAAACTGCATAACCGCTCGACCCACTCCGCCCCATACAAACCCCATGGAGTCGGGACCCGGAAACACTTTTTTGGCTCAAAATCGAAAAAAACCAAAAGATTCATGATTTTCAACCCAAAAAAATGGGGGGTTATCCCCCCCCCCCCCCACCTCTCTCAAAAGCTCCAGAAAGTGGGTTTCAAGTGGGGGGGGTCTGGGGGGGTCCGGACCAAAAACTCATTGGGGGATGCATTTGTTCGACAAAATAATGATTTTACAAGGGGTTAAACTAACAATTCAACCCCTTGGGGTAGGGGACGCGAATAGGCCCAAAATGGCCAAAATGGGGGGGTATGTGGCGTTTTCCCCTCTATACGCCTGCGTGGCTTTGATATGGCAACCTCTGAGAGGTGATTTTTTTTGTTTGACCCTATGAGTCTACACCCAAAATACTTAGAATTTTGTGGAGAATTCAAAATGAATGAAAAACACAAAAAAGGATTTTGACCCCGACCTGACCTCCGGGTCGGACCTGGGCTGATGGGAGCCTGAGTTGATGGGCAAATTTTTTTTGAAAATTTTTTTCACCCCAGTTTTGTATATTCAAAACGATCAGCGTGTCATGGGGATCATTTTGAGGTGTGTGTGTTGGGGTACCCACCGACCACCCCTGGCGGCTGACTGCCCGACCGGCTGACCCCCAAGGTTTGGGTCAACCAAGGGGAGGGGGGTCTCCCCCCCCCCCCTGATAGCTATCCCCTGTAGCGTTCTGCTATTTCTCAGTTCGTCGGGGTCCTTTTTGCGAGGGTGGTGATGGACAAGGAGTGCTCCTTCATTCCGCATTCAAGTGTGTAGCAGAAGTCCTTTGTCATATGCGTCATCAGGCACGATGCCAAGCGGGTTACCCTGCAGGTTGCACGCTGGAGCTACTGAGTCAAGTTTTCCCTCGTCGCACAAAGGCGCCCAGTCGTTTTGTGGTCAGATTTTTTGACTGGTTGATGGCTTAACAAGACCGAGAAGACTCAGGCTTTGACTCATGCCTGGTTGTCGCGTAATCAGTGTGTGTTGTGTGACACTTCGCGTCAGTCAGGACACACGCACATGTGTGTCCTTGATTCTGAATAGCAGCACTGATGCATGTGCAGTCCGCTCAACAGCAAACCTTGATACGGCTTCCTTTGTAATGCACAACTATGGCATGCAGTCGTGCGCTGAGGCTTGTTGCTCCAAAGCATTGGCCTTTCTGCCTCAACTCGCAAACGCTTTCACCGTCTTCACAGCATCCGGTACCCTCAGATGGGTACTGCATCGTGCTTGTGCTCGGCTTGTGGCACATTCTATCTGCTGCAGGCCTTCCATCTGCTGATGTGCGCCCTTGTGGCTGTGGTTGGTGTGTTGGGGTTCGGCAAGTGGCACAAACACTTGGAAGCGATCCCCGGAACGAGCATGAAGGTGTTGCTTTGCCCCTGCACATTTGCCACGCTGACCTTGATCCTCAGCACATGGGCTGCCCGCTGTGCATCGGGACCCGGAGAAGGGGATGGATTGTACAGGGGAGATTCTGCGGCAGTAGCATGGCAAATTCTGTACCGATTCTTCAGGTCGGGTGAACAGATGCTGCGAGGAGCCAAAGCGTGCCCATGACAAAGGAACTGCAAAGGTGAGAAAATGCTCTGCACAAATCCTTCACAACGGCGAACAATTAATGCGTTGAGGCGGTGACTGGCCGGGTGATGCTACAGCTTTGCGGCGGCTAACCCGGAGTGCCAGTGGTCCAAGTGCGGCGGACCGGGGGGTTCACAGGGGGAGGGGGGCAACGGGTGGTTGGAACCGAAGTCTGTCTGGTGTGCCCGGCATTGTTTAGGTTCTAAGGATAGTGATACTGGAACGGGCCCACTGAACCGTGCATCCGGGTATCTCTTGTGTCACGGCGAACGGCGCCTACGACAATGTCCCTGAAGAGCAATTGTTCCCAGGGTCGGGCTCTCATTCAACATCTGCGTCCCACAGCCGGGGGCGGGGATAGTGGACAAGGTGGGGGGCGTATGAACTGCGTGCTCATCAATGCAGTCTGCCCTGGAGTGCAGACACACGCGCGCGCGCACGCACACGCACGCGCATACACACACACACACACACACACACACACACACACACACACACACACACACACACGTCCACCTTCAGCTTGGAATGTGTGGGCAGATACCACTTGTTGCGTGGAAGCACAGCCATGTTGTTTTTGTTTGGCCTGCCTCTGTGGTTGGCTGCAGTTTGCTAGCCTTCGCTTGTCCTGTGCACAGGAACGTGCGGTGACGTCTCTGTCTATCATCTCATCCATGGTGTTCGCCTGGTGTCTACTGTATTCCACAAAGTGGGCGCTTTCGACTGTACACTATGAAACGCTGCGCGAGGGAATTTTCGGAAAGGTGGTGGTCGCCATCGTGGTGTCGGCGCTTTCATTCATCTTGATCTTCTTCCTTGACAAGGTGTGGGACCATTCGCTGGTGTTGTGCTCTCCCACCGGCACGGGATGCCCTTTGTTCCGAGGGATCGTTGTTTGTGGCATTCGCACGGGAAAACATCCCTTGGGATGTGGGTTTTTGTAAGCCTAACCGAAGCCATCTGGCCCCACAGCCAATGATAGTTTCAGTCGTAGGGAGATGCGCCAAAAATGGGCAATGACTTGTGCGTCGTAGCGGTGCCCCAATTCTGTGCGCCACAATTCTCAGCGGGCTGCAAAATCTGAGCCTAACTGTCGGGGCTTTCGAGCCGTAGCCGTGAAAGTGATGGTCAGAGGGCTCGAAGGGCGAAGTCTCCTTGAGCCCCCCACACCATCTCGGGAAGCGACGAGATGTTCGCGCATCTTTCACAACGAATTTCGGCTTTAGTCACGAATACGACTTGGGGGGCTGTGGCTGTACAACTGTTGGGGCCGAGGGCAACTCCAGTGAAGTTCACGCCCCACCAGCGCCACAGGCACACGGTGCTGTTTTGGCAAAATTTGCTCTGCCCTTGACGTCCACAGATTTCTCTGGTTACCGCCATATCACCATCGGTTCCCCTCCAATCGCCGTCGGTCACCCTTCAACCGCCGTCGATCGGCTTCCTAACCGTCGAGCTGGGTTTGGACTGGGTGCCGGTCCCTGATGTGCTCTCCTGCGGGCGCACCGCCCCCGTAACAGCTGAGGCACGGCTGCAGGGGTCGCGAGGCGCCAGCGATACAATTATGATCTAAGCACCGCCGCTCATCACAACATCACGCGTCACTAATACCACACCCACACCCTGACTGGGAGCGGCCCCCCCCGAATGCTGCTTGGGCCGTGTTGTTGGCAGAGGGATGGGGCGCCGTGTTGACCAAGAAGAGACCACCAGGGCGATCCAGGGGGAGAGACCTGTCCCCATGCATTGCCTAGATCCACACACCTCAAATGTCGCATTGCGTTGCACATTAACCCCCGAAAGGTGTGTGTCCAGCATTGAATCAAGCGCTTGATAATATTAGGGCCGGGCGTTTAAGTGACGCAGCAATTTGGTAATTTCGCTTGCTTGCCCACACTCGTCTCATGTGTGTGTTCAACAAATTTGGTTCCCTGATTTGCGGATCCGAGGGGGTCAAATATGAACCACGGGCCAGCAGGCTTGTTTCCAACGTGAAAAACGGAAGGGGCAAGGTCATCCCGAGCCCCCCCCCCCCCCCTTCCCGGGTCTGACAACGGATTCCTCAGCGAGAAAATCAAAATTTCAAAAGGAAGAAACTTTTTGGGCCATTTTTCTACACAATCTTTTGGATCTCAGCCCCCCCCCATTTTCTAAAAACAAGCCTGCGGGCCAGGGATCCCACCACCATCACACTCCCCGCAATCCGCAGACCAACCGACCACCAATCCGAGCTCATCAGATCCGAGAGTGGCAGCCTGGGGAAGGCAAGGCAAAAGGCTGCATGCAGCAAGACGATCCAGCACATCAAAACGCACCTGCAAAACCACCACCTTGCTGTGCCAGAAGTCGGGATAACATGATTGGTTGGATCCAAGAGTCCTGGGCGTGGCATGTGCATGGGGTTCCGGTTTCAGTCAAGCTTGTTGCCTAACGCCCCCCCCTCCTCCAGGCCCTCGGAGCCTCCAAGTCGGTGCGGCTATGCCACTGCCTGGCCAGCTCCTCCCCGCTCTGGCGACGCTGATACAGCAGGGGTATTACTGCTGCATGGTTGAGTTGTGGTTCTGAAAGGACCACCAACTGGCACTCTTACAGCAGCGTTTTACGGCGAAGCCCCCAACTGCCCTTGTGCTTTACCTCCCACCTCCCCCGGGGGCCAACAGCTAGCCCCCCCCCCCCCCCCCTTCTCTGGAAGAGGCGGCGGGGGGGGTATGTTTCCCACAGTCTGGGGACAACCAAAAATGTACAATTCCCTCCAAAACCCGAACAAGTGCGCACACTCGAAAGTACCATCTTCCGCACTTTCTTTGCCTTTACGGCAAAATTTTGCGAGAGGTGATGTTTCGACCTGCCAAGTGCCGGGGGCTGCTTTGATCGCTGCTTGAGCTCACAGAAGAACATTTTGGTTAGATCCGTCCGATTGAGCGCTATCTTGGTCCCCAGCAGGTTAGGCAAATCTTTAGGCATCTCCATCAAGGGCGCAGCTATATCCGCATAGCGCCGGATGTAGATGGAGCAATGATTTGAGAGCCCCAAAAACCCACAAAGGGTCCCTGATTTGTGGGAGGCCGGACGTCAGGGAAACACATTTTTATTCCATTTTTGTTTTCTGTGCTGGATTGCTGCAACAGTGAGAAAGCATACTTACAGTGACAAACAATGACAAAAGAGACTGCCAAAACAGAAAATCGGAAAATTTATTCATCTCAGAAATGATTGCAATCTCAGAAGCGTCATTCTGCATCCACCAAACACCTGCAACTGCTTTGAAAACCTTCACACAACCTTCACACAACATTATTTCAATCATGCGTGCTTTGCATGCTTTAATTTGAGAAGCCTGCCTTAGTGTACGCCTTGCTTTGTGTTTGTGTGTTTTTGAAGCTCCTTGACGTTATCAGGGTGTTTCCGCCCCAAAAGTGCCACCAATTTACCAAGGGTGGGGCACCGAGCACCATTTTCAAGCACATGGCTGCAAATTGCATTCGGCCAATGAAACAGTCCGTTGTTAATATGGGGGCAACCAATTTATGTTGCCAAAGACAATCCAGGACCGCAAAAGGCCCCAAACATGATTCCGAAGGATCTCCTCCCGTGTCCCTAATACTCCTCACGGTTGCATTGTATACGTACTCATTTGCACCCGAAAGACCATGAAAGCGGCCATCCATCATGTGCTAGAAAATGGCCGGGCGATTGTTGATACCTATAGGCTTCATTTTCCACTGATAGCGCACCCAGGTACTTGCAGTCGTCGCCTTCTCTTGTCTCTGCTGTGTGCAGCTTGCCGACAGTGAGAAAACGTCCGACGCAGTGGATGAGCTCATCGTCATCGTAATTGGCTCTTTCGGTGTGCCCGTGGCTTCAGCCCTGACCCCTTTAAGTTGGCCCAATCTGGCATTGCCTGACCAAAACGCCAATATAGCCAGGAAGGCGTCCACCTTTGCAAAACACCAATTGCAGCACGGCGGGAAACCAAGTGGCAAGTAGATTGCATGTTGCGTTTTCTCTTCGTTGTTGTCGACATCGTCACCGTCGTCGTGCTGGTGGTGGAGGGTGTGTTCCTTTTCAGGTTGTTGTTCTTGCTGCTGCGGTCGCCGTTTTTGTTGCGGTCACTGCTCCTGCTGCTGCGGTTTCGTTGCAGTCAAGGGCGGTGGCGAGCGCATTCACGACCGCCACAACCTCAATTCAACTGATAAAACCGCACCTGCTATGAGCCTCTGTAAGCAGACGAAGAAAGACAGCAAACGCAGAATGCAGCATCAGCAACAATCACAACAACCAACACCATCACCGCTGGTCTTGCCGCATTTGATATCGCGATTCGCGAGTGCTCTCTGCTGTGGCTCTTTGATTGTGGCCTTGTGCCTGCAGACCCACCCACAAGTTTTTGTACCTGAATGTATATTATTAGCTCGCCGCTCTTAAAATCTGAGGGAACTTAGATGAGACACGAGCATCCCAAGTTGGCGGCAACGGGGATGTCGGACTGCAAAATTAATGGCAGCGAAATGCACCTTGGACTGCAAGAGTTACGCAGGCAAATTGCAAGCAGTACCACAATGGGTGCCACATTATTGCCTGAGAACATGTAATGGGCGCCATTTTAGGGCTTGGGCGCAAAAAATGGGCGGCACCTTGTTGACAACGTGCGTTGGTGAAAAGCAGACAGTCGAGAGATGGTTTCGCATGGCCTGTGCAATGTTGCCGGGTAATGGCTGGGATGCTCTGTGGGTTCTGTCTGGGACCCCACGTTATAAAGGTGCGTGCGTCCTCTTGAATCAGAGGTATACAGCTTCACACTTCTGGTGGAGTTTCCCAATTCGCATCCATTTGTTGAAAATGGAAATTGTGGAGACTCTTGTGTTCATGTTGTGAGGAGGCCTGGAAGTGGATGATTGTGGCTCCATCTAGCTGTGGGGCTCATTTGTGCACGTCATGCAGTGATTTCTAGCCATTTTGCCTCCTTGTCTTAGGTATTATGATTGGTTTCTCATGGGAACAGTCCTTTGACACAGGCGTCGAGGTAATTGCCGAAGGTACGCAATGCTCAGGGCAAAGCATCAGCTTCGTGCAGTAGGGCCACTTCCTTTTGTTTTCTGTCCATAGTCTGGGTGACAACTGACAGCGGTCGATGGTAAAACACGGCGGTGGATTGGCAACTCGTGGCGGTTCATGGTCGGCTGACGAGGGTTATCACAATAGAGCGACCGTTGCCGGCCGCCACTGTTGAGTTTCTTGCTCCAGCTTTGTGTGATTGTACTTCACACCCATAGCTATCACCCACCTAAATTTCAGCCAAATTGAAACCACTGCGCCGAAATCCTGATTTTTGCCCCTTCCGCACGTGCTTGCTGCTTCTGCTGCTGCTGCTTGCCAAAACAGGTAGCTCCAGCCTAGACCTGGTCACCACACGCTTTCTCCAGTGTCCGGCGCGATGGAGCCGGATTGTACAAAAAAAAGTACTTGTTGGGTGGTCTTGATAGCAAAAGTGGTGGTACCTCTGTTTGGCCACTCCCTGCACTCCGTTGTGCACCTCCCGGGGGCATCACAAGTCGTGGACCCAAGTTTCAAAATCTGTCAAAAATTGCCCAAAGATGCCATTTTCTTAGCTATTTTGGGTCTCCAGGATGTTTGTGGTGGGGGTCATTTGCATTGGAGCCAATGAACAAAGACCCAGGGGCACTGTCTACTGGATTTTGCACACATCTAGTAGGCTTGACGACCCCGCCTTTTTGCATGCTTTTTCAAGTATCACCTTCCTTCGCTGTGTTAGACAGCCATGGATTGCCTTGGACACCCTTGTGCTCACAAAGAATGACGAATGGCAACACCTACAAGTTGTTTTCTCACCCCTAACAGCCCCCATTGCCCCATGGGCACCAACAAGTGGTGCACCACGCACACATGCTAGGGTAGGGTCACCGAGCTGGTGGAACCAGTAAGTAATCTAGATCATTTGGGACGCTCAAACAGTTGGCTCAAACAGCTACTTTTCGGTCATTTGAAGCATTTTTGTCGCCTAGATTGTATAGGACGGGTAATTTAGTGGGAGCACAGGGGTATTTTGACAAGGTCCTTAAGGGCTGTTGTCAGGGGATATTGTAGTGCCCTGGACCATTGGTTTGGTGTACCTGATGTCTCCTCCCCCACCAGCTCGGTCCCAATATTCAGTCTTGATAGGCCAGGTTGGTTGTTGTCTTTTGCAGTTTGAGCGTGATTTTTCAATCTAACTTGGGCATCACGCCCTTGCATACACACACACACACACACACACACACGCACACACAAATACATCATGGTTATCAGCTCGCCCTCTGAGTGTTCGCAAGACAGAAAACACAGAGGTCAGTCTGCAGGTGCGGTAGGTGGGCCATTCTGGCATTCATACGTGTATTGCTGCATCATGGGATGGTTATGGTTTGGACCACAACGCCGCCCCCCCCCCTTCTGGACCCACCAACCTGCAACCAATGGGGATGAGCATTATTTGGCGACTTGAAAAATGCTCTGCGAGGGGGGTGGGGGGGACGGAGGACCGGCAAAGGAGAGGGGAGGGCGGGGTTAGAGAAATGGGCCTTTGTGCCAGGCATTAATAAAATGGTGTGGAAAATGGGCGGCGAAGCAGCCCAGACGGAAATTTTTTCAAAAAAATTTCTCCCCATCATACATGACTCAAGATGATCAGCGCTTTGTGGAGTCATTTTGAGTCATTTCTGTTGGGGTGGCCCGAGGGCTATCAGTGGTCCTGGTATGGCAGCCAAGGGGGGGAGGGGGGGGTCCAGGAAACGGGTTTTGGTGGCCTCCACCCTGCAGAGCAATTTTCTTCCTGCAATTTCATCGTGCCTCTGTCTATGTGGCACCAAGGGCTGGGGTTATGTGGTCACAATCCACACCCGTTGTTGGTGTCGCCCCGATATGGTGCACAGGTTTGACCCCCAGTTGTGTCTACTCAAAGATGCTCAGAGGGACACAAGAAAATTAAGAATACACCCATCCCCTAGAAATGACAATCCCAGCGATGTTGTTTGATCATCCTGGCCGCGAGAAAGCACCCAGGGCATTCTGAGGGTATTGGTAGGGGTTTGGCGCCTTTTTGGGGGGGGGTGTTTTCTTGGTTGTAACCTTTGAAAAGTAGGTACTGCCTCACAGCACGCCCTGTGGTGCACTTTTGGAACAAGTGAGCAAGTAGAATGGATGTGCCTTGCTTTGCACTCTTTTGTAGAGGCCATCATCACCAGAGAGAGGGGGGGAGGATGGATGGATGGATGGATGGCATGGGCTTGTGCGGGGTGGCTCCCTGGGACACTGGCACTGAGGCTCTGCTTATGCAGGGCTCTAAATGAGGGAGACAGGAAGAGAGGGAGAGGGCCACATCTACCCCAGGAGGAGCACCACATAATGCGTGTCTGGGCCCATCCGATGTGGAGAGAGAGGGGGTTAAAGGGGGGCAGGGGGTGGGGGTCTGCAACAATTTCTGCCCCCATTTTTGGACCTCACCACTAGGTTTGTGGGATTCTTCTTAGAGGGAGATAAAAGCGCGGTGCGCGCGGTGCACCACGCGGTGCGCGCGCGGTGCATTGGTTTTCCACGTGCGCGTACAACCTTTTCTTTCCCCTTGTGCTGTTTTCTGCACCTCACCACTATTTGCTCCTCCCTTGTGGTGAGCCCGTGTGCCGTGGCTGCGGGATAGGGCGCCAAGCCAGGTTGCGATGGCTGTCGCGATGGCGGACAATTGCCACGGGTGCCTCGCCCCTCCCTCTATAGAGAACAAATGAAAAATCAGAGGCACAAAACGTTTTCCGCTGAAGTACGCGCATTTTTCGTAGCGATTTCTCAACGTGCGCAATGTGCGCTATGAGCCGTATGGCCCTTGGGACCACTTCCCAAGTGGCATTTTCGGGCAGCCAAAGGCCACCAGACGTCGTGGTTCAGATTCCGATTCCAATTCGGACTCGGATTCGGATTCATCATCCTCAGGCTCGTCACTTACGTCTGCTGATGAGGAGGAAGAGGAGGCTTCCTCGTAGGTGACACCGTGATCATTGAAACGCGAAACGCACCGATACGGTTACTTCCTGGGCTTGGGCACCCCAAGAAGTAACACTCCGAAACGCGAAACGAGTGCATTGAGCACAGCGAAACGCGAAACGTTCGAAACGGCCCCAGAGGCTTGGGCACCCTGTGGGGCACTAGGCTCTTCGGTCGAGCGGCCGTACCGGAGAGTTCTACATCCTCTTCTTCCTCTTCCTACGGCCCTCCCCTGGCAGGGGGTGTGGGCGGCCACAACCACCATTGGTGAGGAGGATGGAGTGGAGGCCTCCGTTGTTGTGTGCTTACCCCTTAGGCCACCGCGTCCTTGCCACCCTGAAAAAATGTGAAAAATGCAGGAAAGGGTTGGTAGAAACCAAAGCGCGGTGCGCGCGCGGTGCACCACGCGGTGCGCGCGGTGCGTTTATCTCCCTCTTAAGCCAAAAAATCACTCCTCATAGGTTTAGATAATCCACACAGGTGCGCATACATTCCAGCCCCCCCCTCCTCCTTTGTCAGAAGAACCCCCCACAAAGGGGTGCCTAAAACCCCCTGGTGGTTGTATCCCCAATTGGGGGGGATATCCCCCCTTTTTTTTCCGAGATGACATCCCCATGCCTTCAAGCTTACAACTCCCACCCCCGCACAAGGCACAAGGCGCAAGGCACATTAGCGTCGTTTGCGAGCAAGTGGAATCCTTGCTGAGCAAATCTCAGGCAACTGCTTGTCACCACCAAGAGAACATTTTTTTCATTCGAAACTGAGGCCATTCCAACCTATCAAGTTGTGCACCTCTTGTGCATTTAGCAGTGACCACATCCTAAAGCAACCATTATTAGGATTAAATTGGAAACTCTTTGTGTTTGTCCTGTTTTGCAGCACATTCGCAATTTTGCTGTGCAGCAACCTGATTGGTTGCTGTCAAGTTTTCGTTGTTTCAAAATATCTGTTTCCAACTGTTGGCTGATCTGTTGGACGTTTGCCATTTCTGCAGCGTTTGGGTTTCTCTTCCTTTTGCCAAGAGGCAACCTCCTCCTTACTGTTCTATTGCGTATCTTGACAGCATTCAGCGAAGAATCGAAACACTGGATGCAACTGTTGATTACACTCATGCTGGCGGGTGTTGTATTGCCTGCATGGAAATGGTATATTCTGCCGAATCTGCTGCATGCGAGCCACCATGGCGGTGGCCACGCAGAACATGGCCATTGTCCTATTCACGGTCACTCTGAGGAGACACGCTTGCTTCTGAGTGAAGGGGGGAAAACAAAGCACTAATAAAATGCTTCATTCCACGTATCGATCTTTCAACCCTGCATATTTTGATCCCATTGGCCAGTTCATGGGAAGGATCGGATGTTTTTGGATGAGAGTTCGGCATCCGCTCATGTTGGGCTCGTATTCAGCATTGTAGAGGCCAAGTGAAAATGTTGTTTGGAGCGGTCACAATTGGTGATAGCGTGCGAAGACTGCACCGCAGGCCTAGGTATACAAAACAAGTCAGCATGTACCTGTATGACAGAGCGTACTGTCACAAATGTGGAAATGCAGTGCATTAAGGTGCTGCTGCCCATCATCAGTTTGTTGACCATGTTGCTCTATAAAGGCCACAGCCTTGTAACTCTGCTCACATGCAACAGCAAGAACCTTTCTCCAATTTGGTTCAAGACCAGGTACAACCAGAGGGACCAGTAAAATTGAGCCTCGTTCTCCTGGCTTTCCTTTTTTTGTGCTGTTGGACAGGGCTGATATATATCTTCTGGAGGCTGTCATGGGATGCCCTTTCACTTCTTTCAGCGACATTCCTTTATGCGACACATTGCTTATTTTGAGGCTTTTCCATCATGTTTAGTTTTGTTTACATTCAGTTGCAGTCCCGCTGACGGGTTGTCCAGGTGAAGATATCTGCTGAGAGCTTGGCTATGGGGTTTTTGCTGAGAAGCAGTAAAAAAGAAACGAATGGGTTTGCCTGCATTGCGGATTGAATACTATCAGCTTCTACTTGTTGTTGTGTTGATTTGTCATGCACAGCAATTTTGGTGGAGGGAATGGAAATGTGCAGTTTGAACCATTGAAGCATTGGTCCCATTTTGATAAATACACTAGGGGTTTTGGCGATATTTGCCAGGCAATGGCCAATGTTTTGATTCCACTTAAGTTCCTTGGCTGTAAGCCACATCTCAGTCGCATTCTGCTGCTTTTGGCATGTCCAGTTTGCAGAGAATTGGCCAATCGGTTGTCCAACCCGTCTTCGCACTTTACACCGGGCCGTATCCACCCCAAATAGACAGAAACAGCTAATGGCCAATTTTTTAGCTTTCTTCGTCATAACGCAAATGCATGCAAGTACAATTGGTCGTGAGCATTGGGTTAGAATTGGGCAAAACTGCGGAACCACACAAGGACCACACTGCAAAGCAATGATGCAATTGGATTGTAAAAACCGACCTTTCATGCTGAGAGGGCCGTTTTATGAGCGGCCCTATACTGACATTTTTGCCGACAGATTCAATTCTTAATTGTTGTGTTTTACATCCATTGCCTGAGCATGCGCACCCATTTCACATTTGCAATGTTCTGCAACAAAGGTCACTACAATTCGTGTCAATTGCATTCGGCGTATGTGTGAATGCGATCCTAACCGTAACGTGTGATTACAAATTTATGCTACAAAAAGCATTCCCCAAAACCCAAGGAAACTTACGAAGTATCCACCAAACCCAGAGCACCAAGCAAAAACCAAAGTCTTCAACCATTGATGCCCATGAACCAAATGAAGAAGATTCTTTGCATGTCTTCATGTAGTCTTCATTCGGCATGCGTATGAAAGTAGCAAAGAAAACAACCCGAAAAACATACAAGACACCCATTTGAAAGTAACATGAACATCTTTTTTGCAACACGAGCAAGTGTACCAAATTTGATTACACAAGTTGAGAATTTGCTGAAATTTCTGATGATCAGTGATCTTGCCTTCGGCGCGATGTCGCCTGTGCCAGAAAGTTACGAAATCAAGGAATTCAAAGATTTTGAAACTTTGGAAACTGTCCATAAAACTTTTGCAGCCAAATGAAATTATTGCCATGAAGGATCTACTGGGATCTGTGCGCACATGGGTGCAGAACATCCAGGATTTGCCAAGTGATTTTCAATGGCTAGAGCTGGACATTAAGGAAATGTTTCCAGAACTCCCACGGGATGACATTGTCCCCGCGCTCAAACATTTGCATAAAAAGATAAAGCAGAAAACTAAATCATCCAGCAGGCTGTATTTCTATCTATCCAAGGATGGGTGCCGGCAGATGGACACGAGTGTGTCGTCACCCAGAGCAACACACTGGGCGCTTCTCCTTTTCTGATCTAGTCCATTTTGTGTCCTTCGACACGAATATGGGAGATCTGTTTGTGTTCTTAAGCTTTGTTATGGCGCAGAATACGCGCAGAATATCGGCTCCCGATTGGAGGCTCGTGCTCTGCACAACTTGCAAGCCTTGTATTAATTTTTAGAGAGCTTCGCTCCCCACTACCCCACATCCTGTTTGACGCCATGTGGATTCGGTACAGGGATAAATTTTTGTTCCTGATGTTCAAATATCTTGATGAATGCCAGAACGAAAGTCTAATCGCTGACCTACAGAGTGCACTGGCCTCAATGACATCCATGCGAATCACGGTGGAACAAAGGGGCCCAGCATTGAAGTTTCTTGAGTGCCGGCTATCTGCGCCTCGGGGACAATCACCCATTGGATTGCCAGATTTTGTGCATATGACTGCAGGGGATACGGTACCACAGCATAGAAAACTGATGGACCCCACTGCCCCGAATGTCCAATATATGCTGCATTCGCTTATACCAAACTGGACACGAAATGCACTGCACTACAGGTTGACACCACAGCAGGCCACGACAAATCTAGGATATCCGTATGGTCTGTTCACACAGGTGGGGTATGCACCAGTGACGTGGAGGCCACTCCTCAGAAAACAAGCACTAAAGTGGGGCGCCTGTCTACCATCAAGTCTGAACACATGAAGAGTGCACCGTCTACCCCTAGGGCTCTCGCCCAGGGGTTCACGGGGCTATGATTTACTTGGTTTTGTTTTACTTATATCATACACCTTTTGTTTGCTTATCAATTGAAATCTCAAGTTATTTGCAAGACGCCTAAAGTGACGAACAATCAATTTCGGCACCTGCTTGTGTCTGCTGCACAGAAACTTTGTTCGTGGTCTTTCTTCTTGTGTTTGACGTTTGCCCGTTTACCGAGGAGGATTTCCCCCACCAGTCGAAGTGCAGCACACGCTTGAGAACAAACTTAACAGTCAGTTTTATACCATGCTAGTGGCAGGTTTTTATCTAAGTTACCCAGGTTATCCAAAACTACCATTGTATGCCTGCCTTCTTTGTGTTTGCATGTTTCCATGCTTGTGCACCTTGCAACCTTGTGTTCTTGAGCCCCTAGGAGTGTCTTGAACAGCCCCCGGGAGTGTCCGCGCGTGCGGATTGTGGTGCGGAAACTTTATGCGGTTTAATCTTTCCACATGAGGTCCTACCCCACGAAGTGCATGACGTTCCAGGACACAAAATGATAAGGCTCCAAGTCCTTGGATTGAAATCCAAACTGTGTGTGCCCTGTTTATGGGTGTGGAAATACGACTCAACATCCTCGGATGCTGGTCATTTGTTTAAACCCCCCGCCCCCACCCACCCGCCCACCCCAGCATGCACGGGCACCATATGAATGCGCATAACGATGTGAGTGCAATGCGAAAACCAAATTTGTGTCTCCGTACTTGGCAGGTTTTTGTGTGGCATCCCTTTGTCAGGGCTCTGCCGTTGCAGCAGTAGTGCTTGCGCTTTGTTGTGCGTGCAAAGATTGTCCTTGGTTTTGGGTTTTCGGATACATCAACCCGAGTCTTTGTTCAAGCCCACAATGTGCAGTTGGTAGTCCATGGATCAGTGATTCGCGGGGGTCCATAACGCCCCACCCTCCCTAGTTTGGACCATGGATCACAGATCACCTACCCCATGACCCCCACCCCTTTGCTACTCCCAAATCCGCGCTTGGGGTTTCTCCATGTTGACCTTGGTTCAATAAGCGCCCCCACAGAGTGTAAACGGTGTACGACAAACCACTTTTTTGGACGCAGTATCTGAGTGCCCATTTTTTTTCGTCTTTTTTGTGCAAAGCAGGTATGCTTGGCGTGCCTCTCATGCGGGTGATCCAGCTCAGCCTACTCGTATTTGTTTTTGGCTTTCCTTCTGAGAGGGGGGCATGCAAACATGTGGGCTGCAAACCCTCTGTGTTCGACCTGAAGGAAGGCCCATCGCACCCCACAAGTGACAAGCGAATGGTGAATGTAATGTGCCAATGCGTCAAGTGCATCTAGTACAAGTTGTCCAGTACATGTTGGCAAACTCCTTGAAGCCAAAAACTTCCCAATGCTGTTTTGTTCCCGCCATACATGTGTGAAACTGTGACACGTCCTACTGCCCAATGGGTGCTGTCCAGGCCCTCATGTACCCTAACAGTGAAACGTGCTCTTAGATGCTTGACAGCCCCTCGTGCAATGGCATAGGCCAGGCACAGCGCTGGCCATGGCCATGCACCCTGTTGGGCGTGCTGTGCATCCTCGCTGTGCTCGCATGCATGCCGCATGCACAACTCCCGCAGCGCTGGATCCTAAGGGCCTCCCACGGTGTGGCAGCTGCGCCTCCAACAGCAGCAGCTATGGCCCCAGCCCATGGTCCTGCCCTGGCCTTGCGTCGCGGATCGGCCCACATCCAAAGAGTGCATCTTGAGCCCCGCCCTCCGCCATCACACACAGCCCGCAGCCACCCTCAAGTCCTACTACTACACGTTCCTTTCGTCTCAAACACCGCTCTGTTCGGAGCTGTTGTTTGCGCCCTCTCTGGCGTCCTATTCGCTCTCTATTGGACTCATGTTGCTTCCCACCGCTGGGTGATGGCCGCCACCTCTGCCTCCAAACCCACAGCGGCTGGCCCAGGGCTTTCTGAGGCAGTATTCGCGGGGGACGCCCCACGTGTGCAGCTTCTGCTGCAGGACGCAGCTCAACGGCAGCTCCTCCTCGACACCCCTGCCCTATACCGCCCGCTCTTTGACCTCATGGCCCCTCGCCCTTCCAGCTGCCGTCCGGCGCCCCCTTCCGAGGGCACCACGTACAAGGGCCGTGCGCTGCTGCCCCTCGGTCTGCCATCACTCCCCTTTGGCCTGGACCGCTTCGACAAATGCTTCGACGTCGTGGACGGCGGCCGTGTTGTGTTGGCAGTGCCGTGGGTCGCACGGCTGCTGCCCCTGCGCTACCGAACCGTTCCGGAGGAGGATGGGCGCTTGCGACTGCTCTACGACATTGCCCCGGATGGTGCGGCCTCGCATATCCTGCAGGGGCTCATCTTCGGGGGTTTGGTGGACGAGCTGCGGCCGGTGGACGCCGAGGGGCGTGTGCTTGCAGGGCGGGGGGTGCGGTATGGCTGGCTGCCTTTCATGGACTTCGTACTGGTGCGGGACCTGCCCTCAGTCTAACCCGCCGCCTGCCCATTGGCCCTTGTCCTGTTCGTCCTGTGCCAACACTGTTCACATGACTTCGGATCGCGGTGTTACGCGCGATGACTGGCGTTTGGATGAGGGCTGCCCTGCAGCATCTGAGGCGCACAAAAGAGAGTTTACAGGCCTTATATGGTAGAGAGTTGGGGTTACCCGTTTTATATGCCACAATCCCAATGTTCAAAATGATACACTGCATTCAACAGCTGGTGCAGCCAAGTTTCGAAATGATCAGGAATAGCGAGAGTGCACTGCATATGCGGGGTCAGCAGAGCAGGAGCAGGAGGAGGCTTAGCATGGATGGGGTGGTCTTGGAGTGACACCTGATATCACAGCTGACAACGCCATACACAGGCACCGTAGCAGACTACCTGGCCGTTGCCGTCCACCCACAATCAGATCTCCTCCTTACTTCCTCCCCTCCTCTTCTCTCTCTTGATTACTTCCCTCCCTTTCCAACACACCCAAACACACCAGGTCCCGCAGTTGACCTCATGCTGGTGCCGATTCGTGGTCCCTGATCACCCAGAATGATGGTGTGGTTCCCCACAACCTTGGACTTCATGGATTTCTTTTATCGATTGCCACCCCCCGCACGACTTGTTGTTTTCGGTTGATGTTTGGTCGTGGCTGCAGCAGCATGCAGCCTGGAAGGAGGGGAGGTCCGGGTCATCGCACCTGCAGCATTTGTCCCCGTCTAAGTGTTGTTGCGGTGACACGTCAAGCGCTGTCAGGGGGATGGGAGACTGTAGCCAACGATAGTTACAACCCTGTCCCCTCAAATCTAGCTAGTGAGCAGACACGGAACAACAAGCAACAACAGTCACAACAACAACAACAACAACAACAACAACAACAACAACAACAACAACAACAACACCACCACCACCACCACCACCACCACCACCACCACCACCACCACCACCACCACCACCACCACCACCACCACCACCACCACCACCACCACCACCACCACCACCACCACCACCACCACCACCACCACCACCACGACCTTTACTAGTTCCAGACTCATGTGCCTGTGATGAGTTCTGACCTCTGCATTGACCTGTGTTCCCCACCCAGACCACAGTTTCAGCTTCACTTGGACCGATAGCACGTGTTGAGGGAAGATTCCCAACTCAACCACTTGTTTTGGCCTTAAATTGCCGCACAAATTTTTCAAGACAGCCAAACGGCGAGAAGCCATGTCATGTTCCACAGCTTGCTTCTGCCAAATAAGCTTGTTTTTCGAAAATTTATGGCATTTTTTTTTAGCAATCCTTAAAAGACTGCCAAACATTGCCATTCTGGCCCCTACATCGGCCGAGACAGCCCCTACCGAATACCAAGGGCAGCTCGTCGACCTGCAGGCACCCCACTTTGTGACTTTGCCCATGGCCCGAACGGATGGTACTCCTCCAAACCAGTGCGCATTTGAAGGTGCTGGTGCCTGTCTGTATTGCCAAAAGAGTGGGCTCTGCACCGTGTGGATGACACTAGCCTAACTTGCCTTTGATAGAACGGTGGACATGCCTGTAGACATGGTGAACATTTGTTTCATGGTTTTTTTCCTCGACGGAATTGCAAGGACGTGGACACATGGTGTGTGTGTATGGCTTGTGCCTTGCTTCCCTTCAGCACCCTCACGATTGCCACATATGCCTTCGGAGAGTATTGTGCTTGTCACTGCTTTTCTTATATCAGTGTGGGGTTGTGCCGAGGACAGGAAGAACGTTGGACTAGACAAAGAAGGCACGTACGTAAGAGAGAAACTATGTTCCTGCCACTTGCTCTGGGATGAGGACACTGTGTTGTAGGCTTGTGGAACGATCGTTTTTTTTAAATTCAAATTAAGTTGAAGAGAGGTTGTTTGATCGAGCGCAGGGGTAGGCGCATATACCCCCCGTTTTTGGGGTCCCCCCCCCTCCCGCACCTTGAATGGTAACCGCCCTTGAATAGTAATCGAGGGGACGAGGGAACCGTCTTTGAAGTTTTCCAAATTTCCAAATTTACTTGGAAGGTTCTCCTATGTGTTTGCTGGTTGGACAAGGTAGTATTATTGGGGCATTGCTGTGTGTGTGTGGGTCCCCATAGGTGCTTGAGTGCCCGTATTGTCACCAAATGATCACCCTAACCCATCCTGGGGGCGATAGAAGGGTTTCAGAAAGAGTGGAATTTTCGAAAAGTTTCAGCTGACACGGGCCAATCTGATTTGCTAAACCCGCACCACCAAGGGCCCATACCCGAAGTACGTGGAGTCCTGACCCGAAACCCCCGCCATTGGTTAGGGGTTCGATGTATCAGAAAACCGCTATTCAGGGCCTCGGTCTAAATCGATGTACAGCCTCCACAATACACAAAAAAGGTTTCACCATCTCCCCAACATGCCCCCGCTCCCAAAAGGGTAGGACCCAGGGAGGGGGGGGGGTAGAGGGGTCAACATCAGAAAATTCATTGGGGGATCATTTTGTCCCCTGAAATGAGGATTTTACAAGGGTTGAGACTTCTGTTGTCACCCATTGGGGTATGCTACCCCCCCATCCCCCCTTGAATAGTAACCGTTTGTGCATGACGGTATCCTCATACCCCTGGGGGAACATACCCAACGTGACGATTCCCTCGCCCCTGCAAGGGAACATAAAGGACGCGTGACACAAAGCAAAACATGCTAAGCATGTGAACCACAAAAAGACCCGGAAACTGCCTGTTGGGATGCATGTTCGGCTCTGCTGAGAGACAAGCTCTATGTGCCACTTTTTCTGGCGCAAGTATTTGACACTGCCTCCTGAACAGCGGAGCCGTACCAGCTGAGTATGTGCCAACATGATCGACATCCATGGCTGACATTGCGAAGGACGCCACGCCCATGTAGCCCGGGCCACGGGCCCACGGAAAGCCCCGAAATTGCTATTGCGCCACTCCCGGCCACCGTGCTCCACAGTTGGGGGGCCTGTATGGGGGGAGGGGGTGCCCGAACTATGATCAGCCCCCTCTGCCCCTCTACCTCTGTACATAGACCTACCGACATTAAAAGGAGTTGTACCCGCAATTGCTATTGTGTAGGCAGTTTAGTGGCACCTGAAGATTTTCGAAAAGTTGCTTTTTTCCAAACCCTTCTGTTGCCCCTGGGGGTGAGGGTGCTCATTTGGACCACAGATAGTGGCCGCTAGGCCCATGCTAGGTGTAACAAGGAATGCCTGGCAACCAATTTTGGTTGCTCCCGCCAAGTGTGTACACACACATACACACATGGACCACGATTATTCTGAGTGTCCCCAGAGCCGTTGGTATTCAACAAACAACAATGAAAATGCCATCAAAAATCAGCACACGGGCCAGCAGCACATGTTGTGCTCTGACCACTCCCCCCTCCCACTGTGGGGTGCTACCTGCAGGTAAAAACTGCACCCCAACTCCTCGAGTAAAAAAATAACAAAGAAGAATTTCCCCCACACAGTGGTCGAGTGTGTGTATAACCACTAAGGCACTCTCTCCTCAGTGGGGGGTACTGGAGCCACTGCAGCAGCAGTGGCTCTGCAATGCATACAACTCTGCAGTGGCGTGTGATAGTCCCAAGCTGGGACAGTGAGTGGTGAGGGTACGAAAAATATATTTAAAGTTTACCCAAAGCATAGATATGGAGTAGAGCACCGGCAGATGCACAAGCATGCTCCGTCTCCCAAAAGGGAGATAAATCTAAAAAAAGAGCCACAATGTGACCACGAAAAAAACAGAAGTCTTTAAAAAAAAAACAGTCCCTAGTGTCGGCGAACCAATCCAACTCTGGGTAGACACCATAAGAGCCAAAAGGCTCAAAACCAGGCAGGTGTAAAACTTGGCGTGGCTCTTTAGATTTAAAACTAAAGCAAGGCTGCATGTGAGTGCAAGCCTTAGAGCACAAAAACAATGCTCTTTGAGCGCCAAAGGCGCTTGGTGTCAAACCCATTTTTCACATCCAGTCCGTAGGCTTCCCAAGATGCATGAGGTGCAACAATTGTGGACTGAATAGAATAGCCTTGCGGACTTCAAGCGTGCACAGAAACACGTAACGCACACTCAACATTTATTCCAATCTCTCTTGTGTCGTGTTGTTGTCCTTGACTCAGCACCTGCCCCATCTCTGCTCTCATCATCGCTGCTCGCTCCTTCAACGCCTGCCAGCACTTTCCTGCGTGCATGGCCTCTCCTTGACGTGTTCTCCTTCACTCACTCCTTTGTTCGTGTGCCCAACACCTCAGTGTGCTTCTATACAGACATGTAACCACTGGGGACAAATAGGTGGATAACAGTGCCACAGTGCTTATGAACCCAAGCAAGCAGATGCCTCACATCGCCACAATGCGGGTAGATTTCAGGCTCTGTGAACCTTTCGTCCGCCACAGCGACCACGGTGTTGTGGCAGACCTTGATGGAGCATCACATAGCACGCAAGTGCAGCTCCCAATGCACTGCCCAATCAAATGGCCATTTCTATGGTGCCTCCATATTCCCATTCTCCTCGCTGCACGAGTTCTAAGCCAGGCCATCTTAGCAGTAGCCGCCTCGAAATTTAGATTACACACAGCTGCGCGTATGTGTCAAAGCTTACTTTCACGATAACCAATATCTTTTTTTGAACCTCACGACGATGGGGCTCAGTGTTAACAACAGGCACCAAACTGACATCTTTTATTGCTAGCGTCGCAAACGAGCACTAGGCAGTTGCTGTAAATTCAAGATGACCTCTCCGCTACAATCAACTCCTTGAGGACACCTGTGAAGTGACTTCACCTCCTTCAAAGTTTCCATGAGGTCCCACTCAAGCGCTGCTGCTTACAAGAACAGTGACGGTTTTGGTACCCAGAATTCTTCGTTGCTTTCAAGATCCTCTATCCTCCAATCCCCACAACAGCCTAGCAATGAAGTATGATTTTGTCTTCACAAAACCGTCAAACTTGTTCACGGGTATCTACATAACAATGCCCCGTTCAGAAAATGATACAGAATCTAAAACAAACTATATTTCCGCAAAATCTACAATTGCAAGCAGAGCTTTTCATCATACAAAAACCTGTATTTAAAGGCCGCGATCGCACGCGCGCACTTTCTGGCCGCGGGCAGCCCCAGTTGGGCATGAACCCATCACAGCACTCCACGCCCCCCCCCCCATGGGCACTTCTTAAGCATTGCGTGCGGGCCCGGCCGCCATGCTTGGCTTTAATAGCATGGATTGTGCACACACGCTGTCCTTACAACCCTCATGCCTTTTGTGTTCAACACAGTGCTCTCCAAGAGTACAGGGGAAAGCCAAACACCTTGGTGCATGACAACAAATCACGAGCACCGGCGTCTAAAGACGCTCCCAACACCATGTGTCCATCCCTTTGTGTTGCTTGACAACGATGCGCAATTTGTGGTTGTTGCACTTCAGGTTCTATGGGCACCCCTTCAACCAGGGCCATTGCTATCTTACTGTAGTGCCTGTAGTGCCTGCGCTTTGTGGTTGGTTCACGGAACGGCATGCTTCCCTTGTCACTTGTGCAACCAATTTTGGGGGTTCTGCTTCTTGTCTTCTTGTCAACATACAATGCACTCATGTTGAACTCGGTATCTTGATTCCAAAAGAGTTGAACAGGGTTTGTGTGTTAGATTGGTGATGAGTGTGCTTGTAGAGCCCAAGCGGAGCAAGCTTGTACCTCCGGAAAGGCTTTTTCCATTAAGGCGTGGTGTTTGCGTGCCGCACTGGAGAGCGCCTCCTCTTTCCTTGTCTATGAGCTATGGGTCTGCGCTTTGTGCCCTGTCTATCAGGGATCCAGTGTATCATATACTTGAGTTGCCCACTTTCCAAGAACTATCTTGAGTATTGGTGAACATTTTGAGACAGCCCCCCCCCCAAAAAAAAGAGCCCAAGCAGAGCAAGCTCTCTCTGGGACGAACTTTGCACTGTTGACGCACTGCCGGCACATGTATCAAAGACCACCTAGAGGAGAAGGAGGGAGGAAACATCAAGCAACACATACCTTGGCCTCATGTGCCTGAGTCTATGTGGGCACAACAAGTGACCCAGAAGATGTTGAGGATAAGGATGATGGTGCTTGTTGTCAACTATGTGCTCACCGTCATGAAGATATATCAGAGTGTGGCACATGTCATTTGAACATGTTGAGAATGAGATTGTTTTGTTGTGTTGCTGCATTTGCATCCATAGGGCGGATACCTAGTTTGTCTCCTTATACAAGCTGCGTCAAGTGCAGCAAAATACGGATGTGCTAGCGCAAATCTCTAGTTTTTTCGTCCCTCCACACATTGCGGACGATCTTCCAATGCCAAAGGCGTGCAAAGAGGTGTTCCACCCTTGTGCGATAGAAACCATGCACATCATTATATTCTTGTTGGTCGTCACTCAGTTTCTTACGACCAATATATATGGCACGGCAGTATGGATGCGGCCCTTGTAGGCGCCATCATGAGCACCCATGTCAAAATCAAAGAATTGCCCATGACAGCGTGAAGGGCCTCTTGCATCCCAAATTATTACATCTGCCGTGGTACCTGGCATAAGATCACAAATCCACACAATGTTCCTAAGGTTATCCACACCCACAGTCACTTTTTCCACATGGGATGCATACTTTGGGCTAAACGACACATCCGAAAGAGTGCCACCGACTGTGCATATAGGCATACTATCGGTATAGTGGGTAACTCAAGGCGCCACACAACAGAGCGTGGGTTGAGAGTCCATATCGCCAACTCAAGGGGCTCAAAATGGCAGTAAATGGGTGAAAATGGGTGAGATGTAAAATATGGCACATCCCAACTGCACAAGAAGCTTTGAAAACCCAGTTATGGAACAACAAACTTGTGGAACAGGGCCAAAACTAGGATTTGAGTGTTTGCCGACATAGAAAACTTTGCACTCCGGGCGCACTGCACGCACACTGCGGGCAAGGCATTCTCTCTGACAATTACGGTTGGTTTGAGACAGTCGGGACACTAATGTGCCCCTGGTTAAAATTGGCCATCCACGTTCATCGCCCACCACGGCACTTGCTTAGCTTGTGCGCATCAAATGATGCCGAACTTTTTGTCACCTTTGGTTTGGGTCTTGTTACGGTAGTGCATCCATGCATCATGGTGCTGTTCGCCAATGCCGCACCATTTCACGTTCGTTTGGACCATTGGATTGGCTGAATGGAATTGATCGAGTTTGGAATGCGGTGGGGGTGGAGTGATTGACAGAGTGAGTTGGGGTGGAGATAGTTGTGGACTAGTTTGGGTGGACTAGGTTGGGTCGATTGAGTATGTGTGGTTTGAGTTGGGTGGGGTGCTTCTTTTCCGTTCCTCTGTGCAGGGTTTCCAGTGTAGTGTCCGGTTTTTTTTTCAGTGAATGGCGGATTCTTGTGCCGTTGCTGTTTGAGGAGTTCTTGCTCAAAATCAAAGGGAGTGGCCTTCACATCCAAGCGTCATCAACATGGATCCATTCATGAAATGGGTCGTTTGGCTCCTCTTCACGAATTTGTTGAGCATGTCTCAAACTGTGGCAGTCTCGAAGAATTGCGCCTTCCCGTCGGGGTCTGATAGCTTCTGTAGTGGCGATTGGATCACGTCCGGCGGAGATTTCACTTGGACTCGAAAGACAGGATCAACCCCCTCTAGCAACACGGGGCCCAGTGCAGGACCCTCGGGGGCCTCATACGTATTCCTTGAAGCCAGTAGCCCCAACTATCCGTCCAAAACCGCGTATCTAACTTCTTCATCGGCGGTGTACTCTGGACTGAATTTCAAGTATCACATGTACGGTCGTCAAATGGGCTCTCTTTCAGTGGAAGTGAGGGACGAGTCCGGCAGTTGGACCCAGGTGTGGACCCGAAATGGGCAGCAGCATGCTTCTGATGCTGCAACCTGGTCCACTGCTGAGGTGTCATTTCCTGGGATAGTCCAGCAGGTGCGCTTTGTTGGAGTGACGGGATCAGGCTACAGGGGGGATGCTGCCGTTGCAGACGTGGTGCTTCTCTCAGCCCCTTCGGAAAGCCCAAGCCCAAGCCCAAGCCCCAGTCCTGTGACGTGCCCAGCAGTAACCCCTCCGACTGGGACCGTCTGCGACAGCTGTACCCACGAATTCCAAGGGACATGCAGGTGCTCCTGCAGCACAGGCTACACTGGCAGCCCTTCAGCGATATGCAGCAGTAATGGACAGTGGAGCTACGTGAGCTGTACGTCCCTCTCGAAGACCTGCGCCTTCCCGTCGGGGTCTGATAGCTTCTGTAGTGGCGATTGGATCACGTCCGGCGGAGATTTCACTTGGACTCGAAAGACAGGATCAACCCCCTCTAGCAACACGGGGCCCAGTGCAGGACCCTCGGGGGCCTCATACGTATTCCTTGAAGCCAGTAGCCCCAACTATCCGTCCAAAACTGCGTATCTAACTTCTTCATCGGCGGTGTACTCTGGACTGAATTTCAAGTATCACATGTACGGTCTCCAAATGGGCTCTCTTTCAGTGGAAGTGAGGGACGAGTCCGGCAGTTGGACCCAGGTGTGGACCCGAAATGGGCAGCAGCATGCTTCTGATGCTGCAACCTGGTCCACTGCTGAGGTGTCATTTCCTGGGATAGTCCAGCAGGTGCGCTTTGTTGGAGTGACGGGATCAGGCTACAGGGGGGATGCTGCCGTTGCAGACGTGGTGCTTCTCTCAGCCCCTTCGGAAAGCCCAAGCCCAAGCCCAAGCCCCAGTCCTGGGCCCTGTGAGATCGAGGACAAGTCCACCATGTACAATAGTGCTGTCGGACCGTGCCCGTTGCAGCCGTCCTCTCTGCCCATCACCGTTACGCAGGCCTCGACATCCTCAGTTACGCTTGCGTTCTATCAGAATTGGAAGGATGGCTCGATCAGTTGGGTCTCTGTGGACTGTGTCGACCCCAGTGACGCCGAAAACCAAAACGGCGATCCCACGGGCACAGACTCCGGGAATCCGACGTGCGCTGGCTGTTGCCCTAAGACAGAGGGTGTTGCCCCAGGCTTGTTCCTGACACGCACGTGCATGTGCAAGGGTGGCACCGCTACCGTAGCTATGTACACCCACGACGGCCAAATTGGCAGGCAATATGGACCACTCGATTACGATGTGCCGTCCCACTGCAGCCCATCCAGCGACTCAGGCAAGAAGTGTCGCTTCGTTTACAAAATCCCCTGCGGGTGTCACTCGTTACCACCTGTCGCTTCTGCTTCACCATCCGCATCGCCCTCATCACGTCTATTTGAATCGCCATCACCATCAACATCCCCGTTCCCGTCCGAATCTCCATCCGTATCAGCATCATCGTCCCCGCGTGCATCCGATTCTCCACTCCCATCAGCATCGCCATCAGCATCGGCATCTGCTTCCCCAGTACCATCAGCATCCCCACGTGCATCCGACTCCCCAGTATCATCGCCATCGCCATCGCCATCGGCGTCCCCTTCGCCAGTACCGTCTACGTGGCCAGTCATTCCCCATGTATGCACCAATGACACCAGCACGCTTCGGCAGTTGACCAGCATCCCTTTCCAAGACTGCTTGACGCGATGCGTGCAAGACTCGCTGTGCGTAGCCATCGCCTACAGTCAAGACACGTGCCATCTGAGACACAACCTGGCCTACGCCGCAGGCAATTGCTCTGCGCTATACATTATCAAGGCTTCACCATTACCTTTCTCGTCTGCATCTCCATCGATATCTGTATCTCCATCCCCATCTGCATTGGCATCACCCTCTGCACTTGCATCCCTGTCGCCGTCACAATCGCAATCCCCATCCCCATCGGCATTGGCATCGCCATCACCCTCCCCACTTGCATCTGATTCGCCCGCAGCATCTGCATCGCCATCTGGATCTCCATCCCCATCTATATCACCCTCATCCCGTCCGTCTGATTCACCATCACCCTCACCATCACGGTTGGCATCTGCCTCCCCATCCGCATCAGCATCACCGTCCCCACGTGCATCTTATTCGCCATCACCATCAATATCCCCGTTCCCGTCCGCATCCCCATCCGCTTCTGCTTCGCCGTCCCCGCGTGCATCTGATTCCCCACTCCCATCAGCATCGCCATCAGCATCGGCATCTGCTTCCCCAGTACCATCAGCATCCCCACGTGCATCCGACTCCCCAGTATCATCGCCATCGCCATCGCCATCGCCATCGGCGTCCCCTTCGCCAGTACCGTCTACGTGGCCAGTCATTCCCCATGTATGCACCAACGACACCAGCACGCTTCGGCAGTTGACCAGCATCCCTTTCCAAGACTGCTTGACGCGATGCGTGCAAGACTCGCTGTGCGTAGCCATCGCCTACGGTCAAGACACGTGCCATCTGAGACACAACCTGGCCTATGCCGCAGGCAATTGCTCTGCGCTATACATTATCAAGGCTTCACCATTACCTTTCTCGTCTGCATCTCCATCGATATCTGTATCTACATCCCCGTCTGCATCACCGTCTACATCACCCTCTGCATCGCCATCGGTCTCACCATGGGCATCGCCGTCAGCATCGACGTCAGCATCTCCACCTGCATCCCCATCTACATCACCATCTGCATCCTTGTCTACATCACCAACAGCATCGCCATCGTTTTCGCCATCTGCATCACCATCTGCATCAGCATCGGCATCGCCATCTGCATCGCCATCTGCATCACCATCGGCATCGCCATCTGCATTACCGTCTGCATCACCATCGGCATCGCCATTCGCCTCGCCATCGCCATCACAATCTGCCTCACCATGGGCATCGCCATCTCCTTCGCCATTTGCGTCGCCATCTGCCTCGCCATCTGCGTCAGCATCCAGCTCTCCATCTACATCACAATCTGCATCACCATCTGCATCACCATCGACATCACCGTCTACATCACCACCTGCAACCGCATCTCCTTCGCCTTCTTTATCAGCGTCTCCTTCGCCATCTACATCACCTTCTGCATCACCCTCTAACTCTCCACCTACATCACCATCTGCATCACCATCTGCATCACCATCCGTATCGCTATCTGTATCAGCATCCGCATCATCATCGCCATTGCCCTCTGCGTCGCCATCTACATCTACATCACCATCTGTGTCACCATCAGCATCAGCGTCGGCATCAGGATCTGCATCACCGTCTGTGTCACCCTCTCCTTCGCCATCTGCATCACCATCTGCCTTTGTTTCCCCATCCACATCACCATCCACATCACCATCTGCATCGACATCACCATCTGCATCTCCCTCTGCAGCGCCATCTGCATCTCCCTCTGCTTCGGCATCTACATCGCCATCTGCATCACCATCTGCATCACCATCTGCATCCCCATCTGTATCTCCATCGCCATCGCCATCTACTTCACCATCAACGTCGCCATCTGCATCACCATCAGCATCTGCATCACCATCAACATCACCGTCTGCATCGGTGTCACCATGGGCTTCTGCATCACCCTCTAACTCTCCATCTACATCGCCATCTACGTCACCATCTGCATCACCATCGCAGTCTGCGTCACCATCCGCATCACCATCAGCATCACCATCCGCATCAGCATCAGCATCACCATCGCCATCACCCTCTGCATCGCCCTCTACATCTACATCCCCATCTGTCTCGCCGTCTGCGTCACCATCAGCATCAGCATCAGCATCCCCATCTACATCACCCTCTCCTTCGCCATTTGCATCACCGTCCGCATCACCATCCACATCGCCATCCACATCACCATCTGCATCTCCCTCTGCAGTGCCATCCTCATCACCATCTTCATCGACATCGCCATCACCTTCTGCATCGCCCTCTACATCAACATCCCCATCTGTCTCGCCGTCTGCGTCACCATCAGCATCAGCATCAGCATCCCCATCTACATCACCCTCTCCTTCGCCATCTGCATCACCATCTGCCTCTGTTTCTCCATCCACATCACCATCCGCATCACCATCCACATCACCATCTGCATCGACATCACCATCTGCATCTCCCTCTGCAGTGCCATCCTCATCACCATCTTCATCGACATCCCCATCACCATCTGCATCGGCATCTGCATCACCATCGCCATCGCCATCAGCATCACCATCAACATCACCATCTGCATCACCATCTGCATCCCCATCTGTATCGCCATCGCCATCGCCATCTACTTCACCATCAACGTCGCCATCTGCGTCACCATCAGCATCTGCATCACCATCAACATCACCGTCTGTATCGGTGTCACCATGGGCTTCTGCATCACCCTCTAACTCTCCATCTACATCGCCATCTACGTCACCATCTGCATCACCATCGCAGTCTGCGTCACCATCCGCATCACCATCAGCATCACCATCCGCATCAGCATCAGTATCACCATCGCCATCACCCTCTGCATCGCCCTCTACATCTACATCCCCATCTGTCTCGCCGTCTGCGTCACCATCAGCATCAGCATCAGCATCCCCATCTACATCACCCTCTCCTTCGCCATCTGCATCACCATCTGCCTCTGTTTCTCCATCCACATCACCATCCGCATCACCATCCACATCACCATCTGCATCGACATCACCATCTGCATCTCCCTCTGCAGTGCCATCCTCATCACCATCTTCATCGACATCCCCATCACCATCTGCATCGGCATCTGCATCACCATCGCCATCGCCATCAGCATCACCATCAACATCACCGTCTGCATCGCTGTCACCATGGGCTTCTGCATCACCCTCTAACTCTCCATCTACATCACCATCTACGTCACCGTCTGCATCACCATCACAGTCTGGGTCACCATCCGCATCACCATCAGCATCACCATCCGCATCAGCATCAGTATCACCATCGCCATCACCCTCTGCATCGCCCTCGACATCTACATCCCCATCTGTCTCGCCGTCTGCGTCACCATCAGCATCAGCATCAGCATCCCCATCTACATCACCCTCTCCTTCGCCATCTGCATCACCATCTGCCTCTGTTTCTCCATCCACATCAACATCCGCATCACCATCCACATCACCATCTGCATCGACATCACCATCTGCATCTCCCTCTGCAGTGCCATCTTCATCACCATCTTCATCGACATCCCCATCACCATCTGCATCGGCATCTGCATCACCATCGCCATCGCCATCAGCATCACCATCAACATCACCATCTGCATCACCATCTGCATCCCCATCTGTATCGCCATCGCCATCGCCATCTACTTCACCATCAATGTCGCCATCTGCATCACCATCAGCATCTGCATCACCATCAACATCACCGTCTGCATCGGTGTCACCATCGGCTTCTGCATCACCCTCTAACTCTCCATCTACATCGCCATCTACGTCACCATCTGCATCACCATCGCAGTCTGCGTCACCATCCGCATCACCATCAGCATCACCATCCGCATCAGCATCAGTATCACCATCGCCATCACCCTCTGCATCGCCCTCGACATCTACATCCCCATCTGTCTCGCCGTCTGCGTCACCATCAGCATCAGCATCAGCATCCCCATCTACATCACCCTCTCCTTCGCCATCTGCATCACCATCTGCCTCTGTTTCTCCATCCACATCGCCATCCGCATCACCATCCACATCACCATCTGCATCGACATCACCATCTGCATCTCCCTCTGCAGTGCCATCCTCATCACCATCTTCATCGACATCCCCATCACCATCTGCATCGGCATCTGCATCACCGTCGCCATCGCCATCAGCATCAGCATCACCATCACCATCTGCATCACCATCTGCATCCCCATCTGTATCGCCATCGCCATCGCCATCTACTTCACCATCAACGTCGCCATCTGCATCACCATCAGCGTCACCGTCTGCATCGGTGTCACCATCGGCTTCTGCATCACCCTCTAACTCTCCATCTACATCGCCATCTACGTCACCATCTGCATCACCATCGCAGTCTGCGTCACCATCCGCATCACCATCAGCATCAGCATCAGTATCACCATCGCCATCACCCTCTGCATCGCCCTCTACATCTACATCCCCATCTGTCTCGCCGTCTGCGTCACCATCAGCATCAGCATCAGCATCCCCATCTACATCACCCTCTCCTTCGCCATCTGCATCACCATCTGCCTCTGTTTCTCCATCCACATCACCATCCGCATCACCAGCCACATCACCATCTGCATCAACATCACCATCTGCATCTCCCTCTGCAGTGCCATCCTCATCACCATCTTCATCGACATCCCCATCACCATCTGCATCGGCATCTGCATCACCATCTGCATCGACATCAGCATCACCATCAACATCACCATCTGCATCACCATCTGCATCCCCATCTGTATCGCCATCGCCATCGCCATCTACTTCACCATCAATGTCGCCATCTGCATCACCATCAGCGTCACCGTCTGCATCGGTGTCACCATGGGCTTCTGCATCACCCTCTAACTCTCCATCTACATCGCCATCTACGTCACCATCTGCATCACCATCGCAGTCTGCGTCACCATCCGCATCACCATCAGCATCACCATCCGCATCAGCATCAGTATCACCATCGCCATCACCCTCTGCATCGCCCTCTACATCTACATCCCCATCTGTCTCGCCGTCTGCGTCACCATCAGCATCAGCATCAGCATCCCCATCTACATCACCCTCTCCTTCGCCATCTGCATCACCATCTGCCTCTGTTTCTCCATCCACATCACCATCCGCATCACCATCCACATCACCATCTGCATCGACATCACCATCTGCATCTCCCTCTGCAGTGCCATCCTCATCACCATCTTCATCGACATCCCCATCACCATCTGCATCGGCATCTGCATCACCATCGCCATCGCCATCAGCATCACCATCAACATCACCGTCTGCATCGCTGTCACCATCGGCCTCTGCATCACCCTCTAACTCTCCATCTACATCGCCATCTACGTCACCGTCTGCATCACCATCGCAGTCTGCGTCACCATCCGCATCACCATCAGCATCACCATCCGCATCAGCATCAGTATCACCATCGCCATCACCCTCTGCATCGCCCTCTACATCTACATCCCCATCTGTCTCGCCGTCTGCGTCACCATCAGCATCAGCATCAGCATCCCCATCTACATCACCCTCTCCTTCGCCATCTGCATCACCATCTGCCTCTGTTTCTCCATCCACATCACCATCCGCATCACCATCCACATCACCATCTGCATCGACATCACCATCTGCATCTCCCTCTGCAGTGCCATCCTCATCACCATCTTCATCGACATCCCCATCACCATCTGCATCGGCATCTGCATCACCATCGCCATCGCCATCAGCATCACCATCAACATCACCATCTGCATCACCATCTGCATCCCCATCTGTATCGCCATCGCCATCGCCATCTACTTCACCATCAATGTCGCCATCTGCATCACCATCAGGATCTGCATCACCATCAACATCACCGTCTGCATCGGTGTCACCATGGGCTTCTGCATCACCCTCTAACTCTCCATCTACATCGCCATCTACGTCACCGTCTGCATCACCATCGCAGTCTGCGTCACCATCCGCATCACCATCAGCATCACCATCCGCATCAGCATCAGTATCACCATCGCCATCACCCTCTGCATCGCCCTCGACATCTACATCCCCATCTGTCTCGCCGTCTGCGTCACCATCAGCATCAGCATCAGCATCCCCATCTACATCACCCTCTCCTTCGCCATCTGCATCACCATCTGCCTCTGTTTCTCCATCCACATCACCATCCGCATCACCATCCACATCACCATCTGCATCGACATCACCATCTGCATGTCCCTCTGCAGTGCCATCCTCATCACCATCTTCATCGACATCCCCATCACCATCTGCATCGGCATCTGCATCACCATCGCCATCGCCATCAGCATCACCATCAACATCACCATCTGCATCACCATCTGCATCCCCATCTGTATCGCCATCGCCATCGCCATCTACTTCGCCATCAACGTCGACATCTGCATCACCATCAGCATCTGCATCACCATCAACATCACCGTCTGCATCGGTGTCACCATGGGCTTCTGCATCACCCTCTAACTCTCCATCTACATCGCCATCTACGTCACCGTCTGCATCACCATCGCAGTCTGCGTCACCATCCGCATCACCATCAGCATCACCATCCGCATCAGCATCAGTATCACCATCGCCATCACCCTCTGCATCGCCCTCTACATCTACATCCCCATCTGTCTCGCCGTCTGCGTCACCATCAGCATCAGCATCAGCATCCCCATCTACATCACCCTCTCCTTCGCCATCTGCATCACCATCTGCCTCTGTTTCTCCATCCACATCACCATCCGCATCACCATCCACATCACCATCTGCATCGACATCACCATCTGCATCTCCCTCTGCAGTGCCATCCTCATCACCATCTTCATCGACATCCCCATCACCATCTGCATCGGCATCTGCATCACCATCGCCATCGCCATCAGCATCACCATCAACATCACCATCTGCATCACCATCTGCATCCCCATCTGTATCGCCATCGCCATCGCCATCTACTTCACCATCAACGTCGCCATCTGCATCACCATCAGCGTCACCGTCTGCATCGGTGTCACCATGGGCTTCTGCATCACCCTCTAACTCTCCATCTACATCGCCATCTACGTCACCATCTGCATCACCATCGCAGTCTGCGTCACCATCCGCATCACCATCAGCATCACCATCCGCATCAGCATCAGTATCACCATCGCCATCACCCTCTGCATCGCCCTCGACATCTACATCCCCATCTGTCTCGCCGTCTGTGTCACCATCAGCATCAGCATCAGCATCCCCATCTACATCACCCTCTCCTTCGCCATCTGCATCACCATCTGCCTCTGTTTCTCCATCCACATCACCATCCGCATCACCATCCACATCACCATCTGCATCGACATCACCATCTGCATCTCCCTCTGCAGTGCCATCCTCATCACCATCTTCATCGACATCCCCATCACCATCTGCATCGGCATCTGCATCACCATCGCCATCGCCATCAGCATCACCATCAACATCACCATCTGCATCACCATCTGCATCCCCATCTGTATCGCCATCGCCATCGCCATCTACTTCACCATCAACGTCGCCATCTGCATCACCATCAGCGTCACCGTCTGCATCGGTGTCACCATGGGCTTCTGCATCACCCTCTAACTCTCCATCTACATCGCCATCTACGTCACCATCTGCAGCACCATCGCAGTCTGCGTCACCATCCGCATCACCATCAGCATCACCATCCGCATCAGCATCAGTATCACCATCGCCATCACCCTCTGCATCGCCCTCTACATCTACATCCCCATCTGTCTCGCCGTCTGCGTCACCATCAGCATCAGCATCAGCATCCCCATCTACATCACCCTCTCCTTCGCCATCTGCATCACCATCTGCCTCTGTTTCTCCATCCACATCACCATCCGCATCACCAGCCACATCACCATCTGCATCAACATCACCATCTGCATCTCCCTCTGCAGTGCCATCCTCATCACCATCTTCATCGACATCCCCATCACCATCTGCATCGGCATCTGCATCACCATCGCCATCGCCATCAGCATCACCATCAACATCACCATCTGCATCACCATCTGCATCCCCATCTGTATCGCCATCGCCATCGCCATCTACTTCACCATCAATGTCGCCATCTGCATCACCATCAGCGTCACCGTCTGCATCGGTGTCACCATGGGCTTCTGCATCACCCTCTAACTCTCCATCTACATCGCCATCTACGTCACCATCTGCAGCACCATCGCAGTCTGCGTCACCATCCGCATCACCATCAGCATCACCATCCGCATCAGCATCAGTATCACCATCGCCATCACCCTCTGCATCGCCCTCGACATCTACATCCCCATCTGTCTCGCCGTCTGTGTCACCATCAGCATCAGCATCAGCATCCCCATCTACATCACCCTCTCCTTCGCCATCTGCATCACCATCTGCCTCTGTTTCTCCATCCACATCACCATCCGCATCACCATCCACATCACCATCTGCATCGACATCACCATCTGCATCTCCCTCTGCAGTGCCATCCTCATCACCATCTTCATCGACATCCCCATCACCATCTGCATCGGCATCTGCATCACCATCGCCATCGCCATCAGCATCACCATCAACATCACCATCTGCATCACCATCTGCATCCCCATCTGTATCGCCATCGCCATCGCCATCTACTTCACCATCAACGTCGCCATCTGCATCACCATCAGCGTCACCGTCTGCATCGGTGTCACCATGGGCTTCTGCATCACCCTCTAACTCTCCATCTACATCGCCATCTACGTCACCATCTGCATCACCATCGCAGTCTGCGTCACCATCCGCATCACCATCAGCATCACCATCCGCATCAGCATCAGTATCACCATCGCCATCACCCTCTGCATCGCCCTCTACATCTACATCCCCATCTGTCTCGCCGTCTGCGTCACCATCAGCATCAGCATCAGCATCCCCATCTACATCACCCTCTCCTTCGCCATCTGCATCACCATCTGCCTCTGTTTCTCCATCCACATCACCATCCGCATCACCATCCACATCACCATCTGCATCGACATCACCATCTGCATCTCCCTCTGCAGTGCCATCCTCATCACCATCTTCATCGACATCCCCATCACCATCTGCATCGGCATCTGCATCACCATCGCCATCGCCATCAGCATCACCATCAACATCACCGTCTGCATCGCTGTCACCATCGGCTTCTGCATCACCCTCTAACTCTCCATCTACATCGCCATCTACGTCACCGTCTGCATCACCATCGCAGTCTGCGTCACCATCCGCATCACCATCAGCATCACCATCCGCATCAGCATCAGTATCACCATCGCCATCACCCTCTGCATCGCCCTCTACATCTACATCCCCATCTGTCTCGCCGTCTGCGTCACCATCAGCATCAGCATCAGCATCCCCATCTACATCACCCTCTCCTTCGCCATCTGCATCACCATCTGCCTCTGTTTCTCCATCCACATCACCATCCGCATCACCATCCACATCACCATCTGCATCGACATCACCATCTGCATCTCCCTCTGCAGTGCCATCCTCATCACCATCTTCATCGACATCCCCATTACCATCTGCATCGGCATCTGCATCACCATCGCCATCGCCATCAGCATCACCATCAACATCACCATCTGCATCACCATCTGCATCCCCATCTGTATCGCCATCGCCATCGCCATCTACTTCACCATCAATGTCGCCATCTGCATCACCATCAGCATCTGCATCACCATCAACATCACCGTCTGCATCGGTGTCACCATGGGCTTCTGCATCACCCTCTAACTCTCCATCTACATCGCCATCTACGTCACCGTCTGCATCACCATCGCAGTCTGCGTCACCATCCGCATCACCATCAGCATCACCATCCGCATCAGCATCAGTATCACCATCGCCATCACCCTCTGCATCGCCCTCTACATCTACATCCCCATCTGTCTCGCCGTCTGTGTCACCATCAGCATCAGCATCAGCATCCCCATCTACATCACCCTCTCCTTCGCCATCTGCATCACCATCTGCCTCTGTTTCTCCATCCACATCACCATCCGCATCACCATCCACATCACCATCTGCATCGACATCACCATCTGCATCTCCCTCTGCAGTGCCATCCTCATCACCATCTTCATCGACATCCCCATCACCATCTGCATCGGCATCTGCATCACCATCGCCATTGCCATCAGCATCACCATCAACATCACCATCTGCATCACCATCTGCATCCCCATCTGTATCGCCATCGCCATCGCCATCTACTTCGCCATCAACGTCGACATCTGCATCACCATCAGCATCTGCATCACCATCAACATCACCGTCTGCATCGGTGTCACCATGGGCTTCTGCATCACCCTCTAACTCTCCATCTACATCGCCATCTACGTCACCATCTGCATCACCATCGCAGTCTGCGTCACCATCCGCATCACCATCAGCATCACCATCCGCATCAGCATCAGTATCACCATCGCCATCACCCTCTGCATCGCCCTCGACATCTACATCCCCATCTGTCTCGCCGTCTGTGTCACCATCAGCATCAGCATCAGCATCCCCATCTACATCACCCTCTCCTTCGCCATCTGCATCACCATCTGCCTCTGTTTCTCCATCCACATCACCATCCGCATCACCATCCACATCACCATCTGCATCGACATCACCATCTGCATCTCCCTCTGCAGTGCCATCCTCATCACCATCTTCATCGACATCCCCATCACCATCTGCATCGGCATCTGCATCACCATCGCCATCGCCATCAGCATCACCATCAACATCACCATCTGCATCACCATCTGCATCCCCATCTGTATCGCCATCGCCATCGCCATCTACTTCACCATCAACGTCGCCATCTGCATCACCATCAACATCACCGTCTGCATCGGTGTCACCATGGGCTTCTGCATCACCCTCTAACTCTCCATCTACATCGCCATCTACGTCACCATCTGCATCACCATCGCAGTCTGCGTCACCATCCGCATCACCATCAGCATCACCATCCGCATCAGCATCAGTATCACCATCGCCATCACCCTCTGCATCGCCCTCGACATCTACATCCCCATCTGTCTCGCCGTCTGTGTCACCATCAGCATCAGCATCAGCATCCCCATCTACATCACCCTCTCCTTCGCCATCTGCATCACCATCTGCCTCTGTTTCTCCATCCACATCACCATCCGCATCACCATCCACATCACCATCTGCATCGACATCACCATCTGCATCTCCCTCTGCAGTGCCATCCTCATCACCATCTTCATCGACATCCCCATCACCATCTGCATCGGCATCTGCATCACCATCGCCATCGCCATCAGCATCACCATCAACATCACCATCTGCATCACCATCTGCATCCCCATCTGTATCGCCATCGCCATCGCCATCTACTTCACCATCAACGTCGCCATCTGCATCACCATCAGCGTCACCGTCTGCATCGGTGTCACCATGGGCTTCTGCATCACCCTCTAACTCTCCATCTACATCGCCATCTACGTCACCATCTGCAGCACCATCGCAGTCTGCGTCACCATCCGCATCACCATCAGCATCACCATCCGCATCAGCATCAGTATCACCATCGCCATCACCCTCTGCATCGCCCTCTACATCTACATCCCCATCTGTCTCGCCGTCTGCGTCACCATCAGCATCAGCATCAGCATCCCCATCTACATCACCCTCTCCTTCGCCATCTGCATCACCATCTGCCTCTGTTTCTCCATCCACATCACCATCCGCATCACCATCCACATCACCATCTGCATCGACATCACCATCTGCATCTCCCTCTGCAGTGCCATCCTCATCACCATCTTCATCGACATCCCCATCACCATCTGCATCGGCATCTGCATCACCATCGCCATCGCCATCAGCATCACCATCAACATCACCATCTGCATCACCATCTGCATCCCCATCTGTATCGCCATCGCCATCGCCATCTACTTCACCATCAACGTCGCCATCTGCATCACCATCAGCGTCACCGTCTGCATCGGTGTCACCATGGGCTTCTGCATCACCCTCTAACTCTCCATCTACATCGCCATCTACGTCACCATCTGCATCACCATCGCAGTCTGCGTCACCATCCGCATCACCATCAGCATCACCATCCGCATCAGCATCAGTATCACCATCGCCATCACCCTCTGCATCGCCCTCGACATCTACATCCCCATCTGTCTCGCCGTCTGCGTCACCATCAGCATCAGCATCAGCATCCCCATCTACATCACCCTCTCCTTCGCCATCTGCATCACCATCTGCCTCTGTTTCTCCATCCACATCACCATCCGCATCACCATCCACATCACCATCTGCATCGACATCACCATCTGCATCTCCCTCTGCAGTGCCATCCTCATCACCATCTTCATCGACATCCCCATCACCATCTGCATCGGCATCTGCATCACCATCGCCATCGCCATCAGCATCACCATCTGCATCACCATCTGCATCACCATCTGCATCCCCATCTGTATCGCCATCGCCATCGCCATCTACTTCACCATCAACGTCGCCATCTGCATCACCATCAGCGTCACCGTCTGTATCGGTGTCACCATGGGCTTCTGCATCACCCTCTAACTCTCCATCTACATCGCCATCTACGTCACCATCTGCATCACCATCGCAGTCTGCGTCACCATCCGCATCACCATCAGCATCACCATCCGCATCAGCATCAGTATCACCATCGCCATCACCCTCTGCATCGCCCTCTACATCTACATCCCCATCTGTCTCGCCGTCTGCGTCACCATCAGCATCAGCATCAGCATCCCCATCTACATCACCCTCTCCTTCGCCATCTGCATCACCATCTGCCTCTGTTTCTCCATCCACATCACCATCCGCATCACCATCCACATCACCATCTGCATCGACATCACCATCTGCATCTCCCTCTGCAGTGCCATCCTCATCACCATCTTCATCGACATCCCCATTACCATCTGCATCGGCATCTGCATCACCATCGCCATCGCCATCAGCATCACCATCAACATCACCATCTGCATCACCATCTGCATCCCCATCTGTATCGCCATCGCCATCGCCATCTACTTCACCATCAATGTCGCCATCTGCATCACCATCAGCATCTGCATCACCATCAACATCACCGTCTGCATCGGTGTCACCATGGGCTTCTGCATCACCCTCTAACTCTCCATCTACATCGCCATCTACGTCACCGTCTGCATCACCATCGCAGTCTGCGTCACCATCCGCATCACCATCAGCATCACCATCCGCATCAGCATCAGTATCACCATCGCCATCACCCTCTGCATCGCCCTCTACATCTACATCCCCATCTGTCTCGCCGTCTGTGTCACCATCAGCATCAGCATCAGCATCCCCATCTACATCACCCTCTCCTTCGCCATCTGCATCACCATCTGCCTCTGTTTCTCCATCCACATCACCATCCGCATCACCATCCACATCACCATCTGCATCGACATCACCATCTGCATCTCCCTCTGCAGTGCCATCCTCATCACCATCTTCATCGACATCCCCATCACCATCTGCATCGGCATCTGCATCACCATCGCCATCGCCATCAGCATCACCATCAACATCACCATCTGCATCACCATCTGCATCCCCATCTGTATCGCCATCGCCATCGCCATCTACTTCGCCATCAACGTCGACATCTGCATCACCATCAGCATCTGCATCACCATCAACATCACCGTCTGCATCGGTGTCACCATGGGCTTCTGCATCACCCTCTAACTCTCCATCTACATCGCCATCTACGTCACCATCTGCATCACCATCGCAGTCTGCGTCACCATCCGCATCACCATCAGCATCACCATCCGCATCAGCATCAGTATCACCATCGCCATCACCCTCTGCATCGCCCTCGACATCTACATCCCCATCTGTCTCGCCGTCTGTGTCACCATCAGCATCAGCATCAGCATCCCCATCTACATCACCCTCTCCTTCGCCATCTGCATCACCATCTGCCTCTGTTTCTCCATCCACATCACCATCCGCATCACCATCCACATCACCATCTGCATCGACATCACCATCTGCATCTCCCTCTGCAGTGCCATCCTCATCACCATCTTCATCGACATCCCCATCACCATCTGCATCGGCATCTGCATCACCATCGCCATCGCCATCAGCATCACCATCAACATCACCATCTGCATCACCATCTGCATCCCCATCTGTATCGCCATCGCCATCGCCATCTACTTCACCATCAACGTCGCCATCTGCATCACCATCAACATCACCGTCTGCATCGGTGTCACCATGGGCTTCTGCATCACCCTCTAACTCTCCATCTACATCGCCATCTACGTCACCGTCTGCATCACCATCGCAGTCTGCGTCACCATCCGCATCACCATCAGCATCACCATCCGCATCAGCATCAGTATCACCATCGCCATCACCCTCTGCATCGCCCTCGACATCTACATCCCCATCTGTCTCGCCGTCTGTGTCACCATCAGCATCAGCATCAGCATCCCCATCTACATCACCCTCTCCTTCGCCATCTGCATCACCATCTGCCTCTGTTTCTCCATCCACATCACCATCCGCATCACCATCCACATCACCATCTGCATCGACATCACCATCTGCATCTCCCTCTGCAGTGCCATCCTCATCACCATCTTCATCGACATCCCCATCACCATCTGCATCGGCATCTGCATCACCATCGCCATCGCCATCAGCATCACCATCAACATCACCATCTGCATCACCATCTGCATCCCCATCTGTATCGCCATCGCCATCGCCATCTACTTCACCATCAACGTCGCCATCTGCATCACCATCAGCGTCACCGTCTGCATCGGTGTCACCATGGGCTTCTGCATCACCCTCTAACTCTCCATCTACATCGCCATCTACGTCACCATCTGCAGCACCATCGCAGTCTGCGTCACCATCCGCATCACCATCAGCATCACCATCCGCATCAGCATCAGTATCACCATCGCCATCACCCTCTGCATCGCCCTCTACATCTACATCCCCATCTGTCTCGCCGTCTGCGTCACCATCAGCATCAGCATCAGCATCCCCATCTACATCACCCTCTCCTTCGCCATCTGCATCACCATCTGCCTCTGTTTCTCCATCCACATCACCATCCGCATCACCATCCACATCACCATCTGCATCGACATCACCATCTGCATCTCCCTCTGCAGTGCCATCCTCATCACCATCTTCATCGACATCCCCATCACCATCTGCATCGGCATCTGCATCACCATCGCCATCGCCATCAGCATCACCATCAACATCACCATCTGCATCACCATCTGCATCCCCATCTGTATCGCCATCGCCATCGCCATCTACTTCACCATCAACGTCGCCATCTGCATCACCATCAGCGTCACCGTCTGCATCGGTGTCACCATGGGCTTCTGCATCACCCTCTAACTCTCCATCTACATCGCCATCTACGTCACCATCTGCATCACCATCGCAGTCTGCGTCACCATCCGCATCACCATCAGCATCACCATCCGCATCAGCATCAGTATCACCATCGCCATCACCCTCTGCATCGCCCTCGACATCTACATCCCCATCTGTCTCGCCGTCTGCGTCACCATCAGCATCAGCATCAGCATCCCCATCTACATCACCCTCTCCTTCGCCATCTGCATCACCATCTGCCTCTGTTTCTCCATCCACATCACCATCCGCATCACCATCCACATCACCATCTGCATCGACATCACCATCTGCATCTCCCTCTGCAGTGCCATCCTCATCACCATCTTCATCGACATCCCCATCACCATCTGCATCGGCATCTGCATCACCATCGCCATCGCCATCAGCATCACCATCAACATCACCATCTGCATCACCATCTGCATCCCCATCTGTATCGCCATCGCCATCGCCATCTACTTCACCATCAACGTCGCCATCTGCATCACCATCAGCGTCACCGTCTGTATCGGTGTCACCATGGGCTTCTGCATCACCCTCTAACTCTCCATCTACATCGCCATCTACGTCACCATCTGCATCACCATCGCAGTCTGCGTCACCATCCGCATCACCATCAGCATCACCATCCGCATCAGCATCAGTATCACCATCGCCATCACCCTCTGCATCGCCCTCTACATCTACATCCCCATCTGTCTCGCCGTCTGCGTCACCATCAGCATCAGCATCAGCATCCCCATCTACATCACCCTCTCCTCCGCCATCTGCATCACCATCTGCCTCTGTTTCTCCATCCACATCACCATCCGCATCACCATCCACATCACCATCTGCATCGACATCACCATCTGCATCTCCCTCTGCAGTGCCATCCTCATCACCATCTTCATCGACATCCCCATCACCATCTGCATCGGCATCTGCATCACCATCGCCATCGCCATCAGCATCACCATCAACATCACCATCTGCATCACCATCTGCATCCCCATCTGTATCGCCATCGCCATCGCCATCTACTTCACCATCAATGTCGCCATCTGCATCACCATCAGCATCTGCATCACCATCAACATCACCGTCTGCATCGGTGTCACCATGGGCTTCTGCATCACCCTCTAACTCTCCATCTACATCGCCATCTACGTCACCATCTGCATCACCATCGCAGTCTGCGTCACCATCTGCATCACCATCAGCATCACCATCCGCATCAGCATCAGTATCACCATCGCCATCACCCTCTGCATCGCCCTCGACATCTACATCCCCATCTGTCTCGCCGTCTGTGTCACCATCAGCATCAGCATCAGCATCCCCATCTACATCACCCTCTCCTTCGCCATCTGCATCACCATCTGCCTCTGTTTCTCCATCCACATCACCATCCGCATCACCATCCACATCACCATCTGCATCGACATCACCATCTGCATGTCCCTCTGCAGTGCCATCCTCATCACCATCTTCATCGACATCCCCATCACCATCTGCATCGGCATCTGCATCACCATCGCCATCGCCATCAGCATCACCATCAACATCACCATCTGCATCACCATCTGCATCCCCATCTGTATCGCCATCGCCATCGCCATCTACTTCACCATCAACGTCGCCATCTGCATCACCATCAGCATCTGCATCACCATCAACATCACCGTCTGCATCGGTGTCACCATGGGCTTCTGCATCACCCTCTAACTCTCCATCTACATCGCCATCTACGTCACCGTCTGCATCACCATCGCAGTCTGCGTCACCATCCACATCACCATCTGCATCGACATCACCATCTGCATCTCCCTCTGCAGTGCCATCCTCATCTCCATCTTCATCGACATCCCCATCACCATCTGCATCGGCATCTGCATCACCATCGCCATCGCCATCAGCATCACCATCAACATCACCATCTGCATCACCATCTGCATCCCCATCTGTATCGCCATCGCCATCGCCATCTACTTCACCATCAACGTCGCCATCTGCATCACCATCAGCATCTGCATCACCATCAACATCACCGTCTGCATCGGTGTCACCATGGGCTTCTGCATCACCCTCTAACTCTCCATCTACATCGCCATCTACGTCACCATCTGCATCACCATCGCAGTCTGCGTCACCATCCGCATCACCATCAGCATCACCATCCGCATCAGCATCAGTATCACCATCGCCATCACCCTCTGCATCGCCCTCGACATCTACATCCCCATCTGTCTCGCCGTCTGCGTCACCATCAGCATCAGCATCAGCATCCCCATCTACATCACCCTCTCCTTCGCCATCTGCGTCACCATCTGCCTCTGTTTCTCCATCCACATCACCATCCGCATCACCATCCACATCACCATCTGCATCGACATCACCATCTGCATCTCCCTCTGCAGTGCCATCTTCATCACCATCTTCATCGACATCCCCATCACCATCTGCATCACCATCGCCATCGCCATCAGCATCACCATCAACATCACCATCTGCATCACCATCTGCATCCCCATCTGTATCGCCATCGCCATCGCCATCTACTTCGCCATCAACGTCGACATCTGCATCACCATCAGCATCTGCATCACCATCAGCGTCACCGTCTGCATCGGTGTCACCATGGGCTTCTGCATCACCCTCTAACTCTCCATCTACATCGCCATCTACGTCACCATCTGCATCACCATCGCAGTCTGCGTCACCATCCGCATCACCATCAGCATCACCATCCGCATCAGCATCAGTATCACCATCGCCATCACCCTCTGCATCGCCCTCTACATCTACATCCCCATCTGTCTCGCCGTCTGCGTCACCATCAGCATCAGCATCAGCATCCCCATCTACATCACCCTCTCCTTCGCCATCTGCATCAACATCTGCCTCTGTTTCTCCATCCACATCACCATCCGCATCACCATCCACATCACCATCTGCATCGACATCACCATCTGCATCTCCCTCTGCAGTGCCATCCTCATCACCATCTTCATCGACATCCCCATCACCATCTGCATCGGCATCTGCATCACCATCGCCATCGCCATCAGCATCACCATCAACATCACCATCTGCATCCCCATCTGTATCGCCATCGCCATCGCCATCTACTTCACCATCAACGTCGACATCTGCATCACCATCAGCATCTGCATCACCATCAACATCACCGTCTGCATCGGTGTCACCATGGGCTTCTGCATCACCCTCTAACTCTCCATCTACATCGCCATCTACGTCACCGTCTGCATCACCATCGCAGTCTGCGTCACCATCCGCATCAGCATCAGTATCACCATCGCCATCACCTTCTGCATCGCCCTCTACATCTACATCCCCATCTGTCTCGCCGTCTGCGTCACCATCAGCATCAGCATCAGCATCCCCATCTACATCACCCTCTCCTTCGCCATCTGCATCACCATCTGCCTCTGTTTCTCCATCCACATCACCATCCGCATCACCATCCACATCGCCATCTGCATCCACATCACCATCTGCATCTCCCTCTGCAGTGCAATCTTCATCACCATCTTCATCGACATCCCCATCACCATCTGCATCGGCATCTGCATCACCATCGCCATCGCCATCAGCATCACCATCAACATCACCATCTGCATCCCCATCTGTATCGCCATCGCCATCGCCATCTACCTCACCATCAATGTCGCCATCTGCGTCACCATCAGCATCTGCATCACCATCAACATCACCGTCTGCATCGGTGTCACCATGGGCTTCTGCATCACCCTCTAACTCTCCATCTACATCGCCATCTACGTCACCGTCTGCATCACCATCGCAGTCTGCGTCACCATCTGCATCACCATCAGCATCACCATCCGCATCAGCATCAGTATCACCATCGCCATCACCCTCTGCATCGCCCTCGACATCTACATCCCCATCTGTCTCGCCGTCTGCGTCACCATCAGCATCAGCATCAGCATCCCCATCTACATCACCCTCTCCTTCGCCATCTGCATCACCATCTGCCTCTGTTTCTCCATCCACATCACCATCCGCATCACCATCCACATCGCCATCTGCATCGACATCACCATCTGCATCTCCCTCTGCAGTGCCATCCTCATCACCATCTTCATCGACATCCCCATCACCATCTGCATCGGCATCTGCATCACCATCGCCATCGCCATCAGCATCACCATCAACATCACCATCTGCATCCCCATCTGTATCGCCATCGCCATCTACTTCACCATCAACGTCGACATCTGCATCACCATCAGCATCTGCATCACCATCAGCATCACCGTCTGCATCGGTGTCACCATGGGCTTCTGCATCACCCTCTAACTCTCCATCTACATCGCCATCTACGTCACCGTCTGCATCACCATCGCAGTCTGCGTCACCATCTGCATCACCATCAGCATCACCATCCGCATCAGCATCAGTATCACCATCGCCATCACCCTCTGCATCGCCCTCGACATCTACATCCCCATCTGTCTCGCCGTCTGCGTCACCATCAGCATCAGCATCAGCATCCCCATCTACATCACCCTCTCCTTCGCCATCTGCATCACCATCTGCCTCTGTTTCTCCATCCACATCAACATCCACATCACCATCCACATCACCATCTGCATCGGCATCACCATCTGCATCTCCCTCTGCAGTGCCATCCTCATCACCATCTTCATCGACATCCCCATCACCATCTGCATCGGCATCTGCATCACCATCGCCATCGCCATCAGCATCACCATCAACATCACCATCTGCATCCCCATCTGTATCGCCATCGCCATCGCCATCTACTTCACCATCAACGTCGACATCTGCATCACCATCAGCATCTGCATCACCATCAACATCACCGTCTGCATCGGTGTCACCATGGGCTTCTGCATCACCCTCTAACTCTCCATCTACATCGCCATCTACGTCACCATCTGCAGCACCATCGCAGTCTGCGTCACCATCCGCATCACCATCAGCATCACCATCCGCATCAGCATCAGTATCACCATCGCCATCACCTTCTGCATCGCCCTCTACATCTACATCCCCATCTGTCTCGCCGTCTGCGTCACCATCAGCATCAGCATCAGCATCCCCATCTACATCACCCTCTCCTTCGCCATCTGCATCACCATCTGCCTCTGTTTCTCCATCCACATCACCATCCGCATCACGAGCCACATCACCATCTGCATCAACATCACCATCTGCATCTCCCTCTGCAGTGCCATCCTCATCACCATCTTCATCGACATCCCCATCACCATCTGCATCGGCATCTGCATCACCATCGCCATCGCCATCAGCATCACCATCAACATCACCATCTGCATCCCCATCTGTATCGCCATCGCCATCTACTTCACCATCAACGTCGACATCTGCATCACCATCAGCATCTGCATCACCATCAACATCACCGTCTGCATCGGTGTCACCATGGGCTTCTGCATCACCCTCTAACTCTCCATCTACATCGCCATCTACGTCACCGTCTGCATCACCATCGCAGTCTGCGTCACCATCCGCATCACCATCAGCATCACCATCCGCATCAGCATCAGCATCGCCATCTACATCACCTTCTCCTTCGCCATCTGCATCACCATCTGCTTCGACATCTGCATCGCCATCTGCCTCTGTTTCCCTATCCACATCACCATCTGCATCACCATCTGCATCGACATCACCATCCGCACTGCCATCCTCATCACCATCTTCATCGCCATCTACGTCGGCACCGCCCTCTCCATCTCCATCTGCATCACCATCGCTCTCGCCATCCCCATCCCCATCTGCTTTGGCATCTACATCACCATCTGCATCACCATCAGCCTCAGCATCTGCATCACCATCAACATCACCGTCTGAATCGGTGTCACCATTGGCCTCTGCATCACCCTCTAAATCTCCATCTACATCGCCATCTACGTCACCATCTGCATCACCATCCGCATCAGCATTGCCATCGCCCTCTGCATCGCCTTCTACATCTGCATCACCATCGCAGTCTGCGTCACCATCAGCCTCACTATCACCATCACCATCTACATCAACATCACCATCTGCATCACCATCTACCTCTGTTTCTGCATCCACATCACCATCTGCATCACCATCTGCATCGACATCACCATCTGCATCCCCTTCTGCAGTGCCATCTGCATCACCATCTTCATTGCCATCTACGTCGGCATCGCCATCTGCATCGGCATCTGCATCACCATCTGCATCACCATCGCCGTCTACATCTGCATCACCATCACCATCCGCATCAGTATCACCATCACCATCTACATCACCACCTGCCTCTGTTTCCCCATCCACATCACCATATACATCACCATCCACGTCACCATCTTTATCCCCAACTCCACCACCGTCTGCATCAATGTCACCATCAACATCTCCCTCTGCCATGCCGTCTGCATCACCCTCCCCATTGCCATCTGCGTCGGCGTCGCCATCTGCATCACCATCAGCATCCGCGTCACCATCAACATCACCGTCTGCATCGGCATCACCATGGACTTCTGCATCACCCTCTAACTCTCCATCTACATCGCCCTCTACGTCACCATCGACTTCCTCGTCTACATCACCATCGGCATCGCCAGTTGCTTCGCCATCGGCATCACCATCGCCATCGCCATCGCTCTTGTCGTCACCATCTACTTCAGCATCTACATCACCATCGGCATTGCCATCTGCATCTGCCGGACCTTCTGCGTCACCATCCGCAACAGTGTCAGCCTCACCTTTGTCGTCGCCCTCTTTTTCGGCATCTCCGTCCCCTTCGCCGCATACCTCGTCGTCACCATCACCGTCGCCGTCACCCTCTGCCGCTCCGTCGCCCTCCCCATCTGCAGCACCATCGCTGTCGGCGTCGCCGTCTGCATCCACATCACCGTCTGCTTCGCCATCTCCGCCGTCTTCATCATCAATGTCGCCGTCGCCATCACCATCTGCTTCTGCCTCACCGTGGGCATCTACATCCCCATCTGCTTTATTGTCGCCGTCTCCATCTCCATCTACATCACCATCTTCATCGCCATCTGTGCCATCAGCATCACTGCAGTCTGTGTCGCCACCTACTTCTCCGTCTGCATCAGCATCCATATCACCATCGACATCGCTATCTATATCGCCGTCTGCCTCGCCATTTGCTTCGCCATTTGCTTCGCCTTCTGCGTCTCCATCACCAGAGGAATTTTCCTTGCCCAAGGTGCCGAATGTCTGCGTGGACAACAGTACGACACATCAGCAGCTGGCTAACGTAGCGCTACAGGAGTGCGTAGCGCTTTGTTTGCAAGATGAACAGTGCATCGCCGTGGCATATGGACAAGACGGATGCTATCTGATGCACACACTGGCCTATGTTGCAGGCAACTGCTCTGACGTTTACCCTCTAAAAGTGTCCGTCCTGTCATCGTCATCACCATCGCCATCCGCATCCCCTGCAGCATCGCCATCTCCTCCAGAGTGGCCAACCATTCCGAATGTCTGCGTGGACAACAGTACGACACATCAGCAGCTGGCTAACGTAGCGCTACAGGAGTGCGTAGCGCTTTGTTTGCAAGATGAACAGTGCATCGCCGTGGCATATGGACAAGACGGATGCTATCTGATGCACACACTGGCCTATGTTGCAGGCAACTGCTCTGACGTTTACCCTCTAAAAGTGTCCGTCCTGTCATCGTCATCACCATCGCCATCCGCATCCCCTGCAGCATCGCCATCTCCTCCAGAGTGGCCAACCATTCCGAATGTCTGCGTGGACAACAGTACGACACATCAGCAGCTGGCTAACGTAGCGCTACAGGAGTGCGTAGCGCTTTGTTTGCAAGATGAACAGTGCATCGCTGTGGCATATGGACAAGACGGATGCTATCTGATGCACACACTGGCCTATGTTGCAGGCAACTGCTCTGACGTTTACCCTCTAAAAGTGTCCGTCCTGTCATCGTCATCACCATCGCCATCCGCATCCCCTGCAGCATCGCCATCTCCTCCAGAGTGGCCAACCATTCCGAATGTCTGCGTGGACAACAGTACGACACATCAGCAGCTGGCTAACGTAGCGCTACAGGAGTGCGTAGCGCTTTGTTTGCAAGATGAACAGTGCATCGCCGTGGCATATGGACAAGACGGATGCTATCTGATGCACACACTGGCCTATGTTGCAGGCAACTGCTCTGACGTCTACCCCCTAAAAGTGTCCGTCCTGTCATCGTCATCACCATCGCCATCCGCATCCCCTGCAGCATCGCCATCTCCTCCAGAGTGGCCAACCATTCCGAATGTCTGCGTGGACAACAGTACGACACATCAGCAGCTGGCTAACGTAGCGCTACAGGAGTGCGTAGCGCTTTGTTTGCAAGATGAACAGTGCATCGCTGTGGCATATGGACAAGACGGATGCTATCTGATGCACACACTGGCCTATGTTGCAGGCAACTGCTCTGACGTTTACCCTCTAAAAGTGTCCGTCCTGTCATCGTCATCACCATCGCCATCCGCATCCCCTGCAGCATCGCCATCTCCTCCAGAGTGGCCAACCATTCCGAATGTCTGCGTGGACAACAGTACGACACATCAGCAGCTGGCTAACGTAGCGCTACAGGAGTGCGTAGCGCTTTGTTTGCAAGATGAACAGTGCATCGCCGTGGCATATGGACAAGACGGATGCTATCTGATGCACACACTGGCCTATGTTGCAGGCAACTGCTCTGACGTCTACCCCCTAAAAGTGTCCGTCCTGTCATCGTCATCACCATCGCCATCCGCATCCCCTGCAGCATCGCCATCTCCTCCAGAGTGGCCAACCATTCCGAATGTCTGCGTGGACAACAGTACGACACATCAGCAGCTGGCTAACGTAGCGCTACAGGAGTGCGTAGCGCTTTGTTTGCAAGATGAACAGTGCATCGCCGTGGCATATGGACAAGACGGATGCTATCTGATGCACACACTGGCCTATGTTGCAGGCAACTGCTCTGACGTCTACCCCCTAAAAGTGTCCGTCCTGTCATCGTCATCACCATCGCCATCCGCATCCCCTGCAGCATCGCCATCTCCTCCAGAGTGGCCAACCATTCCGAATGTCTGCGTGGACAACAGTACGACACATCAGCAGCTGGCTAACGTAGCGCTACAGGAGTGCGTAGCGCTTTGTTTGCAAGATGAACAGTGCATCGCCGTGGCATATGGACAAGACGGATGCTATCTGATGCACACACTGGCCTATGTTGCAGGCAACTGCTCTGACGTTTACCCTCTAAAAGTGTCCGTCCTGTCATCGTCATCACCATCGCCATCCGCATCCCCTGCAGCATCGCCATCTCCTCCAGAGTGGCCAACCATTCCGAATGTCTGCGTGGACAACAGTACGACACATCAGCAGCTGGCTAACGTAGCGCTACAGGAGTGCGTAGCGCTTTGTTTGCAAGATGAACAGTGCATCGCCGTGGCATATGGACAAGACGGATGCTATCTGATGCACACACTGGCCTATGTTGCAGGCAACTGCTCTGACGTCTACCCCCTAAAAGTGTCCGTCCTGTCATCGTCATCACCATCGCCATCCGCATCCCCTGCAGCATCGCCATCTCCTCCAGAGTGGCCAACCATTCCGAATGTCTGCGTGGACAACAGTACGACACATCAGCAGCTGGCTAACGTAGCGCTACAGGAGTGCGTAGCGCTTTGTTTGCAAGATGAACAGTGCATCGCCGTGGCATATGGACAAGACGGATGCTATCTGATGCACACACTGGCCTATGTTGCAGGCAACTGCTCTGACGTTTACCCTCTAAAAGTGTCCGTCCTGTCATCGTCATCACCATCGCCATCCGCATCCCCTGCAGCATCGCCATCTCCTCCAGAGTGGCCAACCATTCCGAATGTCTGCGTGGACAACAGTACGACACATCAGCAGCTGGCTAACGTAGCGCTACAGGAGTGCGTAGCGCTTTGTTTGCAAGATGAACAGTGCATCGCCGTGGCATATGGACAAGACGGATGCTATCTGATGCACACACTGGCCTATGTTGCAGGCAACTGCTCTGACGTCTACCCCCTAAAAGTGTCCGTCCTGTCATCGTCATCACCATCGCCATCCGCATCCCCTGCAGCATCGCCATCTCCTCCAGAGTGGCCAACCATTCCGAATGTCTGCGTGGACAACAGTACGACACATCAGCAGCTGGCTAACGTAGCGCTACAGGAGTGCGTAGCGCTTTGTTTGCAAGATGAACAGTGCATCGCCGTGGCATATGGACAAGACGGATGCTATCTGATGCACACACTGGCCTATGTTGCAGGCAACTGCTCTGACGTTTACCCTCTAAAAGTGTCCGTCCTGTCATCGTCATCACCATCGCCATCCGCATCCCCTGCAGCATCGCCATCTCCTCCAGAGTGGCCAACCATTCCGAATGTCTGCGTGGACAACAGTACGACACATCAGCAGCTGGCTAACGTAGCGCTACAGGAGTGCGTAGCGCTTTGTTTGCAAGATGAACAGTGCATCGCCGTGGCATATGGACAAGACGGATGCTATCTGATGCACACACTGGTCTATGTTGCAGGCAACTGCTCTGACGTCTACCCCCTTAAAGGAACGGTACCGGCGCCAGCCTTGCCGTCACCTTCCCCGGTTGCTGATTCATCCAGCCTCCCGGACTTCTCGGCCCCATTAGTATCTCCTTCTGGGGCTGCATCTACGTCACCAGGCATGTATCCCTCTACCCCATCACCTCTGGTCTCCTCTGTATCACCGTCCATATTTGCCTCACCCGACGTCTCAGCTAGTGCAATCCTATCACCTCCACACATCTCTGTATCTCCCTCCGTAGTGGTTGTGGCAAACGCATCAGCCCCCAGTTCACCAAGCCCGGGCACATCATCAGTATCTCCCTCAGTGAGCCTTGAGATAATTTCACCGTACCCTTCTGCACTCGCATCATCACCATCGCCAAGTGCTCCCGTCTCATCCCTGGAAACATCATCCGGGCCTTCTGGTTATCCAACAGCGTCCACCACCACATGGACGTCCGTGAAGCCATCATCGACCCCTTCTGCATACCCATCAGCATCCACCACCACCTTGGTATCCGTGGAACCATCACCGGGCCCATCTGCATACCCATCAGCATCCACCACCACCTCGGTATCCGTGGAACCATCACCGGGCCCATCTGCATACCCATCAGCATCCACCACCTCCTCGGTATCCGTGGAACCATCACCGGGCCCATCTGCATACCCATCAGCATCCACCACCACCTCGGTATCCGTGGAACTATCACCGGGCCCATCTGCATACCCATCAGCATCCACCACCACCTCGGTATCTGTGGAACCATCACCGGGCGCATCTGCATACCCATCAGCATCCACCACCACCTCGGTGTCCGTGGAACCATCACCGGGCCCATCTGCATACCCATCAGCATCCACCACCACCTCGGTATCTGTGGAACCATCACCGGGCGCATCTGCATACCCATCAGCATCCACCACCACCTCGGTATCTGTGGAACCATCACCGGGCGCATCTGCATACCCATCAGCATCCACCACCACCTCGGTATCCGTGGAACCATCACCGGGCGCATCTGCATACCCATCAGCATCCACCACCTCCTCGGTATCCGTGGAACCATCACCGGGCCCATCTGCATACCCATCAGCATCCACCACCACCTCGGTATCCGTGGAACCATCACCGGGCCCATCTGCATACCCATCAGCGTCCACCACCTCCTCGGTGTCCGTGGAACCATCACCGGGCCCATCTGCATACCCATCAGCATCCACCACCACCTCGGTATCCGTGGAACCATCACCGGGCCCATCTGCATACCCATCAGCATCCACCACCGCCTCAGTATCCGTGGAACCATCACCGGGCCCATCTGCATACCCATCAGCATCCACCACCACCTCGGTATCTGTGGAACCATCACCGGGCCCATCTGCATACCCATCAGCATCCACCACCACCTCGGTATCTGTGGAACCATCACCGGGCCCATCTGCATACCCATCAGCATCCACCACCACCTCGGTATCCGTGGAACCATCACCGGGCCCATCTGCATACCCATCAGCATCCACCACCACCTCGGTATCCGTGGAACCATCACCGGGCCCATCTGCATACCCATCAGCATCCACCACCACCTCGGTATCTGTGGAACCATCACCGCGGGCATCTGCATACCCATCAGCATCCACCACCACCTCAGTATCCGTGGAACCATCACCGGGCCCATCTGCATACCCATCAGCATCCACCACCACCTCGGTATCTGTGGAACCATCACCGGGCCCATCTGCATACCCATCAGCATCCACCACCACCTCAGTATCCGTGGAACCATCACCGGGCCCATCTGCATACCCATCAGCATCCACCACCACCTCAGTATCCGTGGAACCATCACCGGGCCCATCTGCATACCCATCAGCATCCACCACCACCTCGGTATCCGTGGAACCATCACCGGGCCCATCTGCATACCCATCAGCATCCACCACCTCCTCGGTATCCGTGGAACCATCACCGGGCCCATCTGCATACCCATCAGCATCCACCACCACCTCGGTATCTGTGGAACCATCACCGCGGGCATCTGCATACCCATCAGCATCCACCACCACCTCAGTATCCGTGGAACCATCACCGGGCCCATCTGCATACCCATCAGCATCCACCACCACCTCGGTATCTGTGGAACCATCACCGGGCCCATCTGCATACCCATCAGCATCCACCACCACCTCAGTATCCGTGGAACCATCACCGGGCCCATCTGCATACCCATCAGCATCCACCACCACCTCAGTATCCGTGGAACCATCACCGGGCCCATCTGCATACCCATCAGCATCCACCACCACCTCAGTATCCGTGGAACCATCACCGGGCGCATCTGCATACCCATCAGCATCCACCACCACCTCGGTATCTGTGGAACCATCACCGGGCCCATCTGCATACCCATCAGCATCCACCACCACCTCGGTATCTGTGGAACCATCACCGGGCCCATCTGCATACCCATCAGCATCCACCACCACCTCAGTATCCGTGGAACCATCACCGGGCCCATCTGCATACCCATCAGCATCCACCACCACCTCGGTATCCGTGGAACCATCACCGGGCCCATCTGCATACCCATCAGCATCCACCACCACCTCGGTATCCGCGGAACCATCACCGGGCCCATCTGCATACCCATCAGCATCCACCACCTCCTCGGTATCCGTGGAACCATCACCGGGCCCATCTGCATACCCATCAGCATCCACCACCACCTCGGTATCCGTGGAACCATCACCGGGCCCATCTGCATACCCATCGGCATCCACCACCACCTCGGTATCCGTGGAACCATCACCGGGCCCATCTGCATACCCATCAGCATCCACCACCACCTCGGTATCTGTGGAACCATCACCGGGCCCATCTGCATACCCATCAGCATCCACCACCACCTCAGTATCCGTGGAACCATCACCGGGCCCTTCTGCATACCCATCAGCATCCACCACCACCTCGGTGTCCGTGGAACCATCACCGGGCCCATCTGCATACCCATCAGCATCCACCACCACCTCGGTATCCGTGGAACCATCACCGGGCCCATCTGCATACCCATCAGCATCCACCACCACCTCGGTATCCGTGGAACCATCACCGGGCCCTTCTGCATACCCATCAGCATCCACCACCACCTCAGTATCCGTGGAACCATCACCGGGCCCATCTGCATACCCATCAGCATCCACCACCACCTCAGTATCTGTGGAACCATCACCGGGCGCATCTGCATACCCATCAGCATCCACCACCACCTCGGTATCCGTGGAACCATCACCGGGCCCATCTGCATACCCATCAGCATCCACCACCACCTCGGTATCCGTGGAACCATCACCGCGGGCATCTGCATACCCATCAGCATCCACCACCACCTCGGTATCCGTGGAACCATCACCGGGCGCATCTGCATACCCATCAGCATCCACCACCACCTCGGTATCTGTGGAACCATCACCGGGCCCATCTGCATACCCATCAGCATCCACCACCACCTCGGTATCCGTGGAACCATCACCGGGCCCTTCTGCATACCCATCAGCATCCACCACCACCTCGGTATCCGTGGAACCATCACCGGGCCCATCTGCATACCCATCAGCATCCACCACCTCCTCGGTATCCGTGGAACCATCACCGGGCCCATCTGCATACCCATCAGCATCCACCACCACCTCGGTATCCGTGGAACCATCACCGGGCCCATCTGCATACCCATCAGCATCCACCACCACCTCGGTATCCGTGGAACCATCACCGGGCCCATCTGCATACCCATCAGCATCCACCACCACCTCGGTATCCGTGGAACCATCACCGGGCCCATCTGCATACCCATCAGCATCCACCACCACCTCGGTATCTGTGGAACCATCACCGGGCGCATCTGCATACCCATCAGCATCCACCACCACCTCGGTATCCGTGGAACCATCACCGGGCCCATCTGCATACCCATCAGCATCCACCACCACCTCAGTATCCGTGGAACCATCACCGGGCCCATCTGCATACCCATCAGCATCCACCACCACCTCGGTATCCGTGGAACCATCACCGGGCCCATCTGCATACCCATCAGCATCCACCACCACCTCGGTATCCGTGGAACCATCACCGGGCCCATCTGCATACCCATCAGCATCCACCACCACCTCGGTATCCGTGGAACCATCACCGGGCCCATCTGCATACCCATCAGCATCCACCACCACCTCAGTATCCGTGGAACCATCACCGGGCCCATCTGCATACCCATCAGCATCCACCACCACCTCGGTGTCCGTGGAACCATCACCGGGCCCATCTGCATACCCATCAGCATCCACCACCACCTCGGTATCCGTGGAACCATCACCGGGCCCATCTGCATACCCATCAGCATCCACCACCACCTCGGTATCCGTGGAACCATCACCGGGCCCATCTGCATACCCATCAGCATCCACCACCACCTCAGTATCCGTGGAACCATCACCGGGCGCATCTGCATACCCATCAGCATCCACCACCACCTCAGTATCTGTGGAACCATCACCGGGCCCATCTGCATACCCATCAGCATCCACCACCACCTCGGTATCCGTGGAACCATCACCGGGCCCATCTGCATACCCATCAGCATCCACCACCACCTCGGTATCCGTGGAACCATCACCGGGCCCATCTGCATACCCATCAGCATCCACCACCACCTCGGTATCCGTGGAACCATCACCGGGCCCATCTGCATACCCATCAGCATCCACCACCACCTCGGTATCCGTGGAACCATCACCGGGCGCATCTGCATACCCATCAGCATCCACCACCACCTCGGTATCTGTGGAACCATCACCGGGCCCATCTGCATACCCATCAGCATCCACCACCACCTCGGTATCCGTGGAACCATCACCGGGCGCATCTGCATACCCATCAGCATCCACCACCACCTCGGTATCCGTGGAACCATCACCGGGCCCATCTGCATACCCATCAGCATCCACCACCACCTCGGTATCTGTGGAACCATCACCGGGCGCATCTGCATACCCATCAGCATCCACCATCACCTTGGTATCCGTGGAACCATCACCGCGCCCTCCTGCCTCCCCCAGTACATCGGCACTTCCTCAATCGCTGCAGCCTCCGGTTGGCGACGGCTCTCCGAGCCCTTCCGCCTCCCCCAGTACTTCTCCACTTCCTCAATCGCTGCAGCCTCCGGTTGGCGACGGCTCTCCAACCCCTTCTGCCTCCCCCAGTACATCGGCACTTCCTCAATCGCTGCAGCCTCCGGTTGGCGACGGCTCTCCGAGCCCTTCTGCCTCCCCCAGTACTTCTCCACTTCCTCAATCGCTGCAGCCTCCGGTTGGCGACGGCTCTCCAACCCCTTCTGCCTCCCCCACCCCCAGCACATCGGCACTTCCTCAATCGCTGCAGCCTCCGGTTGGCGACGGCTCTCCGAGCCCTTCTGCCTCCCCCAGTACATCGGTACTTCCTCAATCGCTGCAGCCTCCGGTAGGCGACGGCTCTCCGAGCCCTTCTGCCTCCCCCAGTACTTCTCCACTTCCTCAATCGCTGCAGCCTCCGGTTGGCGACGGCTCTCCAAGCCCTTCTGCCTCCCCCAGTACATCGGTACTTCCTCAATCGCTGCAGCCTCCGGTTGGCGACGGCTCTCCAAGCCCTTCTGCCTCCCCCAGTACATCGGCACTTCCTCAATCGCTGCAGCCTCCGGTTGGCGACGGCTCCTCGAGCCCTTCTGCCTCCCCCAGTACTTCTCCACTTCCTCAATCGCTGCAGCCTCCGGTAGGCGACGGCTCTCCGAGCCCTTTTGCCTCCCCCAGTACATCGGCACTTCCTCAATCGCTGCAGCCTCCGGTTGGCGACGGCTCTCCGAGCCCTTCTGCCTCCCCCAGTACATCGGCACTCCCTCAATCGCTGCAACCTCCGGTTGGCGACGGCTCTCCAACCCCTTCTGCCTCCCCCACCCCCAGTGCATCGGCACTTCCTCAATCGCTGCAACCTCCGGTTGGCGACGGCTCTCCGAGCCCTTCTGCCTCCCCCAGTACATCGGTACTTCCTCAATCGCTGCAGCCTCCGGTAGGCGACGGCTCTCCGAGCCCTTCTGCCTCCCCCAGTACATCGGTACTTCCTCAATCGCTGCAGCCTCCGGTTGGCGACGGCTCTCCGAGCCCTTCTGCCTCCCCCAGTACATCGGTACTTCCTCAATCGCTGCAGCCTCCGGTAGGCGACGGCTCTCCGAGCCCTTCTGCCTACCCCAGTACATCGGCACTCCCTCAATCGCTGCAGCCTCCGGTTGGCGACGGCTCTCCGAGCCCTTCTGCCTCCCCCAGTACATCGGCACTTCCTCAATCGCTGCAGCCTCCGGTTGGCGACGGCTCTCCGAGCCCTTCTGCCTCCCCCAGTACATCGGTACTCCCTCAATCGCTGCAACCTCCGGTTGGCGACGGCTCTCCAACCCCTTCTGCCTCCCCCACCCCCAGTACATCGGCACTTCCTCAATCGCTGCAACCTCCGGTTGGCGACGGCTCTCCGAGCCCTTCTGCCTCCCCCACCCCCAGTACATCGGTACTTCCTCAATCGCTGCAACCTCCGGTTGGCGACGGCTCTCCGAGCCCTTCTGCCTCCCCCAGTACATCGGTACTTCCTCAATCGCTGCAGCCTCCGGTAGGCGACGGCTCTCCGAGCCCTTCTGCCTACCCCAGTACTTCTCCACTTCCTCAATCGCTGCAGCCTCCGGTTGGCGACGGCTCTCCGAGCCCTTCTGCCTCCCGCACCCCGGCACTTCCTCAATCGCTGCAGCCTCCGGTTGGCGACGGCTCTCCGAGCCCTTCTGCCTCCCCCAGTACATCGGCACTCCCTCAATCGCTGCAACCTCCGGTTGGCGACGGCTCTCCAACCCCTTCTGCCTCCCCCACCCCCAGTACATCGGCACTTCCTCAATCGCTGCAACCTCCGGTTGGCGACGGCTCTCCGAGCCCTTCTGCCTCCCCCACCCCCAGCACATCGGTACTTCCTCAATCGCTGCAGCCTCCGGTTGGCGACGGCTCTCCGAGCCCTTCTGCCTCCCCCAGTACATCGGTACTTCCACAGTCACCTCAGCCCCCGGTTGGCGACGGCTCTCCTTCTGCATCCACCTCTCCATCTGCTTCTGCTCCGGCTCCTGGGACCTCGTCCCCCAACCCGTCGTCATCCTCGTCTCCATCTCCATCTCAACCGTCCACCTTCCCCACACATACCCCAACCCCCTCCAGAAGCCAGACGCGTACGCAAACGGTGACGCCGACCCTCATCCCCACCTCGACCCCACTGCCAACGGTAACCGCAATACCAACTGCCACACGCACGCCTTCCCCAACGCCACTGCCCACCCAAACCCCCACAAGAACCCAGACCTGTACGCAACCAGCCACACCAACGCTGACAGCGAGCTGCACAAGACAACCTACCCTCAGCCCCACATCAACACGCACCAGAACAGACACGCTTTCTTCGACCCACACACCAACACCCACCTTCACATCGACTGCCCCTCAGTTTGCCGTCAATTACACGGGCGACAACCAGACGATCCAGACAATTTACGAATGTGGCCTAACGGTTTGTGAATGGTCGTACCAAATCCGAAACGGGTACGCCTTTGACCGAGAGATCAACGTCTCTGTGAACCACAGCATCTTCAACCTCACCTACAACGGAGCCGAGCTAACCACCGGCACCTACACCATCGCGCCCGGTGACTCCGTCGACGTGTGCCTTCAGCTGCGCTCCAATTCCTCGAGCTACGTCTTGGAGCCGCAGAAAATTTTTGCGACGAGTAACGTGTCGGCGGTGGTCCCCGGTGCCGGCAGCAGCGTAGTCGTCCACTCGACGGCGATCACCGTGTACGTCCTGCCTGAGCCCGTCATCACCGACGTCCAGGGGGTCCGCTACGGCGACGTCCAGGACTTCCAGAACTGCGTCATCGTGCACAACGAGGTCAAGGCGTACGAGGGGGAGATGGTCATTCTGAGCGAGAGGTCCCCCTCGAAGCTGTTCGACGGGGTGACGTGGAGCTCCGTCCCGGACGACGCCAACATCATCCAGGGGCAGGCCTCGCAGTACCTGATGACCATCCAGCAGCCGTATTGGGACAACCACACGGAGCTGGACCTCTACGCCGACGTCGAGTTCTATCTGCCGGGGGAGGTGGGCCTCTCCGCCGTCAAGCAGCGCATGTGCCTGGTCGTCATCAACCCCGGCCCCGACGGCGACGCGGCCGTGTTCGCCATCCAGGCCACGGCGGCGGCCGCCCACGGCAAAGTGCAGGCCCAGTCGGCGGAGATCGTGCCCTTCGAGACGTACACGGTCACCATCGCCGGGTGGACCCACTGGACGAGCATTCTGTACTCCGTGTGGGGCTACTACGCGTCCGACGCCACGGCGGAGTTCCGCCTCAGCGCCGACTCCGAGAGCCTCACCCACACGATCACCATCCCCCCGGAGGCCGCGGACGACACGCTGGTGCTCTGGGTGAAGGCCACCGACCCCCTGAGCTTCCCTCACAGGGGCTGCACGTACTGCAGCTACGTCCCGCCCCTCAAGGCCCTGACTGACGCCGAGGTCGCGGCCAGGGTCACGGACCTGGTGCAACAGGACATCCCCGCCGTCGACGACCTGCTGTTCCGCCTCGTGTCCAGCTCCAAAGCGACCGGCGTCGAGGACAAGGCCATGTCCGTGTTCCTGGACCGAGTCGACTCGTACATCGCCGGCGCCGACCAGGTCGCGTACGTGGACCAGACCGCCAGCACGTGGTACTCCCACATGAGCAGCCGCGCCGCGGTCGGGGACTACGACATGCGCGTGGTCGACCAGATGGACGGCATCGTCGTGGGGAACGTCCTGACGGAGTTCGGGCTCGCGGGCGTGTCGTGGGTCTACGGCACTGTCCTGCGGCGCGAGGCGCTGCCGGGCATTCAGAAGTCGCGGTCCATTTGGTGGCAGTTGCAGGGCGTCGCGCCCTCCCCCTCCCCCTCCCCCGCGGCCTCACCGAACGTCCAGGCCGCGTCCCCGTTCGCGCTCTCGCCGTCCCCGTCCCCGTCGCCGTCGCCCGTCGCCACGGCGACGCCGACCCCGACGGTGACGCGCACGGTGAGCCCCTCCTCCACGCCTTCGTCCACGAGGACGCTGAGCCCGACCACGACACCGACGCCGACACCCACCGGAACGCCCACCTCTACGCCAACGTCAACACGGACGCACCCAAATGCTGTTCAGGGGGCAAGCCGGCGGCGTGCGCGGTTCCAAGCGCTCAGTGCACTGGGCACGCCCCCACGTCCATCCTCCAACGCGCACACCACACGCCACACCAGGCGGACCACCGCCTCAGCGGCCCCGAAGTTCATGCCTCAGGCCGAAGCCGTCAAGAGCAGCGTCTACGCACCGCTGATCCGAGCGAAGATCGACGCTGTCATGCGGCGGAAGGCCGACACCGCCGTGTTCCGCGACGTGGACTGCCTGCAGTCCGACCCAACGGACGTCGCGTACGACAAGGTCTGCTACACCGTGTGCACGCTGTCATGCTACAAGGACGAGTTGGGGCTCAACTACTCCCGCGTCAACCCGGTGTACCCCGAACTGCTGAGCCGCGGCGGAATGGAGATGATGCACTGGGTGGTCCGGAACGGGCGCTGGCTCGACTCCATCCAAAAGGACCTGCCGGAGTTCGTGACCGTGTCGTCCGTGCACATCTACGAGGACTGCAACTTCGACAAGGTCGAGGAGCACCTGGCGGGCCCCATGTGGCGCGTGCAGCTGCTTGACGGGCTCACGCTGGAGAAGCTGAACATCCAACCGGACGGCTACGAGGTCGTGGTGCCGATCCCGGCGGCCCTGGACAGCCAGGACTGCAAGCTCAAGGAGGGCGAGGAGTGGCGGACCGTCCCGCGCAGCACGCTCACCGGCTTCTGCATGACGGACACCCTCGACGGATGGGTCTCGGCCACCGACCCCAATCTGTTCCCCCCGACGGACGAGGACCCGCTCCCGTGGCTTCTGCTCGTCTGCCTCCTCGCCGCGCTCCTCCTGCTGTGCTGCTGCGGCCTGTGCCTGTGGCTCGCCCTTCGGGCCTCGAAGAAGCACAAGGACAAGCAGAAGGCCTTGGAGGTCGCCACAGACGCGATACTGGGCGGGTCGGACGGGGGCATCCGCCACTTAGACCCCCCGAAGGACCGGTTCATGGACATCGTCCCCGAAGCCGAAACGGCGGTGCACGTCAGCTCCGCCTCCGCAGTGGGTGCCGCGGAGTGGACCGGCAACGTGCTGGACGTGCGCGCGCGCAAGGAGTCGGGGCGTCAGCGCGCGGTCACGTCCCCGACAGCGGCGGCTATCGCGGATCGGGAGCCTCAGGTCGTGGGCAAGACCGTGGACACGGTCTCAGGTGCGTTGCAAGAGGGCCGCTCCCCTCCCGCAAACCCCATCCCCGAGGCTTTGGTCGGGAGCGCCCTGGCTCACGCCTCACGGCCCCACGACGACGCCATGTTCATGTCCACGTTCCGCCGCGAGGCGACGGTGCTCGCCTCCGTCCGCGACCGCACGGACTTCCAACGCGACCTGACGCTGGACGACGGTGCGCCGGAGCCCACGCGGGCCCGGCAGTTCGCGGACAGCTACGGCACGCGCCGGGCCGTCAAGCCTCCGGACGACGCGGACATGCTGTCCGCCCTCGGCACAGATCCCGCCGCGCGGGTCCGCACCTCGTGGACACCGATGCCGGGGCACCCCAGACCATGGGACGATGCACAGATGCTCTCGGCGTTCGGGGCGGACCCGAACGCGGAGCTGATGGACTCGCCCAGGGCCCGATCGTACCGGGTACCGGGGGAGGATGCGCAGATGATGTCACAGCCCGGGCCCCATTTGTTGGAACTGCTGGACTCTGCCGGAGCTGAGCCCGGCGACGGTCGGCGCGCGCCGGCGGATGAAGCGCAGATGCTGTCTGAGTTTGGCCCCGATCCCAATTTGGAGACGCTCGACCCGCTGGACACGCGATCCCGACTGCTGTCCGACCAACTGGTCGTGGACGGCCGCGTCGCCTCGGGGCCGGCCAGACCCACACAGATGATACCGTCGTTCAGCGACTGGCCAAAGGAAGAGATGCTGGATCTGATCCGAGCCCGAGTGGAGGCTCGACCCGTTGCCAGACCGGGTAGACCCGGCGACGAGGCGGATATGCTGTCGGCTTTCGGCAAAGACCCCAATGCAGACCTGTTGGAGCCCACTCGGGCCCAACGTGCATCAGGCAGACCGGGGGATGGAGCGCAGATGATGTCGGAGTTCGGCCCAGATCCCAATCTGACAGTCATTGATTCGACCCGAGCCCAAACATTACAAGCCCCTGTGCCTTACAGTCCGGAGGGGGATGCTGACATGATGTCCGCAGTCGGCAAAGAGCCTCCTCTAAAAATTGCAGACGGCGGTGAACATGGTGACTACTCAAGACTGAACAGTACGATGGACTCAGTTGGTGTTACAACGTCATGGACAGATTTGCCTTCACGTCCAGGGGATAGTGCGAAGATGCTGTCGGCGTTCGGGGCAGATCCTAATGCAGAGCTGATGGACTCGACTCGGGCGCGAACCGTTGCTGGAGGACTTGCACCACCAGGCAAACCGGGAGATGAAGCGCAGATGCTGTCGGCGTTTGGGGCAGATCCTAATGCAGAGCTGATGGACTCGACTCGGGTGCGAACCGTTGCTGGAGGACTTGCACCACCAGGCAGACCGGGAGATGAAGCGCAGATGCTGTCGGCATTCGGGGCAGATCCTAATGCAGAGCTGATGGACTCGACTCGGGCGCGAACCGTTGCTGGAGGACTTGCACCACCAGGCAGACCGGGAGATGAAGCGCAGATGCTGTCGGCGTTTGGGGCAGATCCTAATGCAGAGCTGATGGACTCGACTCGGGCGCGAACCGTTGCTGGAGGACTTGCACCACCAGGCAGACCGGGAGATGAAGCGCAGATGCTGTCGGCGTTTGGGGCAGATCCTAATGCAGAGCTGATGGACTCGACTCGTGCGCGAACCGTTGCTGGAGGACTTGCACCACCAGGCAGACCGGGAGATGAAGCGCAGATGCTGTCGGCGTTTGGGGCAGATCCTAATGCAGAGCTGATGGACTCGACTCGGGCGCGAACCGTTGCTGGAGGACTTGCACCACCAGGCAGACCGGGAGATGAAGCGCAGATGCTGTCGGCGTTTGGGGCAGATCCTAATGCAGAGCTGATGGACTCGACTCGGGCGCAAGCCGTTGCTGGAGGACTTGCACCACCAGGCAGACCGGGAGATGAAGCGCAGATGCTGTCGGCATTCGGGGCAGATCCTAATGCAGAGCTGATGGACTCGACTCGGGCGCGAACTGTTGCTGGAGGACTTGCACCACCAGGCAGACCGGGAGATGAAGCGCAGATGCTGTCGGCGTTTGGGGCAGATCCTAATGCAGAGCTGATGGACTCGACTCGGGCGCGAACCGTTGCTGGAGGACTTGCACCACCAGGCAGACCGGGAGATGAAGCGCAGATGCTGTCGGCATTCGGGGCAGATCCTAATGCAGAGCTGATGGACTCGACTCGGGCACGAACTGTAGCTGGAAGACTTGCACCACCAGGCAGACCGGGAGATGAAGCGCAGATGCTGTCGGCGTTTGGGGCAGATCCTAATGCAGAGCTGATGGACTCGACTCGGGCGCGAACCGTTGCTGGAGGACTTGCACCACCAAGCAAACCGGGAGATGAAGCGCAGATGCTGTCGGCATTCGGGGCAGATCCTAATGCAGAGCTGATGGACTCGACTCAGGCGCGAACCGTTGCTGGAGGACTTGCACCACCAGGCAGACCGGGAGATGAAGCGCAGATGCTGTCGGCGTTTGGGGCAGATCCTAATGCAGAGCTGATGGACTCGACTCGGGCGCGAACCGTTGCTGGAGGACTTGCACCACCAGGCAGACCGGGAGATGAAGCGCAGATGCTGTCGGCGTTTGGGGCAGATCCTAATGCAGAGCTGATGGACTCGACTCGGGCACGAACTGTAGCTGGAGGACTTGCACCACCAGGCAGACCGGGAGATGAAGCGCAGATGCTGTCGGCGTTTGGGGCAGATCCTAATGCAGAGCTGATGGACTCGACTCGGGCACGAACCGTTGCTGGAGGACTTGCACCACCAGGCAGACCGGGAGATGAAGCGCAGATGCTGTCGGCGTTTGGGGCAGATCCTAATGCAGAGCTGATGGACTCGACTCGTGCGCGAACCGTTGCTGGAGGACTTGCACCACCAGGCAGACCGGGAGATGAAGCGCAGATGCTGTCGGCGTTTGGGGCAGATCCTAATGCAGAGCTGATGGACTCGACTCGGGTGCGAACCGTTGCTGGAGGACTTGCACCACCAGGCAGACCGGGAGATGAAGCGCAGATGCTGTCGGCATTCGGGGCAGATCCTAATGCAGAGCTGATGGACTCGACTCGGGCGCGAACTGTTGCTGGAGGACTTGCACCACCAGGCAGACCGGGAGATGAAGCGCAGATGCTGTCGGCGTTTGGGGCAGATCCTAATGCAGAGCTGATGGACTCGACTCGGGCGCGAACTGTAGCTGGAGGACTTGCACCACCAGGCAGACCGGGAGATGAAGCGCAGATGCTGTCGGCGTTTGGGGCAGATCCTAATGCAGAGCTGATGGACTCGACTCGGGCGCGAACTGTAGCTGGAGGACTTGCACCACCAGGCAGACCGGGAGATGAAGCGCAGATGCTGTCGGCGTTTGGGGCAGATCCTAATGCAGAGCTGATGGACTCGACTCGTGCGCGAACCGTTGCTGGAGGACTTGCACCACCAGGCAGACCGGGAGATGAAGCGCAGATGCTGTCGGCGTTTGGGGCAGATCCTAATGCAGAGCTGATGGACTCGACTCGGGCGCGAACCGTTGCTGGAGGACTTGCACCACCAGGCAGACCGGGAGATGAAGCGCAGATGCTGTCGGCGTTTGGGGCAGATCCTAATGCAGAGCTGATGGACTCGACTCGTGCGCGAACCGTTGCTGGAGGACTTGCACCACCAGGCAGACCGGGAGATGAAGCGCAGATGCTGTCGGCGTTTGGGGCAGATCCTAATGCAGAGCTGATGGACTCGACTCGGGCGCGAACCGTTGCTGGAGGACTTGCACCACCAGGCAGACCGGGAGATGAAGCGCAGATGCTGTCGGCATTCGGGGCAGATCCTAATGCAGAGCTGATGGACTCGACTCGGGCACGAACTGTAGCTGGAGGACTTGCACCACCAGGCAGACCGGGAGATGAAGCGCAGATGCTGTCGGCGTTTGGGGCAGATCCTAATGCAGAGCTGATGGACTCGACTCGGGTGCGAACCGTTGCTGGAGGACTTGCACCACCAGGCAGACCGGGAGATGAAGCGCAGATGCTGTCGGCATTCGGGGCAGATCCTAATGCAGAGCTGATGGACTCGACTCGGGCGCGAACTGTAGCTGGAGGACTTGCACCACCAGGCAGACCGGGAGATGAAGCGCAGATGCTGTCGGCGTTTGGGGCAGATCCTAATGCAGAGCTGATGGACTCGACTCGGGCGCGAACTGTAGCTGGAGGACTTGCACCACCAGGCAGACCGGGAGATGAAGCGCAGATGCTGTCGGCGTTTGGGGCAGATCCTAATGCAGAGCTGATGGACTCGACTCGGGCGCGAACCGTTGCTGGAGGACTTGCACCACCAGGCAGACCGGGAGATGAAGCGCAGATGCTGTCGGCGTTTGGGGCAGATCCTAATGCAGAGCTGATGGACTCGACTCGTGCGCGAACCGTTGCTGGAGGACTTGCACCACCAGGCAGACCGGGAGATGAAGCGCAGATGCTGTCGGCGTTTGGGGCAGATCCTAATGCAGAGCTGATGGACTCGACTCGGGCGCAAGCCGTTGCTGGAGGACTTGCACCACCAGGCAGACCGGGAGATGAAGCGCAGATGCTGTCGGCATTCGGGGCAGATCCTAATGCAGAGCTGATGGACTCGACTCGGGCACGAACTGTAGCTGGAGGACTTGCACCACCAGGCAGACCGGGAGATGAAGCGCAGATGCTGTCGGCGTTTGGGGCAGATCCTAATGCAGAGCTGATGGACTCGACTCGGGCGCGAACCGTTGCTGGAGGACTTGCACCACCAGGCAGACCGGGAGATGAAGCGCAGATGCTGTCGGCATTCGGGGCAGATCCTAATGCAGAGCTGATGGACTCGACTCGGGCACGAACTGTAGCTGGAGGACTTGCACCACCAGGCAGACCGGGAGATGAAGCGCAGATGCTGTCGGCGTTTGGGGCAGATCCTAATGCAGAGCTGATGGACTCGACTCGGGCGCGAACCGTTGCTGGAGGACTTGCACCACCAAGCAAACCGGGAGATGAAGCGCAGATGCTGTCGGCATTCGGGGCAGATCCTAATGCAGAGCTGATGGACTCGACTCAGGCGCGAACCGTTGCTGGAGGACTTGCACCACCAGGCAGACCGGGAGATGAAGCGCAGATGCTGTCGGCGTTTGGGGCAGATCCTAATGCAGAGCTGATGGACTCGACTCGGGCGCGAACCGTTGCTGGAGGACTTGCACCACCAGGCAGACCGGGAGATGAAGCGCAGATGCTGTCGGCGTTTGGGGCAGATCCTAATGCAGAGCTGATGGACTCGACTCGGGCACGAACTGTAGCTGGAGGACTTGCACCACCAGGCAGACCGGGAGATGAAGCGCAGATGCTGTCGGCGTTTGGGGCAGATCCTAATGCAGAGCTGATGGACTCGACTCGGGCACGAACCGTTGCTGGAGGACTTGCACCACCAGGCAGACCGGGAGATGAAGCGCAGATGCTGTCGGCGTTTGGGGCAGATCCTAATGCAGAGCTGATGGACTCGACTCGTGCGCGAACCGTTGCTGGAGGACTTGCACCACCAGGCAGACCGGGAGATGAAGCGCAGATGCTGTCGGCGTTTGGGGCAGATCCTAATGCAGAGCTGATGGACCCGACTCGGGTGCGAACCGTTGCTGGAGGACTTGCACCACCAGGCAGACCGGGAGATGAAGCGCAGATGCTGTCGGCATTCGGGGCAGATCCTAATGCAGAGCTGATGGACTCGACTCGGGCGCGAACTGTTGCTGGAGGACTTGCACCACCAGGCAGACCGGGAGATGAAGCGCAGATGCTGTCGGCGTTTGGGGCAGATCCTAATGCAGAGCTGATGGACTCGACTCGGGCGCGAACTGTAGCTGGAGGACTTGCACCACCAGGCAGACCGGGAGATGAAGCGCAGATGCTGTCGGCGTTTGGGGCAGATCCTAATGCAGAGCTGATGGACTCGACTCGGGCGCGAACTGTAGCTGGAGGACTTGCACCACCAGGCAGACCGGGAGATGAAGCGCAGATGCTGTCGGCGTTTGGGGCAGATCCTAATGCAGAGCTGATGGACTCGACTCGTGCGCGAACCGTTGCTGGAGGACTTGCACCACCAGGCAGACCGGGAGATGAAGCGCAGATGCTGTCGGCGTTTGGGGCAGATCCTAATGCAGAGCTGATGGACTCGACTCGGGTGCGAACCGTTGCTGGAGGACTTGCACCACCAGGCAGACCGGGAGATGAAGCGCAGATGCTGTCGGCATTCGGGGCAGATCCTAATGCAGAGCTGATGGACTCGACTCGTGCGCGAACCGTTGCTGGAAGACTTGCACCACCAGGCAGACCGGGAGATGAAGCGCAGATGCTGTCGGCGTTTGGGGCAGATCCTAATGCAGAGCTGATGGACTCGACTCGGGCACGAACTGTAGCTGGAAGACTTGCACCACCAGGCAGACCGGGAGATGAAGCGCAGATGCTGTCGGCGTTTGGGGCAGATCCTAATGCAGAGCTGATGGACTCGACTCGGGCGCGAACTGTAGCTGGAGGACTTGCACCACCAGGCAGACCGGGAGATGAAGCGCAGATGCTGTCGGCGTTTGGGGCGGACCCTAATGCAGAGCTGATGGACTCGACTCGGGCGCGAACCGTTGCTGGAGGACTTGCACCACCAGGCAGACCGGGAGATGAAGCGCAGATGCTGTCGGCGTTTGGGGCAGATCCTAATGCAGAGCTGATGGACTCGACTCGGGCGCGAACCGTTGCTGGAGGACTTGCACCACCAGGCAGACCGGGAGATGAAGCGCAGATGCTGTCGGCGTTTGGGGCAGATCCTAATGCAGAGCTGATGGACTCGACTCGGGCGCGAACTGTAGCTGGAGGACTTGCACCACCAGGCAAACCGGGAGATGAAGCGCAGATGCTGTCGGCGTTTGGGGCAGATCCTAATGCAGAGCTGATGGACTCGACTCAGGCGCGAACCGTTGCTGGAGGACTTGCACCACCAGGCAGACCGGGAGATGAAGCGCAGATGCTGTCGGCATTCGGGGCAGATCCTAATGCAGAGCTGATGGACTCGACTCGTGCGCGAACCGTTGCTGGAGGACTTGCACCACCAGGCAGACCGGGAGATGAAGCGCAGATGCTGTCGGCATTCGGGGCAGATCCTAATGCAGAGCTGATGGACGTGACCCAGCCTCCAGACACCCGGCATCTTTCGGCACACTCTGCTCGGTCTGGGCGACCTCCCCCGATTGCAGGTCCTCGATCTCGTACATCCCCCAAACAGCTCACACCTCCGGATGGTGCACAGCTGCTGTCTGCCGTCGGCAGCACTGCAGCCGGGGCTGCAAACCCCGACGGGGCGCACATGATGACGGCGTTCGGAAGAGATCCTCTCCCCAACATGATGAGTAGCATTGGAGGTGGCCATCGCCACCCTGCGACCGATGCCCAGATGATGTCGGTTTTCCGCCCCGACCCGAGTGCGCAGCTGATGGGCTCGGGCATTCGAGGCGGCACACCACCTCCCGGCAGTCCGGCCGGACGATCGGACGATGCCGAGATGATGTCCGGCTTCGGTCGGGAGCCGAGCACGCCGACGACGGGGTCCGTCCGAGGCCAACGTGCCGGGTCCTTCTTGCGGCAGGCGACGCTGCACGCCCCTCTCCATCTCCCCGCGGATGTGCCCGCCGACCTGATGTCCAGCCCCCGGGACCCGCTACTGGACCCCACGCTCATGGGCCCGTCCTATCGATCGCCGGCGACAGAGGCAGGCCAAGAGGGCGGCGGGCCTCCGGAAATGATGAACGTCCTTGGGGAAGGCGCCGGGGCTGCCGCGCCGGAGATGACGGCGTTGAGCGAAGGCCCCAAGACGAAGAAGAAGGGCAGGCAACAGCACGCCTCGTCGACCCGCGGACGAAGTCCGCGCCGCGACGCGGCGCTTGGGGGGTCTCCGGCCGCGCGCGAGTCGTTCCGCGCGCGTCGTCCCGACCTGTTGACCGCGGATGTGCCGGTGGAGATGATGTCGGTGCCGGGGGACTCGCGACTGGATGCCATGGTCATGAGCCCCTCCAATCTCCGGACCCCGAAGGCCCCGGCGCAGAAGCCGCAGCCGCCCGTCCAGAAAGGCGGGTTCCTCACGGCGGAGATCCCGGTGCAGATGCTGTCCGTCCCGGGGGATGACCGACTGGACGCGCTGCTTCTGAGCCCGGCCGGTCGACGGACCCCCAAACACCCCGGAGCCCCGACCCGTGGGAAGGGCAAGCGCGAGGCCGATGCGCTGATGATGTCCGCGTTCGGCACGGACCCCGACGCGCAGGTGCGGTCCACCCTGGCAAAGGGCGGGTCCGGGGATGACGCGGAGATGATGTCCGCGTTCGGCACGGCCCCGGACGCGCAGACGATGCCGTCTGCTCCGGGACCGCTCAGGCCGGGGGATGACGCGGAGATGATGTCCGCGTTCGGCCCGGACCCCGCGGCACAAATGCTGGATGGCCCGCCGCGCGACGGGTCGCCATCCGCCCGTCGAACCAGCCCGCGGGGGACCGCCGAGCTCGGCGAGTCGCCTGCTCGTCGGGAAGGTCGCGGAGGCTCTGGGTCGGCGGACTCGCCCGCGGACACGATGGGCATCCCTGGGGAACGCAGCGGGGATGCGCGGAGGCTGTCCGCAGTGGGCAGAGCCAAGCCGCAGAAGATGCAATCGACTGGAAGCAGCCTCAAACCCGAGGCTGACCCCCAGATGATGTCTACTCTCGGGCCAAGCGTCGGGGGCGACCCACAGATGATGTCCGCAGTCGGTAAAGCCCCCAAGCCGCAGAGGGTGCAGTCGACCGGATGGAAAGGCAAACCCGAGGCTGTGGCAGAGATGATGTCCACCCTCGGCTCCGGCGCCGGGGCCGATCCACAGATGATGTCCGCAGTCGGCAAAGCCCCCAGGCAATCGACTGGAAGCCGACTCAAACCCGAGGCGGACGCGGGGATGACGCCCGCTCCGGCAAATGCGCAGGCCACGCAGTCCACCCGCGGGCACAAGTCCAGAGAGCCGGGGCCGGGGCCGTCGGGCGAGGCGGGTCGACTCGGGGTCGACCCGCCCGCTGGCGCTCAGATGCTGTCGGTTCCCGGACACGGCGCGCCCCAGGCCCAGATGATGTCCGCGCTCGGCAGAGAGACGACGCAGTCCACCCGCGGCACACGGCCGGGGCCGGCGCAGCCTGGGCTGCTGGCGGTGCCCGCGGTGGAGGACGCCCGCATGACGACCGCGGTCCGCATGATGTCCGCGTTCACGGACCGCGACGCCTCGGACACGATGATGATGGACAACCCGTCGCGCGCGCAGTCGACCTACTCGCGAGGGGCCTCTGCCGTGCCCCCGGGCCCGCTCGGGGACGACGCGACCGTCTGCAACATGTCGTTTGGCCACCGCGACGCGTCGGACGCGGAGGTGATGGACTCGGTGTATCGCGCAGAGGCCGTGGCCGAGCGGCCGCCCCAAGAAGTCGAGGTGACCGGGCACGCCCGGCCGCAGGCCCAAATGTTGACGTCGCTTCGCGACGTCTCCGCCCCCGAGGCGGAGATGATGACCGCCGTGCCCCCCGCCCAGCCGCAGCGCCCGGGAGGGGGCACGCCGCCCAAGCGGAAGGCGACGCCCAAGCCCACGCTGGAGCCCCGTGGGGGCTTCCTCGCGCCCCCGACCGTCAACGTGCAGATGATGTCGGAGGTCGGGGAGCGGCCCGGCGAGGCCCACATGCCCGACGCCCTGATGATGAGCTTCATGGAGGGGCCGAGCCCTCGGTCGCCGGCAGGTCGCCAGCGCTCCGCGTCCCCCGTGTCGCCTGGCCATCGGTCCGCCGGCGGGCTGTCGCCCGCGCCCCAATTCCTCGGTCGGCCCGGTTCCGGTGCGCCGGAGCACAGCCGCATCCGGATGATGTCCGCGTTCCGCGACGCCTCCAACGTCTCCGACGTGATGCTGATGGACGACGACAGTCGGCCGGGCTCCAGCGTCGAGGGCCCGAAGTGATGCCCGCCGATCACGCCCCGGCCGCCAGGCGGAGGACGGGGGGGAGGGGGCATCATCTCCCGCACGTTTGCCAAGGCCTCGCCGTCTTGCGGGTCCCCGGACAACGCGCGGCAAGAGTGCCATGAGTGGGCCAGGGCCGCATAACAGTCAGGCCTGCGCGCTCCATGACCTGTGGACAGAGAGGCACGGGGACGGGATGGACAGAGGGCGCAGCTTTTCACGGGGCGTGCCTCACCAGGGCTGTCCTTAAGAACTCCTCTTTGTTAAGGACAGCCCTTAAGGACAACCCCTGGGAACTACCAATCGCCAACCGCCGCCAACCGCCAACCGCTGCCAACCGCCAACCACTGTTCAATAATGCTTCTGTGGTCTTCTGTCTTGTCCATGTCTTGACCATGCAGCAGACGGCGTCCCCGTCAACGTTCGTTTGTGTTGGCGTTACGAACCCTTTTCCTTTTTTTTTCCCCTTTAAGGGCAGCCCTGTGCCTCACGGGCTCACTGCATGGAAGCGGTCCCCAGCACGCGTGACAAATGTACCAGCCCACACCGCGGGCGTCGCCCTGTGGTAGCGCAAGGCAGTGTATCACCAGCGCGTCAGCGGCGCCAACGGTCCGCAGGCGGACTGGTCGCCCGCTCGACGCCGCGCGTTGTGCTGCCCGCCCTCGGGGGGTTCTGCGCAGACACCGCGCCTTCCGCCACGCGGCCAGCCAGTCCGCGGCGCCAGCCCCTTGTGTGTTCCCCGAACGCGCGGGGGGCACATAGGCCTGTCGTACGACGCCCTGACCTGCCACATCCTGCCACCAACTGGAGGCTGGAGACATGGACATGCACGAAGAGCCAGGGGTAAGGGGCAGGGAATCGCTTGAAGGGGGGGGGGTACCCCCCTCCCCCCACGGCACTGCACTGTCTCTACCCCAAAAGGCATTCCCACACCCCAACACCCGCCCCAACCGCATTGCCAACCGCCAGTAACCGCCTCCTCCAACCGCTTTCACATCCTCTGCGACCGCTCTGCAACTGCTCTCGGACTGCCCCGATAGCGCCCCTCCCCTTCAAGCAAAGCCCTGGTAAGGGGAGTGCGATGCGCAAGAGGAACGCGGCCAACCAGTCACGTGGGCGGAGTCGTGTCCGTTATCGATGGATTCGGGGCATATGACCATTCCTGCCGGCGAGAACGTGGCCGGATCAACGCCTTTTTAACCAAAGCTTCGGCTCCCACAATACGCGACTGGCGACTCTCAGAAGAAGTACCCAGCGGAGGGAGCCAAGACATAGTGCCGGCCATGATACGGAAGGGGTGCCGACGCCCTACCGCAGCGTAGCCCGTTCACTGCCATCACCAAGCGCGAAGCCCTGATCATTTTGAGGCGCACATGTTGGGGTCTCTCGGCTCCTTTTTTTTTCTTTTGAGCGACGCCCCCCTCGGACGTCCACCTTCGCACCGCACCAAATGCCACACTGACGCCCCACACGCCCCAATCTCCGTCCCACAGATGTCATAGGGACGGCCATCCGGCGGCCATCAGAATGCGATTCCTTGAAACAACGGCAGTGCTCCATAAAAACCAACGGTGCGATCGCCACGCACTCGGCCGCTGGAGGAGTACTTGCGCCGCTCCAGGACCCCGCCCCCGTCTGAAAGCATGCGCCCCCCCCCCCCCCCAAGAACCCCTGCACGATTACCCAGCCTTTCTGGCAACCCCCCCCCCCCCACCCCTCTGCATGACAAAGCGTGGCATTCTCTCAAGCTCCGGGACAACTGGTGCCCACGTTGTGAGCGACGGACCTCCGCCACATCACTGCGCTTGCACTCCTGCGTGGCCCCAACATCCGTCGCTGCTCCCTCCCCTTACACCTCTTTTGCTGGCATTTCATGCCGCGGACCTTTGCACTGGGGGTGCCCCTCGTCCCCACGGTGCTGCTGGTATAAACCGTCTTCGCATTATTTCCCTCACCGTCTAATTGAAGCTGCTCGTTCCCTGCGGCAAACCTAAGCTAAAAAAAAATGACAGTTCAGTACCTCCGAGTGAATCGATTCAACTTAGCGCCAGGGATGTGTTTAGGGCTTGGCCTACGGACCGGGGGGGGAGGGGAGGAGGCGGGAAGACTGGTGAGTGGTTTTGGCCCGGTTGGGGGGCGGGGTCCTGGGTGAATCACTCCCCCCTCCCGGCAGATCACTCCCCCCTCCCTCCCTCCCGCCGCTAAGCGCATCCCAAGTCAGTGCCTGGTGCACGGCTCTGTCACAACAGGGTCAGCCTGCTGGAGGCCCCACCCAAACTGTCTACTGTCTTGCCTGACCTGTCTAACCTGCGCGATTCAGATACCAGCTTCTTGTCATGCCTCGGTGCCCCCCGCCCACCCCCGCATCTCGCTCCGCGGGGTTTGGGGTCGAAACCCTCTGCCTCAATCCGTACCATGTGCCCCACTCCCCCCGCGAGTTAACCCGATTTTCTCCTGACTTTGTATTTGCTGCCCAGCGGTTGCACAGCGGTATAAAGTGGTCGCAACGGGCCATCGGTCACCACCCCCGTCACATCTTTTCATGAGGTCAGGCTCAGGGTCAGGGTTTAGGGGCATGTACACTTGAGCATGTGCATGTGGCGGTCCACATTCCCGCCGCAGCTGCAAGCAGTGACCGCTTCGCATTGGCTTTGTCTATTGCGTGCACAACACCGCCGCGGAGTGGGTGGACTGCTGACCCGTGTTCCGACTTCTGTGCGCAGCAAGTGCGTGTTGTGCCACAACCGATCCACGTGGTGTGGTGCTGCAGGCCGCCGTCTGCGTTCATGATAATGCTTGGCGGCACCGGGTGCAGTGAGGTAGACGGGCCGTCCCCCTCCAGGGGCTTTTCGCTCTCTTGCAACCATCCGCCGGATGCCCCGAGAGACGCAAACGACCTCAATCAGCAACAGCACGTCACATAACGGATAGCAGCCAGCCCCACAGGCACAGGCAGTCACTGAGCCACAGCCACAGCAGCCACAGCGACAGCCGCTGCCGCACTTACAGCCACAGCCACAGTCACAGCCATAGCACATCTGCAGCCGCAACCACAGCTATAGCCACAGCTACAGCGGCAGCCATAGCTACAGCCATGGTCGCAGTCACAGTCACAGCCGCAGCTACAGCCACAGCCACAGTCACAGTCACAGCCACAGGTCAGGGCACACTCACAGTTACAGGCACGAACCACGCAGTCATTCTCACGATCAGTGACTGAACATACTCCCTGCCCCCCCCCCCCCCCCCCACACACACACCCGTCTTCCAATCTGTTTGGAGGTCCGGGCACTTTCTGCAGCATTTTCTTGAGAATATTGCGTTTCATCGGCGTGTCTTTCGAAAATGTCTCGGGCTGTCGGCCACAGAAGCGAGGGCGGCCCCTGCCACCTCCTTCCCTCCCTCCCTTCCTGAGGCAGTGGCACGCAGGAGGGCAAAGAGCAGGAGGCTGTCGTTTCAGCTCTGGGGCCGCATCGTGAGGATGACACGACGCTTGGCGTGTGTTCTTGTGCACAAAACGTGCGCAGGGCAGGTAGCCAAGCTGTGCAAGCCTAGACCAATGCCACCCGCCCGTGTACACAATGCCTTTGCGCAGGCAGGATATGGTACGCAGTTGAACTTCAATATGATTCGCGGACCCTCCCTCCCTTCCCCCTTCTAGAGAAACCCTTTTGTGCTGTTTGCGTCGATCTGACGCTGTTGGTGCCCTTCACTCCCCCGTCGGGTCGTCGCCAACCTCCGTCAGCTGCCTTCTGACGTGCATCGAGTTGTGTCGGTCCACTTCGGCTCCCTAGCCTCCGGGTTGTGCCTGAACAGGGGCTGAGGTCAACATTTGGGCCATCGCATGCCCTACAGCCAAGGCGTCCATCAGGGCACCGGGACACTTAGCACCATGCCATTCCGAGATCCATGATGACACTGCAGTACACGTGGGAGCGGGCCTGGGCGCCGCCGCCCGTTCCCTTCGGTAGTGCTTTGGTAGTGCTTGGCGGCACCGGATGCAGTGAGGCAGACGGCCGTCCCTCTCCAGGGGCTTTCCGCTCTCCTGCATACACGGAGGCTACCTGATGCTCACCCAGGGTTCTTTGGAACAGCTGACCGTCGTAGGAACAGCCCCCTCCCTCCCCAGGACACGGTCAGCAACAGCACGTCACATTGCAACAGCCAGCCCCACAGGCACAGTCAGTCACAGCGGCAGCAGCAGCCACAGTTGCAGCCACAATCACAGCCATAGCTATAGCCGCAGTCATAGCTACAGCCATGGTCGCAGTTACAGTCACAGCCACAGCTGCAGCTGCAGCTGCAGCCATAAGTGACATCCGCAGCCATACTCACAGCTACAGCTGCAGCCACAGCCACAACAAGGGCTTCTGCTCTGAAAAGTGCTAATCAAAGGCCTCCATCGCATTATGCTTTGAATGGGCTGGGTAATTTGTGCATAGGGATGTCTCACCGCTGTTTAAGAATTTTGTCATGCACACCTAACGGCGTGTCCAACGAACACTCATGTTTGGACTCAGGGATTCCCAATAGGGAATCGCCAGATTTCCCATTTTTCTACTCCATTTGATTTCAGAATATTTTTACATTTGGGTGCTCACTGCGGCAAGTGATGGAGCACGTGCCTGCAGTTGATTTTGCTTTGCGGGACAGAATCCAGGGAGGGAAATCGTATTTTTTAAGGACAAAATTGTTCATTGCACACCCCCTGGGGGAGGGGGGGGGCTGGGGAAGTAGAGCATAGATGGGCCTGGGTGATCCTTCGTGATCCATGTGTCAAGCCCATGGGACCCACACAGCAGAGGTAGCCCCCTCTTGGTTATCAGCATCAGGGCATACTGTGGCCGTTGGGGCAAGGAGGATCGGCGCATGCCTGGAGCTTGCACCTGCAACAAGCTTTCGTGCCACTTGACAGCCCCTGCAGAAGTTGGCTGCACGTGACATGGGCCGTCCCGTGCTCCATCTGTCCAGCTCCTCTTCCGGCAGACCATCCCCACGTTGGGCCATAATGCATGCATGGGTGTCTCTTTGTGTGCACTGTGTTTGTGTATGTGTTTGTGTGTGTGTGTGTGTGTGTGTGTGTGCGCGCGCGCGCACTGCCCTCTTCGTGCTTGGGGTGCTGTATTGGGATCGCGCACCGTCATCCCTCCGCCTTCAAGCTACACTGAAGCCAGGCCCATAGCACCTGGTCGACTGCACAGGCGTGCTGACACGCTCCCTAATGACGGCCGCCTGATACAAAATTGCTGTAAGATCTTTCCTGCTGGCCTCGACCCATCTCGGTTTCCTTTGCCACTGCCCATGCCTGCCAGTCCTGCGTGCCATGCATGCATAAAGCTGTGCGAAGTATCGTCGCTGCATCCGCATGGGGTGCCTGGCTCCCGCTGCCTGCCGTGCAAAAGGCAACAAACGGGACAGTCAATTTTACGCTGTTCCCCCCCTTAATTCAGCCTGCAGGTTGTCGACCTTCTGGGAAGGATTTCCACCTCCACTGTGCCATTGGAGGTCATGCATTGTATCTGTGTTTCTTCTTTGACCTTTTTCGCATCCCTGCTGTACATGTCTTGTTGTGTGTGTGTGTGTGTGTGTGTGTGTGTGTGTGTGTGTGTGTGTGTGTGTGTGTGTGTGTGTGTGTGTGTGTGTGTGTGTGTGTGTGTGTGTGTGTGTGTGTGTGTGTGTGTCGGTGTGTGTGTGACATCATGAACGGGCTCCCCACCTCGCCAGACTACCGCAACACGGACTCATTGCGGTATCACTCCCATCCAACCACCACAACACCACAACACTACAACACCACAACCCCGCGATTACGCATGTGTTCCATGCAAGTGTGTGTTTATGTGTGTGTGTCTGTGTGCCCTCCATCATTGCATTCTTCTCATGGCCTGATGAGGTGTTGGGAGACCAGTGCCCGGTGATCGCCAGCCCTGCTGTGCATCATCCACACTGGGTTTCTTGATCATTGGTTCATTGGTTTCCCTCACGTTGTGTGTGTGTCCTGGTTGCCTTTCAACGAGGGTAGATATAGGACAGGAGGGTTTGGCCTGCCCTGGGATTGAATATTGTTAAATCGATTTTTGCGCTCATCAGGTGGTGCGCCGTTGCACTGCTGCAGCGGGCTGCGCACTGGAGCTGCTACCCAACGTTCCCTCATTGCAGAAAGGCACCTAGTGCGTGTCATGAGCCCTTCTTCTGCATGTTCTTCTTGACACGTTCCTGACGTGGCCAAGTGCACCTGAGCTGCTTTGAAATGCTGCTTTGCTGCTCGCTACACAGTGCTTGTTTGTGGTGTACATGATGTGTGTGTGTGTCTGTGTGCGCGCTGTTCTGTTTTCCAACTCATCTGGTTCTGTGAAAGTGGGGAGTTAATGCTTGACCACCAGTACTGTTGTGTAGAATGAAGGTCACACCCATTCGCACGCATGCGGCACGTAGGCTTCGGTCCAATGTCTGCTGCGGGGCTGGGTGATGGGCTGACCCTTCCACCAGTCTAACTGGCTGGCTGACAGTACGTGCTTGCACTTCTCAGGCATCACCTGGTGGAGCTGCTGCACTTGTGCTGCGTGCCTTTTCCCTACAGAAAGGATGCTAGTGGCGGCGGACATGCTTTTTGTTTGACGTTTCACCTGATGAGGTCTGACCAGTCAGTCTGAGTTTTGACCGTTGCTTGACTGTCACGTTCATTGTGTGTGTGTGTGTGTGTGTGTGTGTGTGTGTGTGTGTGTGTGTGTGTGTGTGTGTGTGTGTGTGTCACACGCACATGTGGCATGGTGCATACATCCCTCAGTCTGCAGTACGCCGCTGTGGCAAAGGAGTTGCGTCCTGTTTCTTGCGGTGCCATTCCCGATATAACATGTACCCGTGACCCCTCGTGTCCTTCTCCCCCCCTTGTCCCAAGGGGGGGGGGGGTCACGAGGCGAACACCAAACTTTTGTTGCGGGTTTGTTGTGTTGTCTTGAGGGTCAGTATGTTATGAAGCACTGCCACCTGTATCCCCTGTACATTGGCAGGACGCTTTGGATCACTTTCTCTGAAATGAAACGTGATAGCACGACCATTTTTGCCCCTGGGACAAGTGTGATATTCATCCGCTCTACAGGGGCACCTGCTCTGGCGCAGGTCGTTGGCTATTTCACAAGAGACATTCCCGAAGGTAAGTGGGTCCCCAGAGACCTGCTAGCACCTGTTTCTGCCAAGCCTCCAAAAGGGCCAAACCAGTACCCAAGGGTGCTGCTCGAAGCATTCCTGTGAAAAGTGATGACCATGTTCAGGAGTTCAAGGTCAAATGGACCAAGAAATTTTATACCGAGCCACTCAAGGGGGGCGTCTTGCGCATGGTGCGCGCGGAGTGCACAAAGTTTGTAGCCCCTTGGGGAGTTTGTATCTCTCGCCGCTTTCCTGCTTTGTGCTTGTGCTTTTGCATCTCATCGTATCCCATGTTTATGCAATAAACATAAGTTTAATTCACTGTGCACCTCGTCTGTATCTTAGACTCACTGTCACGGCCGTGACCAGCCGACCCCGAATGATCACGACAACGGATTGTGCATGCAGGGGTGCCAGGGGTGCAGGAGAGAGACAACATTAAACGTGTCTGTGCCAGCACACGTGCGCGCACGCGTGCAGCGCCAGCAAAAGCTTGCCCATACGGACTGCCATGGCATGCAGCCCCAGGTGAAAATTGTACATGGCCATGTGGCTGCTTTGAAGAAACGCGTTTGTGGTCACTCTGGGCCCTATCCCTTTTCCTGTCGTCTCTAGCCCCCAGACGGCCCTGAGCGTCTCAACACTCATTACGGTCTCCCCATTCCCCGTTTGAGCCCTCCCTGTGAATTCTCCAGCATCCCCATTTGAAGTGATCCAGTCAGCTCCTGTGGCTGCCGAGGGGCCGAGGGGCCGAAGGAATAAGGGTGGGGTGGTTTGAGGTCCCCGGGCGACCAGAGCCAGTTGCTATCGGTCAACTGCCAACTGCTGTTGTTGAGCGGCCGGCCGTTGTTATTGACTGATCCGGCGCTGTTGATTGACTGCCGGTCAGTGCACACCTTTTGGTTCTGTGTACCCAAAATGGGTTACTTTTTCTACGTTAAGCACACCTCTGGAAATGTGGAGGTTTTTCTTCTGTCGCAACAGGGAACAGAGATCCCACTATCAAAGTTGTTGGTGGCTCCTTCTGGTTTGATGTTCTTGATTGCCTGCGGCTCAGGAAACGTCGAGCAGCACAAAATCCCTGTTCCAAAGTTGTCATTTGGCCTGGTCGGAGCCCTATTTGGTGCGCCCCAAATCTAACAGAAAGGCATTTGTTTCAGTCGCTACTGACATTTCGTTTGTCATTTGTCACCCGGGATCCACCAACGATGCCGGGCCGGATATTGTATGTGTGTGCCTTCTGCCCCCGGATTGCACTGCTGCTGCCCCAACGAGTGTGCTCAATCACTGCCCACGGTATGTGCCTGAATTCATCTGTATGCACAAGGACGCATTAGTCACCTGTCCTGGACGTGCCATCAGTCCTGACCTCTTCCTGTGTGGGCTTGGGTGGCTTAAGTGTGGGGTGTTGGGGGGGGGGGGGGGGTTGTAGTACCATCCGCCATTGCCAGATACCCTCCAATTTCTGTAGCCCGCCTTTTAGCCTCTGCATTGCAAACTCAAATTGCACCATGGAAGCCTGCAGTCCAGGGTGATTTGTGCCAAAGGGCGTGGTTGAAGCAAAGGTGGCAACCCATAAGGGATTGCCCCTCAGTGCCCCTCTCCTGTCCCCTGCACTGTGGGTGATTCGGCTTGATCCTCCACTATCTCCTGGATAGCCTTCACAACATCTGCCATGTGCTGAGGGGTCATTCTGGGCTCCAAACCCTACTGCCTCAGTACTGGCAAGGCTACCCATTTCTTGTCTCATTGCCACAGCAGCTTTCGTGAGCTCAAACTGTTACCATCACTCCTCCTGGCCTCTGACGAATATTGTTTCAAATGTTACAACTCCCACCTTCAGTTTTGGATATGGCCACTCATAATTTGGATATGGACATTTTCATTCAGTAAGCTTCAGAAAAGAAATGAATTGATTGTGAAGGTTTGTGTGAACACAAAATATTGATTTCATCTGCAATAAAACCGGACACGGGTTGATTCAAGGCAGACATTGATATTTTGCATGGTTGCTTTCTTTTCAAGAGGGGTATCACATGAGTGCAACACATGCCAACAAAGTCCGCTCATGATTCAGTCACTTGCCGTAGACAAGCGTATAAATGTACATATTTTGTAGCAAGAATTGCACAGTGCGCATTATGCACCTACTGCTTGAAGCAATTTTCCGAAACCACAATGTCTTGAGATCTACAATTAACAAAGGTTGAGCGCATGTTTACTTGTGTGGCATTTCGAAATGCACACTAAAAATTTTGTTCTGTATCAGATTGCACCGCTGGAAATTGAAGTGTTTTAAGTGCCACTTTGGTTTCTGTTTTGTTTGTCTTCTGCTTTGTATGCCAAGTTACATTTGTCGGTGTTGCATATCGAGGAGATCAAGGACAGACTGTGCCGGAGAAGCATTGCAAGGGTGGGGTTTTGGTATTACTGTGTGCTATGTTTGCTGTCCGATACTGGGGTTTTGGAATACATGATGTTCATATTTTATTTCAAGGAAGCTGTTTTGGGCATGATGGCTCTGGTAGCATATTTTGCCCCTTGGTTTCCAGAATAGTACACCATGGCTTTCCGCATGTACTATGCACATTGTCGCATGTAAGCAACACTTTTGTCCAAGCAACACTCGGTGTTGGTTCCATTTATTTCTGGTCATTTACTGTTGCTTGGACAGGGGCAGGGGAGGGGGGGGTTGGGTTGGGTTGGGTCTCGGCTTGCGCCAAAGGTGGTGACCCACGGCCAGTGTGTCCGTACCTCACTGGCTCGACTGGGTACCCCCCTCTGGTTGTCTGGTCTCACAGCCGTCCAGACTGCTGACGACCCCCGTACCTCGTCAAGGCGCTGACGAGAGGGAGATACCGCCGTGCCTGTATGTGTAGGTGCGCGCGCTGCAGGGGGGCGTGCCCAGTCTGCCCTCGGCCAGGTGCCCTGTGCTGGCAGGGGGGGGGGGGGGGGGAGGCATCGGGTCACACCATGGGTCGGTGCCTGGCCCAGCTGCTCCACGCACGGTTGGTCCTGGGGGGTCTGGGGGGGGGGGGTATTTAAGGCAGGGGCACACTTTTGTCGTTCTCCAGCGGGCCGTGGTTGGCGCGTGTGGGGGGTTGTGTGTGCCCGGTGCTCCAGGCCCCAGCAGCGGGGCATGGGTGCCCTACCACGTGGCTGCTGAGGGAGTCTATGGGTGGGGTGACCGGCACCTTCCTCCAGCCCGCAACTGGACCCCAAAGGGGTGCACGGGGCGTGTGGTCTGAGGTGCTCCTTGACTGACCCAGAGGGTCACAGGGGGAGCGTTAGCGCGCCGGGCATCTTTTTTGATCCGTGCCCCACCAGTGACCTTTTAGGGGGTGCATTGCAACTATTTGGACGTCTAGCCGTCCTAGAACCCCATTTTTGTGATACTATGGGAATACCCGTTGTTTGACAACGGGTATTTTGATGCTTCTTTCACATTCGGGATATGGTATATTTGGATTCTCACCCAGTTTCACCAATTTTCTTCCATTTTTTGCTCGTTTCCACCACATCCACTCTTTACTAGGTTGAGTTCTCCCCACCATGGGGACCCCAAGGAAGCAGGGGGTAATGTAGCCATATTGATTTCTCCCCACCATGGGGACCCCGAGAAGGCACGGGTGATTTCGCGAATAATGAGTTTGCGCTTCGCTCTTGTGACGTGAGGCAGAAACGCCGTCCAAACCGCTTGCGGCTTGGGGACTCATTACCATAGCGAAATCTATGGGAAAGGTAAAGGCAGAGTACCGCTTGTTCAGTACAATACAAATGATATTTGGAGTTGTTGAATTCATAGCTATTGTCTAATTATGCAACGTGCTTTGTAGGGAAGGTGCGCAGTCCATCATGGTCTATTTGGGGGGCTTTCTGCATCAGAGGGTAAATCTCGGGATGAAGTCGGGATAGTTAATAGAAAGGTAGCACGCCGAGTGCGCGCCGGGCAAACATTCCCCCACAAGTAGCGGTGTACAGAGTGCCAGACCGGCTGGGAGCGTCCCAGTAGAAGGAAGGTCCTAGGGCGTGCTGAGCCTTTCCCTGCCCCACGAGCACTCAAGGAGTTCCCAGTGAGCTTGCTGCGCCCTGGTCACCTCTGACGAGGCGGGACCCCGAGGGTGACACCGCTCGCCACCCCTCCTGGTAGGGGCGGGTGGGGGTGGGCTGATTCTCTGGACATGGGTCTCAGCAGGGACGATACAAAAAACGATAAATACAAAAAATATCAAATGCGGAATTTATTCATTTCAAATATTCAAAGGGCAGTATGTAAAACATGCCAAGTCATTTTGATTTTTCCCTTTTTGCTGTGTGTTACCGCAAGTTGTGTGCCAAGAAAGTTATGTGGATGCCTCCAGTGCCCAACACCACACTCTCTGTTGTCCCATTAACATTTTTTATTGTGAATCCAATGCATAATTTCATTGATTGGCCCACTTCAGCTGACAGTTTACCGCAAGACAGCCCACGTCAGGGTTGAAAAGCCACACAAAGCCCTAGCTGTTTGTGAAATGCCCAAATGCTCATTGTATGATACCATGTGGAGCTGAGATGAACCACAAAGACCGGCACCGACGTTGTGACGGTTTAGAAAACAACATACTGCGATTAATATCCACCTCAGATGCCACTTCCGCAAAAAATACGCGAAAAACATTTTTGCAGCCTAAATATCCAGCACAAGAGGCAAAGTGACTGATTCGCAAAATTGTACAGTGTACATTTTCAAAAAGAAAATGTTTTTTTTCAAATTGTTTGGACTGTCACTCTTCTCAAGGTTGTGGTCCACTGAGGTTCTAGATGGTATATGCATTCCGTTAGCTACTAGAGGTGCCGCCGGAAAAAAGGGGCATTGTCAAAAGAGATAGTTGGCTCAGAAGTTGATAGTCTAAGACTAGTTCAATTGATGGGTGCAAAGGCAAAAAATGAAAAGTGGAATGCAGAAACAAATTTCAGGCTATTGAGGGTATCTGCTTTCTGCAACGAAGCAGACTAGTCAAAATGTAGAGTAGACACGTTATGTTGGGTAGTGAGTCTTAGTGTGTAGTGTGTTAATGTGTCAATGGTGACATCTCCGCTCTTCAAAGTGGTAGGGGTGAACTTCATGGGAGTTTGGGGTTCATAACCCTAAAAACATGGGTGTTTGTGCTTTAATGATTCAAAATGAAAGAATAAGAATTAAAAGTGTTGGTCATGTGTGCACTGCAGTGAATAGAGGGGCTTCACCTAGATTCAGTACTGCACAAAAGATGTGGTAGTGACTTTTTTTCTTCTTCCCTGATGCATCAGTTGATCAAGCTACCGTGACCCAAGGCAAAAGGCTTAACAACGTAAGAGATGCATACCAAATGCACCCATTACATTGAAAATTGTACTCTTTGCACCTCATAGAGTGAAATTATACTACAAATACCAAAAAGAATGCAATTAATGCACGGTGTATCATGTCTTGGAAGTAGGGCATTCGTCCAAAGTTTCGAATTTCAGGTAAAACAATTGACCATAGTGGGGTTGGAACCCACCATCCCAAATTCAAGCTTAGTACTTAGACCACAGTACTCTACACACCGCTCGGTGGTAGTCAATGATCGAAGAATACAACAAAGATTGAATACCAGTCTTGTGTAACAAACAGAGCGAAGCAACACCTCTTGGGAAGGTCATCAGCCTTCATAAGGTGAAAAACATGGAAATGATTATGCATTAATATTATTATTATTATGCATGATTATGCATGGTGTGGATTGTGCGTTGTAGCGCATCAATTAGCGATATGCCATAGCAAATTGCTAAACTTCTCGCCAAAATCAGCAGAAATGCGCATGTCCGAAATGAGCGGTGCGGGTTCAATGTACCTTTGCAATCGAGTTTCCCTGCGATGCTTATTTTGCACTACTTGTTATTCCTGTCTTTTTCTTTGCAGTTTCAGAAAAGTGGGTACGTTGTGCGGCGCTAGAGTGCAGGTGCACACGTTAGCACACGCCAAAACTTGTATTTTTTCCGTGCATGCTGGAATGTGCCCCCCCTCTAGGCACGAAGATGCATAGTGCACAAAGCGCACGTAGTGCATAGGTGCGGTGAGACGGGATGCCATGTGTGAGCGTGATGCACGATGAGTAACGCAGGTTAGCCCAGGGAGGGCCACTGGTTCAATCAACTTACTGCTCAGGCGGAACAGCTCACCGAAGAGCAAGTCAAAGGTGCGGCCGATGCAGTCACTTACAGTATAAGTCCACAACATGCAAGTGGGGCATTGCGATCCTTTGGTCAAGCACGCATGTTCTGGATATTTGCGCCAGAGGGCTGGAGGACGGGCCATTGTCGCCGCTGGGCGTGATTAGAGGTTGTTTTTCGCTATACTCTAGTGCGCGGAAACTTCCCTATTTTTTTATTATTGGCTTTGGAGATACTTTCCCTTGAGACTAGTCGGTCAGTACTGTGGTACAAGTAGGACTGCGGCACCTCGCCCCAACCTTACTCTCAACTAAGCAATTCGGCTTTTTTTTGTTTCTTGAGGCAACAATACCAAAGAATCAATAAAAGCTACAGCATGACGGGTAAGCAGGGCAGGGCAACCAAGATGCTCACCACATTCCAAGCCATACAAAGCAGGCCTTGCAGGCTAGGGGCAGCGAGCGAAAGTCATGTGTATCTCCTTAGAATCTCCATCTGCGAAGAGAACATCCAAAGAGGGAGAATCGGGTTCTCAACCACTTGTGCCGTGCGTGATTCATAGTGTCTTTTCATTTGTACTCTTCGTGTTGTGTGTGTTAGCGTGCGTTATTGTTGTCTTTTTTCCAGGTCTATGTACAAGTATATGTGAAATCAATGAGACTGGCTGAGGCCGCACAGCTTATGGCGCTTTAGGTCTATCAAGCGCTGGCGGCCACTGATGACAGTCTCTTTGTTTACGGTAATTTATTTTTCTCCCTTCTCCCTTGCTGGGCCGGAGCAAATCATATAAAGGTTCGGCAAAACACCACAAGGGCAAACAAGCGAACAAGGGGCGAACAAGCCAAGAAGGCAGTCCAATACCCCCATCAAGAACATTGTCGCATAGAGAAGCGTCGTGCCAAGCAGCAGGGCGGATGAAAGAGAATGTCGGAGCAAACAAAGGGAGAGGTTGCCAATAAGGTGTTGGGGAATTATAGCTAGCAAAGCAGTCCAATACTCCTTGACAATCGCTTCATTAGAAATGGAAACATATCCTTGAATTTTTGACGACCAAGCGAAAGAATGGGATTGTACATGCGTTGTTTTTGTTGGCAAAGAGGACAACTTTCATGATTTGGCTCTGTGTTTTGGCTCTGCCAAGCTTAGAGGAGAAGAAGATATATTTTAACCCCAACAAAATGGTCTTTTTTTTTGCAGAAAACATTTTGGATACAATGCTTAACTTTTATTTTTTTTGTTTAATGCATTGCTGAAAATGTTTTGATTCTGAATGTCTATGCTTTTTGACATAGCAATCTCACGTGAGCTCTATTGAACCCAACACGTGCCATTGCAATACACAACCAAAAACCTGTTGGGCAGGTGCCAGAAATGTTTGGGCAGGTGGCAACAGGTGTCACAAACTTTTTGGGCAGGTGTTGGCAGGTGTCACAAATTGTTTGGGCTAGTGTCTCTCGCTGTGTGGTCCAAGACCCAAGGGTCTGCATACTAAACATTGCCCAAAAAATTTTTTTGGATGTATGGCAGCCCTGCTGCCTCCACAGTGTGCTGAAACACAATCAACGCTCTTCGAAGGACATCCACAATATCTTTCTTTTGTACAGTTTGATTTTTTCCCCTGAGGAATTTCCCGTACGACCTTGGGAGGGGGGTTTTCTTCCTGGAAATTTTTCCATTCCAGTGAGTCCCTGCCCCCTACCCCCACACCCCCATTTCCCCGTGCAGAGCCTCTTTGTGGTGGCCATCAGTGACAGATTTGAATTGCCTTTCGGTATGCCTCCGTGGTGCATTGTGCGTTGTTGAACAACAATGGATGGAGCAAACAACAAATAAGCACTGCTCTGCAAGGCATGGAGGGAATTGTTACCCACATTTTGGTGATGGAAAAATGTGTGGCCATCACTGACTCCGCAGCCTGTGGCCCAACAATAGTGCTGCACCCTGGGGCCAGTATTCTCTCTTGCTTGAATAGCAACTATACAAAGAGCTAAAATGAATACTTGTGTCACGAAAGAAAATTCCTAAAACGAACCAGCCCATGTTTCTTTTTGGCCCAAAATAGGTTACAGAAGAAGTGGTGCCTGGAAAATTGTGAGTGAAAAAAATTTCTGCGGGCAAGGCAACAATTTTAAGTCAGTGGCATGAATCAAGGCAGCAACCAGGATGCAATGCAAGGGGCAATGTCAAGGAAAGCTGCACCACATTTTGCCAACAGATGCCACACCAATCCACCATGCAGAGCAAAGTGGCAAAATCCCTCACTTCAAGCATCCCTGTGACCCCCTGCTGTGATGCGCAGAAAGGGGCAGACACTGAGCCAGCAAAGCACCACATGGAAGTGTTGTGGTTGGACAGAAGGCACAAAGTGTTCAAAAAAAAAAAGGAAAAAAAGAACACGGATGCTGCAAGCAATTGAGGGGCATGAGCAGCATCATAGGGACAATACAACCTTCCAAGACCACCCACAAAGACTTGGTCTCACCAGCTGTCCACAACCCTAGCCCTCAACAACAATACACAACACTCACCATCACCAGCCTGCCAGAACCCTCCACCACCTGGAAAATGCAACCACAAAGCCTCCACAACTCGTCACAACCCTCGTCAACTGCACATCTTTTCGAAGAAATGAAATACGACAAGCTAAAAAAAAAAAGCATGGTATTTGTGACGGAACCTTCTTTCCTCGTGCACACTGCGTGTCCGCTTGGGAGTAGGCCTGTTCTGAAACCACAGAGCCTTCTGAGCCCCGAACTGTGAACGTGACCTACACGCAAACCAACCTTGATTAAAACTACATATATTCTACTGGGGCCTTCATGAACGCAGGCAACGGGTTTGATGCGGAAAAAAACCAAGAGCCAAACATTCCTTTGAAGGGCAATAAGAGGGCCTGCCCTCTATTGAACAGCCTAAGGTCTGGAGATGAACTGTCGTTGGGAAATGTCTGTCTAGATCTACATAGTGCAAATGCAAAGGCAAAGGCTCCTTTGCAGGTCAGTGCACATCAGATGTTGGAAACGGTGCAGATGCATAAAAGCGTTGGTCAACCTGTCAGCTGACAATATAGAACTTGGTGAATAGAGACCTGAAACGAGAATCTGACTTCTTTGTTGTAATTGGTTCTGTTGTTGGGGAAGGGGGTGGGGGGTTTAAACTATGCAGTCTTGATTTTTGGCAGGAACCTGGGGAAAAGGGTTGGGAAGGGGAGGAAAGCACACAGTGCGAAATTTGTAAAATACCGATCCGTAAGGGGTTTTCACCAAAAGGTCAGGGGGTCACGTCCTAAGGTGGGCTTCCTGACAGGTGTGGTGACATGGGGAAGTGGCGTTTGTTGGAGGGGGTGAGTACCGGGACAAATGGAAAAACCCAAACCCATCCAGCCATGCAAGCAGTCCATGGTAAGCAAGTCCTCACTTCTGTGCATGCGCCCCCAAGCAGAAAACGCACAGCACACGTGCACACCAAAAAAAAAACGCAGGAAATGGGAGGAGGTTAGCCCCAACCTTTGGGTGCGACTGCCCGCTCCGCCCCAAACGATCCCGTCCGCCCTCCAAAGGCCCTCCAGCCGTTTTGTAACACCCCCCCCCGGGGATTCACTTGGCCTGCCACCAACCGCTCCTGAGAACCCCTTCAGCCTTGACAGAGGCCAAAACCGAAAATTGTGAGGCTGCAATCCATTCTCACACAGCCTCTTTGACCGGTGGGGCTGCCGATCCGCACTGGCGGTGGGGCGAAGGGCAGGGGACCCAACAGAGACACCCGATGTGGTGGTTCAGGATCGCTACTGCACCCTCCCACCAGACCGCCACCGGATCGCGGCACTGGACCAGGCCACTCCACCACACTCCCTGTTTGGGGGGGGGGGGATCCGCCGTCTGCTCCAATGGAGGCCGAAGGCAACACGTGCAGTCCAGCGCAGGACTGGTCAAGGCTCTGTGTGCCAGAGTAACGCATCGCAACACATCTCAAACACCCTGAGGCCTGGCTGAGGGGATCGTTCTGCGTTTCCGCACAGTTCACGTGGGCGCCACCACTGGGCCAGGACAGAACAGCCGGGGACGTTACAGGGGGGGCGGGGGAGGCTAAGAAGGGTTTGGATTCTTGAAATGAAATTGCAATCAAAGGCTACGGACCTGCCCCCCCCCCCCCCCACAGAAATCAATGCATGCCCATTGCCTCTTGAACCCTTGAAATCACCTTCTTGTGTTGCATGGAGGCACCACCGTTAGTGTCTAATGGACACTTGCAAGAGAAGCCAACCTCTTAGCTCATGGTTGAAGCAATGCAGGTCCGCTTTTCGCACACCTTGGGCCCCAACATCCCGTGGAGGGTTCCCAACGTGCTCGCCCAAACGCACAGGGGCGCGCGCCCAATGGACCATTGGGACGGGTTCTACAGAATGCAGTGCAAAGGGGGTGCGAGGGGGTCCCCAGACTGCGGCAGTAGTCCTTTCAAAAAGCAACTTCATGATCCACCGACGGGTTTGGGACAGTCCCCGATCTCCGTTGCCCGCCATGAGTCTGCCATCGTCTTGTCCGTCCCCATGGACTGCCCGGGCCTGCGCACTGTACAACCTCAGCCACTGCCCTGTTTCCAGAGGAGGGGCGGATGGCGACAAGGGCGGGGCGGTGCCGCATCGTGCGCACGAGGGGCACCCGGCGATCCCCACGCAGCCCCCTGGCCCCGAATCCATCCCGTCATGTTCAACGCGTTCCGAACCGGACTTTGGCCCCTTGACGCTCCTGCAGCGCCCCCTCCTGCGCGATCGGGAGCAGCAGCCGCAGCTTCTGCTCCGCAGAGCTCATCTCCTGCAGCGCCCCGCACAGGGTGGACAGCAGCGTGCACACGACGCTGTGGTCGGCCCATTTCACCATCGTCAGCCCCCCGCGGAGAAGCGCCAGCGCACGCGCGGCGCTGGCCTCCAATTTTCCGGCGGCCGCGGCGACGTCCGCCGCGCGTGCACCTCCTGGCACAAGCGCGGCCTGCAGGGCATCACAGCGCACGTGCAGGAGGTCCGCCCCGGCGTTGACATCCAAGAACTCCTTCAACACCTTCTGCAGCCCCCGGAGGTCTCCCTTGGGGCCTCCGTCCCCGCCCTCCGTCACGTACACCGCATCCGAGGCCACCACGATCTGGCTCTTGCCCGGAGCGCCGCGGGCCGGCGGCTGCTGCTGTGCCAGCAGCAGCTCCTGCTGCAGCTGCGCGACCTGTTGCCGAAGCGCATGTGCCGCGGCCTCGGCGCGTGCGGTTGCCTCGGGTTGAGGGGGCGGCGAGGGGGTGTCCCGGGCCGCCGCGCGCGCAAGCGCGAGCTGCTGGGACGCCGCCTTCAGGCGCTCACCGAGCCGCTCCGAGATCAAGCGGGAGTGGAAGCCGAGGAGGACCTTCCCGGCGCCAGCCCCGGCGAGCGTCAGGGGCACCCACAGGTCCGTATCTCCGGCGGTGCCGATGGCAGTGATGTCAACGGTGGCGCGACCCACGAGCACCTCCCCGTGCCGGACCCCGGCCTCCGTGACCATGTGAAGCTCCACATGCAGGAGCCCCGAGGCAGAGGCCACGGGGCCCGTGAACGCGAAGCACTGGTCCCATCGCGCGGGTGCCGGGCCGCGCAGCGCCGCAGTCTGCGAGACCTGCGGCACGGGGACATGAAGGCGGGCTGGAGAGGGGCTGGTCTGCGACGCACTGCGGCGCTCATGGTGCGCTGGGGAGACCCGGCCCGGGAGGGGGGGGGGCTAAAATAAATATGATGCCTGACACTGGGCAAGGGACAAGAAAAAGAATTCAGGTGCATGGGAGGCGTTGGAGCCCACTGTCCGGAACCCCACCTCAAAGGGCTCCTGTAACCGAAGCCCTTGCCGACCCGCCGACACGGCCCGTCAGGGGGGTTCAGGGCAGAGGGGGGGGGGGGGGAGGGCAGGGATGTATTGGAAGAGAGGGGGCATTCGCCTTTTCAAGTCCTGGACGCTAGTGCGATTGAGGGGATCAGGGGGTTAGCGGGTGAGAGCTCATCTACATACAGCTGTATTAGAAGAGAGGGGGGGGGGGGGGCTGGAAACCAAAATTTTGTGTACCAAATAATGGCAAGCGCCACCTCTGTCCACAGGCCGTCCATAGCCTGCCTCGCTGCGTTTCTGTGTGCGTGAGGCCCAGGTGCCCTGTTCCTCTACGCTCCCGCTCCTGTTGCGCAAACAGCCCATCTGGGCTGCGGGAGACAACCCCCACCTGATGCCGGTTGAGCACGGGTTGCCTTGCACCCGGTGACGACGAGGCTGGCTGGCCAGGCCATCCCCTTTGTTGTCCCTGCCTCCCATGCGCACGCTCTCCCATCCCCTCCATTCTGGTTCCCTGTTCCCGCTGTTCTGGTTGCCTCTCCTGCCTTGCTGTGCCCCCCTCCTTGTCTGCTGTGCTCGCCCTTGTCTCTCGTGGTGTGGCTCCCGCGTTCTGTGTGCCTGTGTTGCTCCTCCCCCTGTCTTTTGGCGCTCCTGAGTGCCCCTTTCGCGCACCCACTCCTGTCCCACCTGCCTGCCCCCCCCCCCGTACGAGGATTTCACATCTCCGTACGACGTGGACTGTCCCGTGCGCGGTTGGCTGGTCACGGCCCTGTTGCCACCCCCGTGGCGGGCGCCTCCCGGCGCGCGGGGCACAGGCCCCACCCTTGTGGAGTTCGTGGGCACTTTGTAGAGGGAGGGGGGGTGTTTGCTGATGGCTGGCTCGGCGTGCGCCGCATTTGGTGGTTGCTGCCGTGCTTGCACCTCCTGGTTACCTTGTGTATTGTTGTGTGTCCTGTTGGGGCTCATCTCACTGCCATGTGTGGGGCGGCTCTGTGCCCAGTTGCTTTGCTGCTTGCGTTCCTCCCAATTTTGGGCTCTTTCTTCTTCTGCTGGCACGCTCACCCCCCACCCCAACAGGGGCTCAATTGACGGGACCCCCAAAATCTTACCGAGACTGACCCCCGGGCCTCGGAGGTGACCCAGACCCAAAAATGGGCAAAAAATGAAAATGGGATTTTTGGAGTCAGCGTGTCAAGGGAGTTCAGAAAAGTCATCATTTGCCATAAATGTGGTGAAAATAAATTTTGACCCGTTTTAATGCTCAAATTGTCGGCACCAGAGTTCATAAGAACTGAATCATGGTCCCGTCGATTGAGCCCTTTTCCCAGACCGCCCCCCCCCCCCAGTTTTGGGGGGCTCTAAAGCCCCACTGCCCCTTTCCGGCATTTTTTTCATTGCATTTCAGCACAGATTCCACAAGCTGAGTGACAGAATTTGGGAACGCAGAAGAGTGGTGATGGAAGATGCCCTGAATACAGAGAGAACCCTTTCTGGCTGAGAAAACGGACGGTGGGAGACGTTCGGTCTCTTTTTGAAGGCTAACAAAACGAAAGCATTCTGGACAGTGCGTGCAGAGCCACTGCACGCCACCGCTTCTCCTGGATCGTGGATTGGGGCGGCATGTGGTCCCTTGCACACTGCCTTCCCCAATGGCCCAGTGGCCCTAAACAGTCGCCCGTCGTGCCTTCCATTGGGATCAGGGTGGGTTTCAGAATCATGGTACCACATCCACCGATGTGTCTGCGGTGTATCACAGAGCGATACGCTGATTCGCCAGTTTGATACATCAGGATGTATGAAGAACCCATATTTCAGTGCACATCAGAAGAGCAATGGAGTCCAAAGTACAAGTCACCAATGGCTCTGGTGGCTTTGGCGATATCGTCATTCCATTGGCTGCGCCAGTGTCGGATCAGGATTGAGGGTTTCCTCGTCAGTGGCCCAAACGCCTGAATCCCCTACTGCCAGATCATGTGTTCTATCACGATCCCTTTCCTGGCACAAGCGAAACCTGCAGCGCGTGTGCACTGCATACAATTTTGGATCAAACCCTGGCAAATGGTCTTCCCTTGGAACCCCAAAATTTTTGGCACACATTTCTGGATGCTTGCTGTTGATTCTTCAAAGTTTTTGGGTTTTTGCAGTTCATTTTTGAAGGCTTTTCCACGGGTGCTATTAGTCGTTGGAGGCTTATGGATGGTTGTTGTCGGTGCTACATCAAGGTCTTGATGTTGCTTTGGTGCTTGCTCAGGGTCTGTGATGCAGGATGGAGATGGACTGCACACACCAACTTCGACACATGCTGGACACATGCTGACCTTCAGCGTCACTATCAATGCCCGTGTACTGCCCACAGGTGGAGGGGGGGGCTACGGGGGTAAGCACCCTGTCTCCATTGGATTGGATGTAAATGGCAGTGATGCCCACAGGTAGCCAGGCAAGGGACATTGTTGATGATCTAGCGTGTGTGCCACGGTCACACCGTGTAGAGCCCAAAACGCATGCACTGCTCTGTAAACCGGGTGCGTGGGTCGGTGGAACAACACCAACACATGCATCGCGCACTCACCGCTTATGGTACTCCCTACAGCCCCAAACATGCAAAATTTGCAACACCCGCCTCCTTTCGTTCCAGGGCGTGTATTGGGGTATTGTTTGACAATCGCTGAGTGCAACTTCAGGTCAGCGTACCGTATCCATCCTGACACTTGTATGCAGCAATCAAAAATATCCCCTCAAAACGCTGTTGTTACTTCTTCCTTATCAATGTTTGGCTGCCTTGGAAGGACGGGAGGGGGTTGAAGGGGGTTTGGGCCTGAGGGTGGGTGGGGGGGGGGTCCTTCCAAAAATGGTCTTCTGCATCTTGTTTGCCCACCCCCATGGCCTGCCCTCAGGGCCGGGACTGGGCCTTGCTCATGGAGACGCGGGGCACCAGCACAACACCTCATCGCCCATGCGGAGCTGCACGTACAGCCCCAGGTCACTGCCCTTGACCTCCACCGCCCGATGCACGGTCACCGCGAGGGCGTCTGCCGAACCCCCGGGGGCCTGCGGGGGCTGGACCCACAGCGACGTATCCCCCGGAGACGCTGCGGGGGCCAGCGCCGGCGCAGGCGGGGCGGGTCGCGGCGGCTGTTGCCGAAGCTCCGCGAGCTCCGCGGCGGTCAGGGCGGCGAATCGCACGATGTGCAGCCGGAGCTGCGCCTGCAGATCCCCGTCCTCTGCGACCACGTCCACCCAGCGGTGCCACGGCGTAGGGGACCCGGCCTCAGGAAGCTCCAGCCTGTGCGCAATGTGGGGACAGGGGAACGGCCTGGCGTTGGGCAGGGCAATGGCAGAGGGGATGGACGGAGGAGTAAGGAACGGTATTGGAAGGGAGTGTGGGGGCGTAGGAGGGGCGTGGGAGGGGAGTGTGGGGGCGTAGGAGGGGCGTAGGAGGGGCGTGGGAGGGGCGTGGGAGGGGGCGTGGGAGGGGGCGTAGGAGGGGGCGTAGGAGGGGCGTAGGAGGGGCGTGGGAGGGGCGTGGGAGGGGCGTGGGAGGGGGCGTGGGAGGGGGCGTAGGAGGGGGCGTAGGAGGGGGCGTGGGAGGGGCGTAGGAGGGGCGTAGGAGGGGCGTAGGAGGGGCGTGGGAGGGGCGTAGGAGGGGCGTGGGAGGGGCGTGGGAGGGGCGTGGGAGGGGCGTGGGAGGGGCGTAGGAGGGGCGTGGGAGGGGCGTAGGAGGGGCGTAGGAGGGGCGTAGGAGGGGCGTGGGAGGGGCGTGGGAGGGGCGTAGGAGGGGCGTAGGAGGGGCGTGGGAGGGGCGTAGGAGGGGCGTAGGAGGGGCGTGGGAGGGGCGTAGGAGGGGCGTGGGAGGGGCGTGGGAGGGGCGTAGGAGGGGCGTGGGAGGGGCGTAGGAGGGGCGTGGGAGGGGCGTGGGAGGGGCGTAGGAGGGGCGTGGGAGGGGCGTAGGAGGGGCGTGGGAGGGGCGTAGGAGGGGCGTAGGAGGGGCGTGGGAGGGGCGTGGGAGGGGCGTAGGAGGGGCGTGGGAGGGGGCGTGGGAGGGGCGTGGGAGGGGCGTAGGAGGGGCGTAGGAGGGGCGTGGGAGGTGCGTGGGAGGGGCGTGGGAGGGGCGTGGGAGGGGCGTAGGAGGGGCGTAGGAGGGGCGTGGGAGGGGCGTGGGAGGGGCGTAGGAGGGGCGTGGGAGGGGCGTGGGAGGGGCGTAGGAGGGGCGTAGGAGGGGCGTGGGAGGGGCGTGGGAGGGGCGTAGGAGGGGCGTAGGAGGGGCGTAGGAGGGGCGTGGGAGGGGCGTAGGAGGGGCGTAGGAGGGGCGTAGGAGGGGCGTGGGAGGGGCGTAGGAGGGGCGTAGGAGGGGCGTGGGAGGGGCGTAGGAGGGGCGTAGGAGGGGCGTAGGAGGGGGCGTGGGAGGGGCGTAGGAGGGGCGTGGGAGGGGCGTACGAGGGGCGTAGGAGGGGCGTAGGAGGGGCGTGGGAGGGGCGTAGGAGGGGCGTAGGAGGGGCGTAGGAGGGGCGTAGGAGGGGGCGTGGGAGGGGCGTAGGAGGGGCGTGGGAGGGGCGTACGAGGGGCGTAGGAGGGGCGTAGGAGGGGCGTGGGAGGGGCGTGGGAGGGGCGTAGGAGGGGCGTAGGAGGGGCGTGGGAGGGGCGTAGGAGGGGCGTAGGAGGGGCGTAGGAGGGGGCGTGGGAGGGGCGTAGGAGGGGCGTGGGAGGGGCGTACGAGGGGCGTAGGAGGGGCGTAGGAGGGGCGTGGGAGGGGCGTGGGAGGGGCGTAGGAGAACAGGCACGTGTGTGCGGGTCCTGCTAGTTCCCTGGCCATCGTTCCCAGGGGTGTCCCCTCGGTGCGCGGCGTCCCTCATTCATGGCGGTTGGTGATCAACCGCCGGTAGTCGAGGGGGGGGGGGCGTACGAGGGGTATGGGAGAGGGGAGTTGGAGGGGCGTAGGAGCTTCAGACAGTAGCTCTGCCAGATTGCTGCCGGCGCCATCCCCAGCCGTACTCCCCCGGGTGACCCCCTGTGTGACATTCCGTCTGGTTGTTGTTCCTTTACGGGGCCCTGGACAGTCACCCGTTCTTCCCTTCGCATGTTGCGTCGGGTCGCTGCGTTCTGTCGGCCGCTGCGGCCGGTGCTCCTGCCGGTGTCGTTTCCGCGTTCGCGGAGCCCAGTAGTTGGTGTGTTGGGGCTGTGCTGAATGTGGCATGGTGTGCCGTTTGCGCGTCAGCGGCGCCCAATAGTTGGCGTATTGAGGATGTGCTGGTTGTTGCCGGGGTCGTTTGACTGTTTTTGCTGTCCACACACCTCTGTCCACAGGCCGTCCATCGCCTGCCTCGCTGTGTTTCTGTGCGGCCCAGGTGCCCTGTTCCTCCGCGCGCTGTCCGGGCCGTCCACCATATGTCCTTTTCCCCCTCACGGTTGGTCTGCCCCTGGTGGGCTCCCGCTCCTGTTGCGCAAACAGCCCATCTGGGCTGCGGGAGACACCCCCCACCTGATGCCGGTTGAGCAGGGGTTGCCCTGGCACCCGGTAGCGACGGGGTTGGCTGGCCAAGCCATCCCCTTTATTGTCGCTACCTCCCATGCGCACGCTCCACCATTTGCTCCATTCTGGTTCCCTGTTCCCGCTGTTCTGGTAGCCTCTCCTGCCTTGCTGTGCCCCTCCTCCTTGTCTGGTGTGCCCGCCCTTGTCCCCCTTGGTGTGGCTCCCGCGTTTTGTGTGTCTGTGTTGCTCCTCCCCCTGTCTGGTGGCGCTGCTGGGTGCCCATGCCCCCCCCCCCCCCCCCCCCCGCGAAAGTGCACACAAACAGCGCAGCGCTGGCCACACCCGGCGATCTCGGCGCGGCCCACCAATTGTCCCGCATCTTCATCGAACAGCACGAGCCGCATCGCCTCCGGCGCCCCCGCCGCGAGTGGGAAGCGGACCGGCGCCAAGGCCCGTGCGGCGGCGTAGGCCACGGGAATGTGCTGCTCCATCGCCCCCACCCGCACCACCGCCACCGGCCGCCCCGCGGCGTTCGGGTGCGGCGTGCGCGCGTCGGTGAGCGTGACCTGCAGCAGCGCCCCGAGGCCCCCGTCGGGGGCGAGGCAGCTGCGCGCCTCACAGAGCTCCGCCTGCAGCATCGCGAGCATGTCCCGCAGGCGTTGGGCGTCCAGGTCCGGCGCTGCGTCCGCCGCGGCCGCACCCTCGGTGGCCGTTGCGGGGGATCGGATCCCGCGACTTTGCCCTCGAGCTCGAGGTTCCGCTTGACGAGCGCGCGGATCTCGCGCTCCTGCAGGGCCAGCTCGGCGTTGACCATGTACGGCGACGGTACCGCGACCGTCCCGCTGCCGGCGGTCGCGACCGCCGCCGATGCCGGCGCCGGGGCCACCGCGAGGGGGCTGCGGGACCGGCCCTTTGCCCGCGCCAGCTCGTCCCGCAGGGTCAGGCACTCGACGCTCTTCTCCTGCAGCCGCCTCCCCTCCGCCGCGAGCGCCTCCTCCGCGCGCCGCGCGCGCGCCTCCACCGCTGCTGCGCCGTCCGCGCGCGCCTCCATCGCCGCCGTCTGCTGCACTATCGTGTCGCGGTCCCGCTGGAGCGACCGCAGCTCGGATTCGAGGACGCGCACGCTGTCTGCGGAGCGCCGGGACGCCGCATGCGCCTCGGCCAGCTCCGCCTCGACCTCCTTCAGCCGGAGCGCTTGCGTGTGCAGCTGCGCGTTCTCCGTCTCCAGCGCCCGCAGGTCGCTGTAGGCGCGCTCCGCCTCGGCCTGGGAGGCGGCCATGTCCGCCTGGGCCATGCTGGCGGCGCGGGCCTCGTGCTGCAGCATGCTGTTCTCCTCCTGCAGGAGGCGCAGCTCCTCTGCAACGTCGGTGTGCTTGCGCTGCAGGACCGTGTTCTGGGCAGCGGTCTCCTGCACCCGCACGTGCAGCTCCTGAGGCAGATGCGGAGTGGCGGCGGGGGGCGGAGGCCGAGGGACGCACTGCAAAGCAGCGGATCCGGTCGGTGTCGGTGGTCAGCGGTGACAGTGCGGTTGTCGCATCGCCCGCCAGGGCTCCTTTTAAGAGAGGGGAGGGGGGGGTCAAGCGGTGGAGTCCAGCCCCCCCCCCCCTGTGTGACATTCCGTCTGGTTGTTGCTCCTTTACGGGGCCCTGGACAGTCACCCGTTCTTCCCTTCGCATGTTGCGTCGGGTCGCTGCTTTCTGTCGAACGCTGCGGCCGGTGCTCCTGCTGGTGTCGTTTCCGCGTTCGCGGAGCCCAGTAGTTGGTGTGTTGGGGCTGTGCTGAATGTGGCATGGTGTGCCGTTTGTGTGTCAGCGGCGCCCAATAGTTGGCGCATTGAGGATGTGCTGGTTGTTGCCGGGGTCGTTTGACTGTTTTTGGTGCCCACGCGCCTCTGTCCACAGGCCGTCCATGGCCTGCCTCGCTGTGTTTCTGTGCCCCCCCCCCTACCCGGGTGGTGCTGAGTTTTTGGAGACGCCGGAGGCGCCGAAGAAAGTTTTTGGCCTCAACTAATTGGCGCCTAAATTTTTGATTGGCCGAAGGCCCGGAGAAAAGTTCGGCTCAACCACTTCAAAGGGGGGGGGGGCGTCCAGGGAGGTGGGGGGGGGGGCGGGGTGCGGGACACCGCCCCCAGTGGTGCTGAGTTGTTAAACGCAGCCCTGTCGCCCACACATGGTGGTCGGTGGTTGCAAGTCCACCAGCAACGGTCTGGGACCGATGTTGGGTGGTGTGGGGGTGTTGTTGTGGTGGTTTGGGTGGTGTGGGGTGCATAGCGGTGTGGTGCATAGCGGTGGGTGGGTTGGTGTGGATGTTGGGGGGCTGCTGGTGGTTGAAGCGGGTGGGGGGTCACAGAAACCGTTGTCCAAGGTCAAGTGGCTGCTTGTCCTGCACCCTGTGGACGCCAAAACGCTGACCCCCCTTCCCCCTTACCCCCCCAACCCAACGGGTGGGGAACCAACCCACCTATCCACTAATGGGGGATTCCCTCCTCTAAAGGCGCACACGTACATACACCCAGAAGTGCCAACCTGCATACTCCTTGGGCCTTTATGGCACCCCCCCACCCCTACAGGATTGGCAGTCTAGTGCATTTGTGATACAAAGACTCCGGCAAAAGCACTGGGTTGTTGGCCCAGAGATTATCTCACCCTCTCTTTCATGTCTCCGGCTCCTGTCGAACTCAGCTCTACTCATGTCCCACTCATCCCGTACAAATATTAACATTTTGCGAAATGGGGTGTCTTGGGGTGTCTTGGGGTGTCTTGAATTTGATTTACGCAAAACTTGTGCGACGGCACCCAAAATGGGGGGAATTTATTGTATTTTTGCGGCTTTTTCCTGCGGAAGTCAGTTTTGCAGAGCTGTTTTGGTTGACTGAGCCAAAATGTTTTTATTTTTGCGTTTTTTTTGGCGTTTGGTATTCTGTTTTGGCGG